>CAMRHE010000262.1:0-1200000 GCA_947044405.1 Leptodactylus fallax
TATCACCAGAGCCCTGATCTCAACATCATCCAGTCTGTCTGGGATGACATGAAGAGACAGAAGGATTGGACAAGCCTACATCCACAGATCTGTGCTTAGATCTCCAAGATGGCGGAAACAACCTCCCTGCCGAGTTCTGCCAAAAACTGTCTATAAGTACCGAAAAGAACTGATGGAAGGCAAAGAGCAAAGGTCACACCAAATATTGAAGGGATTTACTGTACATTTGTCTGATAGAACTGATGGAAGAGAAAGGGTGCTCTCCATTAGCAATGTAGCCAGGGCCCAAACAGCAGATCCTCCAGTGGACCAGTTTGACAGATAGATGATCACTATCAAAATTGTATCAAAATATTTATTATATCACATAATAATTCCATTTGTATAAAAATAAAAAAAAAAGGGTCCATTAAATGTAATCATTATAAAAGAATACATGCGAGACACTCCCTGGTGCGGGTAAAACTGCATAAAAGATATGAATGCATTTTTGCAGCACTTTATTTATTTTTTTTTTTTTACAGATGAAAGACATTTTCTAACGAGTGCCATCAGTAAAATTGACAAATGCAATGAAAACCATTGCAAAATGATGTGCATTCCTCTTCTGATGCAGTTTCGATAGAGTTCTAACCTCGTCCTATGGCCACTTTCACATGGCAGTATTTTGGTCAGTATTTCTGTGTTTTTGACTCACTTTGGGGTTTGGTTTACATATCCTAGTGGAAAATACAGACCTAGATACTGCCATGTGAATGTGGCCTTAGGGTTATTCAGGAATATGAAAAAGTCTCTTTTTTTTTAGTAATTGGTATTGCAGCCCATCTTTATTTAAAGGGGTTGTCCAGAATCTACAGGACTGGTCATCAGTATCAGATCAGTCAGGGTCTGACACCCAGACCCCATCCTGATCAGTTATTTGACCTCTGGAAGCTATATACTTGGTATACGGCAGATGCAGCCCTGCACCTATTCAAGTGAATGGGAGCAGAGCTGCAGTTCCAGGCGCCACCACTACAGTACAGCATACAGAGCTCTGTACACTGTATACAGCTTCTAGTCCATACACTGTAGCGGCAGCAGCTGGAACTGCGGCCCTGCTCCCATTCATTTGAATAGGTCATCAGTATCAATTACCTTCAGGGCCTGGACAACCCCTTTAAATAAAGAAGGTTGAGATGCGACACCATACAATGTTTCTTAAAAAAACACAAATACATTTTTAATCCTGGGTGTCCCTCTAACATTCATGCACAACTCAATAAGTAACTACTTATTACAATATAAAATGTCTTCTTTCCCTTACGACACAGAACATAAAATCTCTTTTAGCAATCTACAATAATGTGCATAAGTTTTAGACTGGTGCGGGGAAAATGCTGCAAAGTAAGAAGGATTTCAGAAATGGAAGGGTTAATAGTTTATTTTTATCCTTTAACAAAATGAAGTGAATTAAGAAAAGAGAAATGTAAATCCATCAATATTTGGTGTGACCTTTGCTCTTTGGCTTCCATCAGTTCTTCTCGGTACTTGCAGACAGTTTCTTTAATTGACAAAATAAACTATTAACCCTTCTATTTTTGGAAGCATTCTTACGTTGCAGCATTTTTGCCACACCTGCCTAAATTTTTTGCACTGTACTGTGTGTATATATATATATATATATCTCAATATACTAACTTCATAATTTTTCAGAGTGAGGTGTAATATTTTTCCTTGGTGCTAATGATGTCGCTGTTCCTTTCCAGAGCGTCAGTCACACGTTGCAGAATAGTTTCATTGATGCGGGAACCGAATTTCTGCTGTACACAGTTCAGTATGTGGAGAAAGTGGCAGCCTTTATCAGCATCTAGAGTAGAAGGAGAAGGCGGTGACAAAGATACACAGTCCACCAACAGCCTGGTGACTAACCATCACATCATCATCAGAGGGTTCTCTGCTCTTACAGTAAAGAATCCCCTTCTATGAAGATGGCTATACCATTTTTCCTCTAGATGTAGAGGATGTTCCCTTATCATAGTTCCAGGCCAAGGTATAAATGACTTATTCTTAGGTCAGTAGCTTCCAACACCCGGGACCCCTGCTAATGAGCTGTTTGAAGGGACCACGGCGCTTGTGCCGTGACCCCTTCACTATTTACATTGCACGCTATCTTTTTCATAGACCATGCAATGTAATTACATCCTGTTCGCTTCTATAGGATGAGGCTGTAATTACATTGCATGGCCACTATAAAACATCTGGTGTGCAATGTCAATAGTGAAGGGGTCACGGCACTCGCACAAGCGCTCTGGTCCCTTCAAATAGGGGACCTGAGTGTTGGACCCCCACAGATCTCTTATGTATGACTTATCCTAAGGATTGCTCATGAATAGCAAGTAAAAGGAAGTAAAATGGGTTATCCATTGAGGGGGCCTCCAGCCTCATGACAGCGGTCAGGGAATGCCTGATATCTTGGCAGCTTTCTCTCCTCACTGGCAGTAGAGAGGAGTCAGGCTTACCCGACCACTGCAAAGATGCTGCAGGGCCCCGGCCAACTTCAGCTGGCAGCGGGCTCACCTATCCCTACCGGGTTAGAGTCGCACCCCTGCTGGTACTGATTTTACATTGGGGCCCAGAAGCGTCATGTAACGCCTCTAGGTAATGGGGAATTGTGGCAGCAACAAATAAGGTACTAGATCTTATTCCCCCAAATTCAATTAAAGTATATTAGGAAAAAACAATTTCACCTGTGGATAAAATGGGAACAAAAAAGTAAATAAAATAACAGGAACAAAAAAATAAATGAAAAAATGGCTCAAAATTTCCCCTCTTGCGTTAGCCAACAACAAAACAAATCCTAAAACCCCCCAAAACTGCTTATTATTGCACAAAATATCCTGTCTGAATTCCCTAGTAATACCTTCTGATGACCAGCAGGTGGCGATGATTTCCATATATCTCAGCACCATTAGGGTTCATGTGTATAATACATTCTATTCCTTATGCACATGATGCAGATTTTTTCCAGGCAGAAATTGACCTGTGGTGCGGATTTTAAAACCCTAAACCCGCAGAATGTCAAATTATTTATTTTTAATGGCCCGGAAAAAAAAATAAAAATAAAAATAAAGAAATTCAAAATAGTCACCAAAATCTACATGTACATGTATGAAAATCTGCACCAAAATCCATGCCAGTTGGTGCACATTTTTCATGTGGATTTCAGTGTGAATGTTCCACATATTAACCCTTATGGTTATGTAGGGTAATGAAAGAAAACTCTGAACCCGCCACTCACGTCTTTGCCTCCGGCAGTCCTCCTGGATGATGCTCAGAGCGAATTTACGTAACTCTTTATCTTGATCTGTCACCTGCATGGAAAATAACCTATTACATGTAGGACTTACAAGACACACACACATGTAACATACATGTAACATACAGGATTCCTGAATATTACATATAGTCTTCCTATATCACACTTCAGTACTAAGAGCCCTTGACTATTGTACCAGACAGAGCTTAGCCCTAAGTGACATCCATTAAATACATACTCGTGGCTCAAACAGTGGTCCACATGATGGCCCCCGCACCATTCAACCCTATGGGACTGAAGGAGGCGAGTTAGAATGGAAACCTAAGCCAGTTCCTACCTGGCATAAATTTTCATTCTGGCGCGGTGACGTCCGCCAGATTTATGAAGAGGCCGTTCCCTGCACCAGTCGGGCTTTCTATTAAGACTGGCGTGCGATATGCCAGTCTTAATAAATTTGCCCCAATGCGTGATGTTGAAAACAGGATGGATATGCAGTTTATTGTGGTTCCAGCCTCTGACCTGATAAACTCCTGTCTTGTGGCCTTTCAGGTAGACATTGCCCTTCTCCTGAAGTAGATTTATGGCCTCCTTGAATAGGTTATGGATTTCTCTGGATGATACGCTAGAACCTTCCTGATAATAGAGAACAAAGGAGATATCACCAGCAAATGGAAAATTCCTCAATAAAAGAGGATCAGCACTGAAATAGTAAGAAAAATAATAGCTGCTCTTATCATCAAGTTGTCAGGCTGCTCTAAGGCTAGGGGTATGTTCACACAGCAGAATCTGGAGTTGAATTTGAGGCTCCAAATTCTACCGTTCATTCATTTCAATGGGAGGCAAACGCTGATTTTTTTTCCTCTAGATTATTTTTTCAGCTAGCAGACAAAAATAAGCACCATGCTCAATCCTCAGGCGGATTCCGCCTGATAACTCCCTAGTGGTCAAGTAGTAAAATTCCTGAAGCTGAATTTTTCAGTTGGTACAAATTCCACCACGTGAACATACCCTTTGTTCCCACTAGCACTTTTCATTCCATTGTTCTGATCCGTCATAGGATTATAACAACGGACTGAAAAGTTGACAGAAAGCCGAAGAACCAGTATATAACATACCCCCGCCTCTATCACGTGGCTTGGTTTGGTGGCAGCGGACAGTAGGGATGGCACACTTTCCAATTCCCGCTGGTAAAAATTACAAATTTGGTTTTCTTCCAGAAACTGTTTTATTTTTTCACTTAGCTGTAAAATGAGTCCAGATTGTGACATCACATCATCATGTCTGATGGAGAGAAAAAAGAGAAGATAAGAAGAACAGGTTAACCTAGACAACCCAAATCTACAATAAATTCACACTGTGGCCAAGTATATGTTTCCCTTGCCACAGAAGATAAAATGGCTGCCATGTAATAGGTCTCCTTAAAGCCAAAGCTGCTCTCTATTCTCACAATTCAGTTGCTGCTTTATACTGGACAAAGGTTTTCTTCCTTACCTTTGCTCTTGCCTTAATATATCCGGCTATGTGTGGTGGAAGATGATCAGCTTTTTATTAAAAAATCATGATTTTGTGATACTCTGTCATGAGAGGTCTATCCTATAGACTTCTATGTGTGGCCACACAGTGGCTATTTTTGGAATTGCAGTCTGTTCCAGATTTTGCTAGTATGCTACTATATTTTATTGAACTGATTTTATTAAAAAAATGGGGTCCTTAACCAAATTCTAGCTAAGGTAAGGGCGGTCACATCTGTATGTGGATTCAGTTTATGAATTCCTATCCACACATCAAATCATCCCATTCCTATCCGCACATCACATCATTAACAGAAGCTTTCCAGTTATGGCTGTAGAGGGGAAAACTTTCAGGAAATTTTTCCTTAATGGGGGTTATCCAGGACTATGATACTGAGCTCCACTTCTTTTTCTCAGAAGTGACATCACATATAGCCATGCTGCAGCTCAGTCTCATTCATTTGAATGGGGCTGAGCTTCAGCATGGCCATATGATCAACAGGCGTGATGCCACTTCCTGAGAAGAAGTAGTGGAGCTCAGTACCATAGCCTTGAATAACCCCTTTAAATGTATAACTTCAATTCTAGGTTAGAAAACATGAAACTTACGAGAGTCCACGGGACGGATCAGTCAGGTGATCGGGCATAATAAAAGGTTTATCATAGACATTTCTGTAAAGGTGCGGGAGGTTCAGCATCCGGGTGATCTGCACATCCAGTTTGGGGTCATCCACTTTATCTAAAATAAAAATGTTTTTTTCTTGACAGCATTATTTCTACTGAGATCAATTCTCTCCCGTTGCTGCATGGATTATTTGCAGTACTGCCGGATTACACAGGGTGATGCGCTGCCCATAAACTGTGTTTGCTCAGTGGCGACTGACCTGCAACTCTATTAGACAAGCCTATTGACCGGCAGCTCTATTAGACAAGCCTATTGACCGGCAGCTCTATTAGACAGGGCTATTGTTCTGGGAGTGCTAGTATCCCATAATAGCCCTGAACATTGCGCAGTCTAATAGGGCCTTAACCCAATGCTGCTGTACATCATTAGAAAGCTGGTCCTCCACTAAAATTAGCAGTATTTCTTTTGCTTGTAGCCCCTATCATTGCAGTGATATTGGTCTGATTAGTTTCGGCTACTAATATCACTGCACTGGCAGTCTTTATGGTCCAGCGATATCAATAGGCAGTGGAGACCCCCCTCACGTACTAGATAGTACTAGTGTAATGTCACGTGGGCGTTCTCCACCGCCCAGTGATGACTCCGGGTCATAGAGGTCTCCATAGCTGAAGCTAACCGTATAGATATCTCTGTAATAGAAGGAGCAAAAGTAAAATGGCGCCGATTTCAGCGGGTGAAGCATGCACTGAGAGGGAAGTCATGAAAGGTCCTCTTTAAAGGGGTTGTCTGGGCTTTTTAGGACAGGCCATAAAAAAAAAAAAGCCTGGACAACCCCTTTAATAATCCATCCATCTCCTTATATTACAGTCACTCCCCTACCCACCTTCTAATGATACAGATGTAACATTAGGAAATGACTGAGCCATAGGGATGACATTTCGATGACACCCCATGACATTTCGATGACATCCCCTGACATTTCGATGACACTCCATGACAAATGAACAGAGGTCATCATCTCTCACCAACGTGTTTCCGGCATATTACATATAAACTGTTCATAGCTGGTCTTAAACAAACACCAACATTTAGTTGGGGGTCATCTCGCAAGCCCAACACTCAGTGAAATAATTTTTTGGGGAAATAGAAGCTTTACTGGTTTCCCTGTAGATTTTCTCCAAACCTTCCTCCCTGCACTTGCATAAAATAATCTTATATAGAATACGTTACTTACAAAATGTTGAAGCGACCACCTCCCTCTGGTTCCTAAAGACCTTGATGTAACCCCGGACTCTGATGATGTCACCGATTTCCATCTTAGCGCTTCTGCTCTCCTGTCTGTACAGCTCTCTCATTAATCCATTAAGATCCTTCACTTCTGATGTACTTTTCTGATCCTCTAAAAACAAATGCACAAGATCAAAGATAAGGGCTAAGTCTGGGGCAAGACTGAAGACGTCACACAAGTATGTCTGGCTACACGACCCCGGTGTACCTTGTTACACCTATCTTACATCATCTTTCTGAGATCTGTGCTACACACAGCTTATGGGTCATGTGCAGTGACACTTTAAGGTCAGGTGAGAATTACTTTGATTTCTAAGAGGGGGTTGAGACTTTTGCATTAGACTGATATACTTCAGTCTCATACAATGCACATGTGTACACATGTGGGGCCACACATTAATGCATGCCCTAGGTCACCGTGTAAGCCATCCCATAAAGCAGACATTTATATTCTAGCATAAACAGTACGACAAAAGACAATAATTTTCACATCAAGACAACAGATACCCCAGAAAAAAAAAACTATTGACGCCATTATAAGTCAATGGTGTCTGTCCTGTTGTCTGTCTGTCCTATGACAGATCCCCCGCCATGTAAGCGTGCTCCGTACAGATCATGAAAAGTTATTATCAATAGTACAGAGAATAGTCTCCCTTAGGGTTTATTCATACAATAAGACAGCACATGGCACCACAGAATATATTGGATCAATTCACACCAGTGTTTTCTTTTTAACATTGTGACGAATCCATTAAGTAATAGAACATGTCAGTCTAAGGCCTCATGCACACAAGTGTGCAGACCGAAGCTCTTCCGATGCGCTGTTGCGTTCCGATATTTTATAGGACAAGCTTTATAAATATTGCAATGGAAAGCAGAATTGGAATACAAGTCGGTAGGGGACACACGGTCGTGTGCATGAGGCCTAAGAATACGCTAGATATATCAAAGACCTTCAGACACATTGATAAATCTGGCGCAGTTTAGGACTATCTAGTCTAAAGCTGCACTGTCTAAAACTTAGGCTTCTTCTAAACTGTCTAAAACTTAGGCTTCTCATCCACAAGTATATTTAGATAGAACTATGGGCTATAATAGGTCCAAATCATAGTCTAAAAAACAGGCTTATTGCCATGCCTGGTTCATCTTCAGTAAATCATGGGAAGTGTTAAAATAATCTTAAAAGTAAAGTTTTGCCAATTTTTTACATTTATTTATTAACCATTACTTTATTAAATCTATTACTTTTAAGACCCATACTCACCAGTCCCCGGTGCTCCGGTGTCTCCCACCACGGTCCAGTCCCGCTGCTCCGGAGTCTTCTTTTGGCGGAAATACAGTAAATTCTTACAAAGATCATCGAAATCTCAAATTAACAATATAAGAACTATGGACACAAATGGCACCGAAAAGGTGTAAAAATCCAGAAGCAACTCACCAGCTATGTAGGAATGCAGTATGAGCTCAATAACCATTACAGCACTTATCCTAAATGTCTAAGTCGGAATAATCTCACGGTATTTGAGTCATGTTTGTCTTTGTGGGAAGGGGTAGAGTCCACCCAACCACATCATGTACACTCGTGTCCCTACAGTAAGTTCCTATGAAAATACTTCCGTCTTAACCAAGAGAATGAGCAGCTATTTTATGGTATATTTGATATGAGCTTCCTAGTACTAGACTCAGTTTTCAAGCAGGTTAAACATTACCGAATACAATTTCTGAGGTTACCAAGAACTGCTTTGAATGAATAAACATAATGGAAAGAGTAAACATCCAGAAGATTTGCTTACTAGGATGGATATAGAAACCGTTTTCTAAATGTGAAGGTAATCGTCAAAGGGAAACATAATACAATGCGGCCTTCAGCAAGAAATGACTGCATCTATTATATACTGTACAAGATTTTATTTCCGTGAAATTTCACCTTAGAGGTGGTTAAAGAGAACCCGTCAGGTCGATTTGAGACACTAAAACCCCCACAGGTCCATATGGAGCGGGGGTTTAGTGTCCCAAATAGCCTGGCGGTGCCCTCATTTAATAAACAAACCTTTATACTTACTTAGAGATTGGTCTCATGGGACACATCTCTGGTGCTGCCACCTGCGCGGTTCTTCAGGTATGAGGTTTATCAGTATAATGTTCTCACTAAGGGCCGATTCACATCTGCGTTCGCTCTCCGTACAGGGGAGTCCACGCAGAGAGAAGCGGTTTACATCAGGAAAACTGCAGCCCCCTTAGACTATAATGGGGTCCGTGTGGTTTCCGCACGAAACATGCGGGAACTGAGCGGAAACCACACGGACCCCATTATAGTCTATGGGGTCCGCAAGTTTCCTTATGTAAACCGCTTCTCTCTGTGTATAGGCTTCCGTTCGGGGGGGTCCCCAAGCGGACTCCCCTGTACGGAAAGCGAACGCAGATGTGAACCGGCTCTAACACAGTAGTGGTAGTTGAATAAGCTTGTGAGAGGTGGTAGACTCTATTTAACCCGGGACTGATATAATATGTGCATGGGAAGATGGAGATATCAAACTCCTTGTGGTTGCCCTGTACAACCAGTAAGCCTGACCATACACCTCGTATGAATCTCTATAGGAATAGACAAGTTGTATCGTCACGCACTCAGTGATATTTTACCTGAAGAAGATTTTGGCCCTGAGGATTTCCAGCAAGTACAGTTGATAACTCCGGTGCTGTCGTCCACTGTATGAGAAGGCAAAGAGACAGTGAAAGACACAGAAACTCAAGGCAATAGGGTTATGCCACTTTTGTGGTGTAAAATAGTCACAAATTAATGATTTATACTTAAATTGTATATTCTATACTGTACTTCATACTGTAAATTTTATATAGAGATATAAAATTATTAAGTATTTCTAATATATAATTATTAATTAAATATTACTATACTATAGTTATATATATATATATATATATATATATATATATATATATATTAAATAAATTTAAATTTTTATAAATTTATATGTTTTTTTTTTTTTGTTTAACAGAAAACGCTATAGAAATGGATATATTTTTGTACATTCAGTTTGGTCCAGCAGGCTCTGCCCATCTACTTGGACTGTACAGTTCTAGTAATAGAAGTATAGGGAGCGCGAGCAGGAAACTGATCCATTAGTTGGCGTCAGACAGTGGAGGAGGAAGGGGATGGGTGGGGCAGCTTGGCAGGTGGCCCACAAACAGGAGGGTAGTAAATGAAATGTAAAATCAGAAAGGGTGCATTGTTTGGGTAGTTAAGCAAAGGTGCAAGCGATCTGTTCCCATGTTATTCTCAGGCCGCCATTTCTTACAGTAACAGAGATGATATTTTTACAGAGTTGCAGAAAATTGATCCCAGTTAGACAAGAGATCAAGTTTCTACTTCCAGGGCATTTATTGTAATGTTACTCTGGGTATACAATATGGATGTGTTAGATTATAGATGCTAATGGAATGCTTAGACTGCTTTCACAATACCTTTCCATGTGCCCCCCATAGAACAATAAGAGGGGCTCCACTTAATGGCCGCAACATAATGTTTCAAGGGAAATGACCAGGAGAACTTCTGACCATCAACGTCCAACCACAAACTTTTCAAGGGTAACCCGGACCCACCAGTAGACTACATGTTACTGTAAAAATACATATATAACCCAATTCTGTTTTGCATAGGTTTTGCAATGTTGTTTTCGGCAACGCAGCACGTACACACCGCAGTGATACAATGTAACAGCCAGGCAAACAGGAAGATTATTTGCTATGTGCTTATCTATCCATCCGGAGAAGAATACACAGCAGGTAAGGTATACAATAAGAAACACACACACCTCCATAGCTGTAGAACGCCTCCTTCTCTCGGACACAGACGACGGTTCCTAATATATCCACTTGTCTGATAGGATGTCCCTTGTAGAAAAAGATTCCTGTAATAATACAGATATAGGTTACCTGCAGAGATGGATGGCAGGGGACACGTGTACTTGTTATTAGGGGAAAAAAACAGGTTCACAATCTACATTCCCTATCAGTAGGTCTTTGGAGTATGAGAGGAAACCGGAGTACCCGGAGGAAACCCACGCAAACACAGGGAGAACATACAAATTTCAATGACAACGCTAGAGAGCCAAAGAACATCAGATGTAAAAAACGTGATCTGAATAGAGCCTAGCTTTGATAAATATGGTGCATTATATTTTTAGGGCTTGTAAGTCTATCTCCACTAAACCTTTAGGGTTTGCTAATATCTGGAATCTATTTTTGTCCTTCACCCCTATAGATTGTGAATAAATGGCAGTGTCAGAATATTATACTAAGTCATGGCCACAGACTGAAAAAGCAACTAAACATTCAAAAGGCAGCCAAGAAAGAGAGGAACATTTTCTAACACTTACCAGGGACTTGTTGAGACTCATTTAGTTCCAAAATGTCTCTAATGTACAACTTGGCAAACGCTAGGAACACCGGATCCAATCCCCATAATAGCGATGGTATTTCTTCCATGAAACGCGTTGGGACTCAGGGATCTAAACGGCAAGAGGCACAAAATGAAATTATTTAAGCTGAAGCGGATACAAGATGCTGCAATACAGTGCAGATTATAAGTAATATTCCCTCTGTATAAGGATCACTGCTGCTACAAATACCCCTCATACCTAACATACCAGCCACCAGTCGTAGAATTATACAGGTAAGAAGAGCTATTTACCAGCACAATGGTGCGACTGTTGGTAGCAGCAAGTTCACACCTGGGCTTGGGTTTTCATTCTTCGGGTCCGCTTGGGGACTCAAAAAACGGAAACCCAATCCGCTTAGAAAACAGTTACCCGCAGAAACCCACAGACCCCATAGACTATAATGGGGTCCGCTGGGTTTCTGCCCAAAAGATGCGGAGAGAAAAGTCCTGCAATTTTCAAGCAGAATGGGGAACTGAATCCCTGAACGGAGACCAAGCATTGGTGTGAACCTAGCCTAAATGTGCCCATACACATTGTTTGACAACCTGATCTGTATGGGGATCTCCAGATATTGGACTGGGCATGTTAGACTTCAAGACTTTTCTTGCACGCCATTTTGATAAATGTTAGTTTTCCATGATGCATTTTGTGATGAGATTAATAAATCACCTCCTTTGTTGTGTCTGATCTGGCTGGGCCCAAAGAAAGAAACCAGAAGGTAATAGGAAGGCAATGAGCATACATGGCTGAAAGGCTAAATCTGTAAAGAAAAGTATTCACAAGTAGTCAACTCCAATTTTTAATCTGATAAACATTTTATAAGCATTACAACCAGTAAGAATCAGTCCGACCACGTCATTCTGAAATATAAGTGCGGTAACCAGAGGCGGCCATAGTGGTACTGGTTGTCTCCATGGCACACACTGGTCTATTACATTGCTCTGTTGTCCCTGGAGATAGGCAGAGGTGAAATTTGGTGCGCCATCCCCAACATGGACCCCACCTACCATTTTCCCACACTCCTGGAAGCTCCCGAAAAAAGGGGTGACCTCCGAGACATGCTGTGCAATCTCCTGGGCAATCCAGTAGGCAGTCTTTTTGCGCTGTGTTTTGAGGTCTATTCTCCTGGAGTCCCCTATCAAAATGTTGCCAAGTATGATTATATTATTTTTAGGTGGCCATAGAGGCCTTTAAATTCCTCAGGCGTGAGGGCCGCAGAGCAATGGCTACCCCCATACCACCCCCTTGGGTTGTAGAAGGAGAGATTAGCTAGGAATAAAGCTGTGCGGATACTTAAGAACTAGTAAAGGCATCTTGTCTCTGGACAAGTAGACCTCACATCCTGCATGTGTTAATGGGAGACAACATGAAAAAAGCTGTGAAACTGTAGGCAGGGTGCAATGTGAGTATCAGGGGTGTGAAAATGATAAAAAACTGAATCCTGACACTGTAACTTTTTAAACTTCAAGGTAAGTACCAAAATAAGTAAAAACCATTGTTTCCATGTCAAAGGAGATATCGGGATTTTTTTATGTTCTATTCTTAGGATATCTGATCAGTGGGGGCTGACAGCTGACCCCCACATGGATCAACTTTTTGGGGCTGCATCTGATCCCCGATAGCTCTGTACACGGTATAGTGGCCGGGCGTTGTTACTACAGCTTATCTCCCATTGACATTCCATCAGTGGTAAGACCAGAACTCATTTTCTTGCAGAACAGTTGTATGTGAAGCAAGTCTGTACTAGATGACCAAAAAAGCTATGAATTTTGGCAGCGATGCTTCCTATATCTGACCCTCTTCTTGATGATGACTAAAGCATTCATGCAGAAAACAAGTGCTCGTAAGGAATGTTTTCAGCCAAGATTTGTTTGCTCAAGTTTCTCGAAGAAAAAGAGGCATCCGCAGATTTGCTCAGTAAGCTGCCAATACGAATATTTTGGACAAATGGAAATTGGTTCTTATCCAAAACTGTATTAGCGCAGCTGTGAACTTACACATGCTCAGTGTCCATGTGACTTACCTCTCCCCTTTCTGGCACTCCGACTCAACTAGCAACTACTAGGTATTCCAAGTGTTTGCTCTTGTATCTGTATTGTACCTGAACTTGACATTGACCCTGGCCTCAGCCTTGTTTCTTCAATTTGATGGCATCTTGCCCTTTAGATTGGTCACCTGATACCCCTTGTTCTTCCTTGGTTCTGACAACTGGGTATCCCCTGCCTACGATCCCTTCCCATCCTCTGGCCTTTAGCATCCTTGGCCACTTCCCTTGGCTTTGTTCTTGACTACCCTTCTGCTCCTTCAGCAACTGGTGGCTATTCTGTAGACCAAGACCTAAGAGTCTCGCTGGGAATGTCCATACACAAGAAAGGAATGAAAGATCCTTTAGACTCCTCAACCCAGTCTAGGCAGAATCAAACAGATGGTGGCTTAGAGGATCCAGATTTTCTTTAAAGGGAACCTGTCGATTTGGGACACTAAAGATCCTTACGGACCAGGCTTTAGTGTCCCAAATCACCCTGTTGTAAAAAGCCATCTGTGCCTGCACTGAAAATAAAAAACCTAGAGAAGTATAAAGGTTTGTTTGGTTGGCTTTACAACAGGGCGATTTGGGACACTAAAACCCTGTGAGTAGTATAGTGACCGAAATCCACCTGATAGGTTCCCTTTAAGAAACAGGCTAACATGGTGGTCTGAAGGGCAAATTCATCATTCCCTCTGTGCCAGAAAACTAGCATGTAAGGATGATATTGACGCGCACATTTGGCGCAAGGCCTTTTCTTGCGCCAAACCTAAGCCTAAAGACCCGATGTGCCTCACCCGCAAATGTGAGGAGTGCTTGGATCAGGAGCGGGTTTTCTGGTGCGAGTTACAACGGACATCTATGCCAGTTCCTAACTGGCATAGATTTCCATTCTGGCGTAGAGATGGCAGATAGATTTAGAAAGAGGTCGCAGCTTCTCATAAATCTCCCATTCTCTGTGCCAGTCAGGCTGTTTATTAAGACTGCCATACCATACGCCAGTCTTAATAAACTTGCCACAAAGACTCTGAAGGGAATCGATGCCACTAGCTCAAGTTATAGCCACAGGAATGATCATAACTTCCTGATCGGTGGGGGTTTCGACAGCTGGGAACCCCACCAATCCTGAGGAGCAGGGTAAGAGACTGTTAAAAGTTGAAGTTAACGTTATATATCTGCCTTCATGCCTAGCTTAGCCTAGGGAAGATTAGAAGCTCAACAGAAGTGTATCTGCATGACATATGTGCGGTATTCTACAAGAAGCTCATTGTGCTGCAGCCAAGCTCCCTGGTGCATTGCATATATAGAGAATACAATGTTTCCTGACTCATCTGAGACTTGTGGTCTGTGCAACCGCTGCTATTCACCCTTGTCCACAATGTAGAAAGGTTGGTAAAAGTTCACTTTATAAAAAGTGACAATGACACTCACAGACACAAAGGCAATAAAATTATATTGCTGTGTATCAAACTACACCCAAAAACTTGTGTCACAATGTTGTCTCAGCGTGTGTACATTGTGGGGTCTACATTCTGTGACAGTAATTCCATGTCTATAGCAGCCATGGTAAAGATAAAAGGAAATGCACACAAGTATACAATGGCTGCTCTGACCTCAAGACAGGGCTGATGATAAGGTTATGTTTGCTGATGCCCCTACTGCCAGGAGACCCGCACAATTGTAAGTCTGGAGAGAAGGAACCACACTACAGTCTTTGCTTTATCAAATGAATGCGTCTTCATGTAAATCATCAGGGTATAGTAAAGTAGTCACTGGTGCAAGTATAGGGGTTGCAGTTGTGACCGGGCCCAGAAGCCAAGGGAGCCCACAGGTCAACCCCAACACACTAGGGCTGGATAAACTTCTTTGCTCTCGTTTCTGATTTCCTTTGATGGCTGGCAGTCTGTGCATTGTAAAATGTATTCCCCCTGCCCTTTGGTGCACTGGAGTGAGACGATTTATGATACACAGCCTTCCACTGTCAGAAAGGAGAAATATAACCCTTTCACTGCAAAAATAGCAATTAGTCAGCAGCATATAGTCAAGGAAGGAGTATATGGCACCAAAGGGGGCACTATTACTATGTGGGGGGCAATGACATGGGTATGATGGGAAGCTTGTGTGCACAGACATATTGTGAACAAGACTTCATGGGCCCAGATACAGAAAAAAAAATGAAATGAAAATATGTATGGACGTGACACGGCTAACATTTGTGAGGATAACTTGAGCAGAGGGGCCAAGACTTTTGCACCCAGGCCAGTGAACCTTTACACCCCCGATAGTGGTGATGTTTCAGAAAAAAGTCCTTCTTCAGGCGTACCGAGAGCAATGGCTGAAATTCTGATTAGGCAGGTAACACACGGTACTAACTGCTGCAATATATAGTAGCTGCATTGTGGATGAGATTTATAGGAAACATATCCACATACTGTGATCAAACCCGGCAGTAACAAGTAACCTACACTACATGTTCTAAACCCGCAGCATATCAGTCATCTATGGGGATTTAAGCCATGGTTTTGCAATGCAAAGACTGAAAACTTCATGTGAGCCACAACAAAAATCACCCGATTTTGGGTACCTTTTCCTGCATCAGCTTGCAAGGGTACAGAGTCAAGAGTGTTCTTCCCATCTGGCCTAAAGCTGTATTTAAAAAGGACCTATCGCCAGGTCTAGAACTCCAAAGACATCCATCATCTGATGGGCGCTGTCATCCTGAGCTTTTTGGTGTTTTATTTATCCAAATCTGTTCAGCCATTCCAAAGCTATAAGCCCTTTTAGTGTAAATGCAAATTAAGGTATACTAGACAAGTGGGTGGTAACATTGTGGTTTCTTCGGGGTTGGGATCTCTGTGCACTGTTACTGCCCACTTGGTTAGTAGACCCTAAATTGCCTAAACACTAAAAGGGCTTATATCTTTGGAATAGCTGAACAGATTTGGATAAACAAAACACCAAAATGCGCAGGGTGACAGCGCTGATCAGATGACGTATGTCATGGGGCTTTTCAGACCTAGTGACAGGTCCTCTTTAAACATGGATGCTGTCTTTACAAATATCATTTATGTTGATATGGCTTTTCTATGCAGGTAAATGGTGTCACAGACCGCACAGTGGTGTGTGTTGTGCAAAAATGGGTGGATTTATACTTCAGTAGCCACTGTTACTCGTACATCACCTATTTTTATGAGAAGAAATATAATTAACCCTAATAATAATCCTAGAAGATCGTGCAGGGTTAGAACAGGTTGAGCCACCTTACAACACCTACTGGCGACGGGAACTGCCCTACTCTGTCTAATGATAAGTGTGGCCCTGGTGATATACTATATCGGGTGCATTACACTATAGTTTTGTTAGTAAACACTCCTAATTTTTGGATACAAGTTTAGGTTTGCTTTTCCTTGGAACCACCTCTTCCTTTTCATGAATCAGTTTTACTTTACTTAATTATATTGCACCAACATATTCCGCAGACATTGTCAACACTATCCCATATAGAGCTCCCAATCTACATTCCCTATCAGTATGTCTTTGGAGGGTGAGAGGAAACTGGAGCACCCGAAGGAAATCCACACAAACACGGGGAGAACATACAAACTCCTTACAGATATCGTCCTTGGCTGAATTCAAACCCATGAACGTAACCACTGAGCCAGCGTGCTGCCCACATTTCTATACTATTGATGGCTTCGCTAGGCCTGGAGCTTCAGTACACAAAGAGAATCCCATACTCACCCCACAGCCGAACTTCAAGATCTTGTTCAGCTCTACATGGACCAGCTCCTGAGAATGTGGTGCCCAACAGGTACCCGAATAGCAGAACCTAAAAGAACACAGACCGGTATTTACTAAGCTGAGGAGATTTAAGAACTCTCTAAAAGAAAACCGTCTTGGTTGCCCATAGCAACTAATCACCATACAGCTTTCATTTAAATGTGGTTCATCTTTGGTGCCTGGTCCTTTCTTGTGGCAAAAATATGCCATACTGATCCTTCTGAGGCCTGCTCGCCACTTTCTAAGAAAGTGGGTGGAGATTGAGGTGGCCGAGGCATGGATGCCATGGCTCAACAGATTAAGCGGCCGTTCACATCAGATTTGATCATCTATTTATCTGATTAGTTTTACAGACACAAAAAAAGCTAAAAACAGATGAAAACTGATCCTTTTACATAGAGTCAATATTAAATAAAAACGGATAAGTTTCTGTAGGAAAAAACGTAGAACTTACAAACATTTTTGTGTCTCACCAAAAAAGACAGAAACTGATGTGTTTTACAGTATTCAACATTAAAGCATCATGCACGCGACCAAGTGTGCAAACCGAGGGGGTCCGATTTTCTAGAAGAATGTACATTCGGGTATCGTGCGAATGCCTCCTCTCCTCCACTAATTTCAATGGGGGGGGTTCTGCTCCATTCCGTTGTCTTGGAGCTGGATAGGCAACATTCCATATTGTATGGAGCATCGGGACCCACTAGGACAGCACTTTCAGTTGTGTCCATGTGGCCTGTAAACAGGTGGTTATCAGTTTCCATCTATTTTCATCTGTTTTTAAAATCAGTTTTTTGTATCCATAAAGCTGCTCAATTAAACTGATGATCAAAATTTCATATGAACAGTCCCTTACTATAGCTCACCCCAGAAAGATGGTGCGAGGTAAATATATACCAGTTCCCGGTTGGTGTAGATCTCAATTCTAGCGCTGGAGCCTCTTAAGAATTCAGGCGAATCATGGACCCTCTGGGACTCGATTAAGACCTCATGCACATGATCGAGTGCACAGGCTGAGTTTCCGATGCTCCGTTCCGATGATTATACAGCAGGTCCTATCCTGCTCCATGGCATTGGAATGGAGTGAAGCGGAACACCCACATTGAAATCAATGGGGGATGGATGACACTCGGGTGTTATGCGAATGCTTTCCGCTTTGAAATTAGCCCCCCCCCTCAATGTGCACACTCGGTCCTGTGCATGTAGCCTAAGCCTGGTGTACAGAACACCAGTCTTAAAAAACTCCCCCCAATGTCTTAAGTCTATATTTGTAACCTATAGAGTTTACCCAGAAAAAAATATATATTCAGAACAGGATGCTGCACTGTATATGGCGGCACGCGAGCTCAGAGAGGGTGGTCATTACAGTAATCTTAAAGGATCGTGACTTATATGATCCGGTGACCCAGATGAGAACACAACCACAATAATCCAATGTGACTTTGATGTAAAGAATGAGGGCTGTGAAGTGTAATGGAGTGAATAATCGCACAATTATCACAGATTGTACACTGACATACACAACATGACAAAAGTGGTGACCCTCAAAGAGATTCCTGTGCTGGGCGCAAGAATGTAAAGAGGAACGGCTAATTTCAAGTGACACCGTGAAGAAAAGTAGAAAAAAAAAAAATCTATATATATAGATGCATATATATATATTCATACATTGCAAAAAAGTAGTAACTAGGCCGTGTTCACATCACATTACAATATGAGGTTTTAGCATATATGTCAAGAAAGTTCCAGGCAGACATGTCTGATGTATCCAAGGGGCCCATGACGCAAGCCAAAAGAGTAACCCTTAGGCGTTAGCTGGGCCGGTATGTTCTCTGTATGAAATAGTACGGTAGATTATACACAGATCACTATATGGTATACAGTTTTTGCAATAAGACCCTAAGGGCAAAAGGTAGGTACAGAAGGTTCTAAAATAGTAGCATACATGTGGAAATAATCCTGATGTATCTTTGACAGAAGACTTTGACATGGTGTGAACCATGTACCCGGGTGTCGGATGTTTTTGGATTGCTCATACATTTTTTAACCTTTTATATGCTAACTTTTTGTGAATATGAGTAAATCTAACCTTTCAAAGATAGCAAGTAACCCTCAGCACCAAACGTGAACTTGCTAGCAAAATACAGAACGCCAAATCCCTGCACTGAAGATGGATTAAGGCGCGTTCACATCATCATTCTGTCCGTTCTCCTGGTCCGTTGCAGGACGGATAGAACAAAAAAAAAAAACAAAACAAAAAAACGGTCCGTCAAATGACGACAACAGATCCCGAACAACCCATTGACAATAAGGTCAAGCATCCATTATTTGTTCTCCTGACATCACCGGATGAAAAAGCTGGGCTTGCAAGACTTGTTTTCCGGTATCTCAGATGGACTCTGGGCACCCGATGCAGATATGTACGTACCCTAAGGCCTCTTGCAGACGACCGTGGTCGAGATCAGTGTGCCATCCGTGTTTTTCCCGGATAGCACACTGACCCATTCATTTCTATGGGCCCGTGGCCGTACACATGACCGTGAATTACACAGTCAAGTGTGCGGGCAGACAGTCTGGGCCGCAAAATATATAACAGGTCCTATTCCTGTCCTATTTTCGTGGCTCCTATTCATTTAATGAAAGGGGCCGCGGAAGCACAGCCGGCATATGGGTGACATCCGCGTCTCCCCCATGCCTTTAATTCACGGCTGACTATAAGCACAGGGTAGTCAGCAACCGGCCTTAGACAGATGAAACTATTCCTATAATGCCAGCGCTCTGCACTAACCGTCATACTACTACTCCCAGCAAGCCCTGTTCCCTGGTTGCCTTGGTTTCTCACTATGCAGCCTGTTCTTCTCCAGGTACTTGTCCATAGGGCGGCGCACCCTCACTCTAAACAACCTGAGGATTTACATGTACACCCCCATGTACCTCCCAGCCAATCCCAGAACGCTCTGGTCTTCCTGGCTACATCATGTGATGGTTTCTGTATTCTGTCCATTTATTCCTGTATGACTCCTGGCTTGTTTGACTCCTGCTGTTTGCCCTGATCTGCCTGATTTCTGTGTATGACCTCTGCCTTTTTCCGGTCTGTGAGCCTAAGCTGCCTGCTCTGACCCTTTGCACTGTTTTACAACATTGTTTGCACCCCACCCCTGCTGCCTGCCACAGACGTTCAGACCAGACTCGACCACTCTTTTGCCTAAACCTCTGGTGCTTGGAACCAGCGCCTCTCTGGCCTTCGGCCACCTACACTGAGACCATGCCGAGAGTTTGTGACCTGGTAGTCTCCCCATGGCGAAGACCAGATTTCTGTAAGAGTGTTAAGGGGTGAAGACCAGGAAGGTACTCACACTCTTGGGAACAGCCCAAAGTCAAACTGGTTAGATGGCACAATGGGTCCGCATCCACTGTCCAATCCAAATCCTTTATTACAGCACCAGACACATACATGTAACTACATACAGGACAGGACACTTTTGGCCAAATAATGTCCTATATTATATACTTCTAAGAACGGCCATTTATTGGCTGAAAAACATTGCCTGTCCCCTGTGCTTTTATCTGTCCAATGTTTCTATAGCACGGGGTCAGTTCATCTCTAATCCATCTTCAGTCCGCTGCATTGCAGTCCTGTTTTTTTTGCTAAACCTAGATTATAGTACTTTCCAGTTGGCTGGATATTGTATGTAGTCTATTCCATTTATCATTCAACAGATCATTGACAGATCATTTATTACTGGCAACCTGGGACTGACAAGTATTGATCAGACTAACAGAGAAGGAAGCTATTTCTTTACTTTTCCTTATGTAAAGACACTGAAAGAGAGCAAAACTCTTTAGTTATTTTCTTACATTGGTTGCTGCACCTGAAGCACATTGAATTGGGAATGTACAAGTCCCTGTGGTTCATTTGGTGCTCCAATGTATTTCAGTGTGATATTGTATACTCCCGTATGAACAATATTACCTCTATAATATGACATGTCACAATATAGTCCCATACGTGCCTTGGTGGTTTACTGCAGATCCATACAACCAGATCTTGGTAATAAGCATACATGATGTCCTTGCAGCTCAAAGAATGTGACATACGTTAGGATTCTTCCTGCACTTAAGGAGTCTTGGGTAGAAGGCAAGCACTTTGGGGTGGGAGGCGTTACTGCTCCTATATATCTAATTTTGAGGGCATTGTAGAGAAGTCCCTAAAATAGGGCCAGTTCTATCCTTTACACTATTATAACCACACTGCACCTTAAAGGGATTACATCTCTACGTAGTGACATAATATATAACAAATTCTCATAGATTAACATTGCTACAGGTTAATGCTTTAAAGGAGTCCAAATGTAATTTCATGAATTATCGGAGAAGCCTTTAAACTATACGGTATAAAGATACAAAACCTGCATGAGCAACACAAGAGGGAGAGATTTATAGGACAGCCTGGAATCTCCCAGACTTTGCCACGGCTTGCTCTCATGAGTCAGTGAGATGTGTAAGGCGTTTCCTCTATGTGTGAAATGGATGATAATAGACAATCGCTGCCTTATTATTTATGTAAGAAACAATGATGTTGGTTGCATAATGTGACAGGCAGTGTGATCAGAGTGTCCCCAAGAACAATGATGGATTCAATACAATTGTGAAAGGACAGGCTGTGTGACTGCAGCAAAACCGCTGGGATTAGAGCTACTGTATATACTGTATCCTTGTATACTGAAGCTAACCATACACATAATGCCCCATGCACACAACCGAGTCTGACGTCTGAGCGGCGCTCTGCACCGTTTCGATCTGATGATTATACGGCAGGTCCTATCCTGCTTTGTGATATCGGAATGGAATAGAACCCCCCATTGAAATCAATGGGACGGAAGGGGATGTCATCCAACCGCATTGCACTATTAAAATCGCTCTCCCCCTTGCCCTGCACACTCGTGTCCATGACGCCTTAGACTTTAGCTGGTGGAAATAGCCAATGTTGGACATTTTAGCCAACTATCAGTTATGGAAATACTGAAAACAACATTTTTTTTGGCCGGGAGCGTTTGGCATATCGGCCTCTTTAGGACAATTATATAACCCAAAAATCCCCCCTGATCGAGCAGCTCAGTTGTTAATGCTGATGGTGCGATTGTTGATATGTATGATCCCACCATCGATCAAAGGCTGCATCATGGCCGTCCACAATTTAAGGCCTGTTAGGATGTTTAGTGCCTAAGGAACTACAAGTCCCAAATGTTTAGTGGCTGAATAACTACAAACCCCAGTTTAGTAGTGAGAAAAGAACTACAAGTCCCAGGTGTTTAGTGCCTGGCAAACTACAAACCCCAGATGGTTAGAGACCATAGAACTACAAGCCTCAGTAGTTTAGCATCTAAAGAACTACAAGCCTCAGCTGTTTCATGCCTAAGGAACTACAAGTCCCAGGGGTTTATGGTCTAAGAAACTACAAGTCCCAGGGGTTTAGTGCCTAAGGAACTACAAGTCCCAGGGGTTTAGTGCCTAAGGAACTACAAGTCCCAGGGGTTTAGTGCCTAAGGAACTACAAGTCCCAGGGGTTTAGTGCCTAAGGAACTACAAGTCCCAGGGAGGCCAAGGAACACAATCCCAGGGGTTTAGTGCCTAAGGAACTACAAGTCCCAGGGGTTTAGTGCCTAAGGAACTACAAGTCCCAGGGGTTTAGTGCCTAAGGAACTACAAGTCCCAGGGGTTTAGTGCCTAAGGAACTACAAGTCCCAGGGGTTTAGTGCCTAAGGAACTACAAGTCCCAGGGGTTTAGTGCCTAAGGAACTACAAGTCCCAGGGGTTTAGTGCCTAAGGAACTACAAGTCCCAGGGGTTTAGTGCCTAAGGAACTACAAGTCCCAGGGGTTTAGTGCCTAAGGAACTACAAGTCCCAGGGGTTTAGTGCCTAAGGAACTACAAGTCCCAGGGGTTTAGTGCCTAAGGAACTACAAGTCCCAGGGGTTTAGTGCCTAAGGAACTACAAGTCCCAGGGGTTTAGTGCCCTAGGGAACTACAAGTCCCAGGGGTTTAGTGCCTAAGGAACTACAAGTCCCAGGGGTTTAGTGCCTAAGGAACTACAAGTCCCAGGGGTTTAGTGCCTAAGGAACTACAAGTCCCAGGGGTTTAGTGCCTAAGGAACTACAAGTCCCAGGGGTTTAGTGCCTAAGGAACTACAAGTCCCAGGGGTTTAGTGCCTAAGGAACTACAAGTCCCAGGGGTTTAGTGCCTAAGGAACTACAAGTCCCAGGGGTTTAGTGCCTAAGGAACTACAAGTCCCAGGGGTTTAGTGTCCCAGAAGCTATTCCGCAGCATGCAGCAGTTGTAAAGCTCCACAAAACCTCCTGGGACTTGTAGTTCGGAACTTTGCTTATAGACTGGTCACTTATCAGAAACTCCAAGCACAAGACCAGTCGTAGGAATGATTCATAGCCATGTCTATGGTGAGGTCAGAACAACAACAACTGTTCTCCACCACAAAACCTCTCAGCATCCTCCCTGGCCGCCATGTCACTTCTCCTAAACCTAGTTATAAATAGTTTGGGCGGGATTGGAATCGCAGAAGGCCCCTGACAATGACAGAACACTGGATAGGCATAGTCTGCGGCCCAGTACTGAGGGAGTGTTATATAGTGAGTGATTACTGGAGAACCCATCACTGTTCTCCGTGAGCCCGCTGTACTCAACACCCTCAGAAACTGAGAGGAACTGCTGTGTACTGTATCATTGTTAATAAAGTTTAAAGAAAAAAAAAAAAGAAGTCTGTTGCTAGGGAAACGTTCGCGCTCGCGGCTGAGGCAGTGGAGAGGTATCACGGGCACGCGCAAAGCTTGGCCGTGCACGAGACGGATCGGGGGACAGCGCGGCTCATCGGGCTGCAATACTAGACTTGTCGCATATCTTGTCGCACGTTACCTGCTGCGGTCTGGTTGGGGTATCCGGGTGCTGCGCGTTGCTCGGGTAACTCCCCCTCTCCTTCCTCCTCCTCCTCCTCCTCCTCCTCCTCCTCCTCTCTGCGTCCGGGCCGCGTCCCCGTGATGGGCTGGGCCTGACAGTAATGTGTGAGCAACCCGCGGCCTTCGGATAGGATTTACAGCAGGTGTATATTGATAGGCGCTGCTCCTTATCTCAGAGACGTTATCCCCTGGGAATCCATGTCAGCCTTCATGTGGAAGGGATCTGCTAGACTCCACGGGATCTAATTGGTGCAGGGTGTATCGGGCGATCCAGGACCAATCAGAGACCGGATCTAGTCTCAGAAGGATCAAGTAGACTCTACAGCTCTGTATGGCCAAAGGAATCAAGTAGGATCTATCATCAGAAGGATCTAATAGGATCTCCTATCATCAGAGGGATCAAGCAGGATCTATTGGCGTATTTACCATCAGAGGGATCAGCAGGATTCCCCACTTGATCCTCAGGGTACCCCCCCCCCCCCATTTCCCTTTCATCGTCCATGAAGCCAGCAGCGCCCCGCTGACCGTCTTCTCCACACGTCCACGGTTGCGGTTTGAGGTTTGGGGAGCGGCCACTAAAAAGCAGAGGAAATGTCTTTCTTTAACTTTCGTAAGATCTTTAAGCTCGGCGGGGACAAAAAGAAGAAGCAGTATGAACATGTCAAGAGGGATCAAAACCCGGAGGAGATCTGGGAGATCATAGGGGGAGCTGGGTGATGGAGCCTTTGGAAAAGTCTATAAGGTGGGTAAAGGTTGGGGGTGTAATCTGTGTATGTTCAGCAGGCTATCGCTGGTAATTCGTGGGTGTTTGGGAACAAGAAAGTCCTGTCTGATCAGTGGGACAGATTTATGGGTCACAATTTTCCTGGACATCTGGTTTTCATCACTGATCAGTCTACAATTCCCAGTTTGGGACAATACCAGTGTACACCAGTACGAACTGCTGCCTCAACCAGTGCAGTGTTCCTATAGGGCTAGGGTTACACGGTGACTTTGGCTGCGACTCCTTCACAGGCATTGCATTGAGATCTGAGGGGGATACTGCGACTTCTAGACGCAAGAAAAATCCATCAGTGCTTCATCTTTTTGCGACTATAAATAGCAGCACCTTTGGGGTCTCAATGCAACTTCATTCATTTACATTAGTGAAGGAGTCGCAGGGTGACGGAGCGATCTTGAGTCCTGGCCAAATCCGCTGTGAAGTCCTATTGTAAAATATTGTCACACTTGGCTGATGGGCTCTGCAGCGCTTTGGTTAGTGGCGTTTTCTTTGGTAGCGACATTGTATAATGGCGTCTGTAGTTCTGTGTAGTACCTTATGACATAGGCGTAGTTCAGGGGAATAGATGGGATAACTAGGTCTTATAATGGTGCAATGGGTCATTTTGGATAGGTCGGCTTCACTTATATCCAATGGTTCAGATTAGAAATCCAAAGTGTCAGGAGGCCGAGCTCATGGCTGCAGCACATCAGTGACACTTTGCAGGATTGTTTTGCTACAATGTATCATCTGTTATGTTTATAAGTATATTATTGTTTGTGTATATACTATAAGTATATATTATGTATTTGCATCTCCCCTTGAAAGATGAACAAACAGTAGAAAATACAGGACTGGTTTTACCGACTTTTTAAGGTCCTTGTCATGGCCGTAGTACCTGAACATCTCCCCCTTCCTGAACCAAAATTAGAGCACTATAGCGTTCTCTAGTCACAGGAATTTGGTTCAGAGGAGCCATTGAATGGTCATCAACACCAGCTTGCTGTGGTTCCGACACTTGACACCCCTGCTGACCAGCTGTTTTTCAGCAGCTGATATACAGAGAATGGAACAGGAAGCAGACAGCGCTGTTCTCTGTGTTGTGGCCAAACCAGGCACTGCAGGTCAGCTCCAATTTATTTGAAAGGGGCCTAAGCTGCAGTGACGCTGTCTGGCCACTACACAGAGAACAGCGCTGCCTGCTTCCTGCTTCGCTCTCTGTGTATAAGCTGCTGAGAACAGCCTGGTGTCAGATCCCCTCCGATCTGATATGGACAACCCTTTTTAGGTCATCAATATTTTTAGTCCGAAACACCTCCTAAAAAATGGATGAAAGGGTTGGGTGCATGAGGCCCTACAGGGGAAAACTATGGTCAGATCCTGTCATATCATCAGAAAGCTCAAAAAAATGTGAAAATTAAAAAAAGAAAAGCGTGGGAAAAGCGTCTCCAGTACTAACAAGCTTTGCTCCAGGTCTGACCTGTAGCGCTCTATTTTTGTCAGTCATAATACTTTTTTTTTTTCTTTCTTTTTATCCTAACATTGACAAATTGATTGCATGTGTGCGATTAGCAAGCCACGCCCTGTTATATCATTGCCACACCCCCTGTGTAAAAGACAGAAGGGTATCAAAGGGTCCTATGAGGCATGCCCCAGCCATACAATATTTGTACGGTATGTGTTAGTTGTCAGGATCCCTGTATGGTAATAAACTTAATGCGGTGGAATTGTCTGCAACCCATGTGACTGTCAGGAAGTCTCACAGCAGAGCAGAGGGGATTTGACAGCTGTTAGATCAGTTTAAGACTTTAGAAAGTGACCCCATCTGTCAAGTCTGGCACTTGTTGATGGCCACTTCCCTCTACTGACTAGTCACATACAGATAACAAGCCACGGAGTCTCTGCCACATCAAGGATTATTTAGTGTCGGCCTCTTCTAAGGGTTACGGACGTCTCTCCATAATGAGTCAGACGACCTCTCCCTTCCTCCTCCTAACACGCCCCAAATGCCAAGATCATACACATTACAGCATAGGACATTTCTTCATGTCAGAGATGTTGTGATCCTGCATTAGAGGCCAGGTGGAAACCTTAAAGGGGTTGTCCTTATTATTTATTTATTATGCTTACTGCTATAGCGCCATCCTATTCTGCAGCACTTTACAGACATTGACAGTCACTGTCCCATATAGGGCTCACAATCTACATTCCCTATCAGTATGTCTTTGGAGTGTGGGAGGAAACCGCAGTACCCGGAGGAAACCCACGCAAACACGGGGAGAACATACAAACTCCTTGCAGATGTCTTCCTTGGCAGGATTCGAACCCAGGACTCCAGCGCTGCAAGGCTACAGTGCTAACCACTGAACCACCATCCTGGTCTGGGAATAACACGTGGATCTACAAGCAGTCCCACACCTGTCCAGGGCTTGTGTCCCTTAAAGAGAATAGAGCTGAGCTGCAATACTGCATACAGCCTATAGACAGGAGTGGTGCTGTTTATAGAAGAAAGCAGTTCTGTTTTTATAATCCTGGCCATCCCCCTTAAGACTGGTTTTCACATTACAGAGTCTTGGACATGCAACCCGTGTATGCGTCAGATTTACTGGCCTGGAGACGGACCCGTAGTGTTAGTTATCTATGAGGCTATCATGTCTCTCTGCAATATACTGTCCTGTCCTAACCACTATGGGACATAGATTTCAATCCCAACGCACAAGAGTGGGACAGAATTAGGAGGAGGCCGAAACCTCTTAATAGTTCAGGCACATCTAATGCCCGTGGGGGGTATTGATCAAAACTGGCATAGGAAATGTCAGTCTTAATAAATCCTCCCCTGCGTTTCCTGTAAGAACAGGAGGTCACACTCACAATGCAAGTCTATGGCAGTCAGATCGAGGCTTTAACTTGTATTGTAAGTTTGACCTCCTGTCATACAGGAAATAGTGTGCAACGGGAGCCGAGAGGAGGTCTGTGCCTCGGAGGATATTACTATACAATAAAGCTGTCAGTGAGTTCTTCGGTAACATTACGGTACACAAGGGCGCTTTTTTTTTTATTTTCAAACAGGACAATTTTTGTTTTTTGTTTTTTTGCTGGGTGCAAAGAACTGGAGTTAATGGAGCTGGTAGAAGGAGAGGGCTACATGCAGGGGTCCATGGCTGATACAGCCACGTGTGTATGTCATGTGACTCTCAGCTCTGCGCCACAAAGGAGGGGTCCAGATTCCCATATCAATTACAGTACGGGACAGTATGTCGCTGGGAGGCAGGGACTCCTAGCGTCATAGATAACTAGGATGATAGGAGTTGCGCTCCCAGCACGAAGTTCAAGCCGGTAAATCTGGGTAACACACGGACCCTTAGAGTAGGAGCAGCTGCACAAGAGGGCCTGGGACACCCTTGCAGGGCTTATATTACAACACTGTAAAAACACGGTGCCTTAATTTTAAAATACCTATGGTCGGCTTTTATGTTAGTTTTATTGTCTATATAGAGACATGTCTTATGTTGTCCCTGTATTTTATAGGTATGATGTCATTTATGTAATGATATGCGGCTTTAATGCTTCCTGGAGCCGCCATCCTTGTGCAAACCTAAAGCACATCGGTGCAGAGGAAATGGCATTTCCCTCCAGACTGCAGCGCCCTCTCTAATGTGCGCCCACAGCTGAACTCTTGTCTCGGAGGCGACACTTCCTGAGCGGTGCCCCTGGCACATTATGCAGCAGAGCAGCTTGCAGGGGGCTAATGAAAGTGTGGGAAAGTCATAGAAGGCTGTAGGAAGAAACCAAATCCCCCACTAGAGACGGCAAGGAAAGATTGATGTGCTCCTCGGCTCCCCACCCCCTGCTTCCTTTTCACCTCTGCCTGCCAGGGAGCCTCCAGTTTCAGTCATTCAATCTTCTGGCAGAAGTTCACTTCATGTAGCCATGTGATTGTCTGGAGCTGATCACAGATAGGAACATCATACATGGAGGCGGCAGCAGGAACAGACACGGTTACTGGAAGTTGTAAGGAAGAGCCTGCCTGGGAGATGATCCTATGATGAAGTGGCTAAGAAATAGGGTTGTCATGTGCAGGATATTGTATGAGGTTCCCTAGAGAGTGAAAGTTTTTAGGGGTCTTCCATTAAATAAAGGTTGGAAATTGCATTATAAACCATTTTCTAATAAAGTGTAAAGTGTCATTGTCGTGAGAATTCCTAGAAGAAAGCATAAGATATAAGAGATAAGACTCCTGCGTCTTCCTGGACAGCTTCCCCCTAGCCTCTGTTATAGTGAGGGGTATGATGTCATAGGAAGTGAGCACAGATATGTCACTACCACGTTTGGGAGTCCATGTGGATTTCCTAGGTTTGAGATGGTGCATAGTTACATGCAGAATATCCCATGTAGCCATTACTACCTAAGGCCACATGTACATGACTGTAGGGTTTTGCTGTCCGCAGATACTGTATGCCGGTTTGTCATTCGCAATCATGGATCCACATAGATCCACTACACGGGTCTGTGCCGCAAATGTAGACAAATATAGGACCTGCTTCATAATTTGTGGACCCCTTCTACAGCCCACAATTTTTGTATGGGTCCACAGTTGCGGATAAAATCACAGCGTGTGCATGGGGCCTAAGATATAGTGGGGATGTTACTATCCCCCCTATGCCAGAAAACTGGCACAGATGGGTATAGCTGGGGAACATCTCTGGCACAGAGCCCTGTTTTTGCACCATAGATGTGCCCTTTCCCTCGATATGCCCCCTGTTCACCCCTGACAATGGGATGAGCCGGGCAGAAGTCAAGGCATGGCAGCAGACATCCGGTGTGGGCTATACCAGGACTCTCGGCTGCCGGCGATCTCCAGATTCCATTCCTGGTGCACGGATTGAGCCTGGTTTCACACAAGCGTTTATTACTGTGTTTTAGCGTGTTTTTTTTTTTTTTTTTGTGAGTTTTTAGGCTAAAAAATGCAGCGTCCATGTTAATCTATAGGAGACTGAAAATCCCCACATACATTGTGTTTTTGTCTTTACTTTTCATGCTGGTTTTTCCGCGGCGCTTTACATAGATGGACATCGCTCGCTGTCCCAAGCAGGGGTCATATTGTCAATTCCCTATCAGTATGTCTATGGAGTGTGTAAAGAACTTGTGCGGTTTTATTGTAATATATTGTCCATATATAATAAGTAGCCGAGTGCAGTGCTTGCCTGTTCCATTGACTTTGGATGGAGTGACCGGGCACATACATATCTGTTGCTCCATTTAGTCTCCTCCTAGCTGTGGACTTGAGGCGGGGGCTTGGGCTCCCCCATTATGAGCATCATCCCAGCAATCTAGCATTTAGCACCAATCCAATACTCCAATTCCCCATTGGGGGCACCGCAGGGAAGTATAACCCATACTGTCAGGTTTCCCAAGCAGATCACGGGGTGGGGGGACGGTATGTCCCACCAGGAGGATACTTTGTACCGCTTATTATTGTCTAACTACCTTTCTAACAAAGCTGAGAACCCCGTCAATAGTGACAGCTATTCTATGCTATCCTTTTCGGAGGAGGGGGTCAGTGACCATCTTAAAATTGACATGGCTGAGCAGAAAACAAAAGACACAAAAGAAGGGCGCCCCCTGTGAAGAACCTTTATTAAATGTGCACTTCCACATAAAAGGTTCCCTGTGAGGACGTGGTTACAAAGACAGTTTCTTAGGCTTTTGATATTTGTTATTGGGATCATTACGGGGCCATATTCCTAGTTATCAGTCCTTTGTGGCTTAGATGACACGTGTATGGCGGATCCAAATGAAGACCACGTGTCATGTCGTAGCCTGGTTGGAGCAGGTCCTGGTAGGACATGTGCAGATCATTAAGTCTTTGCCACCACGACATGTTCTGCTTTGATTTTTCTAAACACAAGCGCACACACATGCTGTAGTTTTATTATAGGGCGTGCAAGAGTTAATTAAAGGGTAACTGCAGAAAGAAAGTTCCCAGTGTCACTAATTACCAGAGATTCTCTCCGACTGTCTAACCATGAGATTTTACAAGTGCTGTACATAAGGACAGGTGCAGCCAGCAGTGGGTGACATTTGGGTATCCTCTTCTGAGTCGGACTTGGAGGAGGTAGTCTCTGGTGGTTACTACATAAGTTAATACGAGTCATGGCAGTGTCCTAAGAGCTGACTGTCCCGTAAAGAAAAATCTTATGACACTTTAGCAGCAGATGTCCAACAATATCAGAAAACTACATATTACTATTGCATGGCCCTCCCTCAAAGACTATGGGCACCTTTGTTGCTGTAAAGCCTGTGTTACTTCTGTATATAGCGGATTGTCCTGCTGCTTCTGAAATATATGCGACAACACACTGCTCCTGGCTGTGTCTTTGCTTTCCTTCTCTATTCTTTAGCATTGTTAGGCCTCATGCACATGCAGTAACTAAACCCATCAACATGTATAATGCTGGATGATATGATATTGATACGATGCAATATAAATTGTGATCCAAGGTGTGCAATACCTTTACCCCAATCTCTTTCTCAGGTCATAAAGCGGTATTTGTATTTTCCCAGCTGCCGTTCCACGCTGATAATTTACTATATATAATAGTAAATTGCTTTTAATTTTCTTTTAATTTATTACCTTATATCTTTATTTTCCTTTATTACCTTTAGACACGGTCACGCAGTAGTGCACGGCAAGGCTTTATATTGAAGCCGCCACTCATCTACTGATCACTCCAATCAGCACCGCGTCTGGTTCATTGGCTTTGTGATGTTGATCAGTCACACGGCCTGTTTGCAGCTCAGTCCCATTCAAGTAAATGGGGCTGAGATGCAGCACCACTATACCATCTATGGTCCGTGCATTGCTCATCCAAATGACGCAGTCTCTTTGGACAGCTGATCGGTGAGGTTGCAGGTATCGGACCCCCACAACCTGATGACGCTTCTTTCGGATAGATCATCCATATTTCAATCCCAGAAACCCCTTTAAAAGAGCAATAAATTTATTGTACAATGTGGACATTTTCCTCTACTGCAGAGGTGTCCTCCATTGACAGCGCTCAGGTCTTCTTGCCCTAGTCTGATGTGACGCACGCTGACCGCTTGTGTATGAGCCCATCATTCACACTCATGGGGACAGGATGGCGGCTGTTTTTATACCGTGCCTGGGGCAGTATTGGGTACGGTTGTGGGTTGCGGTCCCATTACTCTCACTGCGGGGATCCTGTTTACTCTATATCTGGCCTGCTTCTTGTTAATATGTGACAGGCCATGGACAATACATTGGAGGACAGAGGTTGTTTCCAGATAGAGATCTGTGACGTATAAAGAGAAATACCCTATATTGTATTACAGAGGGGTCTATACTAGTGGCAGATCTTGGTGACTGTCCCTGGTTGGGTGCGTACTTCTCATCTATATACATGGCGATCATCTACAGTCTTATGTAAGCATCTTCTACATGTGTAGTCCAGATCTACTACTAGTATAGTTATACCAGGCCAATGTGTCAGCCATGTTTCCATCATTTACCCGTCGTCCTCTCTAATGAGACTATGCAGTAACAGAAGGCCATGTCCAGTACCAAACCCCCCTCCCCAAAAACTTGCTTTGGCAGCTATACAGTGTGAAGGTTTGTCCTGGTATCTAGGGAAGGTGTCCTTCAGCATAGAGATAGTTAGGGGCTTATTCACACAATGAGACTGCATGAATAGATTCCCGTCCGTGTTTTTTTTTTGACAAAAATGGTGTATTAAGAAAAATTAACATGTCTTACGTTTTTGCTACTTATGACAGACCCAATAGAAATCAACGGGTCCATTTTTAACGGATGTGAAAACAAACTGACGTCCGAGTTACATCCGTTACAAAACGGATCAGTGAGTCGGGCCAAAACAAGAACAATGAAATTCATTGGCCGTTAAAATTGGCCAAATCATTAGTTTTTCATGCCTGAGAGATGGACACATTTGTATAACCTTAGGGTATATTCACACATTGCAGATTTGTGACTGTCCTGGTCATGTGAATGGGGATGCAGAAATATGTGTATTTCCAAGTGACACAAGCCTGTTGAGATGGATGGAACTATTATTTTATTATTATGCTTACTTATATAGCGCCATCATATTCCGCAGCACTTTACAGACATTGTCAGTCACTGTCCCATAGGGGGCTCACACTCTACATTCCCTATCAGTATATCTTTGGAGTGTGGGAGGAAACCGGAGTACCCGGAGGAAACCCACGCAAACACGGGAAGAACATACAAACGCCTTGCAGATGTTGTTCCTGGCAGGATTAGAACCCAGGACTCCAGCGCTGCAAGGACACACTGCTAACCACTGAGCCACTGTGCCACTATGGAAATGTCTGCAATACATTTGCTGAGTGTGAATACGCCACCCGGGAGCTGTTTTATCGCCTGCATACCGCCATTAGTGTACTCACACAGTATTTCTACAGTGACCTGTGTCTTGTCTTACCTATGTCACAATGTCCTGTACATTCAGGTATGTTGTACTTACTATTCATGTTGATCACAGTACTGTAAGGATCTTTAGAGGCTTTTTATTATTAGGTTCCATTCACACACTGCAGATTTGCACCATGCCAGTTTTTATAAAATCTCATCCATATGCTGCAGATAACACTAGGTTCACACTAGCTCCTTGGTCTCCATTGTTCGGTTTTGCCAGGGGACCTGAACGACAGAGAGCCAGACCACTAAAACAGTGGTTACACACGGACACCGGCGGACCCTATTGACTGTACCAGGCTCCGCCATTTCATTTCAAAACTGAAAGCAGTGGAGGGAAAAGTGCTCCATGCAGGACTTTTCTCTCTGACGATTTTTGGCAGTTTCTGTGCCAGAGTCTCCAACAGATGTGAACACTGCCTAAAATCCACAGCGTAAAAACTGACCCGTGGAGCAAATTTTGCCCTAAAGACTCTCCGTAAGGCTGAGGCCCCACATTGCAGAAACGCAGCTTTTTTTGTTGCAGATTTTGTTGTGTATTCTTGAGAAAAAGCCAAGAATGGCTACAAAAGGAATGGGAAACATATAGGAAGCTTCTTAGACTTCTCCCTTCTGCTCAATCCACTCCTGGCATTGGCTCAAAAAAACTGCAGCAAAATCTGCAACAAAAAAAAGCTGCTTTTCTGCAACGTGGGGCCTCAGCATTGGGGTGGTTTCTTAGTGTTTTTCCAAAAACACTCTGTGGTTCTTGATGCTGTTTTTTGAGTCAAAGATCGGGGATCGCTGCCAGCGCTGCCTGGGTACAGACAGAGTCCTAGAAGGAGATTATAGAAATCTTCAGTATAGCTTTATGTATGTGTGTGTGTATATATATATATATATGCGTGTAGATTTCTATAATCTCCTTCTAGGACTCTCTGACTGTACCCAGGCAGCGCTGGCAGCGATCCCCGGCATCTGTTTTTAGGAAACATTAAGGAAGATTAACCAAGTTAAATGAGCCATAATTTTTGCTCAGTGTGTGCCAAACCCTGTCCTCCATACTGCACACCACATTTATTATGTGTTTGGGGCGATTTCTGTTCCTTCCTCATCAGGGGGACTCTAAAACGTACCATGAGTCACTGGGATTGTTTCTTAAGTTCACATATTTTTATTAAAAGATTTCAAAAGCTTATTATAGCTGTCCGAGCATTGACGTGTAGCATAAATGAGTGCAACCTCCTCTGCCGCACAGTGTCACCTAGTCTGCACCATGTTAACGCTCGAGACGGAAGGCTAGATCAATCAATCCCGGAACCCACAGCTTTCCATACATGAGATATATATATATATATATATATATATATATATATATATATATATAGTCCTTTCTCTAGATTAACCAGCCAGTTAACTTTCTTGGACAGGCCTCTATGTCCATCAGCCTACATGCCATATGTAATGTTCTGGCCTCTGCCATTTGCTTGCTCTTCGATCAGTAGATCGTCCATGGGTCCCAAAGTACACACAAATGGCATCAGTTTGCACTAACCCTATTGATGATGTTGACCAGTCTGCGCCAGAAACCTTCCAGCTCAGGACAAGATCAAGGCACGTGGAGGGAATCGACCAATTTCCCCTCCACATCTTTGTAGATGTGGCTGGGCCTAGCCCCTATGTCGTACCAGAATTTGGGAGTTTTGTATCCCCTGTGTAGCAGGTACAGATATGAGAACCTACGGGGAGCGCTCTGCCTGGTCTAAACTTACACTGACTGTATATATTAGATAAGATTAGGAAATCTTGCTGGACTATGGACTGTATTTTTATTGTAATATATAAACCCGCTGCTTGCTGGGACGTGGCTGTGATGGACAGGAGACTGTGATGAATGTCTTATTCCTAGGGAATGACTGGGACTTCCACATCTGACGTGCCGCCATACTGTATCTCTTCCTGCCTAGGCATTTCCTGGCTGCTTTGGGATTCATGTCCTTAGAATTGCAGCTTGTAGGATCGGCCACTACTATTACTTCTATGGCTGGGGCAGATGACGGCTCAGTCCACGCTCACTGTTATCCTGTTTTGTTAAGAAAATAAAATGGCTGGTTCAGATAAGATGAGCACACCCTGGAAGATGAGATGTCTGCGGCAATACATCATGTCTGTGCCTGCAGGGATGTCCGTGCATCGCAGAACTGGAGCGAGGACCCTGTGACATCTATGGAAATGCTAAAAGAAAGTTCTACCATCTGGACTGCTTTTTTATTTATTTATTATGCTTACTTATATAGCGCCATTATATTCCGCAGCGCTTTACAGACATTGTCAGTCACTGTCCCATATAGGGCTCACAATCTACATTTCCCTATCAGTATGTCTTTGGAGTGTGGGAGGAAACCGGAGCACATGGAGGAAACCCGAGCACATGGAGGACACCCACACAAACACGGGGAGAACATACAAACTCCTTGCAGATGTCGTCCTTGGCAGGATTCGAACCCAGGCCTCCAGCGCTGCAATGCTAACCACTGAGCCACCCTTTTTCAGTTGGCTCACATCTTATGCTAGGTTCACACTAGCGTTCGGGTCCATGTGAAGACCCGAAAGATGGAGAGCCTGTCAGCTTAAAAAGCGGTTACCGGCGGACCCCATAGACTATAATGGGATCCACTGGGTTTTCCTTGCATGACTTTTGTCTCTGGCGATTTTAGGTGGAATCTCCTAAGGAGACTCCAACGCAGATGTGAACCTAGCCTTAGAGGGGTTGTTCAGGAATTTAGGGTACCCCTCAGGGTGGGTGGAAAATAAAAAGACATTCTCGCCTATCCCCAGCCCTCCATTATACTGTCCTGTTCCCCTTCCTCTCCCATGCCAGAACTCGCTGCATTGATAACGTGGAGGCTCCTGTGATCACAAAGACCAAACAGTGTCCTCAGCCGCTCCTGGTAAGGAACCTGTGACACGTCAGTGACATCACCGGTCCCTCTACAGCTGCTGAGGTCATTGAATGGCCTGGAAATAGGTGTGTTTTGTTTTTTGTTTTACACCCACTTTGGCCGCCCCTGGGTTTGCTCTAAGCCTGGACATCCCCTCTAATTGCTGAACCCTGCTGATTCGCATTGTGGGAGATGTAGTGTAGGCTTTGCAGTATACAATAATGGGAGCAAAACAAGCTACATCTCCCACAGTGCAATGCAGCACACCTGCTTCTCCTGCTCTATATAGAAGTCTATTAGAAACCTTCCTGAGGCTCCCTGATCTCTGAGTCCTTATCCACGCTGACTTCTAATATCCTTATAATTTTCTCCCATGTTGGTGTGAGATGATATCATGGAAAATGTTTGCTAGACAGAATGCAGTGAAAACTGGCATGTGAACGCCGCCCTATAAATAGACAGCTGCATTACATAATGACTCCTGCCACAGAGATGGCATCTGTTAGCTTGTGTCAGAGGAAAGGCTTAGTCATAGCGTACACCCGGCCTGGCCATACTGGGAAGATCTATCATAGCTAGTGTCAGGGAGCACTGCAGGGGGTGCTTGGAGCAACCGATCACATGCCGTACTGCAGGGGGGTGCCTGGAGCAACCGATCACATGCCGTACTGCAGGGGGTGCCTGGAGCAACCGATCACATGCTGTACTGCAGGGGGTGCCTGGAGCAACCGATCACATGCAGTACTGCAGGGGGTGCCTGGAGCAACCGATCACATGCAGTACTGCAGGGGGTGCCTGGAGCAACCGATCACATGCTGTACTGCAGGGGGTGCCTGGAGCAACCGATCACATGCAGTACTGCAGGGGGTGCCTGGAGCAACCGATCACATGCTGTACTGCAGGGGGTGCCTGGAGCAACCGATCACATGCTGTACTGCAGGGGGTGCCTAGAGCAACCGATCACATGCTGTACTGCAGGGGGTGCCTAGAGCAACCGATCACATACAGTACTGCAGGGGGTGCCTGGAGCAACCGATCACATGCTGTACTGTACTGCAGGGGGTGCCTGGAGCAACCGATCACATGCAGTACTGCAGGGGGTGCCTGGAGCAACCGATCACATGCCGTACTGCAGGGGGTGCCTGAGCAACCGATCACATACAGTACTGCAGGGGGTGCCTGGAGCAACCGATCACATGCCGTACTGCAGGGGGTGCCTGGAGCAACCGATCACATGCCGTACTGCAGGGGGTGCCTGGAGCAACCGATCACATGCTGTACTGCAGGGGGTGCCTGGAGCAACTGATCACATGCCGTAGTGCAGGGGGTGCCTGGAGCAACCGATCACATACAGTACTGCAGGGGGTACCTGGAGCAACCGATCACATGCCGTACTGCAGGGGGTGCCTGGAGCAACCGATCACATGCCGTACTGCAGGGGGTGCCTGGAGCAACCAATCACATGCCGTACTGCAGGGGGTGCCTGGAGCAACCGATCACATGCTGTACTGCAGGGGGTACCTGGAGTAACTGATCACATGCCGTACTGCAGGGGGTGCCTGGAGCAACCGATCACATGCAGTACTGCAGGGGGTGCCTGGAGCAACCGATCACATGCTGTACTGCAGGGGGTGCCTGGAGCAACTGATCACATGCCGTACTGCAGGGGGTGCCTGGAGCAACCGATCACATACAGTACTGCAGGGGGTACCTGGAGCAACCGATCACAGCCGTACTGCAGGGGGGCCTGGAGCAACCGATCACATGCCGTACTGCAGGGGGTGCCTGGAGCAACCGATCACATGCCGTACTGCAGGGGGTGCCTGGAGCAACCGATCACATGCTGTACTGCAGGGGGTGCCTGGAGCAACTGATCACATGCCGTACTGCAGGGGGTGCATGGAGCAATCGATCACATGCCGTACTGCAGGGGGTGCCTGTAGCAACCGATCACATGCCGTACTGCAGGGGGTGCCTGTAGCAACCGATCACATACAGTACTGCAGGGGGTGCCTGGAGCAACCGATCACATGCCGTACTGCAGGGGGTGCCTGGAGCAACCGATCACATGCCGTACTGCAGGGGGTGCCTGGAGCAACCGATCACATGCAGTACTGCAGGGGGTGCCTGGAGCAACCGATCACATGCGACGCAGGGGGGGCGGGGGCCTGTCACTGCCGTACTGAGGGGGTGCCTGGAGCAACCGATCACATGCAGTACTGCAGGGGGTGCCTGGAGCAACCGATCACATGCCGTACTGCAGGGGGTGCCTGGAGCAACCGATCACATGCCGTACTGAAGGGGGTGCCTGGAGCAACCGATCACATGCTGTACTGCAGGGGGTACCTGGAGTAACTGATCACATGCCGTACTGCAGGGGGTGCCTGGAGCAACCGATCACATGCAGTACTGCAGGGGGTGCCTGGAGCAACCGATCACATGCTGTACTGCAGGGGGTGCCTGGAGCAACTGATCACATGCCGTACTGCAGGGGGTGCCTGGAGCAACCGATCACATACAGTACTGCAGGGGGTGCCTGGAGCAACCGATCACATGCTGTACTGCAGGGGGTGCCTGGAGCAACTGATCACATGCCGTACTGCAGGGGGTGCCTGGAGCAACCGATCACATACAGTACTGCAGGGGGTGCCTGGAGCAACCGATCACATGCCGTACTGCAGGGGGTGCCTGGAGCAACCGATCACATGCCGTACTGCAGGGGGTGCCTGGAGCAACCGATCACATGCCGTACTGCAGGGGGTGCCTGGAGCAACCGATCACATGCCGTACTGCAGGGGGTGCCTGGAGCAACTGATCACATGCCGTACTGCAGGGGGTGCATGGAGCAATCGATCACATGCTGTACTGCAGGGGGTGCCTGGAGCAACTGATCACATGCCGTACTGCAGGGGGTGCATGGAGCAATCGATCACATGCCGTACTGCAGGGGGTGCCTGTAGCAACCGATCACATGCCGTACTGCAGGGGGTACCTGGAGTAACTGATCACATGCCGTACTGCAGGGGGTGCCTGTAGCAACCGATCACATGCCGTACTGCAGGGGGTGCATATCTACAATGGCTATGAGTTGGCGTAGATTTCATTGCAGGCCCTGCAGAGTGTTCACCTGATTTATGAGGAGGCGCGTGCCTTGTCATAAGTGAGGTGCACCCTCTACCCGCACAGAAGGCATAAAGTCTGGCATAGAAAACGCCCGTCTTCATAAATCTCCCCCACTGCCTTTAGTATTCTGTGCACACTGTGTATAAGACCTGTATTTAGGAAGAGCTCCTGGAATATAGTTTATTAAACTTCGCTCCCTTTCCCTCTGCACTCTACTCATGAATCAGGAGGCTCAGGATGAACATTGCTTTGTCCCCCCAGATAGCGGAGGCCATTGACAGCGGGTGGCCACAGCCCGCAGGGAGTTCCTATGTCTTAAAGGAGAAGATGACATGTAGGTGCAACAGTGCGGAAATGGTGTGAAAACCAAACTGGCTTGTGTCTACTGACACGTGGGCCGCCATGTTTTACTAACTCTATAGGAAGCATTGACAAATAATTGCCAGTATTTGTAGTGTCCTGCTGTGTCACTATGGGGCCGGCCGCCATGACACCTGCCCAAACAGCTTGGTACAAGGTGTCTGTTGTGTGTTATATTAGGAGGTGGACAGAGAAGCATGCAGAGGAAGGGTAGGTACTACAACTCCCAGAATAACCTTACAGCCTGGGACTTGTACGGTTATTTGTAGCTGCCGTCAGTGCTGCACATTTTCCACGGCTGAAAATCCGCGGTGAATTTGTCCTGTGTGGACCTACCCTTAAAGGGGTGATGGAGAAGTAAGACATCTCTGTGATCACTTTATATATGGGATGTTCAGAGATGGTATATGTCATTGTACACGCGCTGGGCAGTATTATAGCAGCTCCAGATGAACAATATGTCCCAGCATACTAGATATCTGGACGTACATCCATGTGCTGTTGTGGGGAGGAAGAAGGGTGCCGGCTGTGTGTTATGGTTGCGTTGCTATGTACATATACACGTATAAGGCACAGCCCTCAGGTTTCATCACATCTTTACAATGCAGTAGACATGACTTCACTGTACCTGCAGGGTATGAGGAAGTCGGCCATCCTGTATGTGAGTCATCTGACTATAGTCACTAATGGCAGACTAATGGTCCTTCTGTCAGACACGTCCAGTGTGCCCAGGGAGGTCACCTCCTTGATGGAGAAATTGGGACATGAATACATGGACAGCTCTTTGTCTAAATGTAGGAGCCAGATGTCCGTGTCAGGAGGCGTCGTCTGTGACTTATTCACACATCCGTATTTTGCAGACTTTATATGTCCGTGATCATGGCCGCCTGCACATCCACTCACTTTAATAGATGTTCTTTTTCCACAAACCAATAAGATCGAATGCAGACACGTTCTATTTTGGTCTGTTTAGGCGGACCCCGGAGCGCCATTCTAGTCTGTAGGTCCGTGATAACAGACGCAGGGACATAGAAAAATATAGAAAATAGGGGAAAAAAAAGTTGATCTGTTTTTTCGCTGAGGTGAAAAATGGCTCAATCCTGGACAACACACAGCCAGAAAGTAAGCAGAGCTGTGTGCCGTCTGCGAAATGTCAGTGTGTGAATAAGGCCTACTCTTTAACCCTCCGTTCTCCTGCTCCGTCTTTTCCTCTTCTAGAAGGTGCGGTAGTCGCTTCGCTCTTCTAGTCAAAAAACAGTGTTACTCCCCTCTCCTGGGCTCCGGCGTGACTCCCTGCTGTCTTCGGCGCTTCTGGCTGACGTCAGGGACCGCTGATTGGGCCTCAGGGTCACATGGGGTTGCGAAGCATAGACGCAAGTGTCGCCACGCCACGTGATGTCAGGCAGTCCCTGATGTCTGCCAGAAGCGCCACAGACAGCAGGGAGTCACGCCGGAGCCCAGGAGAGGCGAGTAACACTGGTTTTTATGTTTCTGCAGCTCCCCTGGGCCTCCAATCATTATACTCTGGGGTATAATAGATAGCCGATTCGATTCAGCCTGAACAAAACTGCAAAAATTGTAATAACCAAATCGAAATAACCCACGTGAACAAAATCCTGTCAAGGTTAATGTTCGATTTCGGTTATTTTTCGATTAATCGCCCAGCCCTACATGGACATCATCCGTATTCTGTCCGTTATTCATCCGTTTTTCAGAGATTTATTGCTAGGTGATGCTGGAAAACAAAACACGACCTGTGGATCAGACACGGATCATAAACTGCAATACACTAATCTATACAACAGCCTTAGTGTGAACGCAGCCTTAATGTCTGCCATGTAATACATTACAGCCTACCCCAGCAAAACTATGAGCTGGACTTCTGTATCAGGAAGGTTGTCTATGATAAGATTAACCCTTTCACTGTCCACAGTCCTGCTCTTGTAGAAGGTACAGCGGTCGCTGTGGGTTTTCTTCCGGTCATACAGAGGATTTTATCAATCACCATGTGGCCGTACGGAGACCCCACGTACAGATGTGGCCAGTTTATTAATATAATAGTAGTTCACAGTGTAGGAAACCTCAGATCTGACCGCCATAAGTACAACGCCGCTCCCTTTTACTTACTAATGTGCATTCAGTAGGGTCACAACCTCCGACTTTTGTGGTCGCAGATGATGGGCAGGCGGACCTGAAGAATACACGTAACAGATGGTGTCCTGGGGTGACGGCTGAGCTGTATGTGCTGCAGTCAGACGTGTGGCAGAGTCAGGGTCACCATGCTGGTCTCGGCGCTGCAGTCACATTTAGAGAGATGTTGCTAAGAAGAGAACAGGAGAAATGTTCCCGTCCTATAGATGCGGCTCCCTGCTGTTCTCCGTAATGAGACGTCTCTTCCAATAATGATCTTAGAAATAAGATGAGGGCACTTTGTATTCAGTCGTGGTAATAGGATGGCTGGTTATCATAGACATTAGGGGATGGCTGTAGTATTAGTATATACCTGGCTAATCCCTCCATAGGGTATATGACTGAGCTGCAGGCCACTTGGACCTGAATATTTAGGATCCCTTAAAGATTTCTAGTGGGATGATAGGAAAACCCTTATCTGGAGGATCGCTAGGTATTCTCAGGGTATTTTTAGGGAAATTGTTCCTGCAGCAATGTCTAATTGAAGTCTGTACAGCGGTGAGACAGCTTGTCCCAGGTGTACAGGTTTCTAGGATGTCACATCTGCAGCATAAATACGTAGTGGAATCATTCCCCAAGATGTATTTTCTCCCCCTGTGCATGGATGGAGTATTTTTGCTTACCCACTGTTCAGTTCTTGATGTAAAGGGGCAGAGGGGGAATACGTTGGTAGACAATGATCTTGTGATAGAAAGGTTACGGTGGAGATGATTGAGTTTCAGGTACTTTAGATACCAGTCTGATCTATAAGTGGGTGGACGTGAATAAGGAGAACATTGTGTCCTATACAAACACTTCACAACCTCATTCCTCTTGGCCAGCTATACTCTGTGTGTCATGAATGTCCCTATATATAATAGTACACTCTCTATATATCATAGTACACTCTCTGTATATCATATTACACTCTCTATATATCATAATACACTCTCCCTATATATATCATAGTACTCTCTCTGTATATCATATTACACTCTCTGTATATCATATTACACTCTCTGTATATCATATTACACTCTCTATATATCATAGTACACTCTCTGTATATCATATTACACTCTCTGTATATCATATTACACTCTCTATATATCATAGTACACTCTCTGTATATCATATTACACTCTCTGTATATCATATTACACTCTATATATCATAGTACACTCTCTGTATATCATATTACACTCTCTATATATCATAATACACTCTCCCTATATATATCATAGTACTCTCTCTGTATATCATAGTACTCTCTATGTCATAGTACACTCTCTCTATATCATAGTACTCTCATAGATAGTAAGCCCTTGCGAGCAGGGCCCTCACTCCTATTGTTTGATATGTTTATTTCTTTGTCACATTGTAATGTCTCATATTGTCTGTTCATGTGTCCTCTGATTTGTAAAGTGCTGCAGAATATGTTAGCGCTATATAAATAAAGTTATTATTATTATCATACTACACTCTCTCTGTATATTATAGTACTCTCTATATCGTAGTACACTCTCTCTGTATATTATAGTACTCTCTATATCGTAGTACACCCTCTCTGTATATTATAGTACTCTCTATATCGTAGTACACTCTCTCTGTATATTATAGTACTCTCTATATCGTAGTACACCCTCTCTGTATATTATAGTACTCTCTATATCGTAGTACACTCTCTCTGTATATTATAGTACTCTCTATATCGTAGTACACCCTCTCTGTATATTATAGTACTCTCTATATCGTAGTACACTCTCTCTGTATATTATAGTACTCTCTATATCGTAGTACACCCTCTCTGTATATTATAGTACTCTCTATATCGTAGTACACTCTCTCTGTATATTATAGTACTCTCTATATCGTAGTACACTCTCTCTGTATATTATAGTACTCTCTATATCGTAGTACACTCTCTCTGTATATTATAGTACTCTCTATATCGTAGTACACTCTCTCTGTATATTATAGTACTCTCTATATCGTAGTACACCCTCTCTGTATATTATAGTACTCTCTATATCGTAGTACACTCTCTCTGTATATTATAGTACTCTCTATATCGTAGTACACCCTCTCTGTATATTATAGTACTCTCTATATCGTAGTACACTCTCTCTGTATATTATAGTACTCTCTATATCGTAGTACACTCTCTCTGTATATTATAGTACTCTCTATATCGTAGTACACTCTGTATATTATAGTACTCTCTATATCGTAGTACACTCTCTCTGTATATTATAGTACTCTCTATATCGTAGTACACTCTCTCTGTATATTATAGTACTCTCTATATCGTAGTACACTCTCTCTGTATATTATAGTACTCTCTATATCGTAGTACACTCTCTCTGTATATTATAGTACTCTCTATATCGTAGTACACTCTGTATATTATAGTACTCTCTATATCGTAGTACACCCTCTCTGTATATTATAGTACTCTCTATATCGTAGTACACTCTCTCTGTATATTATAGTACTCTCTATATCGTAGTACACTCTCTCTGTATATTATAGTACTCTCTATATCGTAGTACACGCTCTCTGTATATTATAGTACTCTCTATATCGTAATACACTCTCTCTGTATATTATAGTACTCTCTATATCGTAGTACACTCTCTCTGTATATTATAGTACTCTCTATATCGTAGTACACCCTCTCTGTATATTATAGTACTCTCTATATCGTAGTACACTCTCTCTGTATATTATAGTACTCTCTATATCGTAGTACACTCTCTCTGTATATTATAGTACTCTCTATATCGTAGTACACTCTGTATATTATAGTACTCTCTATATCGTAGTACACCCTCTCTGTATATTATAGTACTCTCTATATCGTAGTACACTCTCTCTGTATATTATAGTACTCTCTATATCGTAGTACACTCTGTATATTATAGTACTCTCTATATCGTAGTACACTCTGTATATTATAGTACTCTCTATATCGTAGTACACTCTGTATATTATAGTACTCTCTATATCGTAGTACACTCTCTCTGTATATTATAGTACTCTCTATATCGTAGTACACCCTCTCTGTATATTATAGTACTCTCTATATCGTAGTACACTCTCTCTGTATATTATAGTACTCTCTATATCGTAGTACACTCTCTCTGTATATTATAGTACTCTCTATATCGTAGTACACTCTCTCTGTATATTATAGTACTCTCTATATCGTAGTACACCCTCTCTGTATATTATAGTACTCTCTATATCGTAGTACACTCTCTCTGTATATTATAGTACTCTCTATATCGTAGTACACTCTCTCTGTATATTATAGTACTCTCTATATCGTAGTACACTCTGTATATTATAGTACTCTCTATATCGTAGTACACTCTCTCTGTATATTATAGTACTCTCTATATCGTAGTACACCCTCTCTGTATATTATAGTACTCTCTATATCGTAGTACACTCTCTCTGTATATTATAGTACTCTCTATATCGTAGTACACTCTGTATATTATAGTACTCTCTATATCGTAGTACACTCTCTCTGTATATTATAGTACTCTCTATATCGTAGTACACGCTCTCTGTATATTATAGTACTCTCTATATCGTAGTACACTCTCTCTGTATATTATAGTACTCTCTATATCGTAGTACACCCTCTCTGTATATTATAGTACTCTCTATATCGTAGTACACCCTCTCTGTATATTATAGTACTCTCTATATCGTAGTACACTCTCTCTGTATATTATAATACTCTCTATATCGTAGTACACCCTCTCTGTATATTATAGTACTCTCTATATCGTAGTACACTCTCTCTGTATATTATAGTACTCTCTATATCGTAGTACACCCTCTCTGTATATTATAGTACTCTCTATATCGTAGTACACTCTCTCTGTATATTATAGTACTCTCTATATCGTAGTACACTCTCTCTGTATATTATAGTACTCTCTATATCGTAGTACACTCTGTATATTATAGTACTCTCTATATCGTAGTACACTCTCTCTGTATATTATAGTACTCTCTATATCGTAGTACACTCTCTCTGTATATTATAGTACTCTCTATATCGTAGTACACTCTCTCTGTATATTATAGTACTCTCTATATCGTAGTACACTCTGTATATTATAGTACTCTCTATATCGTAGTACACCCTCTCTGTATATTATAGTACTCTCTATATCGTAGTACACTCTCTCTGTATATTATAGTACTCTCTATATCGTAGTACACTCTCTCTGTATATTATAGTACTCTCTATATCGTAGTACACGCTCTCTGTATATTATAGTACTCTCTATATCGTAGTACACTCTCTCTGTATATTATAGTACTCTCTATATCGTAGTACACCCTCTCTGTATATTATAGTACTCTCTATATCGTAGTACACTCTCTCTGTATATTATAGTACTCTCTATATCGTAGTACACCCTCTCTGTATATTATAGTACTCTCTATATCGTAGTACACTCTCTCTGTATATTATAGTACTCTATATCGTAGTACACCCTCTCTGTATATTATAGTACTCTCTATATCGTAGTACACTCTCTCTGTATATTATAGTACTCTCTATATCGTAGTACACCCTCTCTGTATATTATAGTACTCTCTATATCGTAGTACACTCTCTCTGTATATTATAGTACTCTATATCGTAGTACACGCTCTCTGTATATTATAGTACTCTCTATATCGTAGTACACTCTCTCTGTATATTATAGTACTCTCTATATCGTAGTACACCCTCTCTGTATATTATAGTACTCTCTATATCGTAGTACACTCTCTCTGTATATTATAGTACTCTCTATATCGTAGTACACTCTCTCTGTATATTATAGTACTCTCTATATCGTAGTACACTCTCTCTGTATATTATAGTACTCTCTATATCGTAGTACACTCTGTATATTATAGTACTCTCTATATCGTAGTACACTCTCTCTGTATATTATAGTACTCTCTATATCGTAGTACACTCTGTATATTATAGTACTCTCTATATCGTAGTACACTCTCTCTGTATATTATAGTACTCTCTATATCGTAGTACACTCTCTCTGTATATTATAGTACTCTCTATATCGTAGTACACTCTCTCTGTATATTATAGTACTCTCTATATCGTAGTACACTCTGTATATTATAGTACTCTCTATATCGTAGTACACTCTCTCTGTATATTATAGTACTCTCTATATCGTAGTACACTCTCTCTGTATATTATAGTACTCTCTATATCGTAGTACACTCTGTATATTATAGTACTCTCTATATCGTAGTACACTCTCTCTGTATATTATAGTACTCTCTATATCGTAGTACCCTCTCTGTATATTATAGTACTCTCTATATCGTAATACACTCTCTCTGTATATTATAGTACTCTCTATATCGTAGTACACTCTCTCTGTATATTATAGTACTCTCTATATCGTAGTACACTCTCTCTGTATATTATAGTACTCTCTATATCGTAGTACACTCTGTATATTATAGTACTCTCTATATCGTAGTACACTCTCTCTGTATATTATAGTACTCTCTATATCGTAGTACACTCTGTATATTATAGTACTCTCTATATCGTAGTACACTCTCTCTGTACCATGCTAATGTGACATTTTTCCGTACTATTTCAGGCCCAGAATAAAGAGACTGGTATATTGGCCGCAGCAAAGGTCATAGATACCAAATCTGAAGATGAGCTTGAAGATTATATGGTGGAGATTGACATCTTGGCGTCTTGTGACCACCCACATATTGTTAAACTGCTGGATGCTTTTTATTATGAGAATAACCTGTGGGTAAGTGGCGCTGCTATGGGGTAATATAAGACCACTGCGGTGGTGACTTCAGTGAGGGGTGAGGGTGATCATTTCCTCTACTCTTAGATCAGGATGGCAGACATCATATGTGTGGTCAGCGAATCCTCTGCAAATCACATTGGCAAGTTAAAGGGATATTCTAAGCTCAGACATTTATGGTATGGTATGGCCATAAGATATGCCATACCTGATGGTCCCACCTCTTAGACCTTCTCCATTCACAGTGTCTGTGGCACCAGGCAGGACATGGAATACCACTTTAATGTGCCAACAAGAGGCAATGTCTCCCTGTGCTGGTCCTGTGCTTAGCATAGGTCATCAATTGAAGATCCATGGGGGTCTAATGCTTGAAGTGGTAGTGACGCTCCCTGAGCACTACTTCTGTTTCACAGGTCATGTGACATCACGTTCTTTGGTCATATGGCCTGATCACAGCTCAGTCCCTTTCAAAGTAACAGGCTGAGCGGCCATACCAAGCATAGCCACTATACAGCCGTACGGCACTGTGCTTGGTAAGTACTGAAGAGGCTGCAGTCTCCTCATACAGGTGATCGGACAGGCACCCAGGTGTTAGACCCTGCCGATCTTTAATCGATGACCTATCCTAAGGATTGGTCATTAAATCAACAAGTCCCAAAAACCACTTAAAGCTTGTCATATGAATCTTATAATAGGAGGCGCTCTTTTATTACTGTTCCCCACTCTGGTTAAGAGATGAGGGTCGGACATTATTTCCTTATGTAACTTTTTTGGTCGCTTTCTTTGTGTTCTTCACAGATTCTTATAGAGTTTTGCGCTGGAGGAGCCGTAGACGCTGTTATGCTCGGTAAGTCTCTTACTCAAGAAACTGTAAGGAATGGGACAATTCTGTAGAATGAACTGTGTGTCAGCCGATCCATAACAACCGGCCTAGCTTCATACATGGTATCGGAGGGTCGGTCTGCTCCCTGTGATGCAGGGTAGGTTGTTCTATCTCTGCTACGTTGTATATTCCATTATGGAAGACTTACAGTATGACGGAGGATTGCTTTGAATGTACATGTGATCATTTCCAATGGCATTTTATGCCCGCTTTATAAGAATTCAAGTCTTTTTCTCTATAGTCCTAAAGGTCCTTATATTAGGTAATGTAAAGCAGACTTAAGGAGTCAGAGTTAGGACAAGGTGTGGGTGGAGTCAGAAAAAAGTTACTGGCTCCGCCTGCAAAATAAAATTATGATTTTTTTAAATTATATTATAAAAAAAAAATTCTATTGAATAATTATTAGATCCATAGATTGTTACATATTTACCTTCATAGGAATCAGTCACTGACTTTTTAATGAATTAGAGGATCTTTACTGCTTCTGTCTGACCATGGTTGTCAGCCATTTATGAAGGAGTCGGAGTCAGTCTGTGGAAGAACAGAGGCGTTGGAGTCGGAGCTTTAGCCTACTGACTCCACAGCCCTGCGGGCCCAGCTGATGGAGAAGAGTAGTTTGAGGCAGAGCTGCAATACCAGACACTGTCTATGAACATGAAGGGTGCTGTTTGGGTCAGAATCCAATACTAGACACTGATTCGGTGCTTGTTACACATAGTTATATTGAGTTTCCGCCTGCAGAGTTGGAGCGCCCATTAACAGAGCCTCAGATACGTGTGGTTTGTAAGCAGACCCTAGAAGCCCTGGTGTACTTACATGACAACAAAATTATCCACCGAGACCTTAAAGCTGGAAACATCCTCCTGACCCTTGATGGAGACGTCAAACTGGGTAAGTGCACATTACAGGACTTATTAAAAACCTCCGTATATTGGTAAACTCTACTGCATGGACCATTTAACGGACTTCCATTGTGTCATGTCCGAAGATGTCACCAATGAGGTCCATGAAGTAGGTAGTCCCACAATTGCTAGAATGGATGGGATGGCCTACTCACCTTCACGAGCTACAGATAACCACTGGCCTCGATTGTCACTAGGCATGCATGCTGGCATCACAGCAAGGGCCAGTGATTGGCTGCAAGAGGGTATATACACATGTATGGCATGTCATCGCTGCAGGATAGTAGACATTTTTTTCCTGGCTCTTGGGCAATTTTCTAAAGCACATCTGCAATTATAAAACAACTTTCCATAAATGACTAGTACAGGTGAATATAAAGAACTTTGTATTATTAAGGAAATTTGTTTTCTTCTCCACTTAGGCTGCTCTCCTCCTCCTTATCCTCACCCAGACTATCTGTATATAATCTGTTTCCATACTTGCATCACACACAGAAGTCTATGGAGAGGGGAGGGGGGGAAGGAAGCTGCTGCCAGCTAGTTAATTGATTTATTGCCTTATTCTGTGCAACATTATCTTGAGATATAGCAGTGTTAATAAAGTTATATCAGTCACAGTGCAGCAGCTGCGGTTATCTGTCTTTTCCAGCAGCCTCCCCCTCCCCTCTCCATAGCATTCTATGTAAAAAGTAATTCTGCCTGATAAATGGATAAGAAGACAGGTTTCTTTAATAAGATATATTAGAAAGTTTCTTATATTCACCTTTACTATCCATTTATGTCTTATAATTGGAGGTACGCTTTAAGATTCTGAACGTTCCTTTAAAGAGACTGTGTTTGTTTTAATAGTGTTTTCCCCTTGTAAACTGTAATGTAAATATAAGGCTAATGCACCCAAATGGACAAAATGATTTTGGACACTTTTAGTTTGGTAAACTACAATGTATTACTCAAATTGACTTTGTTCATGCTAAGGAGAGGTGACACTTTGGTAACCACGGACAAAGGAAGTAGCCGACGACACGTACCTTGCTTGTGTATAGGCCTAAGGGCTTCGGTGGGAAGTGAAGCTAATCTGGCCTGATACTGTCCTGAATGTCTTGCAGACTTGGTTTCTAGTCCATTAACCCCAAAAAACCTTAGAAACTATTTGTTATATGAAGAAGGTGTCATAAATGGCTTATATATATTTTCTTTACAGCGGACTTTGGAGTGTCTGCTAAGAACACCAGAACATTACAGAGAAGAGACTCTTTCATCGGCACACCATATTGGTATGTGTATTGTATTACGTAGATTTTGTTCCTTCTGTGTCATTGGGTTACGTTGTGGAACAAAATGAATTTAAAGAGGTTTCCAAGATTAGAAAAAAGGTTCTACTTTTTGTTTCCAAAAACCGTGCCGCTCTAGACCCCAGGTAGTATTAAAGCTCTATCCCATTTAACTGTTAGGATTGAGCTGCATTAACAGACACAAAAAAAGACATCCCAGTTCCTTTCCTTATGCCGCTGAGGCCAATCATGTGTGCCATGGGACTGGACAGCGCTGGGAGACACCGGGGACAGGTGAGTATGTGTGTTGTGGTTTTTTTTTTGTTTGTTTTTTTCACCTTCCCCCTCCTCCTTGCAGAAAACTGTATATCCTGGACAACCCCTTTAACAGTCACATTTAAAATTGCAAAAACCCTCCAGAAATTGTCACTTTTTTATCCTGCCACTTAACTCCGGCGCCTTATGTGCATTTTAACCCTTTAGCAATCTAACACATTTTATCCTTAAACAAGTAACATTTATCCCTCTCTGCATTCCAGCGTTCATAACTTTTTACATTTTATTTCAATGTAGCTTTACGAGACCTTGTATTTTTGCGGGTACATAAGACTTTTTGATCAGTTTTTATAACTTTTTGAGAGATGAGATGATCAGAAAACATCAATTCCGGCTTTTTAATTCTAATGTTTATGGCGTTTATCATGTGGCATAAATAATGTACTCATTTTATTTTAGGGGTTGTTATGGCTGTGCTGACACCAGTTGTGTGTTTTTTTTGTTTTTTTCATTAACAAGGGGAAAAAAAAATCTATTTTTATGTATTTTTTTTGTAAAATGACTTAGGGGTCTAAAATGTCTAAGGGGTTAAATGGCAAGTATGCTTCTGATTGATAATGGAGGTGATATCTTGTACAAAAGTCCATGGTACCCCCTCCCCTGCGGTTATCTGAAGTGACAGGGACAGGAATATAATAAAATAATTTCCCCTCTTCCTGCACTGTCAGCTGTTCGTGAAAGTGCACTTTGCTCAAGCCCTGAGTCCTGCTCATTCAGAACTTTAGGGGTCGGTGGGGGACCAACAGGTGTACAGGCCCGCTTCCGACGCCCACAATGTACACAGCATAGAGCCAGAAGCGGTTGGCTCTGGTTCCTGTATAGTGGCCAGGTGCCGGTACTGCAGCTCAGATCCCTAACAGACAGGGGCATCGGACACCAGAGCGCTGGGGACAGTTGAGTATGATTGATTTTTTTTTTTTTTTTTTAAGTTGACACCTTCCCCGGCCTCCTCTGTGATGCGTCCAATTCCTGGACAACCCCTTTAACTCTTTTTTTTCACTGTGTATGAATGTTTTTTTTCTAAATCCATATTCCGTATTTGCAAAAAATATGTGTGTATGTGCTATAATCACATTTTCTTTCTGTCTCGGTGCTCAATAGGATGGCCCCAGAAGTTGTGATGTGTGAGACCTCTAAGGACAGGCCATATGACTTCAAAGCTGACGTTTGGTCGTTGGGCGTTACGCTAATCGAGATGGCTCAGATTGAGCCCCCTCATCATGAGTTAAACCCTATGCGTGTCCTGTTAAAGATTGCTAAATCCGAGCCTCCAACATTAGCACAGCCATCAAGATGGTAAGTGTCATGTGATTGTGGAAGAACATAGACTAGGGCCGGGGCTACACTGCGACATTTTGGAGCACTACTTATTACTTTTAACTATTTACTTACCCCAGTCGTCTACGCATTGCTTACAGCTCCATGCATTTATTTGGAACGCAGATGTCGATAAAATCCATTTCTAGCAATTTAGAAAGTCACAGCATATCCCTGTCTGCGGACCTTGTGATAAACCCTGGACAATAAGTTAAGGGCGGAGTTTAGGATTTAAAGTGTACCTCCAGTAATAAAATGAACAGTGCAGATGAATATAAGAAGCTTTGTAATATATCTTATTAAGGAGATCTGTTTCCTTCACCACCTATTAAGCTGCTCTTCTCCTCCTTATCTTCAATCAGACTGTTTGTTTTCATAGAGATCTGTCTCTGTATCCAGTTCACTCATAGAACTCTATGGAGAAGGAAGGGCGGAGGAGGAGGCTGCTGTCGGCTGCTTAATTGATTTATTGACTCATTCTGTGCACTAGTAGCCTCTTATCTACAAGCATAGCAGTGTTAGAATCCCTCCTGACTCTTAGAGTGGTGCATCAGTTATTATTTGAGTGTGTTTTCCTCCCCATCCCCTCTTCATAGACTAATATATAGAAAGTAATTCAGCCAAAGCATAGGTCATCAGCATGAAAAATGCACTTGGGGCTGGAAAACCCCTTTAAGTGTAAGTTCAGGCAAATTTTTATGATTAATCACAATAGATCTACTAGGGAAACTTAACATACATCGGGTATTCTTTCTTCTACTCTAATGCCCCAAATACAGGTTTCCGAGGTGCTCTGCACTCTTTAGGATCTTAAAACCACAGGTAAAAACAAAGACTTCTACATGTTACTGGGCTGTACAGTAGTTCTCAAAACCACACGCACTCTCTGACCCAGCGCTCTGCAGCCATTGGCTGAAGCAGCACTACACTTACTTCCTGTTCTGCCTGCCCCCCTGTATACACTCTGTATATATTATATATAGTGAGCTCTCTATTCCCTTTCAGCCCAGTAACAAGAGATGCTTTTAACTGCACAGATATAGACCTAAACTGTAGAGAGCATCTTATGTGACACCAGTGCATATATTTTACTTATTGCACAAATGTACCCATTTAAGTAGAATCACACACGTACAGCCAATGTCTTGTACCTCTGGGAGAATTTGTATTCTAGAAGTTGGCCTCATGTCCGTGGTGCCTGTAGAGACTATGGTGTAAACTTCCTGAGCCAGTCACTTATTATATATGCAAATTACAATTTCACACATTCCCATGTGTTGAGAAAATCTATTTGTCTTGCAAGGGACTGGCAGAACTAGAGAACCCCTTATGGTTTCCATAACAATAGTCACACATCCATGATTTGGTTAGTTAGTGGGGATTGGGGGCAATGAGGGGTGGATGAGATGGAGAAAGAGAAGGGTAGAGGGGGCAGATTGGTAGGGACAGAGATTGAATATACAATAATATGTGTGCAAATAAGGACTCTACAAGGTTTGTTTTATTGTCCTTTATTATCACTGCCAAGATAACATATGTCAAATCTGTCTCCTCTAGGTCAAGAGATTTTAGTGATTTTTTGAGAAAATGTTTGGAGAAGAATCTGGACGCCCGATGGACCACTGTTCAGTTACTGCAGGTAATACAGACCTGAGCTATAGTTTATTGAACCATGAAGATCTCAAAGGAATAGAGTGTAAATGTCGACCGATCTTCCCCTACAGCATCCATTCGTATCCGTGGTGAACAGCAACAAACCATTGCGAGAGCTGATCGCAGAGGCCAAGGCTGAGGTCTTGGAAGAACTAGAAGAAAGTAAAGATGATGAAGAGGAGGAGGAGACTGAGAGCTCTTTGGTTAGTGGTCTTATTATATTTTGTGCATCAGTTTACGCCATCTTCTAGTTACAAATGTGTCCTGGCTTATCCTTCCTCTTGGTCTGGCTGGTAAATCCGGCCCACACGCGAACCATTTCCTGGCTCGCACCCGCCTCTCTCTCCATGTACGATGTGCTGCTGTTCCTTTCTGTAATGATGGATGTGATATAAATAACACCATTATAAAATATTTCTATATTTAACTCTCTTCCTTTAGCCTGTTCCAGACAGTAAAAGGGCTTCCTCGGACCTCAGCATTGCTAGCTTGGAAGATGACAAACTTTCCCAGAATGCTTCAACGCTTGAAACTGTTTCTGAGGCAGTCGTGCCTCCTTCAGTAGACAGCAAAGCCTCTGAACAGGAACCCAAGAAGGAGAAAGTTGAGGAACCTCTTGAAGTCAAGAAACCCGTTAGTCCAGGTGTCACCAAAAAAGACGTTGAAGTTCCAAATGCTGACAAGACAGTCCTACCAGAAAATAAAGACGAGGCTGCTGTACCGGTGCCGGAACCATCTATTGAGCTTAAAGAACCAGAAACGGTGCCCTCATACCCTGAAAAAGAGGCTGAGGAGAAGCCAGAAGAAAAGAAGGAGGATGTCCTCCCATCTGAAGTTAAAGAAGATGTTCTTGAAACACCTGCTGAGAAGGAAATGCAAAGTGAAGAGGAAAGTAAGAAATCTGATACTGTATGTGAACCAGAAGAGGGTACGAGCTCTGACACCAAGGATGAGCTGTCTCAGGAGCAGGCTCCAGAAGTGTCGAAAGAAGAGTCAGAGACACAAGTTAAAGAAAACGGTACAAGTGAAGAACCAGTTGCTGAAATTTTGGTTTCTGTGGCGGACACAAATGTTTCAGGTGAGGAAGGTCCTGAAGCTCCCAAAATATCAGAAGAGATAAAGGACTCTGAACAAGAACCTAGTGAGAAACCAGAATCTTCAGAAAGTCCTTCTGTACTCGATATCAACCAGGAAAAGAAGGAGGGTGCTTCAGAAGATGACACCCAATCTGTCAATGAAGATAAGAAAGTACTAGAAACCACCGATCAAGTAAATCATATCGCTAAAGATGAAGTAGTTGTGACTCCATCACCGGTGGTGGTAGAAGAGAAGACACCTGAGAACGACAAACAAGTTCCTCCTGACTCTGAGAGAGAAACGGTTTCTGGTAAAGAACCAGTGCAAAGTCAGCCTGAGGGCAAGGCTGTCATCTCAGGTGAAGGAGCTACCACCTCAGAGAAGGAGCCTCAAGGCAGTGTGCCCAGTATCACTGTTATCTCTGCAGAAGGAGAACAGAAGGACAATGTGAAAACTGAGACCTCTTCTTCAGGAGAGACTGAGATTTCAAAGGAAGGCGATTCAGATTCTGGAACAGGGTCTACAGCTGACAGTGGAAGCATGGACCTGAACTTATCTATATCCAGCTTCCTGAGTAAGGGGAAGGAGTCCGGCTCCATGTCATTACAGGTAAGCTTCCTTTCCCAGCCATGGCTCTTTTATGATCAACATCTTTGATGCTTTGTATTTAATGCAGTATTTTACATCAGTTCTCGCATTGTGAATTGTTCACTAGGATACCAGAAGGCAGAAAAAGACACTGAAGAAGACTCGTAAGTTCATTGTAGATGGTGTGGAAGTGAGTGTCACAACCTCTAAGATAGTGACTGATAACGATGCCAAGAGCGAAGAGATGAGATACCTCAGGTATGGACTTGAAGGAAATTGGTTTGCTCTAGGATAACCCAAGACCGTATTGCAGTTCATATTAAATTTTGCTCCATTGTATTTAGTTTTCATACTCTTACCAATAACTGATCGCCTCTAGTACTCTATAGTTACTATGCTGAGTCACCTGACGTGGCCAAGATTGAGCACAGAGCCAGCTACACCTAATGGTGCACCTTATCAATGAACCAGTCTTCTGAACCCTATCGGTCAAATAGCAGTTCTAAAAATTTTCTTTGACTATCTTAGTGGTGACATCTGTTGTCTTGATCAGTCACGTATGGATACGACCAAGAATGCAGGAAGTTTCTATTCTCTGAAACCCAGTCATGACTTCCTTATTGTGGTCGGGTTATCTTCTCATACATGTAATGTCCCTGTCTGATAACTGGACCACAATAAGGACATCATGGCTGGTTTTCTGACAAGTCCCAGATCATAGAAAGTTCCTGCATTCATGGTTATATCCATTGGCGACCGATCAAGACAACAGATGTCACCACCAATATGGTTAGAGAAAATGTTTTAAATTGTTATTTTTTTATATTTACAAAAATACTTTTAAGTAGCTACAAATTTATATATAGTTCTGTTCATGGGAAAACCTCTTTAAGTGTGTGGTGGTCACTAGGACACATTTTGGGTAAGTCTGAATCCCTCCCCTCTCTTCCTAACGCTAGGTTCACACCTGCGTTTGGGTTTCCGTTCGGGGGTTCTGCTTTGGGACCCCCAAACGGAAACCTAATCCGCTGAAAAAGCGGTTACCCGCCGACCCCATAAACTATAATGGGGTCTGCCGGGTTTCCGCCTGAAAAGGACAAAAATTCGGGCATTTTACAAGTGGAATGGGCAACGGAATCCCCAAACGGAGTTCCAGTGCTTGTGTGAACCTAGCCTGAAACAGTAATTTGTCTCAGAAAAACCATGTTTTTCACTGTATTTATACCTGAAAATGAGTGCAAATACATAGGTAAATTTTCCCTAATATCCTGCTTGGAACAATGGAATTTTCCAGAGTATCTCCAGGGTGCGCCACCTGGCCATGGTGCTATTGTGTGCAGCCTCCAACCATTTGGTGCCTGGTACCTTAGTGCCTGTGTGTTGTCCATGTGAGAGATAAGGAGAGTCACTTAGGGCAGAATCTGGGTAATTACTAATGGTGCACTGTGTGCGGCCACCCCTAGGATCCCCATATTTTGGCAGTATGGTGGTCTGTCCTGTGTGGCACTCCAGAAAGTTTATGGTACTGGTGAAATACTTGGCTGCTTCAGCTTCAACAATTCATAAAGACTATGCTGGAGAGAACCATGTTTTTAGTTTCTTCCTTTTTGGAGTGTGAGCAGGGAAGAAAGGGGATCCCCATTCTCCTGATAAGTGCTGGTTCATCTTCCAGGACTCTCTCCTATCAGATATTTATGATAATGATTGTACTTTTTAAAGGGACTTTCTTTCCTGAAATGCATTTTTGATACTGATGGCCTATAGAATATCTGCAGTGCAGATCCTCTTATACGGCTGCCTCTCAGTGCTGAAACCTACAGCAGTGGACGAGGAGTGGAAGAGTCTACTATACAAGTAATAGGAGCAGAGATGCAGTTCCCCAGCACCACCACTAGACAGTGGGTGGCACTGCATCTTTGCTGCTATTACTTAATAAGGAGCAGAACTGCTTCTGTCCCCCCATGCACTGCTGTAGCCTTCAGCATTTGGAGGCAGCCATGTCAACGTTCTGGGTGTCAGACCACATATCTATCAATAAGTTATCAATATAAAAAATGAATTTGGGGCCAGAAGACCCCTTTAAGGAGCTAGAAATGTCTCAGATGGGAATACTTTATTGCGGCCCTTGGGATCGGTTCAGTCTGGCAGTGTGGCCCTTGGAATAGAAAAGGTAGTGGATCCCCGTGCCAGAAGTGATGCATATAATATATGGTATAGTGGAGCGTGCTACATGTCGTAGCCTTGTGGTATAACCGACAGCTTCCTGCTTCTTTACATTGCATAATGGGAGAAAAACTGTTCGGCAGTAGCAGACGGCCTGATCTGACAAAGAAGAGGAAATTGTACAATATTTGGCAGTGATTAGAACATGGCGAGGTTTCCTGGCGGAGACTCTTTGATTCATTGCTTTTGTTTTCCTGTAGGCGACAAGAGCTGCGGGAACTCCGACTGCTGCAGAAAGAAGAACAGAGAGCTCAGCAAACCCTTAGTAACAAATTGCTGCAACAGAGAGAGCAGATCTTCCGAAGATTTGAGCAGGAAATGACGGTGATTACCCGAAAATAAGCCATTTATAGGCTGTGTGCATATGCCGGGTATATTGTTACCTAGAACTAGGCTGACATATGCTCTGAAGGAAAATGGGAGCTAAATCAGGGAACACACTCGCACATCTATGTATTAATATGAGATTGTCATACATAGTCGTATGTAAAGGAAATACACAAAAAGGCAGATGTGGCTAAAGCAGGTGTCGTGTGACCCAGTAGCTGACACTACGAAGCTTGTTCCTGCCCGGCGTGAAGAAAGTTGCAAAGGGACTTCCTATAATCCAGGAGTATTTTCCTCTACAAGAAAAATTGTGATACATGCCTTAATAACTTTGAGGGTTAGCTCTTTGTTTTTACTGTTACGTATCACTAAATTCCCCATAGCTACCAATAGGGGGCAGTTGGTGCTACATATGGCTATATACAGATCCCATGGAATTCAATTTTAGTAAGCGCCCCCCCTAGTAATGGCTGCAGGATTTGGAACTGCCTATCTGTAAAACAGCTCCAAGGATATTTATGAATTTTGGACCTTTGGAAAGCAGGCGTTCACTTTAAACTGGTGTCACAGGCTAAAAAAAAACTGAATACTTATTCGTAGTATAGGTCATCAATTAAAGTTCGGCAACAGTCCGACACCCAGGACCCTGGCCAATCAGCTGTTTGAGGAGGCCGCAGGGTTGGGTCGGGTTGCTTGGGGCATCCAATTCAGTACGTACCAAGCACAGCTCCATCCACTTGAATGGGACTGAGCTGTGAACAGACCATGTGATGGATGAACGTAACGTCACATGGTCTGTGGAGCACTGCGGCCACTTCACACAGCTGATTCTTGGGGGTCTCGGGTGTTGAACACCCACGGATCTTCAGTTCATGACCTATTCTAAGGATAGATCATCAATGATAACGTTCTGGGAATCCCCTTTAAAGGTGTAGTCACATTTTAGATCTATATGGCTGCCTATTCACAGCATATGACATAGTTAGTACGGTTAAAAAAGACACATGTCCATCAAGTTCAACCAGGGAACGGAAATAGGACATACATGATTTATAGATGTAGATCCCTCCTGTGGGACACTCACCTATCTCTAGAATGAGGGTCTGCTGTCTCAGCTGTTGATGCTGTCACCTCATCCTCTGCCTGGATGCAGCCACCAGGGACTGCCTTCCCAGGCTGGATGGGGACCCCCATTCTGGAGACAGGTGCAAGAAAAAAAGCACCGCTTTTCTACATCGTGGCCTCATGCTTAAAGGGAGTCTATCACCAGAACCCGGCATATTAACTGGGCCCTGCAGATAGATAGGTTAGTGTCACCAGAACCCAGCATGTTAACTCGGACCTGCAGATAGATAGGTTAGTGTCACCAGACCCCAGCATATCAACTCAGCCCTACAGATAGATAGGTTAGTGTCACCAGACCCCAGCATGTTAACTCGGACCTGCAGATAGATAGGTTAGTGTCACCAGACCCCAGCATATCAACTCAGCCCTACAGATAGATAGGTTAGTGTCACCAGACCCCAGCATGTTAACTCGGACCTGCAGATAGATAGGTTAGTGTCACCAGACCCCAGCATATCAACTCAGCCCTACAGATAGATAGGTTAGTGCCACCAGACCCCAGCATGTTAACTCAGCCCTACAGATAGATAGGTTAGTGTCACCAGACCCCAGCATGTTAACTCAGACCTGCAGATAGATAGGTTAGTGTCACCAGACCCCAGCATGTTAACTCAGCCCTACAGATAGATAGGTTAGTGTCACCAGACCCCAGCATGTTAACTCAGACCTGCAGATAGATAGGTTAGTGTCACAAGACCCCAGCATGTTAACTCGGCCCTGCAGATAGATGGGTTCTGGTGACACTAACCTAACATATTAACTCGGCCCTGTAGATATCCTTTGGATAGTGAACAATTTCTCGGGGTCTTTTGGCACAGTTTGGGTTGGAGTCTTCTGTTTTAAAGAGATAAAAAACATAATTTTAGAACATTAAAACAATAAAATTGTTTCTCCTCCTAGAACAAAAAGCGACAGTATGATCAGGATATAGAAAACCTGGAGAAGCAGCAGAAACAGACCATAGAGCGGCTGGAGCTGGAGCACACGGTCCGCCTGAGAGACGAGGCAAAGAGAATCAAGGGCGAACAGGAGAAGGAGCTGTCCAAATTCCAGAATGTCCTAAAAAACAAAAAGAAAGAGGTAAGAGAGTCGCTGACTTTATGTATTGGGAATTTCACTACTCTCTCTAAAGGTATCTGTGGCTTTTTGCTCTTGTACAGTTTTCTCTATTGGACCTATCGCCATGAAATTGCATTCTAGTCTGCAGGCAGCATGTTATAGAGCAGGAGGAGCTGAGCAGAGTGATGTATAGCTTTGTGGGAAAGATTCCATATGACCTGTAACATACTCATTTATATCTCTGCTTTTTCTAGGCTTAGGACCGCCCCTATGACTAGATGACTGTTTCTATCAGTGATTGTGTATCTATCCGTATACACAGTCCTACACGGAGGGCTGTCGCTCACTGATAGGACCATACCCATGACTAGAAGAGCAAAAATATAAATGAATAAAATACAAAGACATGCTGAATATATTCCCACTAAATCAGTCAGCTCACTTTCACCTGTCCTGTGACTCGCTGCCAGCAGACTGCTCTGCATTTCATAGTGACAGGCTCTCTTTTAACATGGTTAGGTCTCTGCAGCTTTTATTACCTCCTTTTTATGTCCACATTGGATCTATAGTGCAGTATTGATCTGTAAAGCCCACACTGGTGATCAGTTGATTGCTACTGGTCAAACTGTGGACAGCCATTCATTTAAACTATAGTGACCTCTGCTGGGAAAACGTGGTATTACACAGTTTAAATGAATGACTGAGTAATACAAAGTTGTGCTGAGTCCTTCAGAGACTCTTTTGCAGTATCTCTCTGCTTTTACTAAGGGCTCATTCACATGACAGGGTTCCTAGGGTGTGTGCTGGTTGTTGTTGTAACTGCCAGCTTCGGGCCCCATGACTTTTAATGGATCTATTAAACTGGTCGTGTGAATAATCTGAGTTCACTATGAGCGATCCATGAAATCGGATTACCCTCAGGTGTGCACTCAGCTGTGGAAAAAGTACTTTTATTTACAGCCAAGTGCAGGAACCTATTGTGTGAATGTAGCCCAATAGTGTCTCTTGAGCGGTGGGTGACCATACATCCCAATAATACACACACACACAGTTGTCGTATTACTACACCCCCTTTATGATGGCTCTCAGTTGGTCTGTTACATAACCACGTGCTCTTTCATTACAAGCAGTATATGTTTCGATATGTTAGTATTTATTCCATTGAACGCCATGTATTTTATTGCTGTTTATTTGTAGACCTGTAATAATCTGATATTTTATCTTCCTCTCCGTTGTTTGACTTGTGTATGAGTCTTTTTATGCTTTTATCTTGGTGGTTGGGCTTTATGCACTGGTGACAGCTGCCATGATGGATACTGGTACTGACACGGGCCTCGGCCAAGGGCTCTATGTGGTGGTTGGTTATCGTTCTGCTGGCCCTCTCTGGTGCACAAGTTTAACACGTCTTAGAGATTTATCATTGTCTATGCAGAATATGGATGTGCCTTTTTCCTATTCTGCATATTTCTTGTGTTAAACTTTGTGGACGGCTCCATTTCTATCACTGGTGTTTGCCCATCGCTTTCTGCCATCACACGGGCATTTCTTCAGCTTTGCACTAGGTTCTTTGTTACTTGGGTTTCAGCAGTTGTTCCCCACATTACACATTGCACTACAAATGAATACTTAACATACAAAGCTTAGTAAAGGTGCCCATGAATGAAATCACAATGTACAATCCTGGCTCAGTTGTGGCCATGTATTTTTAACCCTTTCTCTGTCTGGCAACCAAGCCAGAGTTTGGTCTCCTGTGTAGACAGGATTTCTGCCCCACCTATGAAATCCCTCCTGACAGATCTTAGATTCCTTTCATCCCTACCAAGCACCACCCTTCCGGGACTTTTTATGTACCCCTGTACATAAAATGCTGTTGAAAATATTTCTTCCCTAAGAGACCAGGAGTGCAGCGATATAGTAGATGGATCCATACAGTGCTTAGCTACAGACTTCTAAAACTCCTCACACTATTTATACTGTCTGTGAGTGCTGTTTGCAGAGGCTCCAGTGTATTCTAGGAGATGCAACTTTAACATAAAACAGCATTAACCCTTTAAACTTGATATTAAGTGTCCTGTTATATGCAGCTTGGCAGGACAGAGACTGCACATAGGTACATGTAACATTTTCATGATCACTCCTTGACTAAACAGCATGAGCCTATCTGATATGACACATGTAACCGGTAACAGCCTGGGGCATCTATCACATGGTGGTGCGGCTTTACTCATCCTCATGCGCTTGCTCTTGAGAAACGGGTCACATTTCCCCACCTTCTGCATGCTTATACCAGGTAATAAATGAAGTGGAGAAAGCGCCTAAAGAGCTGCGAAAAGAGCTTATGAAACGCAGGAGAGAGGAGCTCTCACAAACCCAGCACGCGCAGGTAACCGCAGAAAGCTTTGTGCTACTAAACATAGAGAAGTCGCCTAATGCTTTCCATGTAGGACATCAACTAACCCGTCATATTGCACTAACACAGCCGATTTCTGATCTATTAACACCTAGTGACATCATTCCATGTAGAGATATGTTGTACTCCTCTACAGCAGGTTGCACCGACATGTTGATGATGTTCAGCTACATGTTTGACTTCTACAGTATTTAAAGGTAACAGGTAGGTTGTCCTAAAGGGCAATGATATTGTGACAGTTCTTATCTACTAAGGAATTTGTTGTTGAATCATTTCTGTGTCCGGTCACCCTATGAGCGTATGGACTACATGATGGTGGGTTCCCTGTTTGGGATCCCACTCAATGAAGCAGAAGATTGCAGTTTGCAGAGAAAACATTTAAGGGGTATTCCAGTAATAACGGTAGGGGTGCCCCAATCATGAGAACTGGTCCTGAGTGGATCAGTCTCAATAAAGTATAGTATATGGGAGCCGCAGCTTCGGAAGTCATTTCTTTTTATTGCATCAGATGGCTTTCTCCTCTCTAACTATGGGCACATGGGTCTCACCCAACTCATGCGTCAGTGTCTTATGTCCTGAACTATGTATCTGGAATAACTGAGGTGGTAAAGTTTGTGCAAGTTATAGCATCTAGTTACGGTTTATTTCCTATGAGCCAGTGGCAGTCGCTGGGTGAAGCTTGGCCTCTCACTCGGTGACTATTATATTCTGATCCGCAGGGTGTTGCCCAGGTTATGATTCAGTCTTTTCAGCTTTCGTCTTGTACTCTTTTCAACGCACAAATGCAAGATGTAAGTGCCGCATGGCAGGTGTATTGAGAATGAAGGTTTGCGGTTGACTTTTGCATGTGCGAGTGCAGTGCAGATATATAGACATGAGCTACTTTCTGTGCATTCTCAATAGTGGATTCTGTTCAATGGAAATCTAACCAAAAACCCAAAGAAAACTAGTTCTATTTCTGAAACACATGGAGATCTAGAACTTGACTTTCTTAGTCTGGTCCACGCAGGTTAGGAAACGTTGACCCTTGCATTATAGTCCTGCTGGGATACTAAGGAATTCTGCCTGTAGTGTCTAGCTAAGGTTGTGTGGTGACTTGTGTTAAACTAGCAAATACTGTGTTGGCACATAGGACAACCCAAACCCATGAGTTGCTTTCAAAGATGTTGCCATTTAAAGGGAGTTTGTCACCAGAATCCGGCATATCAACCCACCCATGCTGATAGGTTAGGGTCACCTGACTCAAACAGTGTTTTCCGCTTGTGAATCGGGGCCTGAGTGGCTCAGATATCGCCATTTTTGTAAATATACAAATAAGCTCTTTGGAGCATTGGCACCACCCTCGTTGCTCCAAAGAGCTCATTTGCATATTGACAAAAACAGCGATAAGAAGACACCGATTTGAAGGGCTGGGTTGATATATGCTGGGTTCTGGTAGCAGACTTCCTTTAAGCTCTGATAAAATGTTCACACAGTAGGCTGTTGGCAGCCCTACAATACAAAATAAACAATGACTATCCACAGATTTCCTTTTAGTCATAAATGTTTATGATAAATACTGAGAGAGGGAATTTTCAGACATTTCAAGACAAGGACTTGCTTATATTACTGACCTGTCAGCTGCTTATAAACAAGTAATTGGCAGTGCTAGTACTTCCTGCTGGGGTAGGGGAAGAGAGAGCTGCTTTTTATGAATTCTTACCTCTCCAATCAGCTACTGTGAACACAATACAATGGGAATTTTTGCTTAGGTTTAAAGAGAACCTGTCACATGGTAAATCACATGGGAAAAGATTGACAGTGTTCTACACTATGTTTTATAGATAAGTTCCTAGGAGCCCTGACAGTGTTCTACACTATGTTTTATAGATAAGTTCCTAGGAGCCCTGACAGTGTTCTACACTATGTTTTATAGATAGGTTCCTAGGAGCCCTGACAGTGTTCTACACTATGTTTTATAGATGGGTTCCTAGGAGCCCTAAGAGTATTCTACACTATGTTTTATAGATAGGTTCCTAGGAGCCCTGACAATGTTCTACACTATGTTTTATAGATAGGTTCCTAGGAGCCCTGACAGTGTTGTACACTATGTTTTATAGATGGGTTCCTAGGAGCCCTGACAGTGTTCTACACTATGTTTTATAGATGGGTTCCTAGGAGCCCTGACAGTGTTCTACACTATGTTTTATAGATGGGTTCCTAGGAGCCCTGACAGTGTTATACACTATGTTTTATACATAGGTTTCTAGGAGCCCTGACAGTGTTATACACTATGTTTTATGGTGTGGTTCATACCGAACTTGTTTGACCCAAAGTAAATCTTGAGACCCAAACCAAAACGAATCCTGAGAGTCTAACTCTAAGCACAACACTTGTTTTGGTTTTTTTTTACATCCTATTTCGGTCTTGGCCTCCAATTGAATACATAGGACAGAATTTGGAGCTGATTTAGATGCGGAATTGGCCTCAAAATCTGCTCCAGATTCCTCCATGTGAACTTTCCCTTAGTGGATGCATAGGTGTTACAGAGACCTCACAATGAAAATTATTGGTCCCATAACAGAAGAAACGCAGGGTATTTTTTTTCTCTTTACAACCCCTTTTGTTGTAGTATTAGGTATATAAATAATAGGATATTTGTCTTTATACCAGTGAATAGAACAGATTTCAGCCGTATTGAGCTCCTGAGCTGTTCCATACATAACCAGGTTTTAGAGCTATTGTAAGCTCGATCCATTCTTTGGGTTGTCATATAGATTATCATTGCTTCTGCCCACTGTACAATGGGATTGTGACAAGTCAGAAATCTCAGTGATGGCAGGCTCACTGTAGGAACATGTGGGTGGAAGCAGTTTGGGAGTAGCTAGCATGTACGGCTCGGAGCCTGTTATTACACCGCCTTGACATTTCCATTGAATAGACTTCATGCCATTTGCATTCTCTCTCTGAACAAGGTACGTTTCATGTAGCGTGAAGTGATTCATGTGTGCTGTGGGGTTTTTGTGTTATATATACCCTCTGTCAGCTTTATTAAAGAGGTAGTCATTGTGTTACTCCAAGGCCTGTATTATACTAGTGAAGGAAACGGCAGAATGCAATCCATTAAATGCAACGGTGACGCACACCAGCGCTCCAAAATCTTCATTGGCAGCCTTAGAAATACATTGTGTTTCAGTGTTCAGCAGCAAAAGAGACATGGACACAATGCTGTATGCAGGTGCAATTTAAAGGGAACTTTTTGTGCAAATTTTGGACACTAAAAACCCACCTGTACCTATGGACCGTCCCTAAATACCTCTTTAGAAAGCCCCTGACTGTACAGTATATATTGCTCTTTTCCAAAGGGAAAAAAATCATCATGGGGTCCAGCTTAAAGGGAACCTGTCAGGCTGTTTGACACCCCCCAAACTGCCAGCAATGTCGTACCTTGCTTCATTGCTTATGTGCCCGAAGAACAGAGCAGGTTGTACTTGTATCAGCTTCATGGGTGCATGCGATGGGGTCCCTAAGCAGACACATCTCCTTGGGCACCCCAGGGAGCATAAAAACCTTTGACTACTAAGGATACCGGAGGCAAGCAGTAATAGGCTACAGTGGTTTGGAAACCTAAACCTCAGCTGCTTAATGACATGCTGGCCATTTAGTGCTCCAAAATAGCCTGACACATTCCCATTTAAAGGGGTATTCCTGACTAAAAATGTTAATGACCTATCTTAAGGATAATTCATCAATATTAGATCCATGGGGGTCTGACAGCCAACATCCCCATCGATCAGTTGTTCTAAGCAGTTTATATTCAAAGAATGGAGCAGGAATCTCTGTTCTCTGTGTAGTGGTCAGACCAGGTACTGCAGATCAGTACATGATGGGAAAGCCGACAGTGCGCTGAATTCAGCGTGCTGTCGGCTTTCTAGCGGTATGTAAAACCGCATATACATGAGGACGTGAAAGGTCCTCTTTAAATGGAAGTTAAGCTGCAGTGACTCAATTCCGCCACTACACAAGGAACAGCGCTGTCTACTTCCTGCTCTGTTCTCTATATATCAGCTGCTGAGAACAGCTAATTGATGGGTGTGGTGGGTGTCAGACCCCAAGATCTGATATTAATGACCTATCCTTCGTTTTAGCCCAGAAACTCTCATTTACATTATACTTATATTGCTTTACCCTTTTAGGTTGATCTGTTTTAAGATCATAAAACAATGAGCCCAATGTATACAAAAAGGATTGTGTGAATACATGCCATACTCTAGGCTGATTTATATCATCATTGTATTAGGCTAATAAAGAACTCTATATACATGAGAGGGGGGTGTGTGTGGGGGTGTCCTGACTCTCCCCTGAAGGTAGATATCAGTGATAAGATGGATTGTGCATGTTGGATTTCGGTGTTCCCACAGAAGCTAAGCTGCTGCCTGAGGTCTGTCAGTGCCTTATTCCCCTCTCCACATTGAAAATACATGCTTAGCCGAGTGTGCATGTGTAGGCAGAGTCGGGAGGAGTAGCTTTCAGATGAACTACCTACAATGGTTTGATGAGTTTTGAGTGTGCCGCTCCTAGTGTGGTGTTCAGCTGACCTATATATCCTGTAAAGCCGCGACCTCTGATGTTAATAGATATTAATGGTGTCATGGTTTGCTCTAGGAACAAGAGTTTGTACTAAAGCAGCAGCAAGAATTGGACGGATCCCTGAAGAAGATCATTCACCAGCAGAAGATGGAACTCGCCACCATCGAGAGGGACTGCTTGAGTCGCAAACAGCAGCTCATGAGAGGTGAGTACATTGCACATTAGTACATTTGCTTTGGGGTCTTAGGATCCGTCTACTTTGGTGAGTTTTAGACCCATCCGTATAAAGTGAGGGAAATTATACATGGCGACCTCACACGTGCTGGCGGCCCATGAAGACCTCACACGTACTAGCTGCCCATATTATTTAGCAGCTGACCCATCTATGTCAGGAATTATTATTCTAGGATGCTATACATAAGAATTACATAGTAATGTATATCCAGCATTACTCTGGTGGTAGGTTTGTGCCGGGCTGGTGTGATGTAGGCTCTATGAAAGATGAATACGGCCATGTCCCTATAGCTGCTATATGTCATTGAGCCTTAAAGGGGTCAGACGGGCAATTACATTAGTGTCCACTGCCCGATATGAGCTGGCTTACTGATATACAGTACGTACTAGCACCTTGTCACACCATTTGATACACTTGCAGAGTGCTGCAGGGGTCAGATGTCTCAGTGGTCTGCCTATGCTGTTGACAATCTCTGGGTCACATGACCAACTACGCTCTACTTCTGCTTCTTGTACAAAGAGTAGAGCTGGATAACTAGGTAAGCTGATACATTGTTAGTGTAACCCAATGTATTTTTACCAGTGCACATGTATGCGAAAGCTTGTAATCTTATAAAAGGGATGGATAAAGACTAAGACTGATCACAGATATTCTATATGTAAAGAAATAAAGGAATTCTATCTAGATAATTCATAATTTTCACTACAGCTCGAGAGGCTGCTATTTGGGAACTTGAAGAACGTCATCTCCAGGAGAAGCATCAGCTACTGAAGCAGCAGCTGAAGGATCAGTATTTCATGCAGAGACATCAGCTTCTGAAGCGGCATGAGAAGGTACGGTTTTCTCATAGGAAAAGATGTCTCGGTATATTTGCCTATTATATTGTATCAGGTTTCTCTATCTTGAGGTTCACTACAAATTTTGCAATTTATCCTATTTTCATGTGGGTTTTACATCGTGTCCTGTAGGAAATGGAGCAGATGCAGCGGTATAACCAGAGGCTGATCGAGGAACTGAAGAACAAGCAAACACAAGAGAGGGCCCGGCTGCCCAAGATTCAGCGCAGCGACGCCAAGACCCGTATGGCCATGTTCAAGAAGAGTTTGAGGATTAATTCTGCCGGCTCTCCAGAGCAAGACAGAGAGAAGATTAAGCAGGTAGAGACATCTGCAGACATACATGCTTTGTCTTCTTAGTCTTCATTTACATATACCAGTATTATATACATATAGAAGTGAATTGAGCACTGTTTGGTCACTGGTGTTTCATTCACATGGATCTCGCAGACCCCTGTTCTCCTGTTTGCTGTGGGGTCCAACTCTTGGACCCCCAGTGATTCGATCCTTATCTTCTATCCACAGGATAGGGAACAAGTGTCTGTAATGACAAAACCCCTTTAAACATAGGTAACCAGCTTCCACATTGTGTGATAGTGGAAGATCAGCTATAGGGGTACCCTCCTTAAATGCATTGTGATAAAGGATTATTAATGGTTAACCTATCCTTAGGATAGGTCAACAGTTGGAGATAGGAGGGGATCCGACACCTGGCACCTCTGCTGATAACATGTTTGAAGAGACCGCAGCACCGTAAACTTGTGTTGCGGCCATACTTGATGTCACAGCTCAGCCCAATCACTTATGAGCAATGAACGTGATGTCACGAGGTCTGTGAAGTGGAAGCCACGCCACTTCATACAGCTGATCTGCATTGGTCTGCATCTGTCGGATCCCGCTGATCTTCATTTGATGACCTGATAATGTTAATGTTCCATATGTATAAGCTGCTCCTTAGTAGCAAATAGTCCACATGAAGTTTATTTGTCCTTATTTTGCAGTTTGCTGTCCAAGAAGAGAAAAGACAGAAGAATGAAAGATTAGCCCAGCATCAGAAGCATGAGAACCAGATGCGAGATCTGCAGCTTCAATGTGACGCCAACATCCGGGAGCTACAACAGCTGCAGGTATATATAAGTATCCAGCTGATATAGACGGTGTAGGATGTTTAGAAGGTTTCTCCTTTGCTCTTACACTTTATCACGCATCATGGATCTGCTCTGTGTACAGTAGACCTGTAATCTGCCCTTCTCCCAGCTATGTATGAAATATCCAATCCATATGCTATACGGGCATGTTGTGACTTTACTATCCTAGCTACACGTGCATGACATTGTCCATTGTCTGAATGTCTTCTTAGAATGAGAAATGTCACCTGTTAATTGAACATGAAACCCAGAAGCTGAAGGAGCTGGATGAAGAGCATGCGCAGGAGCTGAAGGAGTGGAGAGAGAAACTAAGACCACGAAAAAAGGTATTCTTCTATGTTCTAGATAGTGGCCTGTGTATTTTGTTATTACCCCCATATCACAGACTATCCCTTTAACACCTGACAGTCTCATTAAAATTGCAAAAACCCTCCCAAAAAGTCACTTTTTTAATTGCTGATTTTGAATTTATGGCTCAAAAAAATATTACTGATGCTTTATGTGCATTTTAACCCTTTAGAGATCACTTTGTAGCCTTAAACCCGTAACATCTTATCCCTCTCTGCATTCCCACTTTCATAATTGTTTGGATTCTATTTCACTGTAGCTTTACTAGACCTTGTATTTTGCGGGTACAGATTATATTGGTGATACCAATTGTGTGTGTTTTTTTTTTTTTTTTTTTTTTTTTTCCTTCTATAAAACAACTTAGTTGATGGGGCCAGCATTGATTCCAATTACTCTAATCTCTTATCCTTAAAGGGGTTGTCCAGGCAGTAATGGACAACTCTTTTAACGTTTAAATCAGCTGGGGGCAGTGAAACAAATAAAAAAAATAAAAAATACCTGTCCCCGATTCTCTGGTGTCCAACCATGCATTCTGGTTCTTCTGCTCTGGCAGCGTCTTCCGGAGTTCCGCTGAGGCCAATCAGCTAAGTGCCCACAATGTCACTACCTGTGACATCACGGATCCTCTTCCTGAGGCCGCTGATTGGCCTCAGCGGTCACGTGACCGCTGAGGCCAATCAGCGGCTTCAGCAGAACACCGGAACAGATCCGGGAGATGCCATCGGAGCAGAAGAACTGGGACGCGCGAGAGGACACCAGAACATCGGGGAGTATGCATTATTTTTATTTGTTTCACTGCCCCCAGCTGTTTTAAACGTTAAAAGGGTTGTCCTTTTTTGCCTGGACAACCCCTTTAACTTTCAGAGGCCTATAGCCTTTACTTTCCTATATAGTCACAAACCACCTTCAGATCCCAAAAACTCTTGTAACATAGTAAATGGGTTGTAAAAGGAGATGGCCTAGGGGGATGTAGCTGCAGTGTGCTGTGAGAGGGAGAGCAGAGGGAATACAGTACACAACCCTTGTATCACACTAACCAAGAGTTAAACTTTCTATTTCCTATTTTATGACCTCAGAGTTTTTATAATAACATTTCGTTGACAGGCACTGGAGGAAGAATTTGCAAGAAAACTTCAAGAACAAGAACTTTTCTTCAAAATGAGCGGCGAGTCCGAATGCCTTAACCCCACAACACAGAGCCGGATCTCCAAATTCTATCCTATACCAAGCATGCATTCAACCGGGTCTTAACCCTGTCTGTTTTACCGCTTGTTTTATATGCTTTTATCTCGGCCATGTCACTTTTGGAACTTTTAGGGAAAAAAAAAAAAAAAAAAGCATGGGTAGATTTTTATTTTATTTTTTTTTTCTTAAAAAACTGTTTTTAGGCTGTTTTTTTTTTTTTTTCAGTTTTTTTATACTACATAAATATATAAGTTGCTTAATCTAAATTAAATGAAATGTATTGTTTGTACAGCGAGGACTCAAGGCCTGTGGGCGGCGCTATGCAGACGCGTGTGTTTAAAAAAAAAAAAAATTGGCCATAATTTGTATAATATTTAATATGACAAAAAATGAAATTTTTTTCATCTGAAGGTTGCTGTCACAGGTTTCACTCAATTCTCAGTATCGATTAGATTTCTTGTGGGTTTCAATTTTGCGCTTTTTTATTTTTTTTTGTCCCTGACTAAATGTTACTGCAGGACCATTCACTGCCAATATCAATGTGTTATGCCGGATTCTGCTGACCTGGAGTATATTCTTAAGGATTAAAGAGGTTTTCTGGGATTTATTCATTGATGACCTATCTTTAAGACTGATCAGTTGGGTCTGACACCAGGACCCCTGCAGATCAGCTGTTTGACGCTTCTCAGACATCATGTTCATTGGTCACATGGTGTGTTCGCAGCTCAGCCCCATTCAAGTGAATGAGCTGAGCTGCACTACAAGTGCAGCCACTTTACCACTGTATGGCGCTGTGCTCGGTAAGTAGTAAAGAGGCCGCAGTGCTCACCCAAGCGCTGCAGCCTCTTCAAACAGCTCATCTTCAGGTGCCCAGATGTTGGACCTCCACCGATCTTCAATGGATGACCTATCCTAAGGATCGGTCATCAATTATTAAGCCTGGAAAACTTCTTTAACTTCTGCAACCTAGTCGCACAAGCAAGGCCGAAAGGGCATTTACCCCATTGTCACACAAAACCCAGTCATACAGTAACGGCTCACACAGGTCTATTGCCGTATGTATAACTAGGTGGATTTACTAGGCAGGGTCCTAGATGAAAGCAATTTTTTAGATCAGGTTTTGCAGCGTCTTTATGCGATTATGGCAGTTTGGGATCGCGCTAGCATCCATAGCTACCATAGCACATTATTGCTGCTAAGGTTTACCTAAATCACAGAGGGTGTATATCCATTCCCCTACAGGCATATATGTCACAGAATTGGGAGTGGAATTCAAAAAAATAATATAATAAAACTTAACATTTATTATAATCTAATAAAAGTGGACAAGCCACTATTTATGTGAGTGTCTAAAAATATATAAGGTACTGTGATGAAAATCACTGGAAACTCAGAAATAGAACAAATCTATAATTAACACATCAGCTGAATGTCTGGTGTCAGAGCCGTATGTGCAACTCCAAGATCACCTTGGCTGCTATACACACAGCAGTGCGGAGAGTCATTTATCCCAGCACCACTTAATAAGCTAATGCCTGGTGTAAGCGCAGTAGTGCAGCTCCAAAATCACCTCTAATAAAAGTGGACAAGCCACTGTTTATGTGAGTGTCTAACAAATATATGGTATTGTGATGACGATCACTGGAAACTCATAAACAGAACAAATCTGATTCCAGCCCACTATTCGCATCCCATATAGATTACCCAAAGCTATAATGAGCACATCAGCTGAATGTCTGGTGTAAGAGCAGTATGTGCAGCGCCAAGATCACCTAGGCTGCTATACACACAGCGGTGCGGAGAGTCATTTATCCCAGCACCACTTAATAAGCTAATGCCTGGTGTAAGAGCAGTAGTGCAGCTCCAAGATCACCTAGGCTGGTATACACACAGCAGTGCGGAGAGTCATTTATCCCAGCACCACTTAATAAGCTAATGCCTGGTGTCAGAGCCGTATGTGCAACTCCAAGATCACCTAGGCTGGTATACACACAGCAGTGCGGAGAGTCATTTATCCCAGCACCACTTAATAAGCTAATGCCTGGTGTCAGAGCCGTATGTGCAACTCCAAGATCACCTAGGCTGCTATACACACAGCAGTGCGGAGAGTCATTTATCCCAGCACCACTTAATAAGCTAATGCCTGGTGTCAGAGCCGTATGTGCAACTCCAAGATCACCTAGGCTGGTATACACACAGCAGTGCGGAGAGTCATTTATCCCAGCACCACTTAATAAGCTAATGCCTGGTGTCAGAGCCGTATGTGCAACTCCAAGATCACCTAAGCTGCTATACACACAAAGCGTTAAGAGTAAGAAATCACAGCAACAATTTGCAAGCTCTAAACAGCTAAGCAAACAAACAGCCCTGAGAAGAATGGATCCCAGTGCCGATTTAAAAGCTCAATGAGTTTCCCTCATTAGCATATTGAAATGAGTTCATCAGGAGCAAATAGTAGTGATTGTATATACCACATAGCAGGACCTATAATATCTCCAAACGCTACACCTGCCTCCCTGTGATTGTACCTAATTACCTGAGAATCAGAGGGGAGTTAGGCATAGGGGGATGGACTCTAACGCTAGGATCTAGATTTATCACTGCCAGGTTTTAGAGGCAGGGGTAGCGTTTGGAGATATTATAGGTCCTGAGCTTTTAAATCGGCACTGGGATCCATTCTTCTCAGCGCTGTTTGTTTGCTTAGCTGTTTAGAGCTTGCAAATTGTTGCTGTGATTTCTTACTCTTAACGCTTTGTGTGTATTGCAGCTTAGGTGATCTTGGAGCTGCACTACTGCTCTGACACCAGACATTCAGCTGATGTGTTCATTATAGCTTTGGGTAATCTATATGGGATGCGAGTAGTGGGCTGGAATCAGATTTGTTCTGTTTCCAGTGATCGTCATCACAATACCATATATATTTGTTAGACACTCACATAAATAGTGGCTTGTCCACTTTTATTAGATTATAATAAATGTTAAGTTTTATTATATTATTTTTTTGAATTCCACGCCAATTCTGTGACATATAAGGGTTACCTAAGAGGGGTCTTGTTCAGTTTCAGCAGTTGCTAAAATGGAAGCAATTTCAGATATTTTGCACTTGACAGTCATGTCCATAGAGCGGCATGTACATATGGAATAACATGCACCCCCAGTTGCTAAAAATTAGTGCAAGATCCCACAAGATCTCACATATAGGAATTTGGAGCTGCTTTTGAGGTGGATTCCGCCTTAAAATCAGTGCCAGATTGCACCCTGAATCTGACTCACATTGTCTTCAATGGAAGGCAGAGATCGAAGGAAGACGCTGAAAAAAATAAGCCTCCTGCTCAATCTTGCCGCAGATTTCGTAGCTGAGCAGCCACAGAACCCGCGGTGCAAAACAGTCAAATGTGATCGGCTAGTGAAAGGCGGAGGGCCGAAAATGAAGAGGAATCGTAGGTGTAAGTCTGCCTCAATTCCTCTTCATTTTCCACTGTCTGAACGAGGGCCAATGCTTTTTCTAGGACCTGCTTCATTGTGCTGTGACTAGTTGCATGCTAGGTGACTTCTATGGGGTGCAGCACATTTGTGCTATTTGATAAATCCCTGTTTCCTTGTATTGTATTTTTTGGGGGGTTAGATATAACGTAAATGGGTAAGGGGGAGGTATTTTGTACACGGCTTCCAAAGGGAGCATTGCATTTGATTCAGATTGCTTCTATGAGAGCATATTTAGCATAGCAGCATATTTAGGATATTAAATCCGCTAAACACTGTTATTTCCGGTGCGGGCACGCAGACGGGTGCCTGAAATGAAAACTGTGTCATGGGGGCAGGCTTTATGCTGCTAGGCCCCATTTATAAAGCTCTCCTCAAAGTATTTTGCACTAAACGTTAGGTTTAAGGAACACTCCATACCCTTCTTTTGCCTTGTGCCCCTTTGAAATTGTGCTTGACACCTATATCAGGTGGTCGCTGTGTATTGCAGGTGGCTACGAACTAGTGATGTGGGCATACGCTGTGTGTCGGGGACAGGTGTGCTTTGGCTCACTATTGAGTATATTTCTACATTTCCGATAACCCTATAGATCTTTATTATATGTCCTATATAGAACACGTGTGTATATGTCACCTGCCGTGGATCTGACTACTTTACACTGTAGATTTTTTAGTCCTTTTTTTGTCAGTAGTATTCTTCTTATTCTCTATCCCCTAGCTCTGGTCTTTGTGACTGAAATGAAGCTCAGATTAGAATACAAAGACCCCAGACTTATATGAGAAAAGATAATCTCGACAATTTCGTCAGGATCGGGTGACCATTTTATGTGTAGAGAGTCCAGACTCTCCCTGAATGGGAAAGATCAGGCATGTTGAATTTCAACACCCAAACCTTTTGTTCTATGATGATAACATGCACACTTGGCCTAACCAAGTGTGCATGTGTATTGGGGCTCAGAAATATAGCACTAAGTTCCCCACCTAGGCATAGCGTTAAAGTACAGAATTCTGCCTACCTGCGGAGCTTAGAAGCTTATGGTATGGTGTTATTATGGACTTCATCAGAGAAACATTGGGGGAGATTTCTTAAAGGGTTTGTCCCATGATGGACAGTTATTCCCTATCCAAAAAGGGAGAAGTATCGGATCAATTGGACAGAAGACCAAAAGTGCACTGCCGGGACTGTAATATCCAGCAGCACCCGCAGCCCCATAGAAGTGAAAGGGACAACCTCTAGGACGATTGCATCGTGCACCATTTTTAATATTGGAAATGCACCAGAATTATTAAGACCCTCACAGCAGAAGGTCCCGTGCACCAGAATTGAAAACTACCCCAACCAGCTACACAGTAACTCTCACCAGTTTTCTGCTGCGAGTTATAGTAAATCTGTTGGACCAAGGCATCCCGGCCTGATCCCTACCCAAACAGTTGGTATCCTTGTTTTGCTTAGATCTATACACTTGAATGAATAAGTCTGAACCTTAAAAAGGGCCGGAAGGGGACCTGCCCCGCACTTTGTGACCCAGGGTCACAGCCATGAAAATCACCATTGTGTGCACGACGCCATAGATATGAATCAGTCAGTGTGACACTGATGGAAAATACGGTTGTGTGCATGAGGTCTAAAACAGACTTTACTTTCCTGGACATGGTCCGTCTTGGAAATGTAGTTAGACTAGACCATAACACGCTCTCCCTGGTTTATATAATGCCCTTGTGACTTCCTAGTTGCCCATATATAACAGTTTGCAGGTGTATTTTAGCTTGTTGTCCCCTCATAAGTGTAGGTTGTGTTCCAGTTTACCCCCCCTTCAAGGTGACCCCATAGATTCGTAGCCACTGGAGCGTTTATCACACGTTGGATGATAATTCTTTAGTCATGTGACCAATCTGATATTTGCTTATACTCCCCAAAAGTGTTAAAGTGACTCAGAAACTTTTGTCTTTTCTGCTGTTTTCAGAAATGTCTCCAAATATATTGTGAAAAGCTTTGGTTGACGTGTTAAGAGTTGGTTGTCCGAGGTTACCCGGCTTTCATCCAATATAATTCCTATTTTTTATGTATTTTTAGTTATTGTAGAAACAGCAACAATTGTTACTTTCAGGACCTTTTAATTTTTTTTTTCTTAAAGGAGCTGCCCAGGATTAGAGAAGATGCCACTTCCTTCTAAAAACAGCACCCTGCCTGTCCACCTACTTTGCGGTCCTGCAACTGGGAAGTGCATGGGGATGAGCTGTAATATTCAACACAACCTGTGGACAGGTGGGGGCGCTGTATTTGGAAGACAACAGCCATGTTTTTCTAATCTCGTACAACCCGTTCAATTTGCCCAGTATTTCCCTTTTCTAACTCATATAATATTTTTGGCCAGTAATTGATGTCGGATGCTTTACTGCCATTAAGAAGCACATCTGAAGAAAAGCTTACTGTAAATGGAAATATCCTGTAAATAAATCACATATACTGTACATACCTCTGACCTCATGTTCTTTTTATGTGTATGGTTTTTATATATGTGACTATCCGTGACTGATCATAATGCTTGGGTGGGCTATATACCATCGGAGAAGGAGCACCTTGAAAATGTCTGTTGTACTGGTGACTGTTCACACAGGTGTAAATGCAAAAACTGCCCCAGTAACCTTAATCTCATGTAAATCTGTCATCTATTATTTGTGTGTTGTATGTGAACAGCTCTGGAGTCCAAAGACTGAACAAAAACAGCTCTCTCTCCACCTCTCCCAGCAGGAAGTAACAGCACTGCCTCTTACACCAATAGGAATGGACTGAAGCTAAACCTTTAAAGGGGTTTTGCCATTATGGGCACTTGATCTCTGGGAACCCAGAGATCAGGAGAGCAGGGGACTGAAGGTCCCCATAAGGCCTCCTCGTGAATGGAGTGCTAGTGCACTTGTATCAATGAAGCACCGGCCACGCAAGCACTTTGGCGTCAATTCACAAGGAGACTTTAAAGGAACTTTAAGTCTCCTGATCTCTGGACATGTGACCGCAAAGTCCTGTAGATAGGGGATGTTTGTCCTTAATAGACAACCACTTTAACTAGTCCTCATTTCCTGATGACACACTGGGAGGAATTTATTAAGACTCTCGTGGGCTGGAACCGAAATCTACCCCAGTCAGGAACTGGTGTAGGTTTGAGATATAACTCACGCCAGCTTTTCCAGTGTGTGGTATAGTAAATTTTTGTTGGGCTGAAACATCCCTGCCTTGGTCCCTGCTGTCCACTTTCGTAAAAAGTGGCGAGTGGGGCACAGGAGGGACAATGTGGCACATGTTTGGTGCAAGAAAGGGCCATGTCCCAAAGATGTGCCACATTTTACATACATCAACACCAGAAAACTGAGTAAGTAAATTCCCCTCACTGTATCCTAGTCCCCAATATGCCCTTTAACCCTAAAGGATACATCCGCTTGATTCGGCACTAAAACTCTCCACTCTATTATTTGCATGAAATTGTTGCTGATACTTGTAAAGAAAGAAGTAACAAAATCAAAAACAATGTAAAAAAGTTCTTTATTCCGTTTTACACAAAGTGCACACGTGTCTGTTGTCACCACAAGTTTCACACAGAGTAAGCATCAGACCCAGGATGAGCGCTGTGGTCATTCAGGGGTGTTCACCACTTGCCCCCATTAGCTGAGCAATCTGGAAATGAAAGTGTAAAACTACAATTTACAACGTTGTGACTGGACCCCCATGGAATGTAGTTAAAGGGGCTGTCCAGGATTAGAAAAACATGGCTGCTTTCTTCCAGAAACCATGCCACAACTGTCCATGGTTGCAGCTCCGCTCCATTGAGTACGGCTAAGGCTATGTTCACATCTGCACCGGAATCTCCATTGGAGACTCCATCACAGTGTCCATTGGTGGAGGAAAAAGTCCTACACGGAGGACTTTTTCCTCTGCCGGCTTCAGCTTTAAAACGACGGACCTCAGTATAGTTAATGGGATCCATCGAACTCCATGTGTCACTGCTATTTTAGCAGTCCGTCTCTCCAATGTTCTGGTCCTCTGACAGACCTCAGTGATGGAGAGCCAGCGCTAATGTGAACCTAGCTTAAGCAGAAATACCACCCCTGTGGACAGGTGTTACATTTTTGGAAAAAAGTGCCCTTTTATTCTTCTAACCATGTACAACTCCTTTAATGTTTTCCCTTCTGGATTGCTCAGCTTGGAGGTAGCATTACATGGCTGATGCAGGGCCTGGATATGGCGGGTACACTTTCAGGCCAGGGGTACATGAAGACTTTGGGCACATGCTGGCACACAGCATCCTATTCATAAAGAGGACCTTTCACATGCTCTGGCACCTGCGGTATTATATACCGCTAGAAAGCTGACATACTTTCCCGGTATGCACCCCGGTGCCATTAGTTTTGGCACCAATATCTCTGCACTGTCGAAGGCCTAGAGTCATCGCTGGGCGGTAAGGAATGCCTCCCCTGACACTACTCTTCAATAACCTCCTACTGTCAGGGTGGGCGCTCCTTACCAACCAGCGATGATGCTGAGCAGTAAGGCCCGCCTTTATGACAGTGAAGGGATATCGTTACCGGCACTGACATCTCTGACACCCGGGCAGTGCACCCGCACCGTCAGCTTTCTAGCAGTATATAATACCGCCAGTGCCAGAGGACGTGAATGGTCCTCTAAGATGGAATCTGTGTAGCCCCGGCCTAATTTGTTGTCACAAACCACCGGCGTCCTAAGAGGCGTCTCTTTTATTCCTGATCTTTCACATGAAGAACCAGGTAATAACTTACTATATGTGTCATCTTCTGTTCAATAACATGGTACATGATACAGTATTAGTAAAAAAAAAAAAATACACAGTAACAGAGCGCATAAAAGGTAGGGCATATGTAATAAGATTAAGTCTGTAAACACGGGGTCATTTCCTATATATCAGCGATCTATACGTCAACCAGTCACACAAAATGATCTACACCATCTTATTCCATTAGTTGTCACGGAACGTAATACATAGGCAATAATCTAAGTCATCTTATGTAGCAGTACATTAGGCCTATTGTATCAAACCAAAAACTTGGCCATTTTTTATCTGAGATTTTTTGGACACATAAGATCCATTGGGTGGAAATGAATGTTTCATACCATGATGCAAAGTAATATCAGATAGGAGTGAAATTTTTTTATGATGCATTAGACCCATGACGAGTAGGCGTCTTGTATTTAAAGGGGTTGTAATGGATTACAGAAACAGCGCCACACCAGTCCACTGGTTGTGTGTGGTATTTCAGCTTAACGCTATTGAAGTGAATGGGGCTGAGCTGCAATACCGCATGCAACCTATGGACAGGAAAGGAAGCAGCCATGTTCTAATTATGGACAACCCCTTTAACTTGTATAGGGATCCAATCAGATTGCTGCTTTTATGTCCTAAGCTCTATTGCATAAAGTGACAATCTGATTGGTCACTACTGGCCGACACTTTTTTGCTTCCATAAAGAGACCCAGATGGTCATATTATATTATTTAATGTGGCTAAAAACATGGCGAGCTGTGAATTGGCACATTTGGAGAATAGATATCTCCTTGTTCCTATCTGGCTTTCTCATAAATGACCATAAATTCTCTCAAGAACTAATCCCTAGGGCATCAATAAATACAAAAAGTTCACCCAGCATGCTCCACCATGTCACTGCATGCCAATATTTGGCCCATTACCCTAATAATTCTCTCTAATGGGGGTTGTAAACGTGCCCAGGGGTTCTCAATCTGTCCTAAGGTGTTTGATAAGTGATAAAAAATTGAATTTTTGTAAAAAAAAAATCTTAATGTTTAATAAAAAAAAAACTAAACAATAATGACAAATGTACAGTATAGAAGGCGAGAGATAAATAAAATGATAGAGATGAGATAATCAATAGGACAAGGTCATATACAAAAATTTGGTCCAGTCAAAACAATTTTACCTTTATAGAAAACCCAAAAATCCTTAAGAGTTTTGGATTTTCCAGCTTGGTTTAGGATATTACCATTCATTGGTCAGTGTAATTTTGACCCCTCCCCCTCCCCACGCTACCCATACGTTTAACATGTCTATTTGTGGTCACCAGTTACAAAACTGACTCTTAATGCCCCTTGGATGTTCTTATGGCATAAGCGATTCAAAGACCAATTGGCCGAATTAAACCTTATCTTTACACATCTTTACTTTTCCTCCAAATTCTTGAGACTTCTGACTAATGGAAGCTGTGATGTGGAAATTACTGAGACATATTGCTTGATCTGTACCCATCGAGAGGTGCCAAATCCTGATATTTAGGGAAAGCCAGTGCAGAAGAGCAAAGATGATGTACTCTCAGCTCCGGTGAATGGTTCTCAATGTATCAAGCAATATGGGCTGATGAGTCAATAGCGATGAGATGAATGCTTCAGGCGCCCAGGCTTCGTCTTTTTCGTTTTCCTAAAACAAATGGTTCTCCTATTGGAAAAATAATAGGGTGTGGAGTTAGTTATTGGCATTGAAAGATGGTAACATGAACAAAATACGGTGGCTTGGTAGACCAGAAAATCCATACACCACCATCTGACTTGTCCAAGGTTTAGGTCGGTAATACTGTAGATCTTCGGCTATCGGGTCAATCCCACCATCAATATTAATAACTCAACTCCCTTATCGTGGGGGCAGCTCAGATATTAAAAAAAAAAAAAAAAAAAAAAAGGACGCAAAGGTTGGCTCACTCATGATCAGTCAAAAGCAGCTGATCAGCCCAAAGACTGGTATTTTTGCCCAATAGGTGGCCAAAAATATCTAACTTAAGTCTGCCATCGGCCAACTGAGAATGACTGTTCCTGGCATCTACATGTCCAATACCCAGCCGCTCATTGGCCAATCCATCTGATGACAATCCGTTGTGTATTGACTGGCCTAACAGGGTCCTTCAAGCAACTTGTACAATTTTTAAACAAGCACATGTGTTAATAATAGAAGTTTCTGTGAAAAAAACCATTATGGCGGTCTACCATAAAATCAAAACCTTGGGAACCGGATCTACAGTGTTCCCAAGACTAGGTTGTTCGGCAATGTGGACAACATACAATATCCGTGTATGTGGTATGTATACTATGTAATAAAGCAAAATTTATAGGTACTGCACCTTTCTCTCCTCTTGGACCCCTGGGTCCTTGTTGTCCAACTAAGCCCGGCTGTCCTCTGTCACCTGTAGAAACATAATACGTGTGTAAGACTATGCCAGATTAGACCTGACCTCATGGCTTCCATTTATAATGGTAGCTACGATGGTCTCCTGTATGTGACTCACCTTTGGGACCAGGGAATCCTCTCTCTCCCTTCTGTCCTTGTAAACCAGGTGGTCCGGGAATGGTCCCATGAACTGTTGAATAAAATAGGTGGTTGTTAGTTGTGTTAGTGGCTATTTATGGTGCTAAATAATATAAATAAGAAATAAAATGACTTCCTTACGTCTGAAAATTTCCATGAGATCGGTGGTGATGTTTGCATGGGTTGCATAGACTTGACAGATTCCAGAAGGTCCTGGTGGTCCTGGAGGCCCTTGAGGACCAGGTACATAAGATCTCTGATGCCCATATGCAATATCTCCAAGGAGACCTTGGCCTAAAATACAGATATCAAAAATATTACAATATTGCTGTGGAAACAAAGACATGGGGAATATGTAATGTCATGTATATGAAACTGAACATTCTCCTTAGCTATACATTCAACCATTTCTATTGCATTGGGTGATATCATCAAAAAACACCTATCCTGGAAGAAGCTCTTATGACAAGCCAAATTCACTCCCACCAGTGATTTACATAAATGGCTTTCCCACCATATTAAGTGATAACTCGTGATGTTTAGGTGGAGAAGAGATAACCTCTGGGTCTTCTACAGATCCCCATCACGAAGGAGCCTCATCGCTACTTAAGCTCTGCGGCTCCTTCACAATTTTAGCCTGAACCACATACTTACTCTGAATATGTTCTGCCACACGGGATGCAACTTCACCATAATCTAATGAGAATGATGAGGATGATGAATAGTAGGATGATCCTGATGATGATCCAGAAGATGAACCTGATGATGATCCTGAAGATGACCCTGATGATGATCCTGATGATGATCCAGAAGATGTTCCTGAAGATGACCCTGATGATGATCCTAAAGATGACCCTGAATATGAGTCTAAAGATGATCCTAAAGATGATCCTAAAGATAATCCAGAGTCTGATGATAATAGGGATGATGATATCACTCCACTTTCTCCTTTAGGACCTCTTAGACCTTGAGGTCCAGGAGGCCCAGGTGGTCCTGGTGGTCCAGAAATGTATCTACGAATGTTGTCACCTGTGGAAGAATTCATAGTTTTTAGAGGATCAATGACTATATGGGTATACTGATCATATACAAGACGTACATCTTTGAAGGTAAGTATGTTTCTTATTCTTTCGATACAGGTCTGTGTCGGGAAGTAGAACATTTTGTGTTTTTAGAATAATAAATGTATATTTACTTGTCAGGTACTCCATAAGCTCAGTCCTTAAGCGATCGCTCCTGCTGTCCTCAGCATAAGAGACATAGCTATCTCTATTGCCTGGTGGACCTTGTGGTCCTGGAGGTCCTGGTGGGCCTGGAGGCCCTGAAACGAATCCAGCCCCTAAAGAAATGAAATTTGGTTTATATAATCCGTATGACTTAACCTTGGTTTTCAAATTATTTTTATTTCACATTTATCAATGTGAAGAGTTTCAAGAACTTAGACAACGATAACATATTAATATGGGCCTGTCTTTTATTTAGTAAGTGACTTTGTACTGAACTTACTTTGCAGGTAGGTGGAGATGTCTTCGTTATTGTAGCTTGTCAGACTAACTCCTGGTGGTCCTGGAGGTCCCATGGGTCCTGGAGTGCCAGGGCGACCCGGACGTCCTGGTTGACCTGGTGGTCCAGGTTGGCCGATAACTCCTCTGAATTCAGATGCTTCAATAAACACAAAGTACATTATCAGTAATACAATTGGTGTTTCATTGTATAAGCAGTTATAGGAAATGATTGAACTTTGTGTCCTTGGTGATCGCTAAGTAGAAAAGTCTAAGACTTCATGCCCCAGCGTAGGCATAACTAGGGTAGCAGACACAGTGGCTGATATGGGGCCCAACAATTAAGGGGCTCATCATTTCCACTGAGACCTAGTGATAACTATGGATGATAGAAGGGGATCTGGAAAACTGAATGTGTCTCCATTACTTTACTGGAGCATCATAATACCGGCAGATGACATCATTATAAATATTTTCTTCATATGCTGTGATTTCACAGTGTAGACAGTGATCTTTTTGTTCGTGAATTATCCCTACCATCATGTCATAGAAGTAATTGTCCCTGTACTGTGACATCACTGTGTTTATTCTCTCTGTATTCTGATATCACTGTATATTATCTCTGTACTGTGACATAATTGTGTGTATTATCTCTGTACTGTGACATCACTGTGTTTATTCTCTCTGTATTCTGATATCACTGTATATTATCTCTGTACTGTGACATAATTGTGTGTATTATCTCTGTACTGTGACATCACTGTGTTTATTATCTCTGTCCTGTGACATCACTGTGTGTATTATCCCTGTACTGTGACATCACTGTGTGTATTATCTCTGTCCTGTGACATCACTGTGTGTATTATCCCTGTACTGTAACATCACTGTGTGTATTATCCTTGTACTGTGACATCACAGTGTGTATTATCCCTGTACTGTGACATCACTGTGTGCAATATCCCTGTACTGTGACATCACTGTGTGTATGATCCCTGTACTGTGACATCACTGTGTGTATGATCCCTGTACTGATGAATCAATGAACATGATGTCACTTCCCGAGAACAGGAAGTGGAGCTCAATATCATAGTGCTGTCCTGGAACTCCTCTTTATTGACTCCACCACCCCCTACTGTATCCTTCAAGTAAGTCAGTTTAGCTCACCCCAAGCTGTCCATAATCACTTTTTTTTCACACCATAATGACCTTACTTGCTATACTACGTGACATCTCCTTGACTTACATACTTGCTATATCATTGGAAATAATAAATCATAAATGATCAAGAATCAGAACATTATAAAAATCTCCTACTTTGAAGTAAAGCCGCTATGTCGCCATACTGAGATCCTGGTAGTCCTGGCAATCCTGGTGGACCAGGGGGTCCTGGAAAGCCAATTGTCAGCCCAGACCCTAGGAAACATCAAATACTTTATTATTCTGCTTATTTTTTAATCAGTATTTTCTATCCTTAGGTATAGTGGTTATATTGTCCTGGATTAAAAACAAGGGGTCTGTGTTTTTCCAGACACAGCGCCACTCTTGCCTGTAGGCTTTGTCTGGATTTCAAACCCCTTTTTTCAAACCTGAACGACCCCTCTTAAAAGTAAATAATAATATAATACTGACTCTGCAGGGTGGATAAGATTTCTTCATATGTGAATGGAGGTCCGGGGATTGTTAATGCACCGTCGGATGAAGTTGATCCTGTACCTAGTAACAGAAGAATTAATGTTTGTCAGAACCACATGTACCCCGATGGCAGCTGTACATAGTGTGTCGTAGCGCCATATATAATCTTTAAAGGGGTTTTCCAGGACATATTGTTATGGCCCATAAATATCTTAGTGATGGGGGGCCAACACGGATCAGCTGTACAGGGCCCCTTCCGACGTCTGGGGTCAGAAGCAGTTGGCTCCATGTCATGTATAGTGGCCATGCGCTGGTACTGCAGTTCTGCTCCCATTGACTTAAATGGGAGCTGAGCTACAGTACTGGTGTCCAGCCACTATACAGGGACCAGAGGCAATGGTTTCTGGCTCCATGCCGGTGCATCAGAAGCAACCCCAAACAGGGGTCCTCCTGTCAGCCCCACACTGATCAGATAATTATGGCCTATCCTAAGGATAGGCCATATAAAATTCTTGGACAACCCCTTTAATTGTCCATATAGACACAGTTACAGATACTTAGAATTATGTAGCATTCTACCTCTAATGTAGCTCATAACCCGGCTGGCCAGTTCTGCATAGTCCACTTCTTGTCCACCTGGTGGTCCTGGTGGTCCCTGAGGCCCAATCAAATAATTTCTGACATTTTCACCTAAATAGAAAAATATATTATAAATAACCTTATAACAATAGTTAAGATTAAAACTATATTTAGAATATGTTTCCTTACTTAGTTCCTTACTTTGGAGGTATTGTGCTATGTATTGTTGAACTTCTTCTGCTCCACGACCATCACCAGGAGATCCAGGGGGACCAGGAGGACCTGGTGGTCCAGGTAGTCCAGGTGGCCCTTGGCCAGGTCTTGCTCCAGGTGGACCTAAAATGGATAAAACAAATGATATAGTTGTAGAGTTTCCTACTGAATAAATATGCCAAAATGCTTACCCTGTTGTGTGAAAAAAAAATGGAGGTAGAGAACCTAGAGTTCATCTAGACCTTCTCCTTATAGGATGCTTTGCCCTGGGATACTGCTTGAGGTCGTCTAGTAGACCATAGCTCTGGTCATGAATTTCCCAGACATGACTATCCCACCAGAGTACCAGAGGATCCTTTGGTGGGCCCAGGCTCTGGACAATGGTCCAGCAGAAGACACTCAAATTTGAAGGCCCAATACTGGCTATGGGTGGTGGCCACTTGGGCTTGTACATTCTGCTCTGTGTCAAAGCAATCCTCTAAACATGTAAAAAATGACCATGAGAAACGGATGCAACATCCATTTTTATTTCATGGCCGTTTTGCATCTGTGGGGCAGCCATTTTCATGGATCCCTTATAGACTTGAGTCTATTGATGAATCCGTGAAAACGGAAAAAAATTGGACCTATCCTATTTTTTAACAGGCTGTCAAAAAACAGACAAGTAAAAAGCCCCATTCAAATCAACGTGTTTTAAAAATGTTTTGTGACGACCGTTCACACAGACGTTTTTCATTGTTGTGTGCATGAGGCCTAAGTGATACATGCAGTGTACAGACCAATATATGGATTAGTTCTCACCTCTAGAACTTCCTGGTATACCGGGAGCGCCTGGGATTCCAGCTTCACCTGCAAGTAGTGAATCATGATATTATTAGTATTGGATATTATTAGTTTTATTATGACAGCGACGAACATATCCACTCCAAATAAGAGAAGGGGCACTGAGCTGGCTCTGATGTAGGGGGCAATGTGGTTTGCAAAGTCTTTGATGCCCTACAGCTAGCACCACATTTTTGCATCCTTTAATAGATGCCCCTTCACTCATTTGGCACAGTTGGAATTTTTTGTCTAGCCCCCACCGTTCCTGAGCAATCACGAATGGTGGGAGGTAGAAAAAAAATTCCAGCTGTGTCGGAATCAGTGGAAAGGAGCCTATTAAAGGAGGACATGGTCAAATTGATGTGGAATTGGTGAAAGGTCCTCTTTACATGTCCATTACATTATGATGTGGATAAGCGGTATATAACTATGCGATATGATAACAGATGTGCCAGCTACATATTTTACCTCTTTCTCCTAGTGGTCCTTGTGGTCCTGGTTGGCCAGGATTTCCAGGTGCTCCTGGAGATCCTGGGTTGCCTGGAGGTCCGGATGGTCCAACAGTTGAAGCTCCTACAAGGTTATTTGTGAGTTATCATATGACCGTCAGAACATGTCTATATATCTCATAATGATAATGATATGTGTGACTGAACTGACCATCACGGCCTGGTGGTCCTTGAACGCCTGGAGAACCTGGATCACCTGGTTGGCCTACAGAATAGAGAAAACATTTATAAATAAGTGTGTAACCCCGCTATTGTGCTAAAATTACATTTATAATAAAAATACGGTGAGTATGATCCATGGCTATGTTACCTGGTTGACCTGGAATGCCTCTTTGACCTGGATCACCTTAAAGAAGAAAACAAAGGGGTGGTTAAAAAGCATGAAGAGTCCAGAGCCTAATCTAGAACATAGACATGTTATGCTAGATATGAGATCTTCAACCATGTCAGAGTTTTTTTTCGTAATTCTTACCTGGATCGCCTTTAGTTCCTGGTGGACCAGGAGGTCCAGCAGCTCCATCTGTAGAAACATCATGACAATAGTCTTGACTATGATCAGTTCAGAATGTTTCCAGACAGTTTTTTAAAAGAATGTTCTCGTACCTGATGCTGATGCAGTTCCTGCTGGGCCTGGTGAGCCTGCGGCGCCTGGTGGGCCTGGAGGTCCTTGTTTAGCCTCTCCTGTTGACCACAGAGTAAAGGAATATGATTTACAAAAAGTTACTCGACTATGTATCCCAGAGGTGTAACTAGAAGCTCCTGGGCCCCAATGCAAAATTGCAAAGTCTGTAACCAAGACCCCACTTGTCTTATAATGCTATAATGAGGCATTTGGGCCCCCTTAGCCTCCAGGGCCCGGTAGTGACTGCTACCTCTGCACCCCCTATAGCTATGCCCCTGATATATACTATGTAGATGACCATAAGTGTCTATTGGAAAAATGCCAAAATGTAACCATAATTATAGTAGATCAGTTATGTCTCACTTAATCCATGCAAATATTTTTATATAAAAACTTAGGTTGAACAAAATTACCCCAAGGGGAAAGGGAACGCTATAAAAAAAACAAAAGACCCATTACTTACCTGAGGTCCCAGCATCGCTACTCTGGTCCTCCCCACCCATCTTTGTTTATTCTGTCACTGATTCCGGCGCAGTTGGATTTTTTTCTCTTGACCTCCACCGTTCCTGAGCAATCAGTACTGATAGTTTTGGTGCCTGATATGCTACTGAGGCTCTTTTCTGTCAGGTGGGCGTTGTCAGGCAGGAGCAGACAAGGAGGTATGACTCAGAGCTCCAATCAGAGCCAGCCAGTGTCAGAGCTTAGAATCCCACCCCTTGCCTGACACCGCCCCCTTACAGTACAGAGACTAAAAATATAGCATATCAGACACCAAAACTAACAGTAGTGATTGCTCAGGAACGGTGGGGGCTAGAGAAAAAATTCCAATTGTGCCGGAATCAGTGGAGCAGCATCTATTGCATGATGCAAAGATCTGGACTTGGCAGAGGTGGTAAAAGGTCCTCTTTAAGGTTGCTTTATTTTATTTTATTATTTTATGAACTGAAAACGACTATTACAGGATTGTAACATATACTAGTATCTTACCTGGTGGTCCTGCAGGACCAACTGCGCCGGTTGGACCTGCTGCACCTTGAGGACCGGCTGGACCTTGAGCACCTGCTTGTCCTGGTGGACCTTGAATTGAGGCTCCTATATAAATATAAACCAGAATATAAGGTTAGTTTCTTCTTTCCGCATAGTCAGGTGTAAATGTTTTCTCGGTCTTGCGTTTTTTCGTATTCTATTATACTATTTGTTGTATTTAGGTTTGATGCTATTGGAATCCCTCAAGTCTTTGGCCAGAGTAGGAAGTTTTGGACAATAAAGAATTACTGGTTACCTGGGGGTCCTGGTGGTCCAGGGGGTCCTGGAACTTGCTGTGCTGCATATGAACCTGTGAAGAAAAATAAAAAAAATATTTTCCAATTTTCAAAACTAATTTTATTTGTTGTATATTTGGAAATATTTCTTAAAGGGATTCAGTCAGCAAGGTCATGATGCCCCCAAGCATGGGCAGCATGAGTTAGTGATAGGTGCCCTGCTACTGATGACATCGGTACATTGGTACATGTTTTACATCCTGGGTTCGGGGTGGTGTCTATCTTACCCCAGCCTATTGGGGGAGACATGTCAGCATATGGTGGTGGAAGATAAGGATCAGGCTGTTCAATTTCAACATGCCCAATCCATTTGCTCTGAGGGAGATAAGCCCTGACAGAAGGGTCTTGCACTGACTTTCTCCCCTCTCTCTCATATATAGCAAGCCAAGTGTGCATGTCTCTGGGGGAATAGGGATCTAATGTGTATGGCTAAGCCTTAGAGGTAAGACAAGAGAAAGTGAGCATTTCACTACTTACTTTCAGATCTTGAATATGATATTCCGGGCTCTCCGATCTCTCCTCTGGCTCCCTTGGCACCTAGAAATTAGACAAATTATGTAATGAAGAGCCAAATATTTTCATTTACCAAACAATTCTGAAATTTTACCAAACTCTGGCATATTTATTACAGCCCCAGGACTATAAAAGCCCTGCCGGATAATCTTGGCTTTACATATAAATCTTTACCTGGTGTTCCTGGAAGACCGGATGGACCAACGGGACCTATAAAGCAACATAAAAAGTATTAACTCTACACTGATATGGACCATACAGTAACACATCATACAGCCAGTGGCCCCATAACAAAGACTTTATAGGGTACTTTGGGATAATTCATCACGTTCCTACATCCTAACATAGTAGAGCTTGTGGAAATGGAATTGTAGAGATTTCTTCTATGGTACCTACTGCCTTACATCCAGTCTATGAAGAACATATGAGAATGCTGTACTGTGAATTGTGAATATACCTGGAATTCCTGGTGATCCTGGTGGTCCCATAGGTCCTGGTGGTCCAGGGATAACATAGGAGCCACTATCTGTAAAAAAAAAAAAAAAAAAAAAAAAAAATATGTATAGAAAATGTTTAATATACACAAGAGGACTAAGAAAAGCAAATAGAGAATATTTGTAGAAAACAATAAGCGACCATTAAGACTAATCTATATCTATCTTCTCATCTATCTATCTATCTATCTATCTATCCATCTACTCATCTATATCTATCTATCTAATCTATCTATCTACCTGTTATAGCCATTTTTGTATAATCCTATATAACCCCTTTAAGGACTTGACACCAAAGGGCCTATATTTACAGCTAATGCTCTCATCACTATTACACACCTGTAGAGACTCTTCCAGGATCGCCAGGATCACCTATAAAACAAACAGGAAAAAATAAGTAATGCAATGTACTGTTATAATGTACAAGAGTCCAGTTCCATTACAGCTATATGTTCTATTGTATGGGACACATTTTTAATTTTAGTTACCTTTAGCTCCTCCTCGTCCTGGGTTTCCAGGTGGTCCTAAAATAACCAGAAAATACAAATTAGTAGAGCAAATTTGAGGAACAATGACATATTGGTACTTTAGCATAACCATCTATAGTGGGAGAAGTTACAGAAGTTGTCTGGTTTAGAAATCCATTTTCAGATATTATATTAGGGGTTTCCAAGTTTATTTGTGAGGGGTCTCTTACTCAAGACCCTCAGAAGGTGGATAATTAACAAAAAATAATTTTTTTTTGCAGAACCTGACTCACTTGTGCATTCAACAGACAGCCCATTGATTTAAATAGAAACTGTGTAATGTTTCATTTCTCCTGAGGTGGCGCTAAGGGACAGTAAACACCTGCTACCCCATAAATTACACTGGATCTAAGAGGGACTTTCAGTTGCAGAAAGGCTACAAGCAACTGATCTTACATATCTGGAGTTCTGGATACCTCAAGACACTTTTAAAGAGGACCTTTCACCACCTACACCAACTCCATCTCTTTGCATCTTTTATTAGGCGCCACTTCACTGATTCCAACGCAGTTGGAATTTTTTTTCTAGCTCATTCTGTTAGTGAGCAATCAGTGCTGTTAGTTTCAGCACCCAATAAGCTAGCTAGGCTCCCTACTAACAGGTGGGCGGTCCTGGGCTGGAGCAGATAGTCTAGGACCGCCCCCTCTGACTGTAGGGAGCTTGATTAGAATATTGGGTGTTGAAACTAAACACTGATCGTTCAGGAATGGTGGGGGCTAGATAAAAAATTCCAACAAAGTCGGAATCAGTGGAGCAGCACCTATTGAAGGATGCAAAGAGTTGGAGTTGGTAGAGGAGGTGAAAGGCCCCCTTCAAGTACATTATTTCCTTTTTTTTTTTTTTTTATACTTTGGGCTTTTTTAATGGGGTTATCCCTTTTCATACTGAGGTCATCTTGCTGATCTGGTTTCAGAATTCCTCCAACTGGCCAGGTCCTCAAGCGGGATCCTAAGCAGTGGATCACCTCTATGACATTCTTATGCCCTTAGTGCATTATTTAGAGTATAGGGTACTCTATAACATTACCCAACACATTGCACTGCAGTTGGGTGAGCATGTTATGGGCGCCGGAGACTGTATGTTTGTTTTAACAGTGATATCTCTTCTTACCACAATAGGCTGAGTTATATTACCTGTTGGGCCTTGTGCTCCGGGTAGTCCTAAAAATAAAGCATAAACAAGGTAATTGAATCTATTAGTTTCTGTAACTACATAGAAGCGTAGCCATTGTGCCAGGAGAACCGGCTTTCTATAAGGATTTGCTTTCACTTTATGAATAATACAAGAGACAACTAAACTGAAAGGATTATGTGGAACTGGATATGTTGTGTTTTGTGAGTCTCGGCTCTAAGTGAATTATTTATACTCTAAACTTTCTGTGACATTTTATGCTGTGTGTGCCCATCCCAAGGCTTGTATGGAAGGTCCTAGCAAATAACCACAATGTCATGTGTCTATGAGAAGTTATATCAGAGGCCATCATGCCTATTACTGATGCCAGGATAAATACACTTTATCTTCACTTTCCTCCACCCTTCAAGGGACTGTCCACTTTTGAATTATTGGACTGGTGAATACATGGGTTTTGTTTCCAGACTATTTCTATTATCTTATAACATTCTTATTTGATATATTTTCTGTACAATATTAGATCAAAATTGTGTTCGGTCTCTAGTCTATGCCTCAGAAAGTGGGCGGAGGCCGAATAACCTATGGGGAGGAGTGGTCTAAACTTGTCATTGGTTAGTGTCATGATGTGAGGAGGGAAGAGGAGGAAACTATGAGGTGACAGCCAGAGATACAACAGGTTGCTTTAAAGGTTACCTATCATTTTAAAGGGTAAGTAAACTTTTATTCATTTTTTCATAAATCCATAGTGCAGGGGAAGGGAAACAAACTTTACAATATACTTCGCTAAAGAAAAGTGACTGTGTCTTTAACTATTACTCCTGTCTTTACTTCTTATCTGAGTGATTTTGGTCTGTACAAGCAGATGATTTACAATGAAGTCTATAGAGAGGGAAGTGGGAGGAGGAAGAGAGAGACAGAGATATGAGGCCGTCTACAGCATTAAATGAGTCATTTCTGCCAGGAGAAGGCTGGATAGTAATTCCTGATAACCCTGATATGTTGTGAATGAGAACTGTCTCTCTATAGTGCACGTCTCTCTGCTCTGAGGAGCTCTCCTGTCCATAGACATCCATTGTGCAGATTTGTGCAAATAAGTGTAGAAACAGGCACTTTTCTTTAATAAAATTTATTACAAAGTTTATTATCTTCACTTGCACTGTGTAATTATGAAAAAAAAAAATAAAAGTTTAGTTATGCTAATTTCGGACTCGTCATTGTGACAATACATACCAAATTCTAATTTTGAACTTTACCTGGCAGGCCTGGATCTCCTGATGGCCCTGGTGGTCCTCTTGCTCCTGGTTGTCCAATTGGTCCTTGTTCACCTAAAATCACATGCATACTTCATTACTATACAGGGTTTTTATTGTAATGAATTCTGCCTCATATGCTACGATCTCTATTACATGGTTATAGTTGTGTGTGTGGCTTATCACTTACCTCGTTGACCTTGAAGTCCATCTGGCCCAGGAGGTCCTGTAAGGAAAGAAAGTAAAGACAGACTTTAAATGGCTGCCAACGTACATTAATGTGAATCATTACAATACAATGCCAGAGCAACCAGGTAGAACACAGCACCACCATCCCGTTTCCACACCACATGCTGAGATTGTTGGAATTAGGCACCACCCCCTGTGTCCACGCCCCCTCCTGTGACAGTTACTATTAGGCACCACCCCATGTCCACGCCCCCTCCTGTGACAGTTACTATTAGGCACCACCCCTATGTCCACACCCTCTCATGTGACAGTTACTATTAGGCACCACCCCCTATGCCACGCCCCCTCCTATGACAGTTACTATTAGGCACCACCCCCTATGGCCACGCCCCCTCCTATGACAGTTACTATTAGGCACCAAACCTGTGTCCACATCCCTCCTAAAACACCCAGAGCCAAAGCAGCACCACCTACTGGGTCCATGTCAAGTAGGCGGGCCTTTTGCTATTGAGCAATCCAATGCACTGACAATCTAGTGGCTCATATGAAAACTGCAGTTTTTCAGAATTTACTTTTACATGTCTAGTATGTATATATGTCATATAATATATACAGTCTCAAATCACAAAAACTTAGTTTAAGAATATATAACTCACATGGAGTACTCATAGTCTTGGCCATATAGGAGACATCTACTTATTACAAGTCACTGAGCTTCTATATAAGCGTTATCAGGCATCGTTCCTTGTTCCAGTGGATTACTAGTGGAAGAGATCTCACCTGCTGACCCTTTAGCTCCTGGTTCTCCGGTGGGTCCTGGCAATCCTCTTGGTCCTGGATCTCCTGTATATAAAATATGTAAGGAAGGGTTATACAGAGATTCAAGTGAAAATTCAAGGAAAAATAAAGGTCTATTTATTCATCATTTGCACTAGTTTTTGATGGAGTTTTTTGAGCAAAAATCCAAAGTGTAAGCGTTTCCTTTATACTTTCCATTCGTTCTAAATCCAATGATGGATTTCTGACTTTGGCTCAAAAAAAAACCAAAAAAAAAAAAAACCCACTTTTTAAAACAGCGGGCGGAGCAGGGACAGGACTCAAGGTAGGCCGGGACAGAGAGACCTCAGCCCATCAGATTTACTATAACTCACTCCAGAAAACTTGTGTGTGCAAATTTTTTTACGCTTGTCAAAAACAGAAGAGGATTTTGACACTGAATTTGAAGCGGAATTTGGAGAAGATCGCCACTGTATTATGCCTTTTTTGGGTAGAGCCAAATTCCACAAGTGGATTTTGACAAATTCCATATCCAATTCCGTGCTGATGAAAAAGGTGGTATTTTTCACCTTCCATTCATTTCAATGGGAGTTGTCAAGCAGAATCCACCTGAAGAACAAGCAGGATGCTTATTTTTTTCAATTAGCTGAAAAAAAAATCAGCTACCACCTTCCTCTGAAATGAATGGGGGCAGATTTCAAACGGAATTTGACGGATTTGGAATTTTTTTTTTCCTTGCCAAAAAAAAACAGTGTCAACATAACCCTTAGACTAAGGCCCCACAATGCTGCTTTTTTGCTGCAGATGTTCCTGATTTTTTTTTTTTTTTAGAGCCAAAGCCAAGAGTGGCAACAAGAGGAATGGGAAATATATAGGAAGTGCTTAGGCCTTATTCACATGGCCATGCTGTTTGTCACAGACCAAGGTCCATGGAAAGCGTCCATGTCCATCCATGCAGGTCCATGGACGGCCATTATTCACATGGCAGTAAATAACGGCCATGCAACGCCCATTTTTGAAATGGCCGCCACATGGCCATTATAGACCCCATGAGCTGCAATGGGTCTATTCACATGGCTCTAGCTATGTCCGTTTGATGGATAAAGATAATGCACATCAGTTTTTTTGACAGCCATAAAAAAACGGACATGTGAATGGACACAATGAATTCAAGCTACAATGTAAGTGTATAACAAAGACCACAATTCCTTGATATAATGGACTGGCATTTGTTTTTACTGACCTGTAAGTCCCCGAGCTCCCTTGTCACCTGTGTCACCTAGAATACAATCATTACACAATATTACAATATATGTGAGGAGGAAGTCACAGTCTAATACTGCTGTACAACTGGCGGTGCGATAGCTCTACCTTTATTTCCGGGTGGTCCAACTGATCCTTTGTCACCTGAAATAGATAAGACGACATTTTATTCATTGTCAAGGAATACTGTCATAGATCACAACCCACTGCTTAAAAAATCCATCTAATTGACTGGACTATGCTTCATATTAATATAGCCAGCAGATGGAGCTATTCTAGTCTTCTTACTTTTGATAAGTAATTATATCCTTATTATCAAGCCCATACACACAATATACCTCTGTATATCTCAATGGCCTACTTTAATACAATCTTACCTTTAGGCCCTGGTGCTCCAGATTCTCCTCTGAAACCTTGCTGACCTGGGGTTCCTGATTAAAAAATACATAAATAAATAAAAAATTCTTGAATTCTACAAAAATTAGGACACTTTGTAACAGTTGACGGATGGTTTTATGGTGCTATGAACTGCATTACTTTATATCAGTGACTTATTATTGAGAATCTGATGCTTGCAATGTATATAAAGGAGTATTCCAGGAGTGTAATACTAATATAGGTAAGGATAGGTCATCAATATCTGATCGGTCTGACACCTAAGACCCTCCTTGATCATTGTTCAGGTGAGCACGGCGGTCTCTTCCATGAATACCAAGCACAGCGTGGTATATTGCAACTCAACCTGGTTCACATGAGCAATGGACGTCATGTTATTGGCCTACGAAGCATAAGCAGTGCACACCGGAGCGCCACTACCGCTTTGAGTAACTGAGCAAGTAGGGAATTTGCAGCGCTGTATCGGAAAAATAAGGCTTCAACTAAGAAACCTAAATTAGACATGGCGTCAAATGGAAATCCATAGTATAATATTGGAGCTCCCCTTACATTACATGGCTACATACCTGGAAGACCCTGAGAACCTTGAGGACCCATCGCACCTGCAGATGACAAGTTAATAATAGTAAAACAAACTATAGACAACTAATTTCATGATGTGGATACATAAGAATTATCTGTACCTAAGGACGTCTCACTTACTGTATATACCCAACCACCAAAAGTGTGCCGTAATGGCTTCTATGGATGACTAACCTGGATTAGTTAAGTAACAGTCTAGAGATACAGCTCGTACCTTTAAGTCCCATTTGTCCTGGTATGCCTGGCATTCCTGGTACACCTGCTTCGCCTTGCAAACCTGTGAAACAAATGGATTAGACTTAAGATGAAAATTTGAGAAATTTTGAAAAATTTACAAAAAGTGGAAATGACAAATGTAGCAGATATAGAAGGTATAGTGTCAGTAACATAAGGTAACACGCCTATGAGTTGTGTCATAATCTCTGCTACTCTACTATATATATGCGATAGCCTTCCGGAACGGTATTTACAATATGGAGCTCGCCATTACAAACGAAGGCACCACATGTACAAGTGCCACATTTGCCCCATCTATACTTATTGTAAGTGATGAATATTATACCTCTGTCTCCCTTTTCTCCAGCTCCAGCAGGACCAGGTTCACCACGAGGTCCAGCTGAGCCATCTCTTCCTCTCTGTCCAGGTGGACCTTCAAGACCGGGATCACCTATGAAAGCAATGGTTATGGTGCATCAGTGTATCCATATAAATAATAGCCCCGCACCCAAACTTGGTAGAAATAGCCTATCATGGTTAACTTTTCACAATTTGGTATTAATATTCTTAGTCCATGTATCTCACCTGGGTTGCCCTTCTGTCCTTTTGGTCCTTCAGATCCTGGATGACCAATAAGACCTGGAGTTCCTGTAAGAAAAGACACAGAGATACTAAGAACAACTCAATATCTTCCGTCAAGCCCGACCTGTAGCTCAGAAGCCAACGTCAACATTTTGTCCCACCTGACTGAACCTAAAACTTCAAAAGTAACCACTGCTTGCCCTGAACATGACACCCACATGAATGCCCGCCCATGGAATCCGGTAACTGGGGACCCATTTACTCTTATAACACTACCATATTTTATACTTACAATAAAGCCATTCCATGGCTGACCCAAACTGGCATACAGTGTCCAAATAATAGCCCCATACAATGCCAAATTGATCCTCTCAGATAGTGTCCACAAAATACCACCATAAAAGCAGGGAATTCAAGGGGTTGTGCCATCAATACAAACAGCAAGAGGTAAACTGAAGATGTATTTTAGAGTAACTTTGTAACGTGTGTTCAAAACAGATAGTTTTGTGTATGGCATGCTAGTGAGGACCTGATAGTCATGTATTCTCTGTAGGGACTACAGTACAGCTTCTGCGGTATCCTCAGTGAAAGAAGCTGCGATATTTAGGCTTGACATAGGCTTTCATTTTGCTTTTCATTTGTATATTAACAAAACCTGCAATATCTCAGCAATGGAGGCAGCAATTCACAAGAGCATAACCCCAACCTATCTGTAGGGATTGATCTGGATGGATATGCTAGTGACAGACTCCCTTTAAGGAGATTTTTGGTGTGCATGGTATTTTCCAGCCCGTAAATAGCACTATATACAGAAATTGCCCATTAAATACTGAGAATACCCCATTATTCAGTAATTACACATTCCTAAACTTGATCTATTTCCTCTGTGTTTGTTCCTTACCTTGGGGACCTGGATATCCTCTGTCACCTGTTGGAGTGGTGTAAAAATGAACATATTAATGATTGTAAGATATCAAGTAACCATATATCTACACCAACATCTTCCACAGTAGACTTCTACATTTGGAAATATCAAGCAGGGGCAAACAGAGTGACCATGGCCCCCTTAGGCATTCTAGGCCATAGACCCCTTACCAACCACTATAGCCATGATATAATTGGTTTGCATAGATAAATTACAAGTCCTGTGCTTAGACATTAACTAATGATGGCCAAGAAGATGTGGACTCCGACCAACGACGCTCAAGCACCTACTACCCAAATGGTCACCCATCCCGATATCAAACTCAAATACAAAAATAATACTAATCAAATAACACTAATAAAAATAATATTATTAACAATAAAAATAAATAATAATATATAGTATAATAACAATAATAAAACTAATAATAATGATGATGATAATAATAATAATAATAATAATAATCCTCCAACCTTTTTCTCCTTGTGTTCCAGGGTCACCTGAAAATCAACACAACGTAAAAGGTAAGCAGAAGAAATACAGTCAAAAACATAATGTCTCATTATCTTAAAGGGATAGTCCAGTCTTCATAAATGAAGGTTAGTGACTAGTTTACTACACTTTGAATGTCCATTACTTAAAAGATTTTTTTCCCATTATTACATTCTATGTCTCTATTCACACCAAAACATAAAATATATCAAAAAAGTTCAACATTTTTAATCATACAAAGAATATATTTATTGTTTACACATTGTATATACTATAATTTCTCACAACGGTGACATCGGGTTACTGAAGGCTATGCACTATATCTGCACGATCATTTGGGAGGATGTGCTCCAATAGCCCCACCTAGTGGTTTTATTGTAAATAGTCACACAAGGACCTATTGTGTTTGCTTTGTGAATTTTAACTATTGAGTTTTGTACATGGTCCTTGTTGATATTTCTATTATTATGGTATTAACTATCAAAAACATAGAATAGAGCTCCACATCCTCTGTATTTACTGAAAAATAATTAATGTATTTGCCACATTGAGTTAGAAGATTTAACATGTTGTACCTTTCATTCCGGGTTCACCCTTCTGGCCAACAAATGATCCTGGTACAAAACAAAGAGCCAAAATCAATAAGAAATGACATCAGAATATAAGTAATATGTTCAAGTGAAGGAAAGCTTTGATCAGTATTTCCTTACATTTCTTAAACTCTAAATCCAAATTTCACCTGTGTGTTCTTTGGGAGCTTAGATAAGATTGAAAGTAAGACTGCCCCAGTTGCCCCCACCCCTCCATTTTTATGACTCAAGTACATTTTCCATGCTAACATTGCATCACCAGTGAAGAGAACATCCCTGAGCAGGTTACCACCACTTATTAAAATGCGGGCAAGACCATTCGGGATGGCCCCTTTCTTTCCAGGGGCCCCATAGCATTCACGTCTTTTATCTATGGCATGGACATCCTGGCTTAAATAGAATTATGAACATAATCTAATATGATATCTAGCTAGGCAGAATGGGGATCATTTCTATGGGTTGCGAGGGACGAAAAGTAAACACTAGATTTTTTTTAAAAAAGTTGATAAAATACTAAATTTTATGTAGAATTTTTTATTTGTCTGCTTATTATGTCATCTAGAATTCTATATTGACCTGTCATCAAATGGGAAAGCAAAGATAACAAATTGTTACAGCAGGTTCTACTTATTCAATGTACATCTCCAATGACTGGTCAGGATTACATATAATACGTTACCTCTTTCGGATGCTATCCTATCCCTGAAGTATAGCCATAGCGCCTCCCTTTGGTCACCGTCTATAACATTTAATGGACCGGCGTAGTTAAGGCTTGTACCAGAGCGTATTTCAGGACCAGCCTCCAAGCGAGCCAACTTGGCCTGGCCTTGTAGGTTGTCCACACGTTCCTTCAAATTCTTCACGTCCTGCCCTGTATTACAAAGTATAATTCATTTTTACAGATCTGAATTACAAAACATTGGTCATACATACAAACCATGAACATCAACTTAAAATATTATTTTAACCCATTTTTGTTTTTTTTTCATACACTTTAGAAGGTTATAACATTTTTTTTGTTCAGGTTATATTTGTGTCATATTTATTTTTGCTTGTTTATTAGCTCAAAATGCTAAGAAATATTTTTATGACAGTTTTCCCTCTCCGTTTCCACAGGTATAAATGACATGATGCGATTTTCAAAAACGCAGGCCCATTCACTACAATGAACACCAGAGCTCGGCCCGGATCACTTACACAAGGAGATGAGACCAAAGAGCAATCCCAGGAGGAAGAGTAGGCCCAGGATCAGACCAAGAGTCCACATCCACCATTTGCAGCAAGAACCACACGGTCCGCAGGCACCGCCAGCTCCGCCGTCTCCTCTCTCCTCGTATCGATCAGCTCCAGCCTTCAAGCCATCAACACGCTGTATTTCTGTGGAGAGTATAGAATTATAGTTCACATTACAGAGGAATAGCCTTGAAATATTCCATTAATACCCAAAATGGCTACAATTATAGCTCTGAAAGGACAATGCAGCACCGCACCAAGTTGTATGTGGCCATAAAAACTGTATCTAGAGCTCAACTGTACCTCCGAATGTCCATGACGTCATATAAATATCATAAAACCATGCCATGTTTTATTAGATGTCATACTGGAAGAATATCTCAGTAACAGTGTATCTATGGCTCCATAGTAGGAAGCCATGAGGACTCCATGCACAGCCATATGGGCTCCTCATGGACCTAATGTAATCGGTATTAGGCTACATTCACAGGGCCGAGTGTACACCCAAGGGGTAATCCGTGTTCACTGATCCCTCATGGACATGAGTCTATTAAGGGATCCGGGAAACTGAACCGAGAAATAGCATGTTCTATTTTATCTCAGTAAAACAAAGGTCGTGTGAATAGATCCATTAGAGTTTAGGGGGCCGTGTGCTGGCCATTAATACAATGGCCAATACACGGTCATGGAATCCGTTTGTGTAACTGAGCCCAACAGTGTGCATGTGTTCTCCATAGGGAGAGGAGAATAAGCTGCGGTCGTTGGTAGTGGTTTATGGGTGCTCAACATGTCTGATCTTTCTTTTCCCCAACATTATCTGTTGGGAAGAGTCGGAGGTCCTTAGACATGAGATGATCCCACCAAAATCCGAAGGTTCAGTAGACTTCACCCCTGTGTGAGGTCTAAAAAAGGATGATAATAAATTCCATTTCAACCACCATTGTTGGATTTCTTTACCTGCATATGTGGCCTTCTCTTTTGTTGCCTTTAAACCACCTACGGCAGAAATACAAAAATACAGAATAATATTAGAGTCTGCACTATTTATGCTGTGCCTTCTAAGGTGATCTCCATGATGGTATTCCTTACCATTGGCTTCTGATCTGTACGTGGTTTCCATACTGGTTGTTGCTTGTTTTTCTTTCTTTAGAACTTCGTCACCGTATGAACCTATACGAGCAAACCATACATGAGTTGACTTGCCCATACCCAGAGCATTTCATTTGGACAGGGTACTAGAGCTTCCACTCTATTGTACAGGTTTCCCCCAAAAACTTCTCCTTTTAGTCTAATACTGTAATCTATTACATATATTATCATTACATTCATATATAGAAAGTTTTATTCCATTCCAACAACTCCATCTTGGTGAGTAGATCATCGTTGGCCATGTTGGACACTAGTTTTGGTCTCCCATCAGAATAAGGCTACACGTAGAGGGGACAGTGACAGACCAAAATTGCCATTTGACTAGACATTCATCACATCAATTGAACAAGCTACAGTGTAGCTTTAGTCCTGGTACTGGGAACGTAGAATGTGAGATCTTCAACTGAGCCACCCAAAGAAATGGTGGATTCTCCTGCCTCTCCAACAAGACTGAAAGCAATCCTAAAGGTCTAACCCAAAATTTCCTTCTAAATTATATTAACGTCCATATTTCAATTTCAAGGCTAGTAAGCCACACTGGATTGGTAGGACACAGGTATATACCTGAGCTGCCACCAGAGGAGGCGGTGAAGACCTTGCCACTGTCCTTAGACATCATCAGCACCTCTGCTTCCTTCTTAGCTGGGGCCTTTTCTTTCTCAAGCAGAAGGAACCTGTAGTCTTTGCTGAGGATATCTTCACCTTGGGTTTTTGTGGTGGTAACTGAAAAAAATAGCAAAAGAAATACAATTACATATATAGAAATGTAGAACATTTTCCCATTGTGTCTTCCATATTTAAGTAATTGGACTGCCAGATCAGTACTTAAGTCATCAAATATCTCTCTGAACATAACTACGTCACATATATCCAGTTCTGGGAAGTTACAGGTGACTTTACTTCCATATGAATATCAGTTCTATATACTGTATAAGCGTCACATATACTACCTGCTGATTTTACAATAAGATTCCCCTTTAGAGGGGACCTATCACCAGGTCTGAAAAACCCAATGACACCCTGAATGTTTTGATGTTTTGTTTATCTAAATTTGTTCACCTATTCCAAAGATATAAGCCCTGTTAGTGTTGATGGTGGAAATTAGTATCTACTAGCCAAGTGGGCAGTAACATTGTGGTTTCTCAGTGTAAGGGGTCTCTGTGTGCTATATGTCATGCAGTGTTGTCACCCACTTGGCTAGTAGACCCTAATTTGCATCAACACTAAAAGGTCTTATATCTTTGGAATAGCTGAACAGATTCAGATAAATGAAATACCAAAATGCTCAGGGTGACAGCGCCGATCAGTAATGCTATGTCACTGGCCTTTTCAGGCCTGGCGATAGGACCGCTTTAAGACCACATCAGTGCTCACCAGTTGTAGAGGAGCTACCACCGGTTACTCCGCCTGCGCTCTGGGTGTTCTGTGTGACATTTTTCTGTACTCCATACCCTGAAAGACATAAAAATATAATAATATAAATCTGATCATATTTTGTACTCGGGTGTCCATTGTATAGGGAATAAGGTTATTGATCATTCTCTATATACTGACCTGAAGAGTGTGTGGCTCCTGTTGAGCTATTGACAATAGGGGCCTGAGCTGCCGCTGTAAGTTGGGAGGATAATGGGGCCAAATTGTTTTGCATACCAAATACTGTAAGGAAAGCAAAAACATATGATTTAATTTTATTCATAGTCAGATAAAAATCATAAAAAAATCATATACTTTGATTACGGGAATTCTGGTGATATCCATATGTGCCAAGAAATAAGCAGCTAATAGAGGTTGTCTGCTTTGGACTGACCATTTTTGTTAGAATGGACTTATAAAATATGCTGACCATATGATGTCGGGTTGCATTGACCTTTAGTGATCGACTGAGGTCTGTGGAGGAACCTAACAGCAAGCGCTCAGTTTCTCTGCAGCACCACCACAGGCCACATGGAGTATTACATGGTGCACATTGAAAGACTAAGGCATGCCGAGTCCTCCAGAGAGAGACACTCTTTGTAGCTGTTCACAAAAGTCTTAATAAACAACCCATTAATACAAAATCTGTGTAACACAAAATTATGCAATAAAGTTGAGGAATATATAAAGTTATATTTTCTTTACCGGCAGAGGAGGAATTCACTCCTGAATGCAATGAAGGAGAGCTGGGGGCCAGATTGTTAGGGATGCCAAATACTATAAAGGAAGAAAACAAAATCAAATGAGATATAAAATAAAGTTATAAAGATAAATGTCTCGGATATTCTGTGCTTGGGGCTTACCTGATCCTGAGGAGTGGGCATTCATCATAGAGGAGCCGTAACCCATGCCGCCCATGTTGTTATGGTAGCCAGCCATGGAGGATCCAGCAGGAAGTGTGGAGGTCCACATATAGGATGGGAGAGCTGATTCCATTATGGATGTGTCATAAGACCCTGAAACTGTATGAAACAGATGGCGATTATATCAATGTGGAATAATAGGAGATATATAGTAATAGTATAAGGAGAGGTTCTCTGGAAGACACTTACCTGACTGGGAGCTCTCAGTTACGACCTTTGTCTCTACAGTTGCTTTTTTGGGAATGGGAAGGGTACTAGTTGGGGACCTGCTGGGGCTCACGCTGGTGGAGCGGCCTCCTTTCAGCAGTTTCTTCACATCATCAAGTTCTGTCCCTGGAGATAAGATACCATGTATAGTTTTAACCAGATATAGCATTATTAGATATTTCATGTTTTATGGAAAATCTATCTATATTCCTGATGTGCAGCAAAATGGATAAAACTCTAACAAATGTGGGACTAGGGCCTGACTTACATCGTGTGGAGGGTGATGCACTTTGGAGGCGAGTGCGGATTTCTGTTTCTGTTAAAAAATAAGCAAAAGAAGTGACGATTATACAATTGTGGGAGGGGGGTCTAAAAAGGTAACAAAACACAAACAATCATTAATATCAAGTGAAGTCCCTTTAATTAAAGGGATTAAAGAGATCTGGCTGGATCTCGTTCTCTGCTCATTCTAGTCTTATATTATATATATTATATATTAGTCTTATATTAGATATATTATATTTTAGTCTTATTAGTCTTATATTATACATATTAGAAATTAGTCTTAGATATATTAAATATTAGTCTTATTATATATTATATATTAGTCTTAAATTATATATACATTATTATTATATTAGTCTTCTAATATATAATATATATCATAAGTCTAATATATAATATATCTAATATAAGACTAATAAGACTAATATGTAATATATATAAGACTAATATATATAATGTAAGACTAATATCTAATCTAAGACTAATATATAATATAAGACTAATAATTGTAATATATAATATAAGAATATTATTTACTATTTTCATTCTATTTTTAGCGGGAAACAAGAACCAGATTATAAAACCTTCTGGATTCTAAAATGACAACTAAAGGAATTTCACTGTACTAGGAGATACAAGTAGGTCATACATTTGTGGGGTATTTACCTGTACCCTGCGTGCTAGGCAAAAAAGTTCCAAAAAATTGCTTTATAAAACCTCTACAAAAACCGCTTTAAAAAAAAAAAGTGTCAAAATCTGCTACAAAAACCTGAATCAGATTTTCTCTCCCTCGTTCTGAGATGTGACTATGGCACAGAATACATGTACAGTCAATGGAAAAATAGTAATAAATTCCATTTGATGTGGTCCCGATTTTTACCAAGGCTTTTTATTATTTGATGACCTCTAATACAAATCACAAATGTCAAGATTTTCTCACCTCTGCTTTGAGTACGACCTCTAGTAGCAGAGGATGCTGCAAAAAAAGACAAACATAGTTACGGATAAAAAGGACTACGTACCGATAATCATGTATAATACATATTCCCTACTTAACACAAATCCCCCTATTGTATGTGAGTCTGCTTTATAGAGCATGCAGGTACTCACCCATTTCTTTTCTAGTGTATTCTGGTGATGAGTTACCGCTAGAACTTCCTAAAATGCAGGAAGAACACGAATATATAAGATACATGTATTACAGAAGACACGTAATTTAGGCAGGTCTATATGGTCATACAGATATATTAGACATGACTAGAGGACAGAACCTACCTTCATAAGCCGCCTGGCGGGAGCTGGAATTGTAGGCTTTCCTCTCAAAGGTGGAGCCGGGTGATACTGATAGGGTAGATGTGGGGGACTGGGCGTATCCGCGTGACCCCGAAGTGCTAAGATTGGCTCTTGAGCTGCCGCCTGTGGCTAAAGATCAATATAGTTTGTCAGGACAAATTCCTTATCGAGATGTCAAAATTATATTCATGTGGTTGCTTGGACTTATATATTGGTTGAACCATAATTCAGTTCTATACTGCTATAAGGCTATCAACTTATCAAAGGCTCAACATCCAACATGGTCATTATTTTCCAAGGCCCACAGCTTCCATTAGGTTGTAACTCAACGAAGGGATCAATATAACACACACACACATAACACACACATATATATATATATATATATATATATATATATATATCCTGAGAAATAATGGCGATACACTACTTACTTTGTGTGACGTAACTACTGCTGCTCTGTACAAAGCTCTTCTTTTCACCACCGCCGCTGCTTCCTCCTCCTCCTCCTCCCACCTGATACGAAACTTTTGTGGCACTAGAGTTTCCTCCCTCTGTTAATAAATAATACACAGATCAGATCCAATATAATAATAATAATAATAATAATAATAATAATAATAATAATATATTAACAACAACAACAACAACAAATCAATATCTCAAAGGATCATTTGTCAATATTTCTTAGATATAATAATCAGATATCTTTTAGATACTTCATTATACTATGTTTTTAAATTTCCATTCAAGCTGTTTATTAGGATATTTTGTTGTAATTCTATGAGATCAATTGAAACTATGAAAGACCAAGCTCCACCCCCCAAACACTGAACCGGTCTGCTCTAAGCCATCAAAGTCCAAGCTCCACCCCCCAGACTTCGACAGCGTTGAAGTCTGGTGGGTGGAGCTTGGACTTTGATGGCTTTGAGCAGACAGGTTCAGTGTTGCCCAGCATTGATTGTGAACTTATCTGACAATCCATCTGACACGCTAACGGATGTATATACAGTAAAAACAATATAAATAATGGAAAAGCTAGTGTAAAATTATTATATAAAACTCAGCTACAAAACCAAGTTGAGGCTTTTCATACATTTTCCCTGCAATATTGCATGGTGGTGGTTCTCTGCTCTGGCTAATAGTAGTATAGTAGTAGTATTTAATATATATATACACACACACACACACACACACACACACCAATCTGTCATGTCCATATATTCTGCTAGGGTATATAGGCATTGATTATTTTTCTCTCCATTGACTCTTGACTTTCAAAAATAGTACAACAGTTCCTACCAAATATATATCACATATATATCACATTTATTACAATACTATATAATATACTTACTTGGTGGTAGTGATACAAGTCTTGATGAAGTTGACACTGTTTCCGTAAAGGCTGTAAAACAAGAGAATTATTATATACTACTGTTTTATAAAAACATCAAATACAGTATATAATTTTTTTTTTTATAGAATGTAGGTTTAGAGAATTCAATATATCAACGTACTTCTTCCAGTGACTTCGCCGCCGTCCCAGTAACCTTTTCTACTTAGATTATCCATTCCATAGTCACTGAAAAGAAAAAGAGGGAAATGTGATTTTGAGCAAATTGAAGTAAAATATAATAATAATAAATATACCACATTATTATTATTATTATTATTTTTATTATTTTTAATAATAATAATAATAATAATAATAGCAGAAAATGATTATACATTGCAGAATTTTTAGCGGTAATAAATATTCACCAATGATATAAAATAGACATGTCTCATATACCGTATTATACTGTGGTGCCATATACTCCTTCACCACTAGGGAGGGTTAGTGCTTCATGTTTCCAAATAGCAATGGCTGACGTTTCATTTCTCTTCTCATTTATTAAAGTCAAAGTAATATTGAGGATTTTGGTGTGAATTTTGGACTATTTGTTTATTTGGAAGGATGAAAATAGAGCCTGGTTAAAGTGGCGTACTGTGTTCACATAATACCTCTATAATACTCATATAATACTGCCACATGGTAACCAAGTAAAACTCTATACAGAGTCTGAGTAATAGTAGCATATAGTACCCTAATAAGTGAGCCATAGAGCGCCCACATCAGCAGCCATGACAGGAGATTTAAGGTTGAATGCTAAGCTTTACTTTAGGAAAGTGTTTGCAGGGGACCCTTGGCCTTTGCACTCCTAAATCTGGATGCCTGTATTAAAGTCACACATAATAGAATGGAAGAAGATCTTAAAGGGGTTTTACCAGGATATGGATAGGATAGGCCATCTATATCTTATCATTGGGGGGGCCAACACCCAGCCCCTGCACCAATCAGCTGTTTGGGACTGCTGCCAGGTCTTATACAGTCTACGGAGCTGAAATCCAATTGCTCTATACACTGTATAGTGGCCAATCTGAGCTATTACAGCTTCCATACACTTCAATTGGAGTTAAGCTACAGTAATGTCACATGGCCATTATACAATGTAAGACGCCTTCTGCTTCTGTCTCCATACACTGTATCAGACCCGACAGCAGTCTCGATCAGCTGATCAGTGCAGGACTAGGTGTTAGCCCCCAACGATAACATATTGTTGGCCTAGCGTTAAGAAAAAAAAACTCCAGAAAACCCCTTTCATTCCATCATGTGTGACTTTAACCCAGGCATACAGATATAGGGGTGCAATGACCAAGGAACGCAATGTCCAAGCTACACCAAGGACTCTTCCAAATTCTACATGCACTGAATGTGTAAGAAGCTAAAAAACAACTACTGTAATTGTCGGTGCCTTCCAGAACCCCATTCCCCTTTATTCCTCAGTATCACACATAATAAATTCGAGCACACAAGGTCTTTGCCAAGATCGTCCAAAGTTACTATAAACCTACTAACTGGCTGTATGTGGTTGTAAATCTGCCCACTGCACTGGAGTAAAACCTATGTCTCTGGGGTACTGTTTCTCCTTGTGGAGACGCCAGCTGGTGCAGAGTGCCAGGCAAAGCTCCATGGGAAAGAAGGTATGCAAATTAGCTCTCCTCTGGTATGAAAAATAAACTCTCTAGTGCCACCTATTGGAGTTAGAGTGATGTGATAGTTTTTACCAAGATGACCAACACATTTCACCCAATGGAGCCCCATTTATAAATATAGGTCCCCAAGTTTACCTTGTTTCCAATAGCAACAATCAAAATTCAGCTTTTTCACTAGTTTAATACACAAACCCCAATGTTTTGTAGCAAAACTTCCAGGTTATGGGTTTCAGATTTTTGGAGAGACCAGGATTTTAGACTAATTGCTGGATTTGGAAGGAATTTTTTTCCCCTAACATGGGGCAATTGGCATCAGCCTCATGGGGTATTTCTTCCTTCCTCTGGATCAACGCTGTAGGGTTATAGCTAATACCTGCTATGTCTTCATCCAGCCTCATCTACTATGTTGTATGAGAAAAGACAAGTTGTGACAGTTCAGCTCTCCATAGATGGCGTACACAGCCTGTCCTATTTATCCGGGGTTTATCAGGCTTATGTGGAACATTTTTGAGGAGTGAAGACATTTTTTCAATACTGAAAGCGTCGGTGATCTCAGACACGTTGCGTGATTATAATAATCTACACAATATACTGTTCCTGCAGGCGGCATACATGCAAACACATGAGTATAATATTACGATGCAACACCCCTAGTTATTCTGTACCGAGCATAGTCATTTACATCCATATAAAGCATAGCTCCGAGCAAAGAAGACTGAAAGTGGATATTATACGGGAGAGGACGGTGGTTTTCATGGAAGACAAAGGCATAGCCTGAGTGACACACCAAAGCCCTACTTTATAGAAAGTAGTATATCTTCCTGGATTAGTGATGGGTACTGCTATGTAATGGTAATAAAGATGAAGAATGGACATGATCCCTTTAAGTCGTAGACTCCTTTTATGTTTTATAAGGCCAAATTAGTACAGAAGGTAAAGAATATTCTGCGTCAGTCAAAGAGCCATAAAACAACATGGCTAGATGTGGAAGGGACAACTTTGCTTTTTAAGAAGGTTTTTGACAATAAAAAAAAATCTGATTAATATGACAGAAAGAGACAAAAAGTGAAGTCTGGGAAGATTTCTGAGACCTAAATAATGCTAGGGATATGTTGTCCAGTTACCATTTCTAAGACTAGTTTCAGGCAAAGTCTGTCCCATATGGATTTCCCAAAATTGATAAGGAAAGAATTGAACTCAGTCGCTCTCAGAGCATGATACACTATTTCAGATGGCATTATTAAGAAAAAGAAAATTTCAAAATTTTTTTTTTTTGTCCAAGCCACTGACTCCGACTCCAACTCCTCTATTCTTACACAGCCTGACTCCAACTCCTTCATAAATGGCTGACACCCAGGGTCAGTCAGAAGCAGTAAAGATCCTCTAATTCATTAAAAAGCCAGTGATTGATTCCTATGAAAGTAACTATGTAACAAACTATGTATCTAATTCATTATACAATATAACTGTATAATACAAATAAAAATATAAAAACAAAAAAGTATTTTTTTTTCCGACTGATACTAAACTCCACCCAAATTTTGTCCTGGCTCGGACTTCACAACCCTGCTTGTTATATCTGCATCACTAGTCAGTGGTCATGTCTAGTAGACCAAGTTTGATCTTCCATTGTAACACTACCTTTTGTTTTAGGAGATGCGAGAATGTTGCGGTAAATAATTTGATATATTTTATATATTTCACAAGTTTCCTCATTTGCCGCTTATAATGTCACACAATGGATGGAGTCATTATGGGGCTGGGAGGATCAAGACTTGTAAATCCTTCTCCATCTTCCCTAGCCCTATTAAAGAAAGAATTTATTAAGACTGGCGTATCTTATGCCAGTCTTAATTCACTACCTGACAGGTGAGTGGAGCACAGATGCTGAGATGTGCCAAGTTGAGACACATTTTTGGCCATTTCTAGGCACATTCCAGATAGTAAACCTGGGCCATGGTGTTTTCGGTTGAATTGGTGATGTTCACAGAGGTCAGGCAATCTTCCATGTAACTGCTCTGATACAATGACTCAACATACTGCAATATTTGTCACAACATTGGAAAGAAATTCTCCATGTAATTCAAGAAAATAAAAATGTAAATATTATGTAAAATAGAAAACCAAATTTCTATTTCCTTAACTCTCCATAGACTTCTTACTACTAAGGATTCATTTATTGGACTTTTCCAGCAATAATAACCCACCATTATAGACCTGTCATTCAGTTTTATTGAATTATTTCTTTGTATGGACCACAAAATATAGCAATTTCCAACACATACCTGTAAATATGGGAGAACAATGTCCAGGGGCAGAAGCTGAAGATACTGGGCATCAATGCAAAATATTTAACTGTAGTGTTATGTCCCTTTAGCCAGACTTGATGATATATATAATCTACATCAACACTAAAAGGGCGATGTGTCATTGGGCTATTCAGGCTTGTTGACAGGTCCTCTTTAAGTCATCTGATATCATAAAATGTTCTTAAATAGATTCCTGTAGACTACAAAATGGCCTCCTTGTATCATTGAACTCCCAACTTGTAAGTCCAAAAGTATCCTCATGGCCTTCATCTTCTTCTGTACATGCAGTTAAAACCTGATCTTGCCTCCTATCCCTACATCACCCCTACCATTGTTGGGTTAATTGTACATCATTGAATGTAAAACCGCTACACCCCTGCCCCCAAAATTTCCAGTTGTACACATTTCTCAATTTTTATTAGATGTCCCTCTAACTCCAGCATTAGTGGGCTCTAGTGCTTGGCAGGCACAACCATATATAAAACCACAAATATTTGACATGTCTGAACATCCCCTCAGCCTTGTGTACTTGCTTTGGTATGTTACTTCATAAATCCTTACACTCGACTTTTATGCCCAAATATTTTTTGCTGATTCATTTCTTAATATAAATTTATAGAAGTCGGAGCTCTGGATGTCAGATACATGGCTACAAATGGTCTGCATAGTCACAGAGTGAAATCAGATTTTTGATGTCTCCAGCTGTCACTAGAGGGAGCTTACTGCATACTGTGTTATCGTGCACTTAGCTCCCCCCAGTGGCAGTAGTAGATGGACAGAATTATATCACTTAGTGTACTTTCAATTATAAAAACTTTTCATAAATGGATAGTACAGGTGAATATAAGAAACTTTGTAATATATCTTATTAAAGAAATCTGTTTCCTTCTCCACCTATTAGGCTGCTCTCCGCCTTATCAATTATGTACTCAGCTCATGCACACAGAAGTCTATGGTGGTGGTGGGTGAAGAGGCCGCCTGCTAGTTAATTGAATTATTGCCTTATCTTGTACAGCAGTCAGAAGAACTCATCATTCACAGTGTAGCAGAGCTTAGCAGCTTTGTATGTCTTTCTGAAGCCTCCCCCTCCCCTTTCCATAGATTTCTTTGTAAAAGGTAACTCAGCCTGATAAGTAAAGAAGGAAACAGATTTCTTGAATAAGATTTATTACAAAGTTTCTTATATTCACCTGTACTATCCATTTATTATAGTTGTTTTATATTTGGAGGAACACTTTAACTGTATGGCTATGCAGTGGATTTGGAGATCTGTATCAGAAAAAGTTATATTACAAAATTGCTCAACACAGAACTTTGGACTAGTGAAAAAATGGGGTGCAAGGAAGAGCCATCATATAGAACTGAGTTTCCCAATGGAAATGATGATAATCTTTTAGAACACCATCAGACTACTATGCAACAAATAATGGCTTTACATAAAATAAGATAATAGGACCCATAACACTTGGGAAGACAAGGGATTGGCGGTACTGTATCAGTGCCATGTATCTATACAATGTACCAATGTTCTATGAGGCATAAACTAATTCTAGCTACACTCCTACTCGCCCATCCCTCTAGCAATATGTAAGCATCAGGAATGTATCTTGTTATTATTTGTGTTTCTTATTTTTATATTAGTATTGGAACTAGCTGATACATACACTGTCTGAGCAAGCACTCACTAGTCTACTGGAATGTAGTGCGATTTCATGACCTACTTAAAGAGGACCTTTCACCACCTCCACCAACTCCAACTTATAGTATCCATCAATAGGCACCGCTCCAATAATTCTGGTGCAGTTGGAATTTTTTTCTCTAGTCCCCACCATTCCTGAGCAATCATGTTGGTTATTTCAGCATAATTTTGTTCTTTACTGTCAGGTGGGCGGTCCCTGTGTTATAGCAGACAGTCCAGGAGTGCCCACTTGACAGTAGAGAGTATAACTGTGCTAAAACTAACAGAAATTTCTGCTCAGGAATGGTGAGGACTAGAGATAAAATTCCAACTGTGCTGGAATTAGTGGAGCAGTGACTATTGGATGGTAGAAAGAGTTGTACTTGGTGGAAGTCGTGAAGGGTACTTTTAAAAGGACTATTTCAGACTCATCCGCGGATTTTAAATATGAAATCTAACAGGGTAAAGAACTGTAAAATTCTCTAGGTTGAAGGGTCACACATGGGGTGTAGTACCTTTAATGGCCTGCAGTTGCGGGGAGTGCTGTTATTCTATTCAGTATGTAGCTTATTGTACCTGTTTTTAGCATTCTATATTTCTAACAACCTTCCCTCTATGCTGTATGTTTGGTTCAGTAGACCTTTAAGGCTATAGGTGTTACATCTGCAGTTAGGATTGTTAAAGGGATTACCCTACAACACACATCACCTGTCCATGATCTTTAGAAGGGGGTTCAGGAGCCCCCATTCTTCAAATGGAGAGGTGGTCGCACATGTGCCCTGCATCTCCATCCAGTGAAAGCAGAGTGCTCTCTCTATAAGTCGTATAATTTCTCCATGATGGTAAAGGAACACTTGCTCTAGCACCACATTTTGGTAAGTAATTCTCCCAAGATCAGGCCTGGTTTTCAAGAAACCTAGACGAGTAATCAGAATATCTCCTCCAAAATGAAGAGAGACCCATCCACAGACAGCTGTTTTAGGGTTATTGCACCCATCAATATGAAGAAGGGTACTGGTAAGAAGATGCGGGTCCGGAGGAGGTACATGTGTGACCACCGCTCTATACATATAACTCCAGAATGCACGGCTTCGATCAGACCTCAAACCTATCCTGTAGATAGGTAATAAACATGTGTCATGGACATCTCAGGTTTCTGTTGTTGCTCCATAAGCTAAGCTACGAGTCTTGCAGCGAACACATTACATCTATTACATCTTCATTTCAGTCATGTTTGTGTCTTATCTACACGTATAATGGGTTGCTAGGATGAAACAGAAGCCTCACTGTTTCCCAACGTAGAATGTGGTTTTCAAGGAGTAACATAACTCTTCAAACCTTTAGCACGTCTCACAAGCCTCGCGTAGCAGAGTCTGGTAAATACATTTCTCAGGCTGAATCCTCTAACATGTCCATGTGCTGCTGTAATGGGGCTTTATGAGTACTCTATAAGTCATACAGATATAATGTACAAAAAGAGATCTTTGTAGGAAGAAGATTCCAGAACGTTTGGGTTCAGTAAGACCAGTCATGTCATTGTTCTATTTAATGTCCTCTATTTTCTGTATTGTGGGTCTCCCAGTTAGAAGCTGAATGAGCTGCTATTGTGGGGTAACATCTCTGTACTGGATCAGTGCTAGATTGCGTCCACCACTTTGTCAGAATGGAAGACCCCACTCCCCAGTTCTTACCAACAACAAGGCTGCGACTAAGAAGAGTTTGAATAAAACAAAGGTCGGGCAAGCCCCATTCAAAGTCTATGTCACTGCTCCAAAAAGACTAGCACTGATCTCAAAATGAGTGGGGATCCCAGAAGTAGTACCTCCACTATCTATCATTGATCACCTATACAGTAGATAGGTGATACCTGCTTAAGACTAGAGTATCCCTTTAAAGAGGACCTCCCACCAGGTCTGAAAAATCCAACGACATACATCATCTGATCGTCACCACAATGTTCAGGATGACAGCACCCTCAGATGATGTATTGGCTTTTCAGACCAGGTGAGAGGTCCTCTTTAAGTTACAATATTCTGGCCAACATAAGTCTCCACTAGAGGGAGCTTAGCAGCTTACTGTATACTGATCTGATATAGTGACCAATATATAAACAGTATGCAGTAAGTCGCTTCTAGTGAGGGCAGAAAGCAGCCAGAATTTTATTACGTCTTTTTATGTCTCTGGATCTTTGACTCTATTTAGATAATGCTAAACAAAATGGTGTTCCAGGTTGGACATTCCCTTTAAAAATCCTGGTCGCCAAATACTGTGGATACTGAGGACTGTATAGTCTGGACATATAATGAACCCAAACATTGACTCTGACTAAGGAGTAATAAGAGTCATACATATTTACTTAGCATATCAGGTATGACTTAGACTCAACATCAAATGTAATATGAGATAATGAAGCCAAGTGATAGGGATCAGTTTGCTGTAAGTATGACTAATGGCTTGTCCATTGCTTCTATAGTACAGAACACAAAGACTTAGGTAAGTTTGCCTTCATCCAGGACAACAATCGTCCTAATCCTTGTATCTAAATATTCTGTCCAAAGCAGCGAGGTTTGTTCACGAGTCCATAGAGCCTATTACCTGGGGCACAAGCTCCCCTACAAGCTATGACATAACATATGCTAGAACTTAATATACCTAGAGCGATCCCCCAGCACCTGCAGTGCTGCTGACCAATTACACATCACAGACTAAAGGTTCTGTTCTCAAGAGCTTACACTCTTATCCTAAACATAACCATAGAAACCGCATCAATATAAAAGCTCATGCAACATGAAGTTAGCAAAAATCTCTCCGTCATAACACAGCGCAGCAATTCTTTGCAGAAAAGAGCAGGTTCTAAAGTCCAGAATCACTGACTCACTCCTATTGATAGCACCACCTTAGTAAATAGTCAAGAATATGGACAAGAATACGAATATGTTCTCAGACTATAAAAAGGAACTTAGTTCTAAGAACTTACACTATGTGTCGTAAAACAAGTAGTGCAGGAAGACACTACAATAAGATAAAAACAGTTTCCAGGTCGGTGGCGACTTATCCATTGCTTGGAGCCATTGAAGTCCAATGGATACAAATATAAGTTTCCTCTAAAGCCACCAAAATCTAATGTACACTATGTAAATGCATCTAAAATCCTAGATAATCTGTATACATACATATACATTGTATCCAGTCTACATACCTTGTGTAGGATGATGATAGATGAACCTTTGGAAACAGGTGAGGCCGAATTAATGTCTGCCTCCCCCAAAACTTTTCCTTTTTATAACTGTTTGCCCTCCTACACTTGTTTATCCGTCCTCTGAGGTGTGTTGAGGCTGACTGATGCTTCAAGAATGTTCACTTTTTCTCTTATTCAATCTCTGTATCCCAGTTTCCCAGGTCCCTTCACTTCCAGGCAAGTCCTGACAAAGGTGTGGCATGGTTTTAGGTTTTTTTTTTTTTTTTTTTTTTTTTGGTCCCACCCTTCGACTCAGCCCAATAATCTGTAAGAGGAGAGAGAAAAAAAAAAATCTCTGCCTTCAGGATGTAAACTCTGAGCGAAGCTACACCTGCCTGTGATTCAGGGCTCGGTACATGGCAGAAGAAGAAAAGAAACATTATACAGTACTTGGAAAATGAGACCTTTCCGTGTCAGGAAACTTAAGTGTAATAACTAGATTCTGCATACATACAGCTAAATAAGAGTCACATATTACCTGGGACACCTATATAGATAATAGCACACAAGAATAGGTGTATGGGGTGTAGTCATTGGGGTTACCTTTTTGAGGTGTAGTGAGATTTCAACAAAAATTATATCTACTATACTAAATATTTGAATTTTTACTGTAGATGTTTATTGGAACCAACAGTGGAACCTAGATATATCTGAGAAAGAAAGAAAGAAAGAAAGAAAGAAAGAAAGAAAGAAAGAAAGAAAGAAAGAAAGAAAGAAAGAAAGAAAGAAAGAAAGAAAGAAAGAGAAAAAATAAAGGAAGGAAGGAAGAATGAAAGGAAAAAATAAAGAGAAAGAAAGAAAAAAAAATAAAGGAAGGAATGAAGGAAGGAAAGAAAGGAAAAAAAGAAAGAATGAAAAAGGACGGATGAAAGGAAGGAAGGAAGGGAGAATGAAAGGAAAAGAACGAACGAATGAAACAGAAAGAAGAAAGGAAGACAGAAAATGAAAAAGGAAATAAATAAATAAATAAGAGCACTGCACAGAAGTTGCATCCAATAAGTGGCTTATTCATAGATAGATAGGTAGAGATAGATAGGTAGAATCTCTCTCTGTTTCCACTACATTAGTTTTGGAGTGTTGTCTTTCTTACATTTTATTGCACGGAAGCTTGGTGAGGGACCAAATGAGTTCTCATATGATATAAGACACATATAAAATATATAATAGATACAATAGATGAACCATATCTATCTATCTCTAACCATATCCATATCATATGAAAGTATTAGATCCATGTTTTCTTACTACACATGTGTAGTTTATACTCTTCAAAAGATCCCATCCACCATCATAACATGTTCACTTGGACATTGACATTACCATTACAGGCACCACCACCCTATACATTGCTATTAGATAGTTTGCTCAGATCCTTCAGATTTACCTACTACTGTATTCTACCACAAGTTTAGAAGGGATAAAGCGGAAGTTGGTTGCTATAGTAATGTTTAATTTAAACCAAAAAATCTGTGCGTTATCTTGGGATGAACCACCCTTAGGGGCTGAACCTAAAGTTTGTGGAATAGTGATGTAGAGGGAGTTCTGCGCACTTCCTGATCAAACAAGTTTCAGCAAATCAGATTATCATCCTGGGTGCATAATGTGAACTAATACCATGACAAGCATCCAGGTACGGATTGGCTGATGCTTTTTTTTATATGGTTTGTGGTATTTTTTTGAACATGAATAATAAAAAGGAAATTAGACACACCTTGCGAGAAGGAGCTAATGTCTGCTTCACTATGCCGGAGAGGAACGGGTTGACCTAAAAAAGACTGCATTCGGATGGGTTTCTTCTCCCAAGTACATCAAGCTTTATGACAACCTTGATTTAAGAGTTGTTTCAGGATCACAATGGATATAATACATAAGATAACTTCAATACCCTAGAAGAAGTAGAAAGTGTTCATTAAAAAGTATAGAAAAATTCCTACTTGTGGTTGTTCTGGAGAAACCCTAAGTCCAATCCCAATCAATTGTTGTGTAGTGTATTTTAAAGCAAAGATCTAAAAAGGTATGTAGTTACTTTATCTCATTGCCCCCCCCAAAAAATAAAACAGGTCCCTGTGCTTGAGTTTAGAGAGTTGGTGGCCAGATCTACAGTACAGTATCTTCTGAGTTCATGGTCAACCAATACAATCGCTCGGTCAATGGTGACCGGACAGAAGATTGTGATCCTCGGTACTACAACATCTACTGAGTTCATGGTCAACCAATACATCACTCGGTCAATGGTGACCAGACAGAAGATTGTGATCTGCAGTACTGCAACATCTACTGAGTTCATGGTCAACCAATACATCACTCGGACAATGGTGACCAGAGAGAACATTGTGATCCTCGGTACTACAACATCTATTGAGTTTATGGTCAACCAACACATAACTTGGTCAATGGTGACCAGACAGAACATTGTGATCTACAGTACTGGTAGTCCTATGATTAAGAACCAGTAGATCATTATCAACCAATAAATCTTTCAGCTGGAGGTGGCCAGTTAGAAGCTTGTTATCTTTTGGGATACTTCAGATTGAGAAGCAATAGATCATAGTCAACCGATACATGTCTAGGTCAATGGTAGCCAGACAGTAGAATGTGACTGACTGGTAGACCTCAGATTGATAAGAGTTAGATCTTGTTTATCCAATGGGCAGACAGATCTTAATATCTACAAGGGTGTTCTCTTGCTGGTTTTGACAGAATGGAAATGTATTATAGTCATGAAGAAAGAGGATATGGCAGGTGGAATAAAGGCAATAAGACATTATCTATCATTGTTATGGGTAGCCAGAACTTCAGTAATAGAACCATGTAAAACAAAAATTGTAGCAGCATCCTCTGCATATCGCACATGCCTGTCCCTGGGTCCCCTAGCAGATCAGCTAATATGGGCTCCAAAAACAGTATATCCTATCCTGAAAAGTTTGGCTATTCCTGGTCTAGGTCAACTGGACTTGTGTAGAGATAATATCATAGTTTGCGAGTTGTGGACTCACTGCGCTAGAAAACTAGTTTGATTTTAGGCCACCTCTAAGAGCATTGTCTAAGCAGCATCAGCAGTATTCACCATCTAAACCCTGTACAAACATCTGGATTTTACTGCACGAAGACAGACAGGTCGCAACTTCATGAGGTGTTTCCAGTATCGGTAGTAGCTGACCCAGTTGGCCAAGAGAATCCAATACTAAGGAACAGGGATCAGGCAGAGAAGGGTCAGGTAAAAGTTGGTGATCTGAGTAGATGGCAAGTTTCATTGGCCAGTTCCAAGTAGGTGGTCAGGCCCTGCGGTAAGGTTCAGAAATCAGATACAAGACAAAGGTTGGGCACAGGTAACAGGAACAACAGGTTCAAAGTTAGGAACAAGCCGGGGGTCAGATCAGATGTCAGGTCAGGTCAGATACAGGAACATCTTACAGCAAGTCTAGTTAGCTACAGTAGGAACCTTGCTAGGCAGGAGCCCTGCTCATGCTCAAGGCAGAGGGCTCAGCAGACTTTTAAATGGTAGCAGCTACTGGGATTGGCTGGGGACACAATTACTTATCTGTGTGCTTGCCCTTTAAGAAACAGAGCCAGCACAAGCACCCTATGGATGCCACAAGCAGAACCAGAGGAGATAAGGAAGATGCCATTCAGAGCTCAGAGGGAGCAGAGAGAAAGCAAGGGATTTTAAGGCAATTGGGACATTGTTTTTTTTAATATACTTTTTTATATGTTACTTTATATATGTCAATACCTTTAAAAAAAAATTTAATTTACAAATTTTTTGTTTTTGCATCACCAAAATGTGGCTTTTGTAACTTGCATTTGTTGTAGTACATACAGTACAAACTGCAGAATGGTGTTCACTAGTGATTCCATACATTTGGCTCATGTTTCGGGCTCCAGCCTGTCCTGAACAATCTTCTAAGCCCAATTATTACAAAACCAAAGATGTGGACCCGTACCCCACCATGCAGTGAGGCATGCACCTAACACTCAGACATGCTAGTCCACAAATATCCTAAAAGTATTCAATAGTCTACAGATGTCCTAACAGGGACTATCACAGAACAGACCCGGGAAACTTGTGAGGTCCAAGACTGTCCTATAAAAGCACAACCCCCTGCAATCGCTTGCCTAGGCTAGCAATGGGGTACAAAAGTCTCTCTCGATGCTACAATGGCTATTGGTCACAGAGTCAAGTGGCCATGGATATTGTGACCCAGCTACTAACACTGTACATGTACAGTGGAGGGTGAAAAGGATTAATATTTTTTTTCTTCTATTGCTATTCACCCCTTGTTTCCTATCACTTTGGTGCCAATAATGCCTGGAGCGGAATAATCTTAGACTGAAAGAATGCTACATACTACTGGGGGACACCCCACTGAAAACACAGCGATTGTATAACAGTATTGCTAGTACATACCTAGCAACCAGACAGTCAGACATGACTCAACTGTACAGGGCAAAGCACTGACAAGAAGGGAGAAGCTTCAATCCTTGTCATCCTTCATATCAGGGTGTGATCCCAGGCTCCATGCAGCCTAGTAATACGCTTCCACTCTGTCAGGTTTCTGTTGCCCCTGATGGGTACAAGAGCATAACCTGGCAAAAAAACTCTGATGAAACTCTTTACAAGTCCATTGGATCTACATTGAAAGAGAACAAAATAATTCAATCATGTCCTTGTACCTCAATGTAAACAGAGCCTTGAGATTTCATTGTACCCTGCACAGATTCAAGACACCCTGTGCCAGATGCAGCAAAGCAGCCCCAGAACATAACAGAGCCTCCTCCATGTGTCACAGTAGGGACAGTGTTCTTTTCAAGATATGCCTCATTTTTCCGTCTGTGAACAGAGAGCTGATGTGCCTTGCCAAAAATTTCGACTTTTGTCTCATCTGTCCATAGGACATTCTCCCAGAAGCTTTGTGGCTTGTCATCATGTAGTTTGGCAAATTCCAGTCTGTCAGATTCAAGTTATTTCTGTGACCATTGTGGGTTTTTCTTTCATTAAACGAGGGGTACCAACAATTTTGTCCACGTGTGTATGTGCGTATTGTGTATGTATGTGTGTGTGTTAAGTTACAATTTTTGTGTGTGTGGGGGGCTAAGTAAAGAAACACTTAGCTATAGCTCTGCCATATAGCTCCAGCTATATAAAATAGAAAAATTTAGTTTACGATCCATGTACAAAACTGTAAGGGTAAGTTCACATGTAATTTTTTTGCAGGCAGATTTTGAGGCAGAAACCGCCTCTTCCAAACGTCTCCCATTCATTTCTATAGGAGTCAGTAGCAGTTTTTTTTCAGCTAGATGAAAAAAGTAGCGTCATGACTTATCTTTAGGCAGATTCTGCCTTGCAAACCCCATAGAAATGAATAGGTGATGTAAAAAAAAAAGTGGTGTTTTTGGACACTTTTGCAAAAACTATTTTTTTTTTTTTTTTTTATAGCGGATCTTTCCTCTTTCTAGGTCCTGAAAACTGTGTGTTGGAGGAAAAAAACACACTAAAAAATTGTCTAAAAATGCTAATTCCCAAAGCAGATTTTTTTCAGGTTGCGAAAAACCGTGTGAATTTACCCTTACAGATCCAATAGCTAAATACTAAATTCGTTGAATAATAAAAATAAAAAATATTTGGGTTTTCCTAGGGCATAAAACAGACCCATAACTTAACAGCTGAACCTTAGAGTCCTATTATACCATATGTATTAACAGGGGGCACTGCAACTGCATAAAGATCAACAGGTCAAATAGTAAAAAGTCACAAATCCTAAGATTCAGCTTGCAATATACAGACATCCCTCATGATCTGTTACATCATTTCCTAATTCTTTTATATTCCTGTTAAACATATTTGGTACAGCCGGAAATACTTTACTATCCCTCAGGATAATTTAGTCACTTACAATTTTGTAGGTGTTCATTTTTTGACGTGGTTAAAGGGCTGGATTCTTAAAATTTTTTTTATAAAAATGACATCTATTTGCATTGCTATACATGGAAGCAGGAAACGCCTGGATTACACTGACATTATATGTTCCCACTTGTCTGGTTTGGCATGAAGCTTGTCACTCATTTCAGATATGTCTAAAATGCAGAATCTTTGAAAAAAATCAATGAGTTAATAAAATGTTAGAGAAACAAATTGTCTTTGAACTTTAAATTGATTTATTTCTATAGCAGAGAATTGTGTAATCTGTCACATTATCTGTAACTAGATGCCTCATTGACCCAAGAGGGAAATAAACCTAAACCTCTTCCACCACCCCCATGTTATAGTTATTGGCAAACATTGAACTGTGCCACTGTGCCCACTTAGTCACCAATGGGAAGATAGTCGTGATACAGTCAAGTTTGGAGAAAACTCAGATACCCGCAGTTAAAGGGATTGTCCAGGACTAGGATACTGAGCTCTACTTCCTCATCTCAGGAACTGACATCACGTCCGTTGATCACATGGCCATGCTGCAGCTCAATACGATTCAAATTTAGTGCAACCATGTGACCTACAGAGCATGTCGTCATTTCCTACGAACAGGAACAGTATCATAGTCCTGGATAACCCCTTTAAATCTCAAGTCTGATCACAGCCCTATACAAGTGGATGGATCCATTTGCAGCCATGATCACCAGTGCCTGCAACATGACATGGCAGGCGTTAATATGGAGTCAGCTTGGGTCCAGATAAAGTCCTCCATGCAGGACTTGTTCCTCCACCGATTTTGGACGGACTCTGCGATGGAGTCTCCAACTCCGACGTAGATATGCACCTAGCCTTAGCGTATTTTTCTTCCTATTATCCTGTATTGTTCATATGTTAGTTATTTGTTTTTATATTATATCTATATTTAATATAATTATTATGATCTGTGTGCATTTTGGTATCATCCAAAGTCAAGTGAGCCCACATCCCGCTGCCCGTGGCACTTGTGGCCAGCCCCCGCTAATTGCAAATGAGGGCATCTGTTAGAAGTTAAAGGGATCTTTACTAGTCCTGATGTTTTTGCAGAATGCCTGTGTGTCACCTTTATACTGTGAATACATAAAAAGATATACCAATGCATACAGAACAATACACAAAGACAAGGGGTATGAATATTATGTGCTTTGTAGTCTGTATATGACATGACTAGGGGATCAGTCCACTAGTGTACAAGATGTATCATGTCTATCACATACACACATATATATACAGTACATACAGTAAATGTGTGCGCTGTCAGCTTGATCATTGTCATACAGACCATACAATGTTGATTGTGACACGTGCCTCTCACGAGAACAAGCCCCAACATGACATAACACACAAGCTATCACTAAGTTGTTGTTTTTCAGACAGGACCTTATCACTATAGACTGATAACTCCATAGGGATTCACTTAATATACGTTTTCTACAATTAGATCTCAGGTAACAGAATTAGGCTATGTTCACACTACCATTATTGATGTCCGTTGCTCTCATCTGCAATCGGATTACACACGAATTACGGTAGCGTGAACGTAGCCTAGTAGTATAAATATTAGAATAAAATTCCTGATATTTATCTGGTCTTCATGAGACCTAATAGGTGCTGTATTATTAACACCTTCAGGACACAGCAATTTTTTCATTATTTTGTTTTTATTTTTTTACTCTTTATATTCCAAAATCGAGTATGGGGGCTTATTTGCAGGACAAATTGTAGTTCATAATGGCACCATTTAATATTCTGTACAATGTACTGTGAGGCTGGGAAAAAATCAAAACGGGGTGGAATTGGAAAAAAAAACCACAAAGGTGCCATTTTCTTACAGGCTTCATTTTAACATTATTCAAGGTGTGTTAAACATGGTGTTACCATTATTCTGTGGGTCAGTATGATCAGGGCAATATCAGATATATATTGTTTTTTCATGTTTTAATACCTTTACTAAAATTCTAAAATTTTAATTTAAAAAAAATGTTTGCGTCTCCTTTTTGTAACCTGTAACTTTTTTACTTTTTTATATGTCAGTGTATGGAGCTGTGTAAGGTGTCTTTTTTGTAGGACAAAATGAGGTTCTTATTGTGAAGGTAAAGTAAGAGCAACCACTCAGAAGCCATGGCCAGCAGCTATATTTTCCGCTCAGCTCCTGAGTGGGCGCCATATTTAAAACCTGACATCCATCATAATATAGTAGTGCCCTTAAGGCGTTAAATGGGTTTTCCAACATTTATAAAAAACTGGGCACTTGTGCATGAATGACACGTGATCACTGAGGGCAACGATTGGCTTAGCTGTCACATGAACATGACATCACTTATGGACCCGAAGCCCCAGCGATCGGACTAGCTATGCTGCAAAGGAGGGGTTTTTAGAAAGATGTGTTGGGTTTATTTTTTTACTTTATCTCCTCCCTTACAATTTCGTTAAATTGTTGGAAAATCTTTTTAAAACATTCAACTCAGTCAGGACCCCCTATCTACTGTGCGTAACACTAGGACAACTTAAATGTGAAAAAAAATTGCCAAGTGCCAATTTTTTTAGTGCCATCAGATATTCATCTCAGAAAGTTCATTCTTCCATCACCACTGATACTTTATAACCACCTATTTTGACATTGTTAACATCTGTCAGGAAGAGATCAGGTTGCGTCACCTTTAAAGAAAAAACTGAGAATTTTTTAAACTTTTTATGCCGGTTTACTGGCAAAAAAGGAGAAATTTTCAAGTCAATTTTTGAGCAAAAAAGTGTGACTGTTACTCTACAATCCACAGTCCACTTTCTGAAAACTGGCCAGGGCATAGGTGGGGTTTATCTGGCTGAGACAGCTTCACGCCATGATGGATTCCCACCAGATCTCCTGTAAAGACTAGCATAAAAAATTCCATGCTTAATATATTCTTCCCAAAGTCTTTCCAAATGGGAAAAAAATAGACCTTGACTCCACATTTGGACATCCACGGATATCAATGGCCAAAATCTCCTTTAGACAACACAACTGTTTGTATCCATTGTTACTCTACCAGTCGAAAAACAAGGGAAATTATGATAACGGAAATTTTTAAAGTTTGGTTTGCCCAAATGTTACATGGTGTTTTATACATTTGGTCCATCTTTCTACCTCTTTATCTGCAGGGCTAGGTTGACATGCTGGGTTCTGGTGATAGACTTCCTTTAATGTAGTGTGGGCAAGAAAACATCACCATAGACTCTTCCACTCAGGCCAGGGTCTGAAGTAATAAGCCTGTATATACAATGAAAATTAATATTGCAGATGAACATATACACACACTTCTTCCCATAGCTGGAGGGTCACATGTACCCCAACAGAGGTACTAGCGCTGTAAACAATGTCAACTGAAATGTTCTACCAACTTGACAATGAACACACGTCAGGTCTTCTCCTGACCAGGGGCAGGTAGGGACATCTTCTCTTAGTCATTTCATGTAGTCACAGTATATTTGGTACACCGTGGTTATCATGATTCATGAGTATTGCTAAAATCCACACTTACTTGAGATAGATCGTATGGCCAAAGGGGATATTCTGAGAAATACCACAAAAAGTCCTAGGACTCGAATGAATCATTCCAATTATTCAATCAATGTAAAAAGAATTTGTAAAGAAAAGGAATGAGTAATAAAATGTAAGGGTGTTAGAGATCTGTAATAGTGCATGGTGATATGTGAGCACGCTCTTCAGTGCAGATGAGGATGTTGTAAAACTATTTGCTGTACTAGGTGTATATTTTACTTACACATCATGGATGAGTGGGCCCAGGCTGGGCTCCGGATTATCCAGACATAGCCGTGAGTATGGGGTTAGATCCTTTGCTTTTCATATAGGTGTAGCTTAACCAGTTCCAGCCCACCCATAGACTATATACGTCCGGGCAGTTTACGCTTAACCCTGCATGGACGAATATATATGTTCTTGCGAGGGTAGGCTGCTGGAAAATAGTGCAGCTGTGGGATCAAGATGCCAGCTGTTACTACAGCCGGACATCCTATAGGGAAGGCAGGGACAGTTTACCCGTCCCTGCCATCCCAATCATAGCAATGGGAGCCACCATGTCATATGACCGCTAGGGGTTCAGGAAACTCCATGGGCTGTTGGGTCCTAGAGGACTGGAGTACAGTATAGGAGGCTGTATTCCTCCTGTAAATGGGGATGTATGTATAAGCCCCAGTTACAGGAAAAAAAAAAAAAAAAAAAAAAAAAAAAATTCAATGCCCCCCAAAGGTCTATTATGACCTTATGAGGGGGCACAATATGCAAAAAAAAAAAAAAGTGAACCCCCCCCCAGCCACTACCACGCCCTGTCACAGGTTCTAGCCTTGCCCCCAGAGACACAACAATAAGTTTCACCAAAGTAAAAATGACTGTAACAGAGAGGGAAAACTATTTTTTTTGTAGCACTTTGTGCTATTAAAAAATAAAAAAAGTGAAAAAAAAACAATTTCCCCTCCTTTTTTGTTTACATTCTCAGATATTAAAATAAAGAAAAAAAGGAAAAATAAAAACATAACACAAAATAAAGCCTTATTTATAACCGAAAAAGGACACAAAAATTATTTGAATAACCCAAAGGAAAAAAATGTTATAACCCTTAAAAATGCACATACAAAAAAAACCCCAAAAATGTGTCCAGTCCTGAACCAGGGAAAATAACCCGGTACTGAAGTGGTTAAAGAGGCTATCCAGCCTTACTAAACTGATGACCAATCCCGAGGCTAGACCATGAGTAGTAGATCAGTGTGGGGTGCAACAACTGGCACCCCAACTGATCAGATGCTTGAAGAGGTTGCAACACTTGAATGGAACAATTCTGCAAATGTCAGAGCAGCCACTAGAATTGTATGGCATTCTGAGTACAAACCAGACCGCCCCCTATGTAAACATGTAAGAGACTGCAGCATTCACACAAGTAATGTCGCCCCATAAAAAGCTGAACAGCAGGGGTGCTGAGATATGGACTATTTCCAATCTAGTATTGATGGCCTATCCTATGCATAAGCCTGGATGACCTCTTTAAAGAGAAACTCTTTGATTGGAAAATATTTGGTTCTAGAAACCATCCAATGTTCTTAAATTCTTTTCGGAAGAATTCGCAACATTTATCATTTCCTCTATGGTCCATGCTCTACTACCGGTAGCTGCAGCATCCTGGGTCATCTACAATAAAGAGCGCATTGTATAGTGAGTTACTGTATATATGCACTTTCCTTTTAAATTCATGCCAAAATCTTCATGTTGCTGTGTACTCACCTGTGCACATCGAGACTCTGTGCTTTGATGATCGTCCTTCATGTTTATATGTAACAAAAACCTAAATAGGATAAATGGGTTCCAGCATTTTGTATGAGAGATGCGTTTACAGATCCAGTTATAGGGACTGTCCCGTCAAGAGCTCACTATTGCTATACATGTCAGCAGTAACCACATGGGATGATTTCCTGACATTTATTATCCTTCGGACCTAGTTTGCTCCATTATGGCAGACCTGTGATCTTTGACTACAGTTTATCTACGGGACCTAAAGGGAATCTGTAGTAGTCTAAGACAATCCCCTATTTTCATGATTGGTTCAGGCTGCCGCTGTTTACCTACAGCTCTTCCTTTTCAGATTGGCTGCTGTATATTAGCACAAGCCCTCCCCAGACTCGCCAGGAAGAGCAGAATACAGATACAGTACAGATCACTAAATCACCGGTGAGAAAAGATGGTTATCAGGTAATTACATATAATATAAGCTGTAGTCGGGGCAGCCTGGAGGGACGCTATAAATTAGGATTTGTGCTCTGAAGTCAATTGTAAAATGGAATTCATTAAAATGATCAACAAACTAGTTTATCGACAATCTGAGTACTGGTCAGTGTTTATCCACTGTGGCTTGATGCATGATATATTTGTGGATAAAAAGTGATATTATGGGATGTATAGTGTCCCTGTTACCTCTGAAGACGACAGACATTAAAAGGAAGGTTAGCTGCAATAGCCCAGCATAGCCACTACACAGTGTACAGAGCGGTCTGCTTCTGGCTCTGTACACTGTGCACTTCAAGCTTCTGATATTGGCTGATCAATGCTGGAAGTCGGAGCCCCACTGATCTGATATTGATGACCTATCCTACTGATAGGCCAACTATAACTTAGGTTCGGAAAATCACTTTAAGGATTAAAATTAAAATGGAGACCAATTAAAATGGAGACTTTAAGAATTTCAGTCTTCACTGAAAAAAAATCTCCTAGTTTTTGTATCTAAAACTTCTGCAAGTCTCTGTGTCTTTATGGTTTTAGACTGTAAAGTAAACCATATCTCTGGAATGGCTGAAACGCATATGAAGGACCTCAAAATATCTATTGTAGACCATCCAGTTATATACAGTCATGGGCAAAAGTTTTGAGAATGATACAAATATTAATTTTTACAAAGTCTACTGCTTCAGTTTTTCTAATGGCAATTTGCATATACTCCAGAATGTTATAAAGAGTGATCAGCTTAACAGCAATTACTTGCAAAGTCAATATTTGCCTAGAAAATGAACTTTATCCCCCAAAACACATTTCAACATCATTGCAGCCCTGCCTTAAAAGGACCACCTAACATCGTTTCAGTGACTGCTCCATTAACACAGGTGTGGGTGTTGATGAGGACAGGGCTGGAGATCAATCTGTCATGATTAAATAAGAATGACACCACTGGACACTTTAAAAGGAGGCTGGTGCTTGCCATCATTGTTTCTCTTCTGTTAACCATGGTTATCTCTAAAGAAACACGTGCAGTCATCATTGCACTGCACAAAAATGGCCTAACTGGGAAGAGTATTGCAGCTAGAAAGATTGCACCTCAGTCAACAATCTATCGCATCATCAAGAACTTCAAGGAGAGAGGTTCCATTGGTGCCAAAAAGGCTCCAGGGCGCCCAAGACCGACCAGCAAGCGGCAGGACCGTCTCTTAAAAGTGTTTCAGCTGCGGGATCGGGCTACCAGCAGTGCAGAGCTTGCTGAGGAATGGCAGCAGGCAGGTGTGAGTGCATCTGCACGCACCGTGAGGCGGAGACTCTTGGAGCAAGGCCTGGTCTCAAGGAGGGCAGCAAAGAAGCCACTTCTCTCCAGAAAAAACATCAGGGACAGACTGATATTCTGCAAAAGGTACAGGGAGTGGACTGCTGAGGACTGGGGTAAAGTCATTTTCTCTGATGAATCCCCTTTTCGATTGTTTGGAACATCTGGAAAACAGCTTATTCGGAGAAGAAGAGGTGAGCGCTACCACCAGTCTTGTCTCATGCCAACTGTAAAGCATCCTGAAACCATTCATGTGTGGGGTTGCTTCTCAGCCAAGGGAATCTGCTCTCTCACAGTCTTGCCTAGAAACACAGCCATGAATAAAGAATGGTACCAGAATGTCCTCCAAGAGCAACTTCTCCCAACCGTCCAAGAGCAGTTTGGCGCTCAACAATGCCTTTTCCAGCATGATGGAGCACCTTGCCATAAAGCAAAGGTGATAACTAAATTGCTCAGGGAACAAAACATAGAGATTTTGGGTCCATGGCCTGAAAACTCCCCAGATCTTAATCCCATTGAGAACTTGTGGTCAATCATCAGGAGACGGGTGGACAAACAAAAACCAACAAATTCAGACAAAATTAAAGCATTGATTCTGCAAGAATGGACTGCTATCAGTCAGGATTTGGTCCAGAAGTTGATTGAGAGCATGCCAGGGAGAATTGCAGAGGTCCTGAAGAAGAAGGGTCAACACTGCAAATATTGACTTGCTGCATTAACTCATTCTAACTGTCAATATAAGCTTCTGTTACTCATAATATGAATGCAATTATATTTCTGTATGTGATAAAAACATCTGACAAAACACATAAAAACCAGAGGGCAGCAGATCATGTGAAAATATAATATTTGTGTCATTCTCAAAACTTTTAGCCATGACTGTACAGTCTTCTGAAACCTGGTGGTACTGCTGACTATACAGTGTTCTCTGTCTTGTATCGAGGTAAGGCCCATGAAGATAACTCCAGCCCATATCCTTTGTTAGGACATATGGACACCATAGAAGGTCTTCTGTTCGCGGCTTCCTTTGGCGAGCCAGCCTTGACATCCACTTAATTCGAGCAGCTCACGCTTTGGTAGACTTGAAGTTATGTATTACATGGACAGCCATTTACTTGGTCTAATACCATGATGAGGTCCTAAACAATTTCATCTTTTACACTTGACATCTCAGGGACCCTATGACCAAAGACTTGGACAACAGTAATGAAAATTGTGTCTTCCATGGGACATAGGTTACTAGGCGTTACTAGACTCCTTGAGTAGATATGGGCTTGGATGTTTGCAGACTAGCTGTTGCTTGGGAGGTTTTCACCTTGTAGAGTAGGAAGTGTTGAGTAAACCAAGTAAACTGTACTTGGTCCTGATTCATCAAAATGAGCCTTGTCAAGACCTTAACCATCAAGAAAGGTAAAGGGGCTAAAGGAAAGCTAGTAGAGAAACCAAATACTTTTTTAGGTGGCAGTCCCGATTCCTTAAGAGCAGAAGGTGCTACCACACTCCCAAACAAATCTGGGTGCTCAGTGGAATGGATTAGCAGATTTCTTAGCATACTTGACGCTGGGTATAAAACAGACATTATTCAGATCATCACTACAATTCCATATTAACTTGTATGCACCTAAAATTCATAGCAAAAACAGTCTTTCAACAATGTGCTCTCATGCTACCAGTCATACCAAGCCAGTTTTAGTTCTGTTTATTGTCTAAAATTTGCATCCCATGAACACTTTCACTTGTCTTTGTCTGTTAATGTGCCCCTTATGCCACCATCAAGGGCTATTACTGAGGTTACTCTAGAAAGCCATAACTTCTATATCTGGAGAAGACTGGGTGCTCCTTGGACTCTATTCATTTGGTGTAGCCTAGACCTGTGGTTTCCAATGTTTCTAGAGCCAACATCCAGCCAAAGGTATTCTATTGACCGCATGCTCCAGCTCTCAAAGGCTATGATGGTGCACAGCAAGATGGCAGTGGAGGCCGGAATGGAGGTCTATCCTCTTCAGGGATGAGTCTCACTTCAAACTATGGCTATAATTGCATCCAAAATAGGTTTGGAGACCATCTGGGCAACAACGAAGAGGCCTTCACAAGGGAAAACACACCAGTCCTATTCCACTGTGGTTTTCTTTTCAGGTATACTAACAGCTTGGCATGACATTGATTTGGTCATGGAACCAGTGGTATGTCCATTTCTCTAAAAATGTTCCAAGAGATGTATTTCAACAGGACAAAGCCAGGCTGCATGATGCTATGAACAGCCTATGTGACCTTAGCATGCTATCATGGTCTGCAGGGTCTCTCGACTTGTCTCCCACCAAGCACATCTGGGACGTCATTGGTCAACAATAGCAGAGGGAGCTGCCAGAATCCAATCTTGGTTTTTATGTTCCCAAGTGCATTCAGGGTGGCATAACATTCCTCAGACAACCATTAATAACCTCTTTAACATGCCAAGGCGTGTAAGTCTGGGGATTTCTGAGCATGGTGCTCATACTCAATACTTAATAAATTGAGACGTTATGAATATTTTGTTTCCATTTTTATCATTTGCATATCATTCTCATATCATAGATTCTGTGAATTCCATAATTCCAAAACCTTTCTTTCTTGGTGTGGTTCAGAACAAGAATGAGAAAGGCATTTGTCCACTGAGGTATCTAGTAGGTAGCGATGGGTAGCACTGTCATAAACAGTCTTGGTTGGTGGATGATCAGGTGATGTGGCTGCCATTTATAAGAGGCAGAAACCAACTGAGGGATTCCACTGGAGGACGACTAAATATCACAGGACGGAATTTCATTTTGACCATACTATGATTTTGCTATGTGTGTGTAAAAGTAATAACTCAGAAGTAGTCTATATCTACAGCCCCTAAATACTAACTGTATTATAACCTGTGTTGACATTGTTGCGTGTGGCCAGGCATTTTCATGTAAAACATTGGGTTTTTTAGTCCAGCAGGTGCAATATTAGTGGTGACTAACAGAAAATATGCATTTTTTTAAAACATTACAGATAGCAATGAAGATAGCCCCTCTATCTCGTATGATTCTTAGAATATTTTACATGTTGCCATAGTTGCACCTGCTTTCCCTCAGGCGTTATGTCTAGTAGAGACTTGCTAGTGAAAAAAGTGACCCGTCCCCAAACACAAAATATACATTCCGAAAATATACAGTATCATAATAGATGCTTTACAGTATTTTCTAAGAAACCAGAGTTTGTGTGTGTTTTCTCGGAATTACGTTATTTGAAACCAAAATTTTGAATATTGGAGGTTAGGAAGGGAAACCATGTAGAATAAGGGGTTATCCGTTGGAAAAGAATTTAAAAGGGGCTCGTAAAGGGTTAAAAAAATTATTACTACTACTACTTACCTTACCGATCCTCCGCCACTCCAAATTCCAATGCTTACCAGGCCCCTGCTGGTCTCTATCTACTGGACCCATCTCAGAAAACCAGAAATGTGCACCCAGTCAATAACCGGCTGAGGCAGGTTACTGAGGTCACCAGTGATTGGCTAAGGAATTGTTCACACAATGGATCTAACAGCCATGAAAAACAGCCATACCTGTCCATATTAAATGGCCATTTTGCGTCCTTTCCGTTCCATTTTTGATGGCCAAGTGTCATCCATTTTGCATCAGTTTTTAACTTATTGAAAAAATGGATGAATTTCATTGGTCTTTCTTTTGTGACCCAACCTTCTGACCCATTTTCAATGGCCGTAAAACAGACGTCAATCTGTTTTACATCCATTAAAAATGTATCCATTGATTTCTCTTGGGTCTGTGAATCAATCAGTGAAAGCGGTCAAAGATACAGCAATTTTTTTGACAGCTGTGAAAAACAACCAATCAAAAAACGGACATGTGAATAGACACATTGAAATGAATATGTTCTCAAAACGGTCAAGCGATGGACGGATGCAAAAATAGTCAAGTGAATAAGTTTTTTGTGGGCATTTCCTGCGTTTTGGGAGAAACTGGGACGTATAGGCCAGTGTGGACTTGGTAAGCATTGGCACCCCAAGCAGAAGAGGTTCTGTGAAGTGAGTGCTGCTTATTTCAGGTTTGTAACTCCAATAGACTTGATAGTGATTACAACACGAGAACATATTTCATTGTCTGGGTGATGATGACCTTTTTGCTATATAGTTGGTACCCATTGTTGACAATTTTTCCTTTTGGAAAATCTTGTGGTATTTTATGTGAACACGGTCAGTCAGGTATCTACAAAATAAGTGGTAAATGTATGGTTACTGAGAACCCAATGGTTGGAACCCCCATGATCATGATGGGAATTCGTTTTGAGAATATTTACAAGGGCCACCTATATGTTTCAGTTTGGACCAAAATAAAACTGCTATTATACTCTGGGGTCTCTTCAGACCCCCCAGTATAATTAGTGGGGACCCAGGGAAGAAAGAAAACAACCACTAACACTCACATTTCCATACATCTCTGGGGTTCCACTGCAGTCTCGGGTACCATTTTGCACCATCTTCCACCATGATAGGTGAAGTCACTGGCACTGGCGAAGGGTCACTACTGAGGCCCAATCACATGGACTGTGGTTTTTTCCGTACCTTCTCTGGGCCTCTGTTAATAATACTCTGGAGTCTAAAGAGACTCTAAAAGATAATGTTTCATTGGTGATGGACCCCAAAAATATCAGGTTTGGCTTAACTTGAGATTTTTGGAAAATTTCTAATGGGCCCTGAAACCCTACACAACTGCAGTGAGAAGGAGTCATGTATGCGCACTGACGTCCACATCTATGGGGCTGAGTGTGTTACTCAGTTGTCTCCAGCAGCCAAGGAATCAATGAATGGGGAAAAATCTTCAAAACGAAATCTTAAAAGGTATAATTATTATTATATGTATATAGGATCTGCTGCTTTTGTAGGTGTTGCTCCTCCTAATTGTTGATATGTACACCATAAAAATCACACAAGCACAAAAGATATGGTTTGCCTAAAATCTTGTTCTTGATATCTCTTCTCCTTCTGCGTGTAAAGGCTTACATATGCCCTTAGGGAACATTATATCTCTTTAAACAAAACTTGTTTTCCCTTCTACAAGAGACCAAAAATAAAGATGCTTCTAGAGGCTGAGAAGATTGTTTATTCTGCTTTACCACATTAAAAGAGGAATACAATTTGAAAGGGTTTGTTTCTTTGTTGGTACAATGACATCATAGGAACACACCCAGCCTAACAAACAATTGTAGACCATACATAGATAGAAATTTTGTTCCCCTTTGAATTCACTAGATCAGTCAAACTAGTTATATGTCAGGGTCATTACAATACATATTTCTCATCGTGGGCCCAAGTAGAGAGAGATAATGAACACGGTGTTGTCACAGTACAGGGATAATACACAAAGTGATGTCACAGTACAGAGATAATACAGTGATGTCACAGTACCATCATACCAGAGATGCAAACTATTGAACAATGCACAGATAAGGTAGATGAGATGGTTCCTCTCCAAAGTCCGCGGGACTAGGAGTCCTTGATTTCCATAAAGAATTTTAAAATTTTGATTCTTTTGACCACAGAACAGTTTTCCATTTTGCTTGAACCCATTGTAAATGAGCTTTGGCCCAAAGAAGATGGCCGTGTTTCAGGTTTGTGTTAATATATAGCTTCTTCTTGATACAGCTTTAACTTTCATTTGTGTTTTGCACTCCAAACTGTGTTCACAGACACTGATTTCTGGAAATATTCCTGAGCCCATGCAGTGATTTTCATTTCTGATTCATGCCTGTTTTTAACACAGAGCCATCTGAGAAACTGTACATCATGAGAATCCAATATTGACCATCACCCATGTCCCTTATAAATATGGATTTCTCCAGATTCTTCAGAGTCTTTTCATGAGATTATGTACTGATGATGGTGGGATATTCCAATTCTTTGCAAATTTAAGTTAATAAACATTTTTCTCAAATCATTCCACAATTTTTAGATGCAGTTTTCACAGATTGCTGAACCTCTGACCATATTTGCTTCTGAGAGACTCTGCCTCTCTAACCTGCTCTTTTTATACACAGTCAAGTGACTTAGTTGAAAATTTCATTAGCCCCACTTACTTTTTAAAAGTCTTTTGTTAATCCGGTCCCAACTTTTTTTTTATAGATGTGTTGATGCCATCAATTTCTAAATGAGTTCATTTGAAACAAAATGGAAAAAATGTCTAAGTCTCACCTTCTGATATGTGTTCTGTTGCCAGAAATATATGGTTAAATGAGATTTCCAAGTCATTGCATTCTCACTTTCTTTACATTTTATACAGCGTCCCAACTTTTCCGAGCTTGTATTGGGAAAGATAAAGCCTTAGTATTTCCATGGTAACAGACAACAAACAAAACCTGTGTAGTCTGACTATTTATACTCTCAGTAAAGTAGCAAGAATTAGAGGACAAACAGGCAGATTCAGACTACATAGACCTGGACATAGGAGCTGTAGATACAACATAATGTTTTAGTTACCTATTACATTGTTGCTTTATTTTTAATTTAGATACATTGAAAGAAAATGTATAAGTCTTACTGTCAAATTAATCTCTTAATAATGGGGTAATTAACATTTTTACTTTTTCTTCTGGGCATTTTGCCAGGGCAATTTTTGGTGCTTAAATGTATTATATTGTCTGGAAATGCTAAACATGCACACGTGTAGAGAAAGAATTAACCCAAATTATTGACAAGAAGACTCCATAGCCACCACCCGACAAATCTTAGAGGGCATGGCTCACAACTTCCTAGTCACATCCTTTCAGACATATGAATAATGTTTGCCATCTTAGTAACTCCTTTAAGATATAAGGAGGAGTAAGGTCCATGCTGTGTTTTTGCATTAGTCTTTTGCGTTGCCCGCAGCTGACAAAACACCCTTCAGATAATTTTATGACAAGAAACATCATGCCAGGGCATTCTTTAGTATTAATCAGCTCAGGAGACTCAAACTTGTAACTGCAGGTATAGAATAAAATGGACTTGTGATAGATCGGAGCCGGTGCCAGCATCAGTGAGCGTGCCAAGTTGCTACATAGACTTCCTGGCAGTTGTGTCTTCGCACAGTACTGCTAGAGTCCTTTCTTGGTATTCTCACCCCCTGATGACATCTATATAGAAACGTGTTGGGAACACGGCAATGGTGTTAAAGGGACACAACCAATTATATTAAAGGGACACGAACAATGTTTCAAAATACTGTGTATGGAATCCAGGTTTCCTGAAGTGCGTGTGTGAAGGTAGCTTTAAGCCATGTATTTGACCTTGTTTCTTTATGTTACTAGTTTATGGTATTTTGCCCTCAAACCATTTTATTCTTTTCAAAAGCTAAGACAGAAGATTTACAAAGTCGTAATAAAAATGTACTAAATAATATAGTCCTATGTGATTAGGTGTTTTATCAGATTTCACTTTTATTGTAATCGTTCTTTTTCCTACAATATGTCTGCATAAGTCAGAAAATGTGTGGACGATGGAGTCTAAGTCTACAGCCTTATCTATATTCTGGCTCCATTTTTACAGTCCGACGACTGATGAAGGCCATATTGACCGAAACGTCACTTTCTGGACGACTTAATTAAATTTGGAGTTATTTTTTTCACGCAAATCCAGAGTGCCGGATTCTTCTTATATATGCATTGATGGGTTGAGCCCCTGTCCGAGCACAACAGCATATCCATTGCTGGGTGTCAAATCGTTACTATTTATGGCCTCATACACACGACAGTGAACATGTAGACGAGAGAGATGTAGAAGGACTTTTTTTTAACGTCTATCATGTGTTCCATTTTAGAACAATGGAAGTCAATAGAAACAAATAGAGTATAAATAGAGGATCAGACTACATAGGGTTTATTTGTTGCCTGTTACCATGGAAATACTAAGACTTTCATATTCATTTCGACAGTAAATAGTGAAAGAAGAATAGAAAAAAGGTTTGAATTTTTCAAGAACAATGTCAGATACTTGAATGTGACCAACCTGCAGTACCAATGGACATTTTTATTGTTTTTTGGGTAATGTATCAATTTCTCGGATCTTGGATCAGTGAATTGGGTCGAAAAAAAAAAAAAAAAAAAAGACCAATAAAAGTTCAAACTGTTTTAATGGACAATAAAAAATGGATGACAAATGGGTAATAAAAACGGACATATGGACAGAAAATGGATAAAGAATATGGGACATGCTGATGGAATACAGATTAAAAAAGGCTGTTGCATCCATTGTTAACGTCCTCTCAATGTACAAGTTCATGGGACTTAATTTTCTTCCGACTTAAGTTCGCTTCAGTAGAATCACCGGAGGTCTGGGTTTTGTGGCTGAAGTAACTCCAAAAAGTCACCGTAAGATGTGCATTTGAAAGCTGCCAAATACATTATAGCGGCCCTTGTTTGGGATAGAGGAACATCCTGCACATATTGTGTATTAATAGTTGAGGAATGAACACTTAAGTTATCCAGGAAAATTTCTAGGATGAGTTCAATTCTCATCAAAGAATGGAGTTCTGGTAGATGGAAGTTGGTGGAAGTTAGTAGATGGAGCCAAAACATTGCTTAAAAAACTTGCAAATTTGTTACCTTTAATTTGGTAATTTGGGCTAAAAATATTGGTGACCTATCCTAAAGATAAGTTACTAATATTAGATCTATGGGGTCTGACACATGGCTTTCCCACTAGATATATAGGATATATTTTAGTTATATTGTACAAGACTGATCATCTCATGACACATCTGGACATGTCCAGCCAAGAGGAAAGAAAAAGAAGGACATATTTAAGTACCATAGATGGCCACTAGGTCATAGATGACCACGTTTCAGTATTATTAGGCCCATGCCATATTTCATTTGTGGCATTTTTCTGCTAAAATCAAGTAAATGTTATAAACATTTCATTTTAGTTTTACATGAGCAGAAACATTTCGTAGAGTTCACAACAACCTGACCTCTTGGGTCTCACGTCCCTAATTTGAATGGCATGGTGGTCGAGCATGTGCTTTGAGACTCCATTCAAAGTCTATGGATCGATTCATCATTCCCTTTAGCATGTGCAACTCTAATCTACAATGCTGGAGGACACAGGACCCTGTTCTTGTGATCAGCGGGGTCCAACCTATGGGGAAGTGGTAAGTGTTGCAAGAGAACCAATGGTTGTCCAGGATAAATGAAACCCAGAGGGGCTGGGGGTGGTGTAAAATTAAAAACAGAAGTAATACTGACCCTCCCCTCAGTTTGGATGATGTCACTGATACGTCACCAGTACCCAACTTGCTGGCCAGGCTTGGTACTGACCGAATAGAGGACTGGGGGTGAGTATCACTTTTTTAATGATACACCACCCCCGGCCACTTCTGGGTTTAGCCATTTATTCCAGTGAATTTCTTTAAATTTAGTGTCTCACGCTTGAAGAGCAAAACATTGTTGTATGTCTATGGTACTTCCATCAAAAGAGAGCAGGACACGCTTTTCTTGATAATATCTTTTTTGAAGGGCTATGAACATGTCTGAACATCGCTTTAGCAAGTTGTTTGGTTGGAAGTCATCTGCCAGCAATAACTCTGCCTTAGGTGATACACAGCAGCTCCACGATGACCGCAGCAGCTGGTGAGGCATCCAGCAACGCTCCACCTTTAGCCTCCAGCACTGAAAATCTGCAGACTATGCACTACACTGTAAGCAGTAAGATATATCACATCACATGCCATTTAACGCATCCACAAGTTCACGGTGAGAAAGACCTGAAACTATCTTGGGTTATGAAACAAGACACCTTCTATGCTTTACGTTCTCTGGCTCCATATGTATATTTTTACATCCGACTCTGGACTAGATACCAAATCCAGAGCAAAATATATTAGGGTGGTGGAAAGGGAAAGCTTATGGACAGCCTACTATTACTGAGAGGCGAGAAATAGGCGTCCATAAGCAAATGAGTGTTATAGGACAGCCAATTGTCAAGTAAGAAATAAATCTGGGCAATATTTGTTAAATGCATTGAAACCTGTTCACTTGGGGATTTCAATGTCTCCACGTGATGGTTACATCAATTATACCATTATTCATCCGCTAATCTGCAGACATGTTACAACTTAACCATAACAGCACATGTAGGTCTGTCTGACACTGGAAATAATCAGACTAAGATGTTATCTCAATCTATCCTCATATCTATCTATCTACCTATCCTTATATCTATATTTATCCTCATATCTATCTATTTATCTATCCATCCATCTATCTATCTATCCTCATATCAATCTCTCATATCTATCTCATATTAATCTCTGTATCTATATCTGTCTATCATATATAATACCACCAGTGTAAGAGAACATCAAAGGTCTTTTTTAAAGACGTCGGACATCTGTATTTGGGCTCTATACTGACAAGTGTATCAGAACCTACTACTGCAGGATGTAAGTGTTGATTTCATAAAGAAGGCAATGCCAAATGTATCCATGGTCACCAAGACATAAATGAGCAGATCCATATACCATCTAGATGGCGTGATGCTTTCACCACTTCATGACTCGAGGCTTTAATTTTCTGTCATTTTTAATATGGCATGTTTTTCAATATATAGGTGCATCTCAATAAATTTGAATATCTTTGAAACGTTCATTCATTTCAGTAATACAATCCATAATCAGCGTCTTCCATGATTGTGTGTCCTACTGAACCAGACTGAGGGACCATTTAAAGGCTTAGGAAACCTTGGCAGGTGACACTTCAAAAGGCGCCACTACTGATTCCGGTACAGTTGGCAATTTTTCTTTAGCCCACACCGTTACAGATTTTGCTGCGACTCCCATGGAAATTTGCAACATCTTCCATGACGGTTTGGACTACCCAACAATTAACTTGTCTAAATAAGTATCTCATTCTGTTAGTGGTTGAACAATACAGTGCTTGGTGAATTCTGCTGAAGAATGACAGGAAGAGCTACAAAAAGCACCATTGTGAACAAGGTACAAATTTAGTGGTTTATCCCTGTCCCTGCACCAAGGAATGAGGCACATTGTGCTCTATTAATTAGCATTGGAATATTACAATGTTGAGAATTCCTTATTTTCTCAGTAATGTCATATTATAAAATCCAGTTGAAAATGTTTTTATTAAGCTGATTCACACATATGAGAAAAATTTATCAAAACTTACACCACCAGTAAAATGTGTCCAATCTGCTAAAATCAATAACGTCTCTGGCCCGCAGGGCAACATGAATGGAAACGGAGTAGATTTGAGCTATCATTTTTTGTTTCTGGCATAATTTAGAGTAAATTTGCTGGGTCATGGTGGATGCAAAACTGTAAAAAAAAAATTCTATGCTAGGAAACTGGTGGAATTGTAAATTTCCCCAGTGTCAATTTTTGCAAAATCACAGTATTTTTTGTGACATTTTGTTGGGGTTTTTTGGTCACTTGTCTGGCATTTTTTGACTCCAAGATGGTTTCACAATTGGGGCATGCTTGGGGTATGGTGTTTATTTCACATCTTTTTCTATACACCTCCTTAGGGAATGACATCATCTGAAAACAATACATGTCAAAAGATATGTGACCGCAAAAAAAATGCTTGCAAACATCAATTTCATGCAATTTTTTACAAGCCAAAAACCTTGCTACAGACTGAGAAGGAAATCTAAAGCTGCTAAAGCAGGCAAGGGTTGGCTATAAATTGGCGGTGAAAGTGAGACCAGAACATGGTTGGACTAATGGCCACAATTATTGGGTCATTGCTCTGATGGAAAGTGTCAAATTGCCTGAGATAAATATCTGGGAACTCCTTGACTTCGGAAGTTTAACCATACAGTTTGTTCAGACTCCGGCATTACAAACCTACTTAGTCATGTGCCAGTATGGAGGCGAAGAGTATATGAGAATTGTAGTTCAACAGTGAGACAAAGTCAATGGCACTGAGTTTTTAGAATCTTTTCAAGTCGCAACATTGTGTACAGATGTGTGATAGTTTCGTTATACTGTGCCTTCGGCAAACAGCTGATTGGTGGAATGCTGGAAGTCATAGGGATGACCTATCCCAAACAGCAGAATTTTCCTTTAAATCTTATTTTTGAAAACAGAGATACACCGCGTTCCAAATTATGCAAATCGAATTTAAGTGTCAAAGATTTAATTTTTCGTTTTTCTATTAAACTCCTGGCTGGTCTTGTGTCTCAGGGCTCTTTAGATCACTGAACTCAATCTCAAACATCTGTGATAATTGGTTTGCCAGATGAGCCCAATTAAAGGAAACTTACTGAAGGACGTTCCACATTATTAAGCAGGCCACAGGTTTCAAGCAATGTGGGAAAGAAAAAGGATCTCTTTGCTGCCGAAAAGCATCAAATAGTGCAATGCCTCGGATAAGGTATGAAAACATTAGATATTTCACAAAAAAACTTAAGCATAACCATCGTACTGTGAAGAGATTCGTGGCTCATTCAGAGCACAGATGGGTTCATGCAGATAAAGGCATCATGAGGAAGGTTTCTGCCAGACCAATTCATCGGATTAAGAAAGCAGCTACTAAAATCCAATTACAAAGCAGCTAACAGGTATTTGAAGCTGCTGGTGCCTCTGGAGTCCCAAGGTATAGGATCCTCCAGAAGCTTGCAATTGTGCATAAACATACTATTTGGCCACCCATAAACAGTGCTCACAAGCAGAAACGGTTGCAGTAGGCTCAGATATACAAGACGACTAATTTTGAAACAGCCTTGTTTACTGATGAGTGCTGAGCAACCTTGGATGGTCCAGATGGGTGGAGTAATGCATGTTTGTCCCAACAAAGCTGTGACGTCAACAAGAAGGTGAAGTCGTCATGTTTTGGGCCAGAATCATGGGGGAAGAGTTGGTAGGCTCCTTTAGAGTCTTATATAAAGACAAAACAATGCTATATATTCAAGACTTCAACCATATATCCAAAAAGCTAAGAACTAGACAAGTCTTATGTAGATAGAAATAAAACAATTTAATGATAAATAAGTGTACACACACTATTCTAAATGATGTTGACTGTATATTTTTTGATATTAATAAAAGTGAGCTATAAGTTGCCTAAGATTTGTTGTCCAAAAGCTATCAATCAGGCCGATCTCAGTATCCTGTCTGAGAAATATGCTACACGGTCCGATATGATTCCACCCAGGGAAAATAAAATCACCTTTTCACAAAATTATATTTCCCTTTTCTGAATCAGTGGAATTCCCTCAAAAGGTGAATAATATAACTTCACTTCACAATTTACTAATTGTTCCCCTATTTCTTCCCATTCCCCTTTCCTATATGTATTTTAAGGAAAGGTTTAAAAGTTCAAAATTGAGAAAAGATAAGAGGTGTCTAACTCCAGAGAAACAATATTATAGAATACTTCAACCCGTGTATTCGGGAAGCGCTCTAATAAGAGCGTTATTCCTATGTTCTCTGCAGCAATTCAATGCACATAGTGACATGCAAAATTGTGAATGTCACGAAAAAAGGGTTTTTAGCAGCATATAGCAACTATGAAGCCCGTAGGCTACAACAAAACAAGTGTGCCAACGCCTTTCCCCATATTAGGTTCGTCAGGTGACCAAAAAGATAGCATTACAGTCAGATCTGTGTCCTGATAAAGGTTCAGAACAGCAGCGGCGCCGTGCGTCCGGAGTGCCGGCCTTATATAGGCCCAAAACCACTCCCATCTCCAAATGATCTCATCCATCGGCCAAAGGAAATCAGGGAGGGGATAGTCAAACTAAAACCTCCTCCTGACGTATCTCTACCGGCCATGCCCAGGGGGAGGGGATGCGGGGCGTTTCTAGTTGTTGTCATGGGGATCTTAGACGCATCCCCTTTGTTGTGACCGGATACCGAGGCAAAATCATCTTCATGCAGGACAAAGACGACCTCGAGTCATTGGCTGCTATGGGCACAAAAGAAGAGAATGTGACCACCATCTTCTCCTGACCTCAATCTTATTGAGAACCTTTGGAGTATCCTCAAGTAAAAGATCTATGACGGTGGGAGGAAGTTCACATCAAAACAGCAGCTCTGGGAGGCTGACATCCTGCAAAGAAATTCAAGCAGAAACTTGTTTGTTTGAGTTTGAGTTGGAAGGGACCTCAAGGGCCATCGAGTCCAACCCCCTGCAAAAGCAGGAATTCCTAAAACATCCCAGCTATATACCTATCCAGTTTCCGCTTGAAGATTTCAATTGATGAAGAACTCACCACCTCCTGTGGCAGCCTATTCCACTCTCTCACTACCCTTACTGTTAGAAAGTTTTTCCTAATGTCTAATCTGAATCTCCTTCCCCTTAGTTTCATCCCATTACTTCTCGTGCTTCCTTCTGCTAATGAGAAAAGGGTAGATCCCTCTGCACTGTGACAACCTTTCAGATATTTAAATACCGCTATTAAGTCTCCCCTTAGCCTTCTCTTCTGCAAACTAAGCAGTCCCAATTCTTTTAGCCTCTCCTCGTAGGACATGGTTTGTAGACCTTCCACCATTTTGGTTGCTCTTCTCTGGACCTGCTCCAATAAATCGATGTCTTTCTTAAACTGGGGAGCCCAGAACTGTACACAGTATTCCAGGTGGGGTCTGACCAGGGCAGAGTACAGCGGAATAATTACCTCTCTTGATCTAGCTTCAATGCTCGTCTTGATACATCCTAGAATTTTATTAGCCTTTTTAGCCACCGCACCGTTGACTCATGTTGAATTTGCGATCTATTATTATGCCCAGATCCTTTTCCCCTGTACTCTCACTTAGTACTATTCCTCCCATACTATATATGCTTCTTGCATTTCTGTTACCCAGATGTAGAACTTTGCATTTGTCCCTGTTGAATACCATTTTGTTCACCTCAGCCCATTGTTCCAGTGTGTCCAAGTCCTTTTGGATGCACTCTCTCTCCTCTCTAGTGTTGGCCATTCCTCCTATCTTTGTATCTGCAAATTTTATTAGTTCCCCATTAACCCCATCATCCAGGTCATTTATAAAAATATTAAAAAGTACTGGGCCCAGGACAGAGCCCAGCGGCACCCCGCTTTTTACTTTCTTCCAGTTTGATGTATAGCCATTTAGAATTACTCGTTGTGCCCGATCATTAAGCCAATTGTGAACCCACCTCACTGATATTTTATCAAAGCCATACTTGATCATTTTTTCAATAAGAATGTTATGTGATACTTTATCAAAGGCCTTACTAAAGTCAAGATATACTATGTCCACTGCATTTCCCTGGTCCAACCATTCAGTGACTTTATTATAGAAGGAAATAAGATTAGTCTGACAAGATTTATTAGGCATAAAGCCGTGCTGGCTTTGATTAATTAAAGCCTTCCCATCCAGGTACCTAATTAAATGTTCTTTAACGATTTGTTCAAAGATTTTTCCTACTATCGAGGTCAGACTTACCGGCCTATAATTTCCTGGGTCGTCCCTATTCCCCTTTTTGTAGATGGGGACCACATTTGCCCTTTTCCAATCTAGAGGGACCACTCCTGTTTCCCATGACTTATTAAAGATTATTGCAAGGGGTTCTGTTATTTCCTCTGCTAATTCTTTTAAAACTCTAGGGTGTAAATCATCCGGTCCTGGGGACTTGGTTTCCTTAATCTTAGCTAAATGTTCTCTTACCAAACCTTCACTTATAATCAGCTTGGAGTCCTCTTTCCCCTCATCACTATCACCATTAATGTTAATATTACCATTCATTTTTTGGGAGAAGACGGATACAAAATATGAATTTAGTAACTCCACCTGCTGATCCACCATGTTAACTTTTTCACCCTTTTCGTTCTTCAGGACTCCAATGGTTTCCTTCACTTTTCTTTTGCTCTTAACATATCCCCAAAAACCTTTTACATTAGTCTTAACTTCTTTTGCAAGCTTCAATTCGTATTCAGCCTTGGCTTTTTTAATGCTTATCTTGCAGAGTCTGCAAACTGCTGTATACTCTCCCTTAGATATCGCTCCCATCTTCCACTTATTGTAAGTTTCCTTTTTCTTTTTTAGTAGGTTATGTAATTTTTTGGTCATCCATCCTGGAGTTTAGGTGATTCCCATTTTTCTTGCTTCTAGGTATTGTTAGTTCCTGTGCATTAATGATTTCCCTACGGAAAATTTCCCACCCCTCATGTGCATTTTTGTGCTTAAGTAATTTTTGCCATGGAATTCTACTAACCCTTAACTTTAGGCCCCTAAAATCTGCTCAACTAAAATTGAGCCTTCTAGTCTTTGTCTTCTCAGGTCTTCTTCTTACAACCCCAAACTCGAGTATAGCATGGTCGCTGAATCCCAATGTCCCTGCTATCCTTAATTCCTTAACCATGTCCTCCTTGTTAGTTAAAACTAGGTCCAGAATGGATGTTCCTCTCGTGTTTTTTTCTACTAACTGGGCAATGAAGTTGTCTGCTAGAGAGGATAAAAATTTGATAGAGCTTTTACTCGTAGCTGTGTGAGTTTCCCAATGAATATCTGGGTAATTAAAGTCTCCCATGATAATTTCAAATTTCTTCGAAAGCGTGGTCATTTGCTGTGAAAAAATCTCATCCCTGTCTGTCTGTCTGTCCTGGTGGTCTATAATAAACACCTATTATGATGTCCTTATTGTTTTTCCCCTGAATTGTTACCCAAATATTTTCCAATAAGTTATTTTGTAAAACTGTGATTTCCGTGGAAATGTGATCTTTTTTTAACATACAATGCAACTCCTCCCCCTCTTTTATTAGTTCTATTTTTTTGGAATAAGTTGTATCCTTCCATCTGTATATTCCAATCATGCTTATCGTTCCACCAAGTTTCTGTAATACCAATGACATTTTTCCTTCTGTATTATCAGTTCTAATTCTCCCTGTATTTCCCAAGCTTTGCGCATTTGTGTAAAAACATTTCAGATTGTGCTTTGATACTTCCTTTTTCTTAATTTCCTTCTGAGTATCCTGTCTTAGGTCCTCATTACCACATCTAGTAACCTTGTTTAGTATATCCTTTAGCTGCATGTTCTTGTCTTTCTTTTTACTTCCCATCCCCCTCTCTTCTAGTTTAAAGCCCTCCTGATAAGTGTGGCAAGTCTTCTGGCAAATATGTGTTTCCCAGGCTTTGTGAGACGTATCCCATCTCTAGCAAGGAGTCCATCATAGAGGTAATTCACTCCGTGGTCCAGAAATCCAAAATCTTGCTCTCTACACCACTGCCGAAGCCACTTGTTTACCTCTAGCATTTTATTCCATCTCCTGATACCATAACCATCAACTGGGAGAATTGATGAGAATACTACCTGCGCATCCAGTTCCTTCACTTTCTTTCCTAGATTTTCAAAGTCTTTACGAATAGTTGGTAAATCATTTTTTGCCGTGTCGTTTGTACCCACATGTATCAGCAAAAATGGGTAGTTATCCTTGGAGCTGAAGAGGCATGGAATCCTATCGGCCATATCCCTAACTTTTGCTCCTGGGAGGCAGCATACTTCTCGTGCCGTTATATCTGGCCTGCAGACAGCTGCCTCTATGCCTCTTAGCAGTGAGTCGCCCATAACCACTACTCTTCTTTTTTTTCCTCGCTACGCTATTTCTTGTTGCTCCCTCTTGTCTCTGGGTGACGTTTGTCCAAAAACTTACAAAGTTCAATGGATACAAGAATTGTGAAGGTGACATCAAGAAGGAGTACTATGTTATCATGTAACTTGGCCTGTTAAGATGTTTTTGATTGAAATAGCTTTTGATTTCAGTAAATGTGACCCCTTAATGCTGCAAATTCAACAAATGACCATTTTCAGTTTTTTTACAACCTAGAAAATGTTTAGAAACTCTATTGTGCAGAATAATTTGGAACAGTTGATTCTGATTTTTTCATTTGTGAAAAAAAAAAAAAAAATTATAATTGGGAGGTTTGTTCAATAAAATTTGATTTACACTCACAGTGGTTCTCAACCTTTTCAAGCGAAGTACCCCCCCTCGGTGAGAAAATGTCCCAATGTGGTGGTTCTAGGACGCCTGCTCCATCTGTACATGGACAACTATTTGGAAGTTCATAGACCGCCTTCTCTATCTGTACATGGACAACTATGTGGTGGTTTATAGACCGCCTGCTCCCTCTGTATATGGACGACTATGTGGTGGTTTATAGACCGCCTGCTCCCTCTGTACAGTCATGGCCAAAAGTTTTGAGAATGATACAAATATTAATTTTTACAAAGTCTACTGCTTCAGTTTTTCGAATGGCAATTTGCATATACTCCAGAATGTTATAAAGAGTGATCAGCTTAACAGCAATTACTTGCAAAGTCAATATTTGCCTAGAAAATGAACTTTATCCCCCAAAACACATTTCAACATCATTGCAGCCCTGCCTTAAAAGGACCACCTAACATCGTTTCAGTGATTGCTCCATTAACACAGGTGTGGGTGTTGAGGACAGGGCTGGAGATCAATCTGTCATGATTAAGTAAGAATGACACCACTGGACACTTTAAAAGGAGGCTGGTGCTTGCCATCATTGTTTCTCTTCTGTTAACCATGGTTATCTCTGAAGAAACACGTGCAGTCATCATTGCACTGCACAAAAATGGCCTAACTGGGAAGAGTATTGCAGCTAGAAAGATTGCACCTCAGTCAACAATCTATCGCATCATCAAGAACTTCAAGGAGAGAGGTTCCATTGGTGCAAAAAAGGCTCCAGGGCGCCCAAGACCAGCAAGCGGCAGGACCGTCTCTTAAAAGTGTTTCAGCTGCGGGATTGGGCTACCAGCAGTGCAGAGCTTGCTGAGGAATGGCAGCAGGCAGGTGTGAGTGCATCTGCACGCACTGTGAGGCGGAGACTCTTGGAGCCAGGCCTGGTCTCAAGGAGGGCAGCATAGAAGCCACTTCTCTCCAGAAAAAACATCAGGGACAGACTGATATTCTGCAAAAGGTACAGGGAGTGGACTGCTGAGGACTGGGGGAAAGTCATTTTCTCTGATGAATCCCCTTTTCGATTGTTTGGAACATCTGGAAAACAGCTTATTCGGAGAAGAAGAGGTGAGCGCTACCACCAGTCTTGTCTCATGCCAACTGTAAAGCATCCTGAAACCATTCATGTGTGGGGTTGCTTCTCAGCCAAGGGAATCGGCTCTCTCACAGTCTTGCCTAAAAACACAGCCATGAATAAAGAATGGTACCAGAATGTCCTCCAAGAGCAACTTCTCCCAACCGTCCAAGAGCAGTTTGGCGCTCAACAATGCCTTTTCCAGCATGATGGAGCACCTTGCCATAAAGCAAAGGTGATAACTAAATGGCTCAGGGAACAAAACATAGAGATTTTGGGTCCATGGCCTGGAAACTCCCCAGATCTTAATCCCATTGAGAACTTGTGGTCAATCATCAAGAGACGGGTGGACAAACAAAAACCAACAAATTCAGACAAAATTAAAGCATTGATTCTGCAAGAATGGACTGGTATCAGTCAGGATTTGGTCCAGAAGTTGATTGAGAGCATGCCAGGGAGAATTGCAGAGGTCCTGAAGAAGAAGGGTCAACACTGCGAATATTGACTTGCTGCATTAACTCATTCTGTCAATATAAGCTTCTGTTACTCATGAAAGAATGCAATTATATTTCTGTATGTGATAAAAACATCTGACAAACACATAAAAACCAGAGGGCAGCAGATCATGTGAAAATATAATATTTGTGTCACTCAAAACTTTTGGCCATGACTGTACATGGACGACTACGTGGCGGTTCATAGACCGCCTGCTCCATCTGTACATGGATGACTATGCGGCTGTTTGGGTCTCTGAATTATAGTAACTGTGTAATGAAATAATCGGAGACAATAAATGACAGCGAACATGGGAACGGCTAATTTTAAACCATTAGTAATAAGCAGAGGAACCATTAGTAATAATGGTTATATCCTAGCAAATGATAGGGGTTGTGGTTCCTCTCTCAGGTCCATGGAGCCTGAGCTCCTGTGATAGTCCATCTGACCATCCATAAATAAGATCCTGAGATAAGAACCCCAACCTGATGATCCAGAGGAAGGCGAAGAAAAACCCCGGAGATCTGAATCTCAGGGGAAAAAAAATAATTCCTCCCTGATCCCAAATATGGCGATCGGCGATATAACCCTGGATCATGTCTGCCTAATTGACCAATTCCCTGATGTTTTTGTGACATCGGGGTACTCAACTTCCTGCAAAAGTCATTAAAATGAAGATGGATGAACTGTATAATATCCGTAGAGAAAATGATGGGACCATCACTGCCAGTGGCATTGAAATCAATGTGACTATACTGTGTATTAGATCCACAAAGCAGAGACTCCACCAAATAGAAGATAGACCCCATCTGTAAACAGCTGTTTTTTGGTTCTCCCTTCCTCTGGAGATGACGTCAGCCTCATCAGTCACGTATAATGTCATAGTCGTTAAGCCACGTAACCTACAGGTGGCCAGGCCTAGTGGCTGGAAAACAAGCCCAAATCATCCCCCCTCCACTACCGTGCCCGGACAGTTGGTATGTGTTTGTGCTGATATACTGTGCTTACTCTTCAAACATGGCGATGTGCATTATGTGCAAACATCTCCACTTGGGTCTTATCTGACCAAAAGACATTGATCCAAAAGTTGTGTGGCTTCTTCAGATGCAATGTTACAAACTTAAAGGTCGTCTAGGACGCAAGTATTTTCTACTTACTGCACCAATTAAATATTCATGTCAGCCAAAGCAAATTTGTAATATATTGTTATTACCAAAAAGACCCTTTCTCCAATTCTTGATGCGGTCACGTGATCAGCGACCTTTATATGGAGAGCAGAGATCAGGAGCATGCGCACTAGACATTGCTGCAGTGAAGCCGCGCTGGTAGGTCAGCTCACACCAGGGAAAGCAAATGCCGTGCCAGGCATAGGATGTGAGAATGTATAAAACTGGGACATGGACAACCCCTTTAACCTTCTTTCTAAAAAGCTCCTTCTACACCAGCCACAGTCTTTGTAATTGTACTGACATGAACTTGAATATCTAATATGCTAACTGAGGCCTGTAGAATCTTTTTTGCAGTTTCTCTGAGCATTGCACAGTCTGACCTTGGGGTGAATTTGCTGGGACGTCCACTCTGGGTAATAGTCAACGGTCTTGATGTTTTCCACTTGTGAATAATCTTTCTTACTCTAGAATAATGGGCTTCAAATTGTTTGGAAATTTGATTGATGGGCAGTAACAATTGTTTCTCTAAGATCATTGCTGATGTCTTTCCTCCTTGGTATTGTGTTAACATAAGCCTGAATGTTGCAGATCAGCAAATTGCCAAAACTTCTTTAAATTTTAGAGGTGGCAACACTTGCTGATCATCAGTTAATGAAGGATATTTGGTTAGCAGCACCTGACTGCTACTTACCCTCTTAATAGTTATGGAAGCTGTAAGGGTGTATTTCATTTTTCACACTGCTTTAGCAGTTTGGCTTCATTGTTTGGAATCTGTTGTGTGTTGTTGGATTGTTACATAATTTTAAAGACCTTTTAAAGGACCATATATATATTATATATATATATATATATATATATATTTTTTTTTATTATTATTATGACCTGATACATAAAGCCAAATAACTTAAAGGGGTTTTCTAGGGAAAAATGTTTTTTTAGGAAGGAGGCCAGGGAAGTCATTTTGGCGAAAGTCCTCGCCACATGACTGCAGATTTCAGGAAATGAACCGGGACAACACTTGCATATGTCACCTGTGACATCACAGTTCCTTTACTGGGGCCGCTGATTGGCCTTAGTGGGCATGTGTGGCGAGAACTTCCACCAAAACAAGACCCCAGGGCAGCAGGACTGGACCGTGGTGGGAGACACCAAAGCACGGGGGATAGGCAAGTATGAGTTTTTTGTTTTGCCTTCTTGGCCTCCTTGCCAAAAACAGGTTATCCTGGACAACCCCTTTAGAGAGGGTGTACTTTTTCTTACTCATGACTATATTTAAGTCTCCTTAGGATAGAACCATATTTTTATTCTTCATACTTTGTACATTATATTATGCCTTTGTAAGGCTGTGATCACACATCATGGATTCTGGATGTAGAGCCTGATCTGTTGTATGGAAAGCATAACAGCAGAGAAAATCGTACACTGAGAACATCGTCCCTGTCAGAGGAGTGGACGCCATATTTACGTTTAGTATAAAAAAAAAAATTCTTAAAACCAACGGTAATTACAAAAATGTAAAGTATGACTTTATTAAGCTTTAAAAAATGCTATTAGACATTGAAAGTATTTGCCTATAGTCAGAATGCAAAGCTCTGGTTTAAACTTGATATTTTTTCTTAAAGGTTTATGGGAAAGTATTTGCTCCAGGGCTGTGTTTTATGATTAATACATTTCAGAATTCCCACTGCTTTTTGTCCATTCTCGAAACAGACCCTCAACAGGTTGGAGAAAAACACAGCCGTCATGTGTATTGTATTACACACTCCATCCTACAACGTCTGGATCCGACAACACCCGAACTGTCCCCACCTACTGTATGAAGATCCTTGTTTAGTATGATAAAAGTCCATGGGACATGGCCAGAGATGGGGCGGCCAACAAATACCTTACAACACCATAAACCATAAATTTAACATAAATCGTTTATTTGACCTTTGTTACGAGTTGTTCTCACATTTTAGTACATTACACAGACCATAAATACTCACATTTTGGCAAATTTTTAGTACTTTTAAGGCTTTGGCACATCCAAGAAGCCAGTAGTTCACGTTGTCTCAGTTAGTACTGGACATCTGTAGGCTCCATGCTCCATTTCCCTTTAAGGATGAGCCATCATTTTTTAAGAGCCTCATAACTCCTTTAAAGGGATACTCGTTGTCAATACTTCTCACCCCCTCAGAGTAGGTGATGATAGATCAATGGGGTACCCCCACCACTTGGTACAATTACACCTTGGTGGAAGAGATGTGTATGACGTGGCATGTGTACTGCTTTCATACAACCCAGTCTGCAGGTTTGAGGTTTTTACACCATGTTTAAGAGATTTTCTCTGCGGTACAATTTATATAAAAAAAGTAAAAAAACACATCCAGTTAAGGTTGAGACACTTTGACAAAAAAAACTCATTTTTTTCAACCCTATGGACAATTTTCGATTTGAATCTCGACTTTATTTATTGAAAAATGCAAAAAAAAAAAAAAAAATCTACTTTAGTCACCAAATTCCAAAACCCGTAACTTAATCTCTAGTTTCTGACTATGTACGGAGCTGTGTAGGGCGTCTATTTTTGTGGCACAAGATGTAGTTCTCTCTCATTTAACCATTTTGGGGAATGTCTTATTTTATTAGATTTTTTTTTTCGGAAGGGGGAAGAATGGGGAGATTTTTTTTCCCCCACTATGGTGTTCATCGTATGAGATAAGCACTTTTATAGTTTGTGAATTTTGGGATGTTGGATGTCTGTGATTATTTTTATATGAATTTTATGGAAAGGGGGCAATTTGAAATTTTAGATATTTTTTTCATGAGGATTATGGTTATGTGAAAAATAGAGGTTAAATTGTGTATTAGTGAGGGTTGTGATTGAGTACCATACTGAAAGACCCACTAGAGGGGGCATGGCAGAAAGGGCAGGATTCGATTTGACTCCTTAAGGGTGAATTAACCGAGTTGCTAGATCCAGAATTCTCTCAACAGGATAGGTGACAACTGTATGATCACGGGTGGTCGAACCGCTGAGACTCCCAAACATCAGTACTGTGCCCCCTTTGTGAATGGAGATGTAGTTTGCAAGCGTGGCCATTGCTCCAGTCTCATAGAAGTAAACTTAGCAGCAGTCACGTATGTGCCCCACTCTATCCACAGAGGACCCCTGTTCTAATTCTGCAGTGGTGAGACCCTTATCTCTTATGTAGATTGGGGTACTTCGTGGTAATCCCCTTTAATAAATATTTCCCTTCATGCTGAAATCCATTCCTATGTTTTATTAAAGAGAGTATCCCACAATATCCATTTTTACTTTTATAACATGTCATAAAATAAGTTAAGTAGGGATCCGACCTCTGGGTTTGCTATATGACCGCTATACGTGGCAGTACAATGTGGCCACATTATGTCACTGCTGATCTACGTCACTTATCACACAACACAACAGAGGCAGGATGCTGGCTCACAATCCTCCAGAATAAATATATATATTTGGGAATTTTCACAGACAAATTCCATTTCTTTGTAGAAATTACGTATCAAAGTCCTCCTCGGCTCTGTTGTAGTGCAGTAACTTCTCATCCAGTCCACAGCTTTCTATCAGCTGTGTTATCCCTGACCTTCTTGTTCTCTGCAGACAATGCTCTTTGGATCTCGTACAGTAAGAGTTGGCTGCTTTCCCTCCACTTGTCTATGAGAGACTGGAGCTCTGTCAGATTGTTCTAAATGATAAAGAACAGAAACGGAACATGCAAAAGATACAAATTAGCTAAGATAGAAAAAACGCTCTTTTCCAAGTACATTCTACAGTGCAATGCCATCTTTTTCTATCCTGCGTCATAGTCAGAGGAATGAAACAGGTAGTGATGTGGGAATCAGCAATATACACAACTGCATCAAATATATCCAAGGGGTTATGAGGTTTATAAGATTGATGGCATATCTTTTGGATACTGGTGATATGCGCGAGTCCCAGGTGTTGGACCCCCACAGATCTAACTTTAATGGCCTATCCTAAGGATAGGCCAATCTTAGAAACTGGAGAGCCCCTTTACAGCACCCTATAAATTAGTTAGAAAGCAGCCATATATACAGGGCCAGATAGCATTCAGGCAACTCAGACTAAACATCATCCATGTCTAGCAAAGTGAATGACTGACATGACGATGACATCTGTAATGCGCTTTTCTCACACAAAAAACTCAAAGCACAGGGAGCATTGTGGAGTAGGGGAGTCCATACAGACACTCCAACACACACACACGAAGTCAATTTTTACCTATCAGTATATTTTTGGCATGTGGGAGGAAGCTGCAGTACCCAGAGAGAACATACAAACTCCATGCAGATGATGTTCTTGGTGCTACAAGGCAACACTGCTAACCACTTCCTCCCTGGTAGTCTAGCGAAACGGAGAGGTTAAAGGGGTTGTTCAGATCATTTTTATTGATGACCTGAGGATAAGTCTTCAAGAAGTGGTCCAACCCCCTGGACCTTCACAGATCACCTGTTTGAAGGGGTCATGGTGCTTGTGTGCACGCGTTTCATCGTGACTGTGCAATGCATTACAGATTTGTCCTATTTACCACTGATCTGTTATTGATGACCTATCCTGAGAATAGTGTCAATGAAAATGAACTGGACAACCCCTTTAATGTTCGCATTCCTGGGTCTATCGTAGTAAAGGTATCAGTGCCGGAATCCCTGGTGATCTGGGGCAGTAAAAGGGTCAATTTCGGCATACCTGATCGTCTAGAGAAAACCTAAATACATCATAATACTAGTTAATACTGGTCTAAGGCAGTAAAAAGGTTAATGCCAATATTTCTATTGACCGAGGGCAGTGAATGGGTTAATGTTGGTCTAAAAGGGGAGTTACTGGGATGATATTCAAGGCCTTACCTTAGGATAGGTCAACAATATCAGATTAGTGGGGGTCCAACTTCTGACACCTCCACCAATCAGGCTTTGAAGCACAGCGCCATAGATTGTAGTGGCTGAGCTTGGTATTGCTGTTCAAACCTATTCCTTTATATGGAACTGAGCTACAGCTTGTCATTTGATGAATGACACCAATGGCATAAAAAAGAGGCCTCTTCAAACAGCTGATCAGCAGAGGTGCCAAGTGTTGGACCCGCACTTATCTCATATCCTAAAGATAGGTCAACAGTATCATAGTCCTTTAATGCAAGGATTCCTGGTGGTGTAGGGCATTTTACCAGTTAAAGGGTTCACTAGTTTAGGGCAGCCAATCGGCTTCACTAGAGTACTGCACAATACTATTTTCCCCCAGAGGTTTTGTACACTTGTTCTGGAAGCTTCCACAGATCACTGGTAGGGTCCCAATAGAAGGACACCTTGTAACCAGATTATTTTTAAGGGGACCTTCTACCAAAAAGAAATTAAAAAAGTGGACACTCCCTAACACTATAAATGGACGGCAATCCATATGGCTGTGGAGTATAACCTTCACATAGTCAGTGGTAGTGGCTGAAAGGCTTATCCATAGATGATGTAGGTTGTAAAGATTTTACCTTAGCTCTATATAATTTAACCATCTTCAATCTCCTAAGATGTTCTTCCTTGTCTTGCACTTGCTTCAGCAATCTCTTTTTCTCCTGGTGGTTGTTTCCAGTGGAAATCTCTTGTTTGGAAGAAGAAGCTTCCACTTCCGTGCCATCTACTGTGGGTCCAGGAGTGAGGAGGCCACGTGTCGATCCCGTCTCTACAGGGTCATTCTGTGAGTCTTTCGAGGAGTGAGAATCACTGGAGCGTTGCCCAGTAACGTCACTCTCATCATCGTCCACCTTCAGCCGCTTGGCCACGGTACATGTTGAACTAAAAGATCTCCGACACTTCTTCAGACGTTCTCGAAGACTCGCACTCATGGGCTACAGAACCAGAAACCAATAGTGATATTTTCATTCTGAAGATGCTCAGGCTCCTACAATTGTAACCTCTATTGTACTTTATTAGCTAAGTAACCTTTAGTATGGACATAAAATTTCCCTACAAGTCCCTGCAGAATAGGCTAAAAGATGCCTTAGGGAACAGAAGATCCAGTAGGGATCCATAAAACTGCATAAAAAATGCAGACCGCATCCCCTTTGTTTAAATAACCTTATAAAACTACAAACGTCCAGGACCAGAGTTTTCTCTGCAGTGGTACATTATGTTACACTAGGTCCACACTGGCGCCAGTTGGACAGTCAGCCATCTAAAATAGCGGACACCAACAGAGTCTGAGGGACCCCACTGACTATTGCCAGACCAAAATAAAATAAATATCAGGCTTGCAAGACTATATTACCTGGCAATTTTAGATGGATATTGCAACAGACTCCGACGCAGGTGTGAACCCAACCTTAATTGTATATTACAGCCAGCACCCACAGCTAACAGAGCTCCTGTACTAGTGCCATCTACTGGCATAACTGTACGCCCATTTGTGGTGAGGCAATGGCAAAATGTAAAGTTATGCCCATTTGCAGCAAGGAGTTAAAGGGGTATTTTTGGGATATGCAAAATAAATTAAGTCCACAAATGTGTCCCTACTACTATACTGTTAAGTACTATGATCCACATTTACTAATAGTTAGCATAAATTTAGAAAACCTTTATCTTAGCCATGCTCCATTGTTAAACAACCAGAGCATGTTTGTTGGTAAGTCAAGTCACCGACTCAGACTCCTCAAATTTTCCACAGCCCGACTCCGACTTCTTCATAAATGACTGCAGCAAAGATCTGGGTCCTGAGAGTCACCGGGCGCAGCCCTAATGTAGTGCTGTGTTTTACCCTCATATAGCAGCACCCTGGCCAGGGCTGTGGAGTCAAGTTATGATAGAATTAATATTATATAATGAATTAATGTATAGTTTATTACATATTTACTTTCACAGGAATCACTACTTTTTTAATGCTTCTGACTGACCATGGCTGAGTCAGTCTCCATCACAGTGTGCTTCTAAAAGCGCCAGATGAAAGTAAGTCCGACTTTTTCATTTGGCGATTTCGGTTTTAAAGAATGGACACCCCACATATTCCAATATAGATAATGGGGTCCATCGGACTCTGTATGTGACTGCTGTTGTATTGGTCTGCCTATCCGTTGTTCTGGCCTTTCGACTGAACAGAAAGGCCGGGCGTGTGAACCTAGCATCAGAGTCAGAGCAGGGTTTGGAGTCGGGCTGTGGAAAAATAGAGTAGTCAGAGTTGGTGGTTTTGCCTACCGACATCACAGCCCTGACCAAGGCCATTCACAGTGCAGAGAACACATGTAAATGGGGCCGGCTGCAGTTTCTGATATGCTATCACTTCACAAGATGGTATTACCCCTTTAGGCTAAGGCCCCACGTTACAGAAATTCTGTGTTTTATGTTTTTGCTGAGGTTTTTTTGAGCCAAACCCTGGAGTGGCCACAAAATAAAAGGGAAATATAACAGAAGCTCTTATACTTCTCCCTTCTGCTACAATGACTTCTGGCTTTGGCTCAAAAAACTGAAAAATCTACAAAAAGAAATGCATCATTTGTGCAATGTGTGGCCTCAGCCTTAAGTTGGCTCCAGGATTACTTTCACTGGCTAGTAAGGTCTGTAGTGGTTTCTGATCATCCCTGAGGTGCTTCATCACTAACAAGGTGGAAGAGTCTTGAGTTCAATAACCTACAGCAGGTGAGGACTACGTCTGTCTCCTTACAAGCTGGTATGAAGCTATTTTTTCATTACATTCTGCCTAAGGCGCCATGTGACATAGCTACAGGCCCCCTGATAAAGTGAAAAGACGATTATTTCAGGACAGAATCAGGCAGTAAATATGACTGAGAAATTCTCCGATACCTGAAATAAAAGCGTGTATCTAGATGCATTTACGTTACACAGATACCTAGGCGTTTAGTCAATGTCATCTATCAGCGTGTGGGACAATGGTTCCTGCCTCCTGTCCTCCCCCGAGGGATCAAGAACATATTTTTATGTCAACATGTTTTATGGAAGAAAAAACACAAAAAATGTGTTTATGATCAAATGGAGAGATAAGAATGGATGGGGGGCAGATGTGAAAACAGTAAAAAAGGCTATTAAGAAGCCCAAACGCATTAGATATATGACAACCGAACCCATCATGGCCAACCATCTAATGTGTATGGGGAACTCTCGAATCTCCGCCAATGGCAGACATTCGGGAGAAAAAGATCAGTCGGACCCTTTTGTGTTATTTTATGATTAGGGATATATATTTAATAGTGTTTTAATGTAAAAATTAATGTTTTGTTATATTTTGACTTGAATTCAATTACATTGGGGGATTTCTAACTTTTATTCTGTACCTATAATGTAATGACATCTCACCCTAAGAACAGAAACAATATTCAGACAGCCAGCCCTGACTGCGACACAGGGATTTCCCGTGACAGGGGGTTACACCTCAGGCTAGGTTCACACTAGCGCTCGGTTTCTGTTCGGGGATTCTGTCCCCCATTCCACTTGAAAAATGAAAGCAGGACTTCTCTCTGCATTTTTCAGGCGGTAACCACTTTAAGTCGATTGGGTTTCAATTTTTTGGGTCCCCAAGCGGACCTGAAGAACCTAGCGTCAGTCTCTCCCTTTATATGCGGTAATTTGTATTAATTGCAGTACTAAAAAGATTTTAGTAAATTTTCCCCTGTGAGTGATTCATGAAAAATATCCATAACTAAGCAACGTCCTATTTTGTTGACAGGCTGTTCAGACGGTCAAAAAAAACCCCAAAAAACAGACATGTAAGTAGCCCCATAAGACTGTCAGTGTTTTAAAAATGTCAGTTTTTCACATTCGTGTGAATAAAGCCTTAGGCTCTACCCACACAACTGTATGCTTTGTCATTGGGTTAGCTGTGTTTTTACCAGCTAGTACCCTGACCCATAATTTTCTGCAGTACACAGGTGCGTGAGCCTGGAGGCAACACTCAGGACAGGTCCCTTTCCTGTCCATTTTGCCCCCCGGGCTCACTACATGAAATGATGGGTCTGTAAAGGGCACACACATATCATCCATGTGCCTGACATGAAGGTCGGCTTCACATGGGCATATTCAGTTTGTGAAATATGGAGCAGATATTGACCAGCTGTATTTCCCGAACTGAACACTGAGACGGGACCTGGACTTTAATCATCATAGTCACCTACCATGCTCGGAGTCCCTGCTTATCTGTGGGACTACTGTCATGTAATCATGTTTTCAGTACGGGACACTAACCCCGTGGGTAGGCAGGGACTCCGGGATGCCGCATGACTAAGATGCTTGACGTTCCAGGTCAGTGTTTGGTCTGGGAAATACGGCCAACATCTGGCTCATGGGGAAAATCATCCTCATCATCATCCTCATGGATCGGTGTTTCCTTACCTATGGATTTTCAGCTGTTGTAAAACTACAACTCCCATTATGCTGTGAAAACTGATCCAGATGGTAAAGTAGTATTATAATGGAAACGTCTTATGATAAACTCTTACTTTTTTGACTAAGATGTTCTGAGGATCCGGAGAGCTGATAAATGTCGGTGAAGGAGAAGACGAATTGTCCATTTTTACTTAACAAAAGTCTTCCTGTTACTGCAATGCAGGAAAAAAAAAAAAAACATATACAAAAAGGGTAAAAATGATAGGGGAGGTGAGCAAGCAAGCATGTAAACGTACAATATACGGGGGGACATCTGTCCATGACTGGTGCACAGAACAATCCCTTCTTACAGGATTAGATGTACACTTTTGAGGTCACTTTTTACGGAAAAGCTGTTTTTTCTAGCAGATTTTGGTTTTTTTCACTCCAAAGCCAGGAATGGATTTAGTAGAAGAGATAAGTATAAGTGGTTCCTTAAAGGGGTTTTCTGGGCCTAAATCTAGTTTTCATAGTGATGATCTGTGGGGGTCCAACACCCAGATCCTGCACAGATTAGTTGTTGCGGCAGCCTTGGGGTGCCAGAGGCAGCGGGCGCGCGGGCAGCACCGCTCATTTTCAAGTAATAGAGGTGGAACACCAGCCCCGTCCACTGCATAGTGGTGGTTCTGAACTGCAGTACGGCTCCTATTACTTGTATACAAGCGGTGCTGCCCGTCCACTGCAGCTGCAGATAGGTGTGGGGTCCGATTGTCAGACCCCAACAGATCACATAGTGATGACCTCTCCTGTGGCTACATCAATACTAAAAAAAAATTTGATTTGGGTCCAGAAAACCCCTTTAATATTGCTCATTCTTTTGGCTCAAAAAATTGCAGCAAAAGCTGCAAACAACTTTTTTGCGTCATGTGGCCTCAGTCTTAAGGACATGTCAGCATGGTCACTGGTATATAGCTGCATTCTGGTTTATGATATACCAGACAGATCTGTTGGCGCACTAGGGGTATGTTCACACAGGACAAACACGGCAGAATAATCTGCGCTTAAATTTCTGTGCAGAAAATAAAAATGACAATAATGTAGTCTTAGGATGAATTCACACTTGTCAGTTTTCACGCAGAAACGTTGGTGTCTTTCACACGGATAGGGCTTGCAGAGATCTATGTGCTTGCCCCAATGACAGGGGGTAATATTACGCAGCAGTCTTGTCATAGCCACATGCCAGTCTGGCCTGGAGACCCCCACCACAATATCATCCCTTTAACTGCAATGGGAACAAGGCTGTTCGGTCTTTTGGGAGATTTTGACTTTCTGGCATTAGAGGGGTTTCCAGGATTTGGAGCAACCAGTGGAGGGGAATGTAAAATAGTTGCCTTAAATCCTGTACATCCCCTTTAATTACATTACATTCAATGTCTCCAGTCTGAATAGCTGATAACAGAGCAATAAACTGAATTCATCTGTATAAAGGGATATCTGATATGAGTTTCCCTTTAAATGTTCATTGTATAGATTGGGTGAGCTGTAAATAGCTCCAGGAGATGTGGTACTACAAGTACCAGCAATCCTGGCAGTCTATTGGGACTGACCCCAGCGTGAAATCTGACTGTACAGCACCCTTAGGGCGCCCACCGGCAGTACGTGTACTAGTAATCTATGACCCCACCGATTACAGCCCCTCAGACACCCGACCTCCATATACATCCCCCTTATACTAACCAGAGCAGGAGCAGGGCAGCGCTATCAAATCTCCCGCCGTCCTAAACCCCGCCCATCTAGTGGCGCCATCCTATCACAGAGCAAAGGTGGCAGCCTAGCCAATCAGGGAGCGTTTTTTCTCGCACGTGATATGAGACCGGACACCTGATTGGATGTGGAGGTTTGCTGATATTTAGCGTTATTGAGAAGCGAGTTTAGAGCTTGCTTGGAGTAGTAAGATGGCGGCGGCTGACAGAAAAGTCGTTTAGTATTAATAGGACCTGGAAGCGTTAAAAATAAAGCAAAATGAGAAAAATGTGTAAAACATGTTCACAGGGAGGGTATGGGGGACCCCGTTTGTGTGTACACACACTCTATATACTATATATACATACGCATAGGGGGCAGAATACGATATTGAGAAAGTCAACTATTGAGGAAAAAAAAGTTTCAAAACCCTGCAAAGTGTACCCAGTACAGCTTCGTGACAAATCTGTGCCACCCAAATACCTAATATATTTACCTCACAAAATTTGCCAGAGGTCAAACATTGTCTCATGGCATAAGATCACCCTGGATGGTCACCACAACCCGAACATGACCGTGTTCACACAGTGCAGTTGGGCACAGTTAAAACAGCATCAGAAGCAGCTGCATGTTTTTAGTACAGTATCTTAAAGGGGTTGTCCAGGATTTGGAGCAACTTGGGGTGGGTGTAAATGAAATAAATACCCGTCCCCAGGGCTCTGTTGTCCAGTCTTGCTCCCGTTTCCTTCACATGCCGGGGCTCACATCGCTGGAAGTTGTAAGACTCACATGACAGAGCCATTAATGGACTTGGCGGTCGCTTGAAGACCATTGATGTCACTCACCTGTGTCAATGGTTTCTTACCAGTGACCACTATCATGACCACCCCTGAGGTGGCTCCAAATCCTGAACAACCCCTTTAATTTTCTAGTGGAAATAAATACCAGGACTGTGGAGTCGGTAGACCAAACCTCCAACACCAACTATTATTCTGACTCCTTCATAAATGGCTGACAGCCAAGGTCAGGCAGAAGCAGTAAAGATCCTCTAATTCTAGAAAAAAAGACAGACAACTTTTTTCTGACTCTCGCCATGTGAAACATGTTTAAGGCTGGGTTCACAATTCTGCAAGTCCAGTAATTCAGTTCAACAGAACGGCTACCTGGCAGTGCCCATTATAGTCAATGGGGTGCGTCGGTGATTTTAGTGATCCATTTGTTCTGGTCTTCCGCTAGACCAGACCAATGGACACCCTGACGCCAGCAAACCGTAGCAGAAACCGCATCCTCAGTTACCTCCTATACTCCAAAGACATACTAATAGGCTCCTATAAAAATTGGCCCTAACACTTATATAAGCGATAGGGAGATTAGATTGATGTGAATGCTGCTAATCTCTGTACAGCACTGCAGAATATGTTGGTGCTACAGTATCAGGTTTGGTTTTCACACATTTCCATCAACACAAAGTTAAGTGGCTGCCGCCCCGGGCCAAGGTTAAGTGTAAATACTATTTTGCGGAGCTGAGATGACATTACCTCAGGAATGGCACAGCTCAACCATGTGTTTTGCTAGATTGCCCAAGGCTGTAGTTCACACTGGACAGTGAAGCCTGGTACGGAGATGCCTTGTGTGAACTTGTGCATGTAAATGGGAGAATGTACTTTGTATTTTTAACCTCCATTAGGTCGACCACAGAATAGAACAGGTTCACTTTTTGTCATTGATACATCTCATTAGCTCCATTATGGTTTCAAGAGCTTCCGTCTTATTGTTTTCCCTGTGGAGGAGTCACTCACACCAGCACTTAATGTAGTAGGTTCTCACTGACAAATCCTGTACATCCCCTATAGGTAACTGTCTACACAGGTGTGTACTGCAGCAGTTGTTCAATAGCAGCCCCTGCATCCTTACATTGATGGCCTGTCCATCAAATAGGCAATGAATATCTGATTGCTGGTGGACTTACCCCCAGTATCTGAGAATGGTGCTCCAGCAAGTTGCATCCAGGGCCATTTTAATACATTATGGGGTCTTGTTCAAACTTTTTATAAGTGTCCCCCCACAATTTAAATTTCCCCAAAACTAGCACCCTCATAAGGTCCACTGTCCACTCAACTACCACACAAAAACAAAGAATACTCACATGGGCTGTCAGGCTCTGGCTGTAATGATGTCTGCGGCTCGGCACTCATTGTACTTTCCTGACGCAGGCAGGGAAGGGGTTTTTACCTATGAGCAAGTTATCCTCTATGCATAGGGTAGGGAATAACGTGTAGACTGGTGGGGATCTGACAGCCAAGACCCCCTCTGATCAGTAGAACGGGTGCTTTGGTGTGCACCACTCCATTCATTTGGAGATAACTGAAGTATAGCGTTTGTAACTCCTCTTCTCCATTTGGCCCAGACCGCTATGACACTTCTCACATTGTCGACTCGTCTGTTTTATATTTCTTGCTTTTCTATCGTTTCCCCGCCTTCTCCACAGAAACTTCCATTCCTAATTTATTTCATTTTGCTTTATTTATTATTCTTACTTGTATAGCGCCATCATATTCCGCAGCGTGTTATAGACATTGTCAGTCCCATATAGGGCTCACAATCTACATTCCCTATCAGTATGTGTTTAGAGTGTGGGAGGAAACCCACCCAAACACGAGGAGAACATACAAACTCCTTGCAGATGTTGTCCTTGGTTTGATTTAAATCTGGGATTCCAGCGCTGCAAAGCTACCCCAAATACTGTAGAAATATTAGAAAAAGTTCCACTTAGTGCCACACACTGTCTTAATGACTGTGCTCCACGAATAGTGACTGTAAGTGCCACAAACAGTGTGCTCAAAAATAATTGTGCCAAACTTGAGTGTCCCTGACATTAATAATGTCTTCTAATTGCCCCTGAAAAAATGTAGGCAAGTAGGTAGTGCCCCAAAAGGAATAGGGCTGCCAGGCAAAATGCCCCCAGCAGTAATAGTGCTCGTCTACAGTGCCCCTAAAAGTAAGTGACAGCGAGAAAGTACTGAGCAATGATAGTGATTTTCAAGAATCTTTTCAAAAGTAAAATTGTGCCAAGATTCCCCTCAAGGAATAGTGCCCTTAAAAGTAGCTGACAGAGGGCCCCATAGTAATGTAACCCCCAAAGTGTCCCCATCAGTAATAGTGCCCCTAAAAGTAATAATGCTCCCCTTAGTCAATGCAAAATGAAATGTATCACGGAGGGATTAAAAGAAATCCAATCCAACACTCGCCTAACTCCCATTCTATGGCGCCTTCAGAGCTTCGCTCACAATCAAGGTATATACTTATATCTATTCTAATAGTGTTTAAGTAGCAGACATTCACTTGTAAGACAGACTGAAGGCATCCTTCTTACTATGGCTACAGTCACTGGGACACTGCTCTTGTCATTGAAGTCAGGTATTTCTTCCAATCCCATTGCCACCGGTATATAATATCTATCAGGATGTTATAAAAGATGAAATGTATAGGTGTCCCACTACTTTTGTCCATATAGTATCACTTGCATGTGGCTCATTTTATTCTACTATTATTGTAATGTTCTGGGGGACCACTAGAGGGCATTTAAATGTTCAAAAATATTTTGCAGCTTATTTTATTGTTGCATTGTCTTGAAAGTGTATTCCTGTGATGTCACCCTCATGAAATGATACCATACTACAGTATATAAAGGAAGCTTGCCAGTCACCCATATACAGGGAGTGTGTGCAATTTCTCCAGGTGCTAACCACATCATCATAGATTTGGGGGTACTCTAACGTAACTTTGGAGCTACTTCACAAAGGACCATGTTTGTCTCTGTGCTCAGTCATGTAAAGCAACTTATTTTGTGGATAAGTAACATACAGCACTAGCAGTGTACGGTCCCCTAACACACAGTAACAGATTTGACTTGAGCTACACCTGATGACGTTGTCTCTCAGTAGTCATGGTGAACAGGCAGGGGTCAGGGCAAGCAGCACAGGGTCAATACGGTAATCAGGCAGAGGTCAGGGCAGGTGGAATAGGTTCAGAGTCGAGTAAACAAGCAGAGGTTGGGCAATGAGCAAACAGAACTGGCTAATAAAACATTTACAGAACACTAGCAAGCATTACTCCTCTGGGGCACAGAGTTATTAGCTGGGGGGAGAAAAGGGCATGCATGCTGGCCATTTAATACAGTGTTCATGTGCACCCTATGCACAAATACTGAGGGCAGGACCAGACAACTGTCATAGGGAGATGGATAGAGCAGAATTGCCAGCGGGAAGAGTAAGTAGTGCTACTGAGACCCAAGAGCCATCAGCACTACAAGTTACAGGGACAAAAATTGGGTAAAGTGTAAATTCCAAAGTTGTTTAACCCCTTCCTAATGGGGCACACTGAGCAATTTTTTCAGCTGTTTCATTGTCACATTCCAAGGGCCATATATTTTTCATTTAAGGGCTTGTATTTTGCAGGTCAACTTTATATTTTTCAGTGGTAATTTTGAGGCAAGAATAACTCAATTTAATTCAATTCTGCTATTTTATTTTTTATTTCATTAGCATAATAAATTTTCATAGTATCAACTTTTTTTTGGCCATGCCACATTCAGAGAGCAAAAATGTTTTTTTAAATTTGTGTCAACATAGCTTCAGGAGGGTTTGTTTTTTTGTAGGATAAGTCATTTTTCATTGGCACCATTTTAGAATTTCTATCAATGCTTTATTATTTTTTTTACCATATCCACCATATGCTATAATTTAACTTTATTGTATGGATGTGATTAGTTTAAGTTTTTTTTTTTGTTTTTTTTGGTTTTTTTTTTTAAGTCTTACTATATCTTGACTTCACTGCAATGCTCCTGTATGGTGTATTAGTGCCTGTGTGTTTTACAGGCAAATATGTCCTGCCTTAGGATCAGAGTAAGCCTTGATTTTAGCAAATGCACTAGGGTGTTAGCTGTATATTTACTCCTCCTTTTGGCGAGACCACATCCTCTTTGGAAGAATGTCACATTCCCATTTTTTGCAACATGGGGACGAAAATGTGCCGACCATGCCCCTTTTTGTGTCTTTGCAGCCAAGTCATGTATAGTATGACAGAGAGCCCTCCAGATGCAGGAGAATTCTGCCAGGCATGGGTGATTGGTCATCCCTTCGGTCAGGAGCCACTTAGACATTCTGGAAGAGTTAGCAACTATGATATAGGTTTGTATTGTGAGCCGTGGTGTAGCTATAGGGGGTGCAGTGGTAGCAGTTACTACTGGGCCCAGGACCCTAAAAGGGCCCCAAAAGGTTCCTCTGCTGTTATGTTGCGCCTCTGCTGTGTGCCATTGGGATGCTGGGTGAAAGACACAGTACAGGCTGAGTTGTGACAGCTATGACATTATGGCTTCTATAAAGTCGATGTGATTTTGTACTGTGTATCTATGGAGTTACCTAAAATGGTAAAAGAACCCTATAACATAATATATAACACTGCTGCCACCCTGTGCCTGAAAGGAGTTATAGCAGTTACATATTCTTATAGGGAATTGTCAGATTTCATAGATTAGTCCAGCATGGAACGCTGTTCTTGTCAACAAAAGGACAGAGCCCCGTCTGAAAAAGGCACCCTTCAAACCCGAGACAACTGGAGCAGTTTGCTCATGAGTAGCCGCCAAAATACCTGCTGAGAGGTGCAGAAGTCTCATTGACATTTACAGGAATCGTTTGATTGCAGGGATTGCCTCAAAAGGTTGTGCAACAAATTAAGTTAAGGGAACCATCATTTCTGTCCAGGCCTGTTTCATGAGTTTTCTTTTTTTAAAAAATTCTGTTGAAGCCTGGTTGGAAAGCAATGTCTGACTTTCATTTGTTCATTTTCATAGAATTTTTCTATATTACTTTTGTCAGATTCAAGTTATTTCTGTCACCATTGTGGGTTTCTCTCATTAAACGAGGAGTACCAACAATTTTTTTCCACGTGTGTATATATATATGAATTTGTATCAAAGGATATGAAGAAAGTAATTATAATGATGTTGCATACAGGCAGTAAAGTAATGGAGGTGCTGTCAGTTTTCCACATCCCCTTCCATTATCTATAGTTATCACTATATTACCCTAGGTCTGAGTGGAAAAGATTAGTTGTTGGGCTACCCTGGTAGTTACAAAAAAATAATATCGCAGGTGAGTCGCAACCTACCAAAAGGGACGTATATACTGTAAAATATAAACCTTATTAAATAATCTGAAAAGGGAATCCACCCATAGGACAGAACAGAAAAACCACACAGACCATACAAAAAGGATCCAGGATAAAGCCACTACCATATCAGGATATAATCACAGTATCAGTAGTGCATTATCTCTTAGCAAAACATCAATGGCGGTACTGCAAGTTTACTCGCCATTCATCACCAGCAGCAACATTTTTATCTACTTGCACTGCTTGCCAGTGTTAAATGCACCCAAGAGAAATACATATCAATCTAAAACCAGAACCAAATGTTTGCTGGCTTTCTAACAGTGTATCAGCACAAAGCCCAATATGACTACCTGCTCCTAATCATACACTAACATCTATATACCACCACCTGACGCGTTTCTAAACTCATTTTATTAGTTTTTCATCAGAGGTGCTTTTCTGCAGAGAAGGGGATCTGAAGCTTAGTATTTGAACTAGTATATACCTTAAAACATCCACAGGGGCATGACCAAAACAATCGGCGCATGTCAAAGCACTTAGCGTCGGTAAACCCTCAGGATGTCATGCAGGTAAATAAACTAAATTCCTCAAAGGGATAAAAAAGGACAGACAGATAAGGAGGCATCTCAAAGCAACATAAAGATCGCAATAAGCGGGTATATCAAAAGTGTTTAAACACTAACAAATTTTGTTCCCAGCTTTTAAAATGTTATATTCCAATTACTTATGTCTAAAACAAATTAAAAATTGCTTACATTCATCATAAACTTCACTTTTGTGACCATGGCAACGAAAATTATGCATTTTTACTATAGAAACAGATGATTTTGCATCTTCTCATTTATACAGTCAGACTAAGAACACTATATGCATTGCAAATTTACACAGATTACCAAAAACTGTTCAGAAGAAGTGTGCGGTTTTCCGAGATTTACGACACTACTGCAAATCAGTTTCATGAATCAATCCCCAAATATAGTCGCCCATCATGTTTTCGTTATATTGTCCTTGGTAACGGCGTTCAAAGTTCATAATGTCCTGGTGAAAGCGCTCGCCTTGCTCCTCTGAATAAGCCCCCATGTTCTCTTTGAACTTATCAAGATGAGCATCAAGGATATGGATTTTGAGTGACATCCTGCAGCCCATTGCAGCATAGTTCTTTATCAGAGTCTGAACCAGTTGTACATAGTTTACATCTTTATGATTGCCTAGGAAGCCGCGAACCACTGCGACAAAACTGTTCCAAGTTGCTCTCCTTCCTATTCAGCTTCTTGGGAAATTCACTGCACTCTATGATCTTCTTGATTTGTGGTCCGACGAAGACACCAGCTTTGATCTTTGCTTCAGACAGCTTAGGTAAAAGATCTTGGAGGTAATTGAAAGCTCTCGACTCCTTATCTAGAGCCCTGACAAATTGTTTTAGGAGCCCCAACTTGATGTGTAGTGGTGGCATCAGCACCTTGCGTGGGTCCACCAGTGGCTCCCACTTTACTTTGTTCTTCCCCACAGTGAACTCTGTCCGCTGAGGCCAGTCCCGCCTGTGATAGTGCGCTTCAGTATCCCGGCTGTCCCAAAGGCAAATAAAGCAAGGATACTTAGTAAAACCACCTTGGAGGTCCATCAGGAATGACACCATTTTGAAATCTCCGATAACTTCCCAGCCGTACTCATCATACTTCAAGGCACCTAGCAACATCTTGACACTGGTGTATTCCTCTTTCAGGTGCACCAAGTGAGCTACAGGAAAGAGGGATACTTGTTCCCTCCAAAGCAGCACGGCTTTGAGGCTCTTGAATGAGTTGTCTATGAAGTGGCGCCACTCATTCGGGTTACAGGTGATACCTATAGCCTCGAATAGACCGGCCACATTGTTGCAGAAGCACAGTCCATCTTGGTGACGCTTCCTCTGATCTGTGACTTGGACGCTTTCATCTACTGTAAAGTTCCATTGCTTGAGCCTTGATGTCAGAAGCTCAGTGTTGGACTTGGTGAGACCAAGGTCTCTGATCAGATCATTGAGGTCTTTTTGGTTAGGGTAGTATGGCTTCCGCTCCTCATCTGCATATGAAGAGAAATCGTGATCTTCAATGTCTTCCTCGATGTCTGACCTGCTGCTTTCTTTTGAAGGTGGTGTAGCTCTGTCTGGAGGTGTTGGTACAGGTAGTTCAGGGCAGTGTGGTACTGGGGCAATAGATGACAATGTCAGGATACGTTACAGACGGTGCATATTTGCCAGTGCGACGTTTGGAAGGGTCCACCATGCAGAAGTAGCAATTTGTTGAGTGATCAGTCTGTTCACGCAAAATGCATGGCTCTCTTCTCTCCCCTGTACCAACCTATAAGCAAACAAAATAATATTTGGATTGAGAATTTGATTTAGGCCTATTTCACACTAATGACTTGTGATATTTACAATATTAAACACAGTTAATCTGCTATTTAAGAGAGTAGCATTTATCCACTTCGCTTCAAGAGTTTTCTTGCAGTGCTCACATGTGAAATGAGGAGCCCATGGTTTGTCTTGGTCACCAACAGGCATGCCGAAGTATGCTTTGTAGGCCTCACACATCTTAGCAGATGCTTCCACAGAGTACTTTTTCGCTCTTGTCTTTATAAACTGGCAACATACGTAGCAAAATGCGTCTGCTGGATGTATGCAACCTCTTGATGCCATCTAAATTGACTAAGTTGCTGTGAACTGTAAGGAAAAAGGATGTCTCTCCAAACTTGATAAAAATGGTCTTTATTCCATGCAGTATTAAAGTTCAAGAGTGTACTGAGGATTCAGCGGAGCAAGATTGATCACCCGGTACCAGAGTAACACACAATATATACATTTACATTCCTAAGCTCCTTCTGTCATGGGTGTGGGGTGAAGTATGAATATTGTCGTTATCAGAATCTGAATAGATATTGAATTCACACCTGTCTAGGTCAATTCCCCTTTGTCTGTGATGGCCATTGCCCACTTACTATGCAATCCCAATCAATTAGATCCTGTCTCTCCGTCTCTCAGGAAGGGCTATAGTGGCCCTATATAACTGTAGTTATACAGCTACCTACAATTCTGTACAGTCCCAGAAAGTTCTAGATAATTCTGGGCAGTTCTAGAAACTTGATAGTTCTCACAATTCCAGAAGCTTCTTAAGTATCTTGAAATATTGCAAATATCCTTAAAAATAGATCAATTTCAAAATATCATTGTGCTGACCACAAAAACAAAGTTTACAGGGAATAACTTTTTTCTATTCATTTAAGGAACAATCAGGAACACACACTTAACTGGGAAATATTTTGTTGAAAATTGTTACATGGTGTAATCAAACAGGATAAATAAAGCCCAGAATCTAAATAAAGCACGCATAAGAGATCCCTTCATTCAGACCAAGGTTTCACAGTACGTAAAATAAAGGTCCACCGGGCTTCCCGTTGTAACATTTTACAATCGAAATCACCACCCCTGGGTGATGGATAAACCAGTTCAATTGCTTGAAATGCCAAGAGAGATGAATTTCCCCCATAGTCAAAAAGGTACAGTTTCTGCGAAGACGCAAAAACTCTTAGGTATTCCCCGTTTTAAGGAACACGGATGCTAGCTGTCCCATCTCAATAAGCAATTAGTGGCTGTCTTTTTACGAAAAATAGTAGTGTTTAGTCTACCCGATTCTGACTTCTTGATATTAAGGTCCAGGAAAGTGATGGAATTTTCCTGGATCTCAGAAGTGAAATAAAGGCCAAGTTCATTCACATTAAGGGCCCGTACAAAGTCCTCAAACTGCTGTTTAGTACCTCCCCAGATCACCACATTGTCTATAAACCTAACCCAGAATAAAATAAAAGATGACCAAGGTTCCATATTTTCTGAGAAGACCACCTCCCTCTCCCACTAGCCCAGATACAAATTTGCGTAAGTAGGCGCACATGGGCTCCCCATTGCTACGCCTCTGAGCTGGTGGAAGAAGAGGCGGTCAAACAAAGGTGTTATGTCTCAGTGTAAAATCCAGAAGGTCAATAATTAATTGATTATGCATCCCCATATATGTCCCTCTGGTCCTAAGGAAATCCTGCACAGCCCCACACCCCCTATCATGGGGTATGGAGCTGTAGAGGGCCTCCACATCCAAACTGGCCAGGTATGAGTCAGCTGGTAACGACCTCTTCCAATTGTCTTAAGACATCTGTAGTATCTTTTACAAAAGAGGGCAAGGATGTAACAAAGGGCCGCAATATTTCATCAATGTATAGTGAGATGTTCTGGGTGATACTATTTATTCCCGCAACAATGGGTTTCCCTTTCAAAGGGGAAAACCCCTTATGCACTTTTGGTAAAGCATAGAAGGTAGGTCTTGTAGGATTTTGGGGTAAAAGAAATTTAAACTCCCCCTCACTAATCAAATGTACATTCTTTGCTTTCAAGAGAATATCTTAACTCCGAGGTAAATGTTGGTAGGGTCCTGACATAGAATTTCATAACATCCCCTATCATTGAGGATAGCTCTACACACAGATATAATCAATACGGTCCAGAATGACCAGATTACCCCCTTTATTGTATGGCTTCACAATAATAGAGCTGTCATCTTCAAATCCCCTCAAAATTTCCTTTTCATCTTGAGACAAATTTAACTTATATCTTGACCTCCTTCCATCAATCTTGGACAGTTGATTAGTAACTACCTGTAAGAATGCATCAACAACAGTGTCATCCGACATTGGTGGAAACTGAGGGAAGATGTAAATTGGGAGGAGGGCCAACAGGGTTTGGGGGATGGTCCCTTCACTAAAGGCCCCCTAAAATACGCAAGGAGGGGAGGTCCTCTTCCCCAATGCCCAACATGTCAATTTCTTTTATCGGAGATTTTAAAGTACTTTCGCCACTTGAGTTTTCTACAAAATAAATTAAAATCTTTGATCCAGGTAAAAAAAAAAATCAAAAGAAGAAGGGGTAGGAACAAATGACAACCCTTTCATAAGAATATTCTCTTCTGTCATCGTCAAACTCCTAGGAGAGATTTGTAATTTGCATCTCATTCTCACTGGAGATACCTCGGGCTATCACTTTCTGGTTCTTAATAGGCAAGACTCCCAGAATTATGAAACAGTCACAGCTAGATGAAGATGGTTCAGTGTCAAAATCTTTTCTAAATCACTTCCCTTTTGGAAAACCCACAATGGTCACAGAAATAACTTGAATCTGAAAAGTAATATATAAACTACATGTTGACAAGCCACAAAGCTTCTGGGAGAATGTACTATGGACTGAGACAAAAATCGAAATTTTTGGCAAGGCACATCAGCTCTATGTTCAGACGGGAAAAATGAAGCCTATCTTGAAAAGAACACTGTCCCTACTGTGAAACATGGAGGAGGCTCTGTTATGTTCTGGGGCTGCTTTGCTGCATCTGGCACAGGGTGTCTTGAATCTGTGCAGGGTACAATGAAATCTCAAGACTATCAAGGGATTCTAGAGAGAAATGTGCTGCCCAGTGTCAGAAAGCTTGGTCTCTGTCGCAGGCCATGGGTCTTGCAACAGGTTAATGACCCAAAACACACAGCTAAAAACACCCAAGAATGGCTAAGAGGAAAACATTGGACTATTCTGAAGTGGCCTTCTATGAGCCCTGACCTAAATCCTATTGAGCATCTTTGGAAGGAGCTGAAACATGCCGCCTGGAAAAGGCACCCTTCAAACCCGAGACACCTGGAGCAGTTTGCTCATGAGTGGCGGCCAAAATACCTGCTGAGAGGTGCAGAAGTCTCATTGACAGTTACAGGAATCGTTTGATTGCAGGGATTGCCTGAAAAGGTTGTGCAACAAAATACTAAGTTAAGGGAACCATCATTTCTGTCCAGGCCTGTTTCCTGAGTTTTCTTTTAAAAATTCTGTTGAATCCTGGTTGGAAAGCAATGTCTGACTTTCATTTGTTAATTTTCATAGAATTTTTATATATTACTTTTGTCAGATTCAAGTTATTTCTGTGACCATTGTGGGTTTTTCTTTCATTAAACGAGGGGTACCAACAATTTTGTCCACGTGTGTATGTGTATGAATTTATATCAAAGGAGAAGAAAGTAATTATAATGATGTTGCATACAGGCAGTAAAGTAATGGAGGTAGAGTCAGTTTTCCACATCCCCTTCCATTATCTATAGTGGAAAAGGTTAGTTGTTGGGCTACCCTGGTAGTTAAGCCCAAGCTCAGGCTGTTTTCTCTGTTCCCCCTTCCTCTGCTAAAATGACTCAAGGTGAAAATCCCTGTTCTCTCTCTCTCTCTCTCAAGAGGGACTAACAGGTCACTCAGATGACTTGTGCATTTAGAAGTCTACAGAGAGGGTAGAGGAAAGAGTATGCAGGACATAAGAAGAGATAGAAAGCTTCTATTCAGTGTCTTTCACAACAAAGCACTTTACTGACAAATACATGCCAGTACTTCTCTATACATGCCCTGCATAATCCTCGGGTTGTTTGAGTCAGAGAGAGTCAGTTATAGATCAGATTCTCCTCTACCTCATGTGTATAGTGTATGGCAGCTAGTCTCACACAACAGTTCAGAGAGGACTGCAAATTTCAGATATAGCATGCAAAGAGGGACAGTGTTAAACTGCAGAATTTAAGTTCTAGAATGAATATTAAAGCTTTAATATATTTTTGAGCAAAGAATTGCCAGGGGTCATTGCTCATAACCAATTTATAATAACGTAGAGTTCTGACAACATTGTATTCCTTACTGTATAATAATGTTCTATTCTGACACGAGTTGGTTGTGTAACATGCACTGTGCAGATGGAGCAGATCTCCGCCTGGAGGGGCCGTGTCGTCTTCTAGTTGATCATAAGCTGGCAGGGGAGGAGACTGGTCTAGAGAGCGTCTGTCTTGTACACAGGCTTCCCCCTGGTACGTCAGGCCACATATACAGTATACACAGAGCTGAGCAGGCGCTGTATACACTAATATACATATAGGCGTCCTCTGCTTGATATTCAGGTATCTCCAGTGACAGACAGTCTGCAGCCATGAGCGGATCACAGAGAAGTTTGGCCAAGGGTAAGTGTGAGATTGTAAAGCAATGTGTTCGGAATCTCAGGCTTTATGTTATAGTGGGTTTTATTGGGCTTACCACTTCCGGATATATGCATTTCCTATGACGCTGTTCAGATTTGGTTACATGGAAGGACATTTTAAGGGCAGTAGAAGTTAGTCTTATACATTCACTATACAAACACATCCCTAACATTGCGCAATGACTGGGACTAGTACATGATAACTTGCCATTATACAGTTATATTCTATGGTTTATTATCTGTACTGATTCTGTACGATTGTGCACTTTAATAAACTGGACCATGTAGAATGTGCTGGATGGTTGTAGTACTGTGAATAGTTGTGAAAGAGTGCAAAGTTTGTTCGAGGTAACCCATTCATATGTCACAAGTCATTCTGATGTTGTAATGTGTTATCTTGGTTAATATCTGTCAATAAATTGAACATTGTCTAGTATTAACTTTATATAACGTAGCAGAGCTCACGACAAATGTCTTTAACACTAACCACACACAACTCGTGATGCTGCTGCAGAGGAAGAACTTAAAGGGGTTGTGCACACTTAAACCTATCCACAGTGCCCCATTCCATTATGATATTTTATAAGATCTGCTTATCAATATCAGCATTGGAAGAGAGCTTGGGCTGCACTCGGCTGTGCGCATGAGGCCTTACTCTACTATCTATAATGTACGTTGCTCTTATCCTATGATGGATGAGAGCAACAAACTGTAGAGGGGACAAACCGCAATACTACAGTCGTGTAGCTGGCTGAATCTCCACCATATTTTTTGCTTGTTGTCTCAAGAGCCAGATCCAGACATCTCTTATTCTGCTTGTATACATTTTAAAGCCATTAAAGGGGTTATCCAGTCCTTACAAAATAGCCAAATAGCAGGATGCATCAATACAAAACACTTCCTAATATATATCCTGTTTAAATTCAGCATCATTTCTCTGATGTATTTTGAAGTCATTGACCTCAGCTGTGATGTTTTGTTTGCAAGCTCACTACCTTCTCCCTGTGAGCAGCTCAGCCAGCAAACGAAACATCACAGCAGCACAACCTCAGATCTGGGAGTGATTACCTGTGATTTCATTGCAGGGGAGAGTGGAGAAGGAAGGGGTACACAGAGCAGGCAGAAGAATCATGGGAAATGTAGTCTGTCCACAGATTCACTGCATATTAACAGTGATACAAGGAACAGCAAGTAAAATAAAGCCAAGCAAAGGGTGCATAAGGGAACAGTGAGTATTTAGCACTGCTGTGGGTGTATTTGCAGATAATTTGTGAAAGCTGGATAAACCCTTTAAAAGGTTTTTCACCTAAGCCTCAATAACAAAACTATGGTATACCATGAGTGAGGGACATAAGTGACAACCACTCTGGGCAAATGTAAGGGTATCAATTGCAGTCACTACTTGTTTCTCTCTGCAGATTTATACATTAGTTGCCTTTCATTTTTGTGTATACTGAATATATTTAATTTCAGGCAGCGTTGCCCCAGGGCCGGTACCAGAAGGAACCATTCGACTTTACGGCATGAGATTCTGCCCCTATGTCCAAAGGGCACTGCTTGTCTTGGTGGCCAAAGGAATCAAGTAAGCTTGGCTCCAGGTTTATCCAGTCCAGGGGTGAACCTAGCCTCTCTGCTGCCTGGAGGTCGAATTATAGCAAGGCGCTAACCCCCCCCCCCCAAAAAAAAAAAAAGGGATACCCAACCCAGATATCTTTGGTTGCATGCCCACTAATTAAAATTGTAGGACACTTTCACATTTGCAGATCAAAAAAAAAAAATCCCCTTATTTGGCTCCTACATGGTCTTCAACACTTTTTTGGCCCCACACAGTATATGACCTTTTTTGCCCTTCCCACAGTATATGACTCGGGGGGGGGGGGGGTTGCATTCTTTTTTTATTTGGCCGCTACTTATTGTATTACTACAATAGGCTCTCGTTCATGGAAGAGGTGCCCCTGATGCAGCAATTTGGGTAAAGAGAGCCACAGTGGGCCTCCTTATGCTTCCTCTTTCATCCACCAATGTACTATACACCAATAATGGTGCCAGAGTTGTAGCTCTTTACTTGTCAATTTTGTCAATGCCAAAACAATTCTACCATGTGTGAACATACCCTCAATATGCGGGCAACTGTAAGCCGCAAAGTTTATAACTTAATTTTTACTTATGGAAATTTCACTACTGTACTTGTTCAGATTGTCAGAAGAGTCCTGGTTTTTTTTCTGTTTTGCTGGGGGTTTTTTTACATTCACATACAATACTGTGCAAAAATTTTAGGCAAAAGTGGGGGAAAATGCTACAAGGTAAGGATGATTTAGAAAAATAGAAGTGTTAGTTTATTAACAGCATGAAAGAAAAAAAAAATGTAAATCCCAAATCAATATTCGATGTAACCTTTGCCCTTTGCCTTCCATCAGTTCTTCTCGGTACTTGCAGACAGTTTTTAAAAGGTAAATCGGCAGGGAGGTTGTTCCCGCCATCTGGGAAAACTAAGCACAGATGATCTTGCATCAATCCTTCTGTCTCTTCATGTCATCCCAGACAGACTGGATGATGTTGAGATCAGGGCTGTATGGGGGCCATATCACTTCTAGGACTCCTCTTCCAAAGGGCGAAGGTCACCAAATGATGGGATTTCGATTTCTCTTTTGCTCATTCACTTCATTTGTCAAAAATAAAATATAAAATATATACACAATGATGAATATTGGCCGTATTTTTAAACGTCCGTCACACGGCTGCGTTAGTTTCACAGTATGTGAACGGGGTTTATTCGCATGACCAATATTTTGACGGTCCATTGTCATGTATGCTTCTCATGGCACCTCGGTCGGTAAATGTAGCCTAACACTTCCATTTCTGAAAGCACTCTTTGCTGCATTTCTTCCACGAAAACCTTTACAGTGCACTAAGTGTATGAGCTCTTATTTTAGGACGATCAGTAGTTATTTTAGGCAGCATTTTGCCAAACTACAATTACAAATGTTTTTAGTTCATATTAACTTTTACCATGAGTTAAACATGAAAAAATGTTTTTACAACATTCACCGTATCACCATAATAGTGTTGATGGTATTGTACAGGCTGCTATTGTTACAGGAAACCAACTATGTTCATTACTATTTATTGTTTTGTGACATTTTATGATGTGTTATTTTACTGGCCTATAGAAATTTCCTTATATACCACTATATTATGGCTATAAAGAAGAAAATTTCCATGGAGGTTTTTAGGCTGAGAAAATCCTCCCACAGATAACAGCCTGTGGCTAAAATGGTAGCGGAAACAAAGCCTTTAGGGGTTTAGTAAGGTCATAGGTTCTCAATATAGTCTTCTACTGGGACTTCAGTCACTCCTGTTTCTAGAAATGTCTTCACTAACAGGTTCTCTTTCTCTGCTCAGACATGAAGTAGTCAACATTAACCTAAAGTGCAAGCCCGACTTTTTTTGAGAAAAGTCCTCTGGGATAAGTGCCATCTCTTGAGACCTCTGATGGTACAATAATCTATGATTCCCCAATTGTTTGTGACTACCTGGATGAAGCCTTTCCCGGGAAAAAGCTAACCCCAGCAGACCCCTATGAAAAAGCTCAGCAGAAGATTCTTCTGGAACATTTCTCTAAGGTAGGAACTGTGAAGACTGAGTGGCTATGAAGAATATTAAAGGGGTTGTGCCAAAGACACGTATACCTTATTGTTTGGACCCCCAGCAAATCAGGAGAACTAGGGACCAAAGTTCCTCTCTGTGTTCCATGTGGATAAAGCCTTGGTGCACTTGCTTAACCAACAATCCAATCACTTCTACGGGGCTGCCCTAGATCACTCTTCCAATAGCCTCATACAGTAAGTACGTGGAGCATAGAGGGCAACTTTGCTGGGGGTACGACCACTGGGAGTCTTGTGGATAGGGACAACTTCTCGATTAGGATGTGCGGAGAAGGCAGTCAACATTTTCGGTAGCACTTTACAATACATAGGGTTCTTGTACAGACAAAAGGGGGTTGAATAGAGTATAGTTACATTAGGGAATGTCAGAGTTGTATTTTAGGGTACACTTAAAATATAAATATTGGGAGTAACTTGACTATCTGGGATAACACATTCCAGAGGACCCAGAAAAGTCTTGGAGACGAGTAAGAAATTCAGATTATGAAGGATATTAGTCTTACAGTAGATCATTGGCATAACAGAGCACATGTAGGGTGGTAGGCAGAGATGAGGGAAGAGATATAGGGTGGTGCAGTGCTTTGGGAAGCTTTGTGGGTGTGTGTGACTATATAGTGAATGGGCAACCAGTGCAGGGACTGGCACAGGGTAGACATCGATGTAGCAAGTGGACAGAAAGATAGGCCTAACTGCTTCCTTCAGGATGGATGGAGTAGTCTTAAAGTTTGGCCAGGATTTTTTTTTTTTTAAAGACCTCTCTCTATCCCTGATTGTTGGGGGGCCGTCAGTTGGCCCCTGCATGGATCAGCTCTTCGGGACTGCTTAAAGTTAATAGGAGCTGCAGTGATGGCGCCCAGCAAGTATACAGGACACAGAGCCAACAGCTTCCAGTTCTGTGCTGTGTATAGTACGGGTGCCAGAAGCGAGCCCAAACCGCTGATCTGTGCAAGGATAGGCCTTAAACAATTCCTGGCCAACCCCTTCAACAAGATTTGCTTAAAATGGTGCTCAAATTACCAGACTTGTACAATGGCATTGCTTACATGTGTAGCTATAGTACCATATCTGATGTGTTTCTCTTCAGGTTACACCTAGAATGTACAGTATTCTGCTTGCAAGAAACAAGAAAGAAGATTACTCTGAGTTAAAGGCAGCATCTTTTAAAGACATTTCAAATACTTGGAGGTAACTACATAACTACAAGGTTGTGTAGCTGTTACGGTCTCTTTTTAATATATGCTTTTTTTTAAAAATATATATTTCTTTATCCATACATTTTTAGCACAGTTTTTAAAATCCGATAGAAAAGTCTATGGGGACATGACTGAAAATACCTAAAGCTCATCTTTTTATCTTGTATTTACAGGCCCTGACCAAGAAGCCTTATTTTGGTGGAGAATCCGTGTCTATGATTGACTACATGATCTGGCCCTGGTTTGAACGGCTCCATATAAGTGATATCACAGAGTAAGAGGGGACATATCTTTTTGCTGCCCTGTTTCTACCACATTCTGTGCCTCTGCTATTGGGCTAAGCCTATAACCAAAATTTAGAGATTAAGAATTTAGAATTTTTGGGACATTTTTTGACACAATGTCACATATTAAACCTTTCCAGCTAACCCAGGCCAGTTAAGGTGTAAACTGTTTTTTTTTTAATATGGGGTGCAAGACATGTTCACCAGTTTGTTTTTTTTTACTTTGCACCAGAATTCTGGGGCATTATTATTAAATCTGCCCCATTTTTCATAATAGTACCATAATCATTTTTGTCTGATTACTTCCCACTATGGATGTGGAAAGGTTATGCTCAGAACCTATTCACAGTAAGAGACTAGGTTTACACCCTATCTGCTGGATATGTCCGAAAAGGGTTACAATGTTCCCCCCAAAAAAAACTTTGTCTTTTGTGGTCGTCATATGTCCTTCCACCTGTCCCCTGTTTTTTACTATTATATTTGATAAGTTAGCTTTCAGTTACCTTCTCCATATTAGTCTATGAAGAAGGGAAGGAGATAGGACAGACACAAATAATTGCTGCTTTTTTAACACTGCTAAGTTGTAGATAAGAGGCTGTGAGTACACAAAATGAGGTAATCAATTAAGCAGACGGCAGAAGAATCTATTCCCTCCTTCCCCTGGAAGTAGGAGACAGATAAATGCTAATATGACTGCAGGATCTGACTATACAAGTTTTGTTTGTAGTCTGTTGCCTTTGAAACAGACTTCTATAGGAGCCATAAGCACAAAGTCAAAAATTTTAATTAGAGAGAGGGCCTTTCATGTCCTCTAACTTCTTAAAGATTCTTCCCATCTCAACAAATCACTGCCAAGATGAGAATAACGGCTCCCAAGTTTCGACCCTTAGGGCAGGGCTTACGAGAACACCCGAGCCCTTTGCTTTATGCTGTCACAGCAACACCCATAGAGGAGATTGTGAGATATACGGAAACAGCATAGCACATCCAGCTACACTGTTTCCGTAACTGTGAAGCTACAATGTAGCTCAGATGTGCTGCCCTGTTTCTGTAGCTCCCATTCTCCTTTATGGGGGTTATGGCACTGCCCAAATATTCCCTTAAGTTCTGCTTTAAAAATACAGCTAAAATGGAGTCGATAATTTTGTGACCTTGTGTTTTGCCATCAATATATCCTTACAATTTTTTCCTTTATTTCTCTAGGTTTTTGGAGAAGTTGCCACGTGTCAAGGCCTGGTCCGAGCTTATGCTGCAGGGCCCAGCCGTTAAACGGACATTTACTGAACCAGATGCCATCGCAGGCTTTTTGCACCTATATTTGCAGGACAGTGTAGAGGCGGCTGATTTTGGTCTTGACTGATGCCAATTTCAGCCCCGTTTTCTGTGTTTGACACCTCAAGGCCTTAAAGGGGTTTTTGAGAAAAAAAAAAAAAAGTTTGCTTACCTACCTGCCTGCTCAGTCCTGGGGAGATGTGCTGTCCATAGTGATTTTACCATGGCAGGTGGCAGATTGATTAAAATTGTGGGAAATTGCATGGCATATTGAGATTAACATTTTCTAGGTATAGATCCAAGTATTGCTATATCGTTGTCTAATATGTACAGATCAGGCTTGCAGTTCTCGGTACTGTTTCCATATTCTTGATAACACTGATGGGTAATGCGGCCATGTCCTATTCAAGTCTATAGGAGACCACTGCAGTACCTACAACTGCCACCTACAAAGTTTTGTATTATTCACCTGCACTATTCATTTATGAAAAGATGTTTTATAAATCGGAGGTCCACTTTAATTGAATTATACATTCCTAAATCTGGCATTATATATAGTTATATTATATTATAATTATAGACTTGTTAGATTTTGCACATAGTTCTAGACTTGAATCAGAGTCTGCAGCTGTTGCTCACTGTCTTGTGCACTGAATAGACAAGTAATAGGCCATGTATATTTAACTTCCTCTGAAGCAGGAGAAGGTTATGTAACCACTGCCTAGAGGCATGTACTGTACCAGAGGAGCTCTGCCTGCTTGTTCACATCTACTTCAATATGGTTGTCTTACTGTATGTTCTGAACTGTCATAACTGACAGGACGTGTTTGCCCTCTAGTGGACTAATAGTATATTGCATTCATCTCATAACATCCATGCAGAATCTAACTCAACTTGTCTTCAATTTCTTAGAATAAAGGCACACAGCTTTAGTGTATGTATGCATGCATGCATCTATACATTTGTTACTGTCACACAATTGTATAAATACATTTAATTTATTTGACCTATGTTCTTTATTCTATGGTAGTGGCATAGTGACAAGCAGGTGCGTAGCTATAGTGGGTGCAGAGGTAGCAATCGCTACCAGGCCCAGAAGCTTCTGGGGGGCCAGAGGACATGTTATGCAGTAATATTTATATGATTTGCAGCACATCTTCCACAGTTCACATTTTGAAGGGTACAGCAGCGAGTCAGGGAGGGGTTTTACTAACTACTGCCCTAGAATCAGTAGCGGCTGCTATGGGGCCCACAACTTTAGGAAGCCCACCAGCCCCTCACTGGATGACTCCAGCATGTAACGCCGATTTTCAGTTACCTATCCCCACTCCTATCTTCTGCCGCCTCCGCTTAGGCCTCGATGGGGTGCTGCATATTATATTATGGACAGGAGCGATATAGGTAAGTGAAAATTGGTTCTTACGTTGGTAGTGGCCTAAAGTACTTCTGTGGGGCTCTGTATGTGGGGGCACTATATTGTGTGGGGCCTGTAATGCGGACAGTATACTGTATGGAAGTGTGTAATGGGGACAGTATATTGTGTGGGAGCCAAGGGGCAATATAACCATGTGGGGGCCGGAGGGCCCCAGTCAAAAGCTTCCCTTGTCTTTCCTAGTTATGCCCAGGTTGCTAGAGTTGTAAAAGATTCTGAGCCTGAACCCCAATGCATATATAATACATTTTCAATAGCATTCCCCCCTACGCACACAGGTTCGATCAAAGACAACTGTACAAATGTAGGTACTATAGGAAAAATCCAAACCCATTACATCCAATGAGTCAGGTGACCATTCACCGACTGTAGATATGAATAATTGTTCCCAGCATAGTGACCTCCCCAATAGCAATAATGATTCCCATTGTGTCCATTAGTGACACTGTCCCCAATAGTAATAATTCTCTAAGTGTAACTAGGGTTAAATTTTTAACCCAAAAATTTCAGCCAGGAAAAAAAAAAAAAAAAATTCTTTTGTGGACATGGTTTAGCCTGGTGCAGCAGCAAATTTATATGTCTTAAACCAAGCCTCTAACCCAGCCTATGCCCACTTTGACTACACCTAACACTATGGTCCTACACAGTATAATGTCCTCTTAGTGTCCCCACATGAAATAATGCCCCATTAGTGGTCCTCACAATGTATAATGTCCCTTATTGGTCCCCATACAGTATAATGCCCCTCACAGTATAATGCCCCCAAAGTGACCTCCATAACTGTATAATGCTCTATTTGGTCCTTTGCACAGTAAATTGCAGTGGCCTCATACAGTGTAATGTTCCGTCAGTGGTCCCCACACAGTATACCTCAGTGCCCCCTCAGTTTTCGGTATAATGTCTTGTTAGTGACCCACACAGTACAATGCCCCTTTAATGCTCCTAATACCCCAAAGTACCCCTCCCTAAAGTAAAGTGAACCCCTCAGTGACCTCCAACAGTATGCCACCTTACTGGTCCCCACAGTATAATGCTCCCTAAGTAGCCCCTCACATAGTAATTTGCCCCTACAGTGGCCTTTCATACAGTGTAATGTGCCCTCAGTGGTCCTCACACAGTATAATGCCACTTCAGTTCCTTCTCAGTATAATTTAGTGTCTCCACACAGTATAATGCCACCTTACTGGTCCCCACACAGTATAATGCTCCCTCAGTGACTCCTCACACAGTATAATGCCCATCAGCAGACCCTCATACAGTATATGAATAAAAAAGGAAGTACCTCACTCCTGTTCAATGCTGTCATTTCTGATGCAGAGCAGGCTTTAGGACTCTTCCAGCCTTTAGCCTGTCAGTCACGGCTTGGCTCAGGTGGTGCAATGACGTCTTTGTGCCACCTGCATTAGCTATTCTTTCACTCATAGGAGTGTCAAGTTCAAGTTTGCTACAAGGCATATTATGTACAGTAGGTATGTTTATATATTACAACCCAGACAATATACACACACACACACGGACAAAACTGTTGGTACCCCTCATTTAATGAAAAAAAACCCACAATGGTCACAGAAAACTTGAATCTGACAAGTAATATATAAAAATTGTATGAAAATGAACAAATTAAAGTCAGACATTGCTTTTCAACCAGGCTTCAACAAAATTTTTAAAAAAGAAAAAAAAACTCATGAAACAGGCCTGGACAGAAATGATGGTTCCCCTAACTTAATATTTAGTTGCACAACCTTTTGAGGCAATCCCTGCAATCAAACGATTCCTGTAACTGTCAATGAGACTTCTGCACCTCTCAGCAGGTATTTTGGCCACTCCTCATGAGCAAACTGCTCCAGTTGTCTTGGGTTTGAAGGGTGCCTTTTCCAGGCGGCATGTTTCAGCTCCTTCCAAAGATGCTCAATAGGATTTAGGTCAGGGCTCATAGAAGGCCACTTCAGAATAGTCCAATGTTTTCCTCTTAGCCATTCTTGGGTGTTTTTAGCTGTGTGTTTTGGGTCATTATCCTGTTGCAAGACCCATGACCTGCGACTGAGACCAAGCTTTCTGACACTGGGCAGCACATTTCTCTCTAGAATCCCTTGATAGTCTTGAGATTTCATTGTACCCTGCACAGATTCAAGACACCCTGTGGCAGATGCAGCAAAGCAGCCCCAGAACATAACAGAACCTTCTCCATGTCTCACAGTAGGGACAGTGTTCTTTTCAAGATATGCTTCATTTTTCCCGTCTGAACATAGAGCTGATGTGCCTTGCCAAAAATTTCGATTTTTGTCTCAGTCCATAGGACATTCTCCCAGAAGCTTTGTGGCTTGTCATGTACTTTGGCAAATTACTTTTGTCAGATTCAAGTTATTTCTGTGACCATTGTGGGTTTTTCTTTCATTAAACGAGGGGTACAATTTTGTCCACGTGTGTAGGTTTTCTGTGAGAAATCATTTCATTAGGAAATCTCTGTCCTTAGTGGTTTTGTGTTCTGCAGACAGTATTGTTGTTCCTAATGGCTAAAATTCTCTTCAGAGTACATAATCCTTAGGAAGTCAAACAGTTGCCTTGTCAAGACTATCTAATCTCCCAGCTGCATTGTAGGAGGTGTCCTTTAACAGATTTAGGCATGTAATGTTCACGATCAAGGGGGGGGGGGCTCCCCATACACAAGTTTTCTGTGGGACCCGGCCTCTCCTAGCTACGCCCCTGGAAAAGAGAAAAGGTATAACCTTTGTACTATTGATTTCTCCAGCCATAAAACAAATAATTTCCTAGAAAGTGATTCAGCACTATGTAGCAGAAATATTACTAGTTTGCACTGTCACAATTAAAAAGCTCATATATTTAGGCATATACATAAATGCATAAAAATCACACACAAAACATATATAAAGCATATACAGGGGTTCTATACTCTAATAAAGTGGTACTTCTCAGGGGCATTGCTAGGAAAGACTGAGCAAAGTTATGACTGAGGTCTTCCATGCACACACAGTATAACGCTCCCTCGCCCTTTTGACTGCATGTCCGACTTTCCGATGAAAAACTGGCTTTGCGGCGCAAAGGGTGTAAGCGCACACCCGCGCATTGCTTTAAAAACCCATAGAAGTAGTGAATGGGGTTAAGCAAAGCGTCGCAAACCTTTCCCTATCCAGTTTTCCAACATTTACAGTAGGTCGGATTCTCAGCGGACGGAGTGCCGGCGCAAGTGTGAACCCACCCTAATTCATATTACTCCTCTGTTACATGGGGCAGAATTCCTTCCTTCCATTAGGACCGTGTGACCAAACCATGGTGTGGAAATCTAAACAGCTCTATGAAGTTATGACATGTGCTTGGTCGACTGTCCAAATCAAATTCCTAATACCATTCACTCATTGTGCTCCATAGTCCTGTGAGTCAAATCTGTCCGCAGGGTTAGAAGAGCTGTACGAGTAGTAATACAATACCACCGACGGCCCCATCGGCATCCTGGCAGAGAGCCAGCCTGGGGATTGCTGTTACTTTTTAGTGTCCTGAATACTTTACTCTTATCTCTGTTTTATTGCATATATGATTTCGGTGAGTGCTCATTTTTTTCATATGACTTATTTTACCTTGGATGTTCGGCTGACTTTTAGGGATTTGTATTTGATACATTTAGTGCTTGATCCTCTTTGGATAAAAAAAAATAAAAACTAATCGCCAATGCGAAAGCGAGGATTGACTCCCTACCCTAAGTGCTGGGTATACAATACTGATCTCCACCATTGTATATGACTGTGCAAAAGTGCAGGCCTTCTGGAGGTCAGTGTAGGTTTCCCAGGCTAGATCCAGCTGCCCAGAAAGTCCCCCCCATACACATTGTACTTGCTAATACCCTGGATACAGCCCCCTCCCCTTCTATGCCTGAGCTCATCTCACATATTTATCAATACCTCTGTCAGCAGGATAAAGGCTGAGCGGCACAGGGACTTGGAAGTGGAGAAGGTTCATTGCCCAGCACCTTACTTGCTCTGAAATAAGGGAACTATTGACAAAGATCCAACACACCTCTTGGTATCACAAACAGAATCTTAAAAGGGGTTTTAAGTGATGACATATCCCTTAGGACTGGTCATCAATTGAAGACCTGGGGGTCTGACACCATGAGCACCACTTCTGCTTTACAGGCCATGTGACTCTTGCTGATTTTTCCTAAGGATAATCCATCAATTAAGTCCTGGAAAATCCTTCTAGGCTAAGGCCACACTTTGAAGAAATGCTTCAGGAAGAAAACCTGCGTTTTACAGTACCAGCAAACAATGAGATTCTGGTTAATCTCATCCACAAATTTCAGGAAAGCTGCGCTCTCACTATATATAGAATAGTGGAAGAGGAAAACCGCAGCAAAAACTCAAGGAAAAAACACCTCTGGGAAAAAAAAATCAGCACATTTTCGCTGCTTATTTTCTGCTGAGATTCAATACGTGGGGCCTTAGCCTTAAGGACACTCGGAGTCCTGAAACAAATCCAGCTCCAGACCTATGGCTGGGGAAACGGACACCCACAATATTCTGAGATCTGTTCCTAGTCATAAGTGACTTATCCTTATTTACCTCTCCCTAACCAGATGCCCATCTGAACACTGACACTGGCAGCATGATGTATGTGTTAGATCTGTATTTTATATTAAACACATGCTTTTATTGTGACCTGTTGTAGTGACTGTACTGCTCATGTGTGATTGTAGTTGTAAATCATAGTAACACAAATTGTTACAAAACTACAGAAACACTGCATTAAAATTGCATGTGTGATTCCAGCTGATTCACGGTGTAACAGCTTGTTTCTTCACAAGGAGTCAGCACTTTACTGGATTATTTGACGTTGCTTGTCTGTATATTGAAATTGAGTTTGTGTTAAATTATCATTCCACCAGAAAGTTGTAAATATGTGTCTTGATCAACATATCACATTGTCAGCTTTGCTGTATTGATTGGGACATAAGCACAGCCATCTCATTATTAGAAGATGAGTGAGTTAATGACAGCTCTGTTGTACTGGTGGAGACCTACAGATATAGACAAGTTAAGGCTGAGGCCCCACGATGCGGAAATGCAGCTATTTTTGTTGCAGATTTTGCTGCGTTTTTTTGAGCCAAAAGCTAGGTGCGGATTGAGCATAAGGTAGAAGTATAACAGGTTCCTATATATTTCACATTTCTTACGTGACTTCAGTCGTTTCTTCATGCTGGACCTGGGGATTCTGGCCCGGTTACGACTCCAGGTCATTTGAAATGAACCAACACCTGACCCGTGTCACTCAGTCCCCTACCTCCTCTTCCGATTTCATAAGTAATGACCTGTGCTATGGAGGGCTGGCTGACTATGGTAAAGTCCAGCATAAAGAAACCACCGGAAGAAGTCAGGTAAACTATACTCCGACAACTGCCTTAATTTAACTTTTTTCCATGGCTTTTGTTTTGAGTTATCACATTATGGTCCAGTGAGTTATCAGATTCAAGTTGAAGATGGCTACAATTGTAGATAATGCAGGATAGTTAACACTGCACACATAAGGGTTTGTTGGCATCTCCCTGGTCTAATCTAATATGCCATGTCATACACAGAATGTAGATGGCCGAGTGTCATCCATTTTGCCGTTTTCACCATTGATTGTATGAATGTAGCCTTAGGCCTTATGCATACAGCTGTGCAGTTTTTCATGGACCTAATGTGCGTGAAAAACAGTCGTGTCTGTCCACGGACTGACCTTATTCACATGGCACGAATAATGGCCATGTGATGGCTTTTTTTGAAATGGCCATTATAAGACCCATGTCTGTCAGTGGGTCTATTCGCATGGCACTATCTTTTTCCATTTTGACGGACAAAAATAGTACATTTTAAGGGCTTATTCACGGTAAGGTGAATAAACCCTAAACCCCGAATTCCCACAACCAAGTTTCACCTGTGAAATTCAGGCAGTGTGTTTGTTGTATTTATATCATGCCGGGACTCCTAGCCGTATAATTCTGTATGATGCTAGGAGTGTCCTATAGTGGTTATAGTATAGAACTGTATGTCACTTGGAGGCAGGGACCCCTAGCAGCATAGATGACAGGCTCGGTGTGTATACGGGGTTAGTTTTTTGATGACCGTGAAAAAAACCGAAATCAATGAATGTGTTCTCAAAACGGCCGTGTGAATAAGGCCTAAAGGTTTTCAAAGTATCATTGCCTAATGGTTATATAGCATGAGGTGGTTATGTAATATCCACTGTATAGATCTCCGCCTGTGGGGCTGTGTCTGCTTCTCCATTAGCTGGGAGGAGACTGGTATAGATATAGGCTGCAGGCTCTCTTTCACAGGCCTCTCCTCCCTCTGGTATGTCAGGCCACATGTACAATATACACAGGCCTCTGCTGCACTGTATACACTAATATAGGTGTCCTCTGCTTGATATACAGGTATCTCCAGTGACAGTCTGCAACAATGGCCGGATCACTGAGAAGTTTGGCCAAGGGTAAGTGTGAGATTGTAAAGCAGGTTGCTGGGAGTCTTCATGTCATTATGGATATATGGGTTACTCCTATATACAGTAAGACATATACATTCAAGCGGCTGCAATGGAGAGTTGACCTTTCAGTCAGGCTGGATCATTTCCATGCTATTTGATGCTGTTTATTTCCATTTGTTATATTGTAATTTTTGAATTTTCTTTTGTTACATTTGGAATCTTGTTATTTGTGAATGTGCCTGAATGGTTATAATGCTGCGCATGGGTATGTAGCAGAGCCGGTTTAGTGGTTTGGCACAGGACCCTTGTGATATAAACGTAGGTAACCATGTGTTACCTGGTATAATGTTTGTCTTCTAGAGAGAAATTACATCCAAATATAGATATGACACGCAATAATTATATATTAGTCCATCATATAAACATCTCATCCGATAAATCAAATGTATATGTGCTGTAATTCATAGATCATTACGCTTATATTGGATGTGCATTTTCTTCGTCACCTTTTTTTTCTTTATGGCAAAGAGGTTTTTCAGACACTTTTGGTATAAAAACGCTTGAAAAATGCTTGAGGTTTTAGGTAACAGAATGCTGTGTGCTAAAAATGTCAAAATCTGCAGCTGATTTTTTTTTTTTTACTGTCTCGCAAACCTTGGTGTGAACATACCATAAGGATGTCATATAATATGAATATGAAGACCTTAGAGAACACTCTGGTGGAGAGACTATGGCATGTTTCTAGTAGCGATACAGTGGATCAAAGCTTCAGTTATACCTTTTCTAGCCAGTTTTTTCTCCGCAGTAGAAGTAGTTTTCATTTACACTGTGTGAACTGTGCCATCAACTCTTGTGATATGTGCATAGTTAATGTATATATTGTTTTTCAGGCAGCGCTGCCCCAGGTCCAGTACCAGAAGATCTGATTCGACTTTACAGCATGAGATTCTGCCCTTATGCCCAAAGAGCAAGGCTTATCTTGGTTGCCAAAGGAATCAAGTAGGCACATCATTGTATACCCTGGAGCCTAATCTGTTCTCTGCCCTATTTGGCATGTGGAAGTTGGGGGGGGACATATGATATAGACTGTGTCCTGGGGCCCAGGAGCTTCAAGTTAAACCTCTTGACTCTTCCACTATTCTTTTATGTTGTGACTTCCTGGTGACAGTCACCCATGTGGTCGTAAACATGACTTTCCTCCAGCTATAACTGGTCTTTCACTTTTAGACATGAAGTTGTCAACATTAACCTAAAAAGCAAGCCCGACTGGTTTTTTGAGAAAAGTCCTTTTGGATTGGTGCCATCTCTTGAGACCTCTGATGGTAAAATAATCTATGAATCTCTAATTGTTTGTGACTACCTGGATGAAGCCTTTCCCGGGAAAAAGCTAACCCCAGCAGACACCTATGAAAAAGCTCAGCAGAAGATCCTTCTGGAACATCTCAGGTAGGACATCTGGCTGTTTTTGTTGGAGATGGTGAACATTAAACGTTATACAAGCATGGCTGCTTTCCTCAAAAAACAGTGCCACACCTGACCATAGGGTGCGGACAGTACTGCATCTTATAGGAGTCACAGAATGCTGCACAGCAGTTTTAAGCAGGTGGAAAAAAATTCTGCAAAGTAAGAATGCTTTCAGAAATAGAAGGGTTAATTGTTTATTTTTGTCAATTAACATTAAGTGAAGAAAAGAGAAATTAAATTCAATATTTGGTGTGACCTTAACCCTTTCCCTTCCATCAGTTCTTCTCGCTAGTTGTTTCCGCCATCTTGGCGAACTAAGCCCAGATCTTCTGTGGATGTAGGCTTGCTCCAATCCTTCTCTCTTCATGTCATCCCAGACAGACTGGATGATGATGAGATCAGGGCTCTGCGGGTGCCATATCTCTTCCAGGACTCCTCCTCCACAGGGCAAAGGTCACATTTGATTCATTAACCCTTCTATTTCTCAAAGCACTTACTTTCCAGCATTTTTTCAATACTTTCTATTGTTCCATAGTACTATGTCTCTAAACAGTGCCATTTCTTCAAGAAAATTCTATAGTCTGTTTTTTACTATTCTACATATCCCCTGCCAGCTAAGCACTAGTCACGAGACTTGCTAAGTAGTGAAATTTTTTTTTTTGGCTGGGATCATGCTTTTTATTTGTCTGTTTTTAATGCGTTTTTTTTTTTTTTTTTTTTTTTAATTAGTAAGTCAGGAGTGGATTGAAAAAATGAAAAACTCTAGGAGGAAGGACTCGCAGTTTGTTTCTTCCTGCCGAATCCAACTCTGACCTTGGCACAAAAACGCATTACCAAAACACTATATCCCATTGCTCCAAAATGAGACTGCTGGGGAAAATTTGCTGCATGGATACTCTATCCAACTTCCTCGAGGTCATGGTCAAATCTGAAATTTGGTCTACACTTGGTGACTTGGTAGACCAGACTTATTTTTTCAGTCGTAGTCGTATTAACAAGCATAACAGTCCAGTTAGTTTCTACTCCAAATATAATTTAAATGGGTTGTCTTACCCCATGAATGTTTTACAAGGAGCTTACGTTGCTATAAAATAAATTCTCTAGCAAAGACTTGGCATACACTGGTATTTTACCTGCATATATGTTCAAGTACTTTTCATTAAGCTTTAAGTGTTTTTACAGATTTCTCATTGCTTTAGTGAGCAGAAAATCATACAAAGATAAGGCACACAGGTCCATGCTACAGTAGTAACACTTGGTACTCCAGGTTCCACTGAACCCCCAAATTCAACATTTGGATCCAAATGTACATGGCTCAGTACATGGCTGTTCAGGCTGTACTACATCCACACGAGATCACCTAAGAGCGGTCACCATTTATCCATCCTTATTTATCATCAGCCCTCCTTACGTAGGAAGACTAAAGAATAAAAATATCCTCTCTTCTGCACAGTTTTTTCTCCTGTTTAGCTACAAACCAGTAACACAGATTTGTATGTATTCTTCCGGCGACCTCTATAATGCACAAGATTTTGTCAAGAAGGAAAATCAAGATACAACTGAATTAGAGAATTTTTTGAGAAATTTAAAAAAACTTGAAGAGGTAAGGCCTGGTTGGTCTGGAATATTGTTTCACAACCTTTTCAGGAAAAGTACCCCATAGTGAGGAAAAGTCACAGCCAAGGACCTTCAAAGTTAAAGAAAATAAGATTTCGTTTTGGAACCTTTACCAGTAGTTACTTAATGGCCCCCACATGCAGTATAATGGCCCTATCAGTCCCTCCACATGTAGTATAAATGGCCCTCAATAGAATGCCCCCTTCAGTACTGCCACATGTGGTTCTCAGCCATGGTGCATACCCCTGGGGACTATGAGGTGTACCCCCTGGGGTACGCGTACTGCAAGGTGAGAACCACTGGTCTGGAAAGTTCCTATTGAATTGATAAACTGTGCTTTACACTAGGAAGAATTCTGGAGTAATGCAGTAAAGTACTTAAAGCCTAGTGTGTACCCCTTCACTATCTGTGCAAGATGGCACTAGTGAGATAGTTCTCCACAACAATAAGGGTTGACTACCAGTAGTGCTGGGCTCTCAAACACAGATCAGGTAGTCCCACTGGTATCACTCCATTCCTGAGCCCAATGGTTGTGGCTGCGTCTGGTCACCAGGGTGAGCCAACCACTACACTTGGCTGCAGTGGAATACTGATTTGATGGCAAGGGTCCCGAAAGTGACACGCCTTTGATAGGAGTGACGCAGATCTGTGTGAGAGAGCCCATCCACCATTGACACTTGCCAACTAATTGTTTTGGGTGTAAGGGAGTCTGGTGAGTGGATTGTTGTTCATGGAAAAGATAAGACATTCCCTGAAAATAAGCCCTAACAACTTCCAGAGCAAAAAAATTATATAAGACCCTGTCTTTTTCTTGTCTTCTCTTAACATTGCACTACCTAGGGGTGAGATTTTGTAATTCATCTTTAACTTTATTTTCAGACACTGAACAAGAGGAACACGACTGACTTTGGTGGGGAATCCGTGTCTATGGTTGACTACATGATTTGGCCTCACATTGAACGGTTCATTGTTTTTGATGTTCAAGAGTAAGGACATAAGTTTTGTAGTTGTGTTTTACACTTCTGCAGAATTATAGCATGATAATGTGAGTGATCCTCTGCTATCACGATTGGTCTGACTGACTATGTCTAGACATTGAGTCACATCAAACTATGCTTGCTTGGAGTCCTGAGAGCAGCAACTGATATGGTAGATCACTGACCTAAAACTGCTATTTCCCAACCCACAGAGCGTATTTCTATATGATAAAGCTTTGATTTGTCTCTCCTATCTCCAGCTTTTGGTTGTTTTTCTCTTTGCGTCTTACAAGCAGGAGAGAGAGGGGGCAGTGCAAAACTAAATCTTAGAAATTTATTGGAAATTCTGCACACAGCACTCACAGATTGTATAGACTTACTGTAAGTGGAGTGTTATAACCCTGTAGCTAACTATTGTATGGACTCACCTATTATATCACTGCTGTATTGTTATCTTGGGAATTTGAGCACAATTACATTTTTTTTTCTCTTTATTTAGGTATTTGGAGAAGTTGCCACGTGTCAATGCCTGGTACAATCTCATGCTTCAAGACCCGGCTGTTAAAGAAACCTTTACAGAGGCGGAGGTTCTCCTTGCCTTTGTTAAACTATATTCCCAGGACAGTTTAGATGCAGCCGACTATGGTCTGGACTAATGTCACAGATAACTGTGTGATCTCAGCATCTTGTGCCTTTTCATGTATTCAGTCTTGTTTACTACCTCAAAGCACTTCAAGCTGCAAATACATATTTTCAAGTATTGATCCATCATTGTATGTTCAATATACATCAAAGGATAAGCCAATGTTGTAGGGTGGTAAACCCTGTCAGAATATCTGATTAAGGAGCCGCCGCCTCTGAGGTCACTGTGAGGTGTACAGGGACTTAGACCTTGCTAAGAATTCTGGGAAAGTAATATGTAAAGTATTCCTCATTGGTGGTAAAGCAGAACGTGCTCTAGTGGCACCTTTTGGAAGGTAGCTCTCTGTAGATCAATGCCTGGTTTTCCTGAAACCTAGTAGCACTATATGGGAATATACCCAAGCCAGTATACCTCCATCCCAAAGGGAAAAGGGGCCCATCCATAGACAGCTGTTTACTGCCTTTTATCAGTATGACGTGGGGTACTGGCTGGTTGTTTGAAAGGTCCTAGACATGGATCAGAAGGAGTACTATGTCTCACTATATATGTCTCGTTAATGAGACCTAGTAGCCCTTCTTACCCACTTCTAGGACTTCTCAACCAACCAGCCAGTACCCCACTTCATACTGATGAGGCAACAACCTCAAAACAGCTGTCTGCAGATGGGCCCCTGTACACTGCATGGCAGTCGAATCCCTGCCACTCTGACATTGAGGACCTATCCTAAGCATAGATCAATAGTAAAGTTGTGGAGAACCTCTGTAGAGTTTATTTTGGTGGATACCAGGAGAAGGCAGGGTCACATCAGTAACGGGCAACATGTTGCTGGTTTAATATGCGTTACCCTGGTGACAGACTCTCTTTAAGTGCTCCTTTATTCTTATCAAATTGGTCAAAATATTCTGCGGAGGAAATTAATGTATCTTAAAGGTCAGAGCTTTGTGTTTCTGATATGGAGCTCCTAACACCCCTTCCTCGTCTCAACTAAACTTGTTAAGTCTGGACATGTCTAACATTGCACGTTTCTGTTCCTGATTTTTTACATGGCTAATGAACTGTTAATGAAATATGATTATATAAAATTTTGTATTATGGTATGCAATGAGGTAGAACAGTGAGGATGGTCTTCAGGGCCGGGCTGCGGATGTAATAGCATTTGTACTTTGCATAAAACAAGAAGGTTGACAGATAGGGATCCCAGGAGTCCCAATTTACTTTTACAAAGGGAACATTTCATTGTTAGTATGTTAGTGTAATTTCATTGTTAGAATGTAATATCACATGTACGCTATTAAAACATTGGGGATTAGACGTGAAACAGTTCTTAAGTGAGGCAAAGGGTGTGGGGGGGGGGGGATTATGGGGAAAGTAAGATGTTACCCATGGATGATAAACAGTGGTCTTAGAAGGTTGAAGACTTTTGTTGGACACTAGTATTATACGTGACATAGTAGGTGAGGGGCATTGGCGAGCTTGTGATGAAGCAGAACTGTGGTCACAAGGTGGATTTAAGCTGGGCCCACTTGTAGCAGAGTTGGATCAGCAGTGAAACAGTTGAGCTAACAAGCTAGTACAGTTGAGCTAGTGGAGTAGATTGCAAGACAGACACCAGCGGGCTGCAGGGCAACCAGGTGTATCACTGGTACCCCCCCACTTTTAGGACCCTCCCCAAGTGTCATGGCGAAGAGGTTTTTTTTTTTTTTAAGTTAGAATTGCAGCAGTGTTTTTCTTAAGAACCCAACTTCTTTCTTTGGGGCCATATCCATTGAAGTCAATTGAATAGTACAAGTTTCCACATGTTACATATGATACCAAGATCTAGCTATCACAAAAAAATGAGAAGTCACTAGTTAAAAGGTACAGTTGGGAATGCAAATTTATATGCAGTATATTCTGTAGTATATGTAGATCAGTCTCCCCTGTGTAGGTAGCTAGTTATTTCATTTTTTTTTTTTTTTTTTAATAGCTAGAACTGTAGTATGGGTAACAGATGTAAGCTGAGACTCAGCTTTTATATGGCACCAGACACCATCTCTGTTGTATAAAATGAAGTGACTCCTCCCCATTGGCAACTGCTATAGCTGTACAATACGGATCTCCCTACCCATGCTTAGTTATAGCATTGCCAGGGAGACCTCTAGAGCCTGCTTTCTACTAAAAGTTAAATAGTATGATAAAGTATATTACAAAAGTCAGTCCCTGTTTTGTGCGGGAGGGTTCTGTACCCCAACACTTTCTGGAAACTAATCTTTGACGTATTTCCCATTCATATATTGTTTAACTGTCTACACAGTCAATGGTTGTGTCTCCAGAATTACCGCCTTGTCCCAAGTAAAAAGTTTGATTTTTTATTTTATTTTTAAGCAGATTTTCATTTAACTACTGAAGTTAAAATTATGAGACTTTAGGCTGTGAAAAAGGTCTTGACCAGGTCTCTAATTTCATATAAGGTCCTCCCAATACCACAACCTGAATTTAAGATTCACAGCTGTTTCCTACTAGGAATTTTAATAACTCCCTCACAGACCACCATTGAATTCCAGGCTAAGGCCTCATATAGCGAGCTGCAGCGAAAAAGCTCTGCAGGAAAAAAAATCACAGCAGGACATATCGCAGTTTTTCCCGCAGCGCTTTTCACAGAAAGTCTGCAGCGTTTTCCTTTGTGGACTTTGTCCCTGTTATACCTATAGGGAAACCACCAGCGCTTTCATAGATATAATTGACATGCTGCGATTTATAAAAAAACACAATTGTTTTTGAAACTGCAGTATTTCCACTGCGGATTATTTTCTGCAATGTGTGGATAGGATTAGCCAGAGTCCCATCCACTTTGCAGGTACTATAAAACGGTACCTTTTCACAACGTGGGGCCCCGGGCCAAAACTGGCAAACAGAAGGACCTGCTATGCTTGTTGCCTTATTTTTTATAGGTAGGGTATACCTCTTATTAGTGAAGGTCGAGTGCTTACACCGGTAAAGGATTACACTCCATGATACTACTTGACCTGCCATGCTTTCAATGGGTGTCCATTGTAGTTATCCCAACGGTAACAGCAGACTACAGCGACTTATGGAAACAAGTGATCTCCTGGAACCTCCCACTTGACTGATCATTAACCTCATTGAGGTTGAGGCCCCACATTGCAGAAAAGCTTTTTTTGTTGCAGATTGTGTTGCGTTTTTTTGAGCCAAAGCCAAGAATAGCTACAAAATTTTAATGGGAAATATATAAGAAGCTCTTATACTTCTATCTTCTGCTCAATCCACTCCTGGCTTTGGCTCAAAAACCTGTAGCAAAATCTGCAACAAAAAAGCTGCATTTTTGCAACGTGGGGCCTTAGCCTTAGAACCTGTCTGCTAACCAAATGAAACACCTAACTTTCTAGAGACTTCTCTTCCAGTCTGCTTTCCTAGGGTGAAATACACATTTTTCTGTACCTCCAGCAGTCACACTATATCAGGTGGAAACCATCGTCCTGGTCTCACTATGATTCAAATGAACCAAGCTAAGATTACTATAGAACGCCATAGTGATCTACGGTTTAGTTTAGTCATCTGACATCTGATGCTGAATTTATATTCAGCATAATATATTGTTATTAGCTATTGTCCATTATGCAAAGCTAATCTAACTGCACCTATTGGGTGTTGGCAGGAAACCTATTGCTGTAATGTATACAGTACTGTATATACAATATTGTGAATGTCCTGAGTCACCATGTAGTAGTAGAAAAGCTGAAAGGACAAATCAATGCTACAAAGTGCACAAAGTAGTGGGATCCAACACTTTATATAAGGGAAGATTAAGAAAAAACAAACTCACTCAAATAAAACTAGCTCTATCATAATATATTATCACACGAAACTATGTATCTGAAACAGCAAATATTGAGAACAGGCTGCAGGTGGATGCTAAATGGGGTTTGAGGCTCCATCCTGTACCTGCACTTGCAGACAGCCAAGGATTACTCATCAGGGTCTCATTTCTCAAAACTGTCTGGCTAGGGTCACACTTTGCAGGAAAGCCTCAGTTTTTATTGCAGATTTTGCTGTGATGTTTGGAACCAATGACAAGAGTGGCTTCAAAAGGAACGGGTAATATAATGGAAGCTCACACTTCTCCCTTCTGTAAAGACACTCTTGGCTCAAAGATCTGCAAAAACTGCAGCAAAATCTGAACAAACAGCTTTTCTCCTTCGTGTCTCAGCAAATCAACTGCTTTTCACAGCGGCTTTTAACCACGTCACCCAGATATCAGTCTGAGCTCGCAGCAATAATTGTCATGCTGCAGGTTCACAACTCCCAGTGCAAGTCACTTTGCGTTGCAAGTTTTTCTGCAGTGCATGGATGTTACTGTACATCACGGTGGGTTAGCCATTGGCTATTTTGCAGGGGCCCCAACATTGAGTGACCACATTTATTGTACTTGCAGAAAATAAATGGTTTCAAACAAAACTTTTAATATCTTCAAATAAAAAAACAAAGGACATCCACTAATCTACTAAAAGACAGATCAATGTGGTCTGTGCCTGTCTATTCAAAGTTTATTCGGGGTTTAAATGTTAGATAGTATTCACACTCCAACTTTCCACTGGACCTAGGGTGTAATTGAATACTTTCACCACCCTTAGAGTAAGATTATAGTATCACGGCTGCGTCATGCAACAGGTCAGTTTGTCAGTTTCTTAGTGCTAGGAAAACCCAAACTCTTGGTCCTCACACAGTTTGTAAAGCATCACTGACTAGACTCCCGCACAGCCATGATATACCTCCACAACCCTAGTCTGTAGTAAGTACATATGCCAGTAATCTAGGTACAGATCACAGTAACTCCATTTCCTGTCATTAAAATGTTATAACCATAAAGGGAAACCATGATATTCTGACCCTTATGCTGAATAAACACCTATATTGCAGCCATTACTGATATCCCCTATGTTGACTCCAGGGATATACAGCTACCATTTCCATTAGTGACTCAAATTCCACCAACTCATCTCCAGGATACTCAGACTGCCCCAGTCTCCTGTCAGTCCTTCATACCCCCAAGTAGTATGGCTCATGGTCAACTAACTCAAAAATAAACTTGCTCTATGCGTTTCCCCTATGTTATCTGTATCAGGTTCTTCAGGAACTAATAGTAATAAATCTATAGATTGGGCTAAGCTGCTCTAAAGTTGAAAAATAACAAAGATATGCAGTTACATCTGCAGTTCCTGGAGCACTGATGGTGTGCCCCAGTACTTAGAGTAGCCAACGCCGCACTGAGCCTCGCCTGCTTTATAAAGCTCAGCCCATTCATTGGGTGCCACCCCCTTTCCTGATGCTGTCTGCAGTGGGCCAATAGAAATCACTCGCTCACTCCACCTGTCACGCCTCCTAGGGGGTGTGTCCACCTCAGTCCTCTACTGTGTTCATGTGACGGCCGATCATGTGACCGCTGAATGTAAACAATTCCAGTGATCCAGCGCTAGACGGTGAGTCTATTGATTCACATTCGATCTTCGCCTACTCCACATAAACTGCTGATCATCCGGCCGCTGCGTCCCAGCCATTCCGATGATCAAGCGCCAAACGGTAAGTATGTACACTTAACCTCCATTCCTCCGTATACCAGGTCATGAAACCAGAGGGGAGAGATCCAAACAGAGTCAAATCCGGATCCATATTATCCTATCACAACCGTACTGTAATGGAGCCGGAGGTTAGGTGTAACCCCAGACCGTAACAGCGGGCGGATCATAAATCTTCCCTATCATAGTTCACATATACGTACGTCATAACTACGACCCATCAATCATCACAAAAATACATTGTAAAGGTACCTAGGAGGCGTGACAGAGGTAGAATGAGCTAGCGATTTCTATTGGCTCACTGCAGACAGCATCAGGAAAGGGGGTGGCACCGAATGAATGGGCTGAGCTTTATAAAGCAGGCGAGGCTCAGTGTGGCGTTGGCTACTCTAAGTACTGGGGCACACCATCAGTGCTCCAGGAACTGCAGTTATAACTGCATAGCTGCATTATTTTTGAAAATCATAGCAGCTTAGATCAATTTATAGACTTATTAGTATTAGCGCCTGATGAACCAGATACACATAACACAGGGGAAATGTGTAGAGCAAGTTTATTTTTGAGTTAGTTGTCCACAAGCCATACTACTTGGGGGCATGAAGGACTGACAGGAGACTGGGGCAGTCTGAGTAGCCTGGAGATTAGTTGGTGGAATTTGAGTCACTAATGGAAATGGTAGCTGTATATTTCTGGAATCAACATAGGGGATATCAGTAATGGCTGCAATATAGGTGTTTATTGAGCATAAAGATCAGAATATCGTGGTTTCCCTTATGGTTATAACATTTTAATGACAGGAAATGGAGTTACTATGACCTGTACCTAGATTACTGGTATATGTACATACTACAGACTAGGGTTGTGGAGGTATATCATGGCTGTGCAGGAGTCTAGTCAGTGAGGCTTTACAAACTGTGTGGGGACCAGGTGTTTGGGTTTTCCTAGCACTAAGAACTGACAAACTACTGACCAGTTGCATGATGCAGCCGTGATACTATAACCTTAGTCTAAGGGTGGTGAAAGTATTCAATTACACCCTAGGTCCAGTGGAAAGCTGGAGAGTGTGAATACTATCTAACATTTAAACCCTGAATAAACTTTGAATAGACAGGCACAGACCACTTTGGTCTGTCTTTTAGTAGATTAGTGGATGTCCTTGGTTTTTTTCTTTTAAGATTTTAAGTTAAGACTTATTGTTTGAAACCATTTATTTTCTGTAAGATATGAAGTAATAGGGAATGGTGAGACTGAATTGTACTTGGTGAAATGATAGTGGAAGAATGTTGAAGAATATAAGCAATATATCAGATTATTGGTAATATTTATTACTTATGGGCTGTCTACTTTCATCATCCTTATGCCACTTATTTACATCTAGACAGCTTACAATGTATAGTGATTGTCTTCGTACCATTGTAAATACTGGCAGCGCTTGGTGTCTGTCTAGCTCCCTGCTTTTGGTGCCTTTATCGCCATCTGACTTGGATTCTCCTTGGACCAGAAGTAAATCTGCGTTCTAAGTTTTTATGATCTTGTATATAAGGGCCTTCCGTTCCTGTTATTGTACTGTGCTGCACAGTGTTAGTTTGGGTCTTACCCCAAGCTTGTTTGTGGGTGAGGCCTGCGTGCCTTTGCGCTATTTGCTCGCACTTCTTGTCATTTTTCCATTGTACTTAAAAATCTTTAATAGAGTTTAATGAAACATAAATCTGTGTTCTAAGGCTACATTCTCACATCCATTTTTCAAGGACGTCTTGCACCTGAGGGGCACAGGCTTTCAAGGATGCCCCATACATTTGTGTATGGAGGCATTCGTGAAAACGGGAAAAAATAGAACATGTATATTTTCTGTGACAACGGACCTTCAAAATAACGGTCATGTGAATGGCCCTCATTCACTGACAGTGAAACTAATGCTTCTGTGTGACGTCTGTTAAAAAAATGGATGTGGCACGGCCGGTTTTCACTGTCATGTGAATGTAGCCTCACTGGCTGGCAAGACCATCCCAGGCGAGTGACAAGCCAGCGGTCAGTCTTCCATCTTCATCATAGATTTGTATTGTAATGTTGTGCCTATTTGAGGAATCCTAATACACTATGGGTGGTCTCTCTATTTTTATGTCCCTTATTCAGAATACAAGCAATATAAGGGGCTGCTCACATTGTTTGAGGCCAATGTTCATCAAAATCCATTGGTTTGTTTCAAATCTATCTTTTATGTATTTATTTTTAGTGTATAGTAACCTATGTGAATATATGCCTATAAAGGCCTGCACACGTGAGGAATAGATATATTTGTCTGGAAAACTCAGACGTGATGTGAACAGAGCCATACTTATACTTATTTTTCTATTAAGCTTATGTATGGTGGTTATTACTCCGCCCCATCACTGTATATAGTTAAAAATCACTCGCCTTTCTTACAAAATTGCAGGTGCATGAAACAGAATGTAGATATGTGGTTTCATATACCATCCATAGGTTATATCTCCATGGTGCCCGGGACTTATAGAATAGAAGAGAATGGGACTCTTTACTTATGTACTGAGTAAATGGCGGTCTTTGTGTGCATTAAACATTACATTGCTTTACATTTTAATAAAAGTTTTTGCAGTGTCATTGCCTAAAGGTTATACAATACATATGACTTGCATAAGGTGGCTGTCACATCCACTGTACACATGGAGCAGATCTCCGCCTGTGTCTTGTGGTTGATCATTAGCTAGAAGGGGAGGGGATTGGTATAGACATAAATATAGACTGCAGGGAGAGCGTCTGTTTTGTACACAGGCTTTCCTCTAGTACGTCAGGCCACATATGCAACACACAGAGCTGAGCAGACGCTGTATAAACTAATATTTGTGTCCTCTGCTTGATATACAGGTATCTCCAGTGACAGTCTGCAGCAATGAGCGGATCACAGAGAAGTTTGGCCAAGGGTAAGTGTGAGATTGTAAAGGAGCATGTTGGGAGTCTGAGCTTTTGTTATGGGGTATGAATGGGTTATAGGTAGACATTTTGAGGGGCACCTGAAGTTTGTGGCCTGACCCACGACATACATTCAACCAGCTCCAATGGATAGCAGAACTTTGGGGTCAGTCTAGATCATTTCCTGTTTGTTTGCCTACGTTTAAGTTGTATTTTTGTATTTTCTTGTTACATATATTTGGCTACTTTATTACATTTTGAATATGCCTGGTTGTAGTGCTGTGCATAGCTATGTAGCAGAGCCGGTTTTGCAGTTTGGCACAGCCCCTTGTGATAAACTTATATAGCAATGTGTTATCTGGGATTTCTTCCTTTCGGTCGAGTTGTACTTGTGGCTCATGTTAAATGTCTGATACCTCTTGATAAGATCCACTTCTCTATAGAAAACTCTACGGGCTTATTCATGTTTGCTGAAATTTTTCTGAAAGACTCTTAAGTGATGAACATGGAAAAGAGGGGGTACTAGAAAGTCTATATCAAAGTGTGGCCCCATTATGGGTTAAGATGCTCAGGATAGAAGGGTTTGGTGTTTACGTCTCCCTCTATACCTATTCCAAGGCCCTTGACCTAATTCCTTAACTCCTGTTCTTTTGGAAAGGGGACTTCTGCACAGGTCCTCCCAACTCAATTGGGGCGCACTGGGCTGGTCTCTCTCTCTCCATAGGGCCCCATACACATCAGACAATCCAGATTGGTAAATTCAGTGCAAACCTAGTCAGTAGTTTATAATGCTGGGAGTTTCTGCCTCCAGAGCCATAACTTGAAGTTCTTGGGCCCCCTCCATGCTTACACCTTTTCCTACCTCCCTGTGGCTCTGTTTATACAGTATGGGACACTGAAGGTGTTGCCAAGCAGGGACTCCCAGCATCATCCATCACTACTATGCAAAGAATCCTGTCTCCAGGATAGATTCGGACTGGGAAATCCGGCCCCTGTGTGTGAGGCCTAGCAGGTGCCTGGTCTACCTCTGTGTGCCCTGTATGTATCCCCATGCTTTTATGCAGGACTCTATGACGCTTGCAGGAAACCATATACCAGCTCTACCGCTGTGACATATACAGCATAATCGCAGCATGTGAAGTATTAAAAAATGGTGTCAGTGAACCTTCTGTGATGTACAGCAGCGGTGTAGGGGATTGGGGGTTTTAAATAAATCTTATTCACACAATGCTAAAAATCCCTGCAGTGTAAAGTGTCTTGATCTGCCTATTTTGAACCCACATCATGTCAGTTCTGGTGCGACTTTGGGACATCCGTATGTGAAGGCACAAGTTCTTAAAATGTTAACTAGCTAAGGCAGCCCTTGTCTGCCGTCCAGATTGTTCTCATTCTTCAGTGATAACATCTACAAATATGGGTTAATTGCCATAATAAACAAGGGTCAGTGGGTTCTTTTTCTTGAGATTGGGGTTAACTATTTCCTGTACGAATGGGGTTAAAAGAGAATTATATGTGGACTCCTGTAGCGTGTAAGTCGCTGCTGGAGTGATCTAGAAAGCAAACCTTACAACATAGTTGTGATCTTCAGTGTTTCCTATAAGCTGTGGAATGGAAAGAGTTAAAACAGTGCAATGAGGAAGTGCCTGTAGTTAACCCCTTGTTGTGGAGCTGCTGTTTATGTACATGTATGTCTGGTGCATTCACAAGTGTGCACTTTAGTGAGCCTGTTACCACTATGTGGTTATTAGGCAGGGTTCACACATGCCAATACTGTGTGGTGGGGAATCCATGCCCAAAATATTTATTGTAACTCGCAATTTTCTGGTAATTTTCCTAACTGGCATAGATCTCCATTTTGGCACACAGAGCCTTTTCACTGTTATCTTTACACTACAAATACATGATGCTCTGTGTAACTGCCTCAAACTGTATCATTAACTCCTTGCCGCTCTGTTTTGGACATGGTTTTGTGAAGGTGCTGTAAGGGTTTCATGTAACAGTTTTTGCTGTTAAGTGCAGTAAAAAACACAACACTCTATGGTGGAGAGGCTATGTAATTCTCCAGGAGCAAATCATTGAATCAGAGCTTCAGATATAGATTATATATTTACACTGTATGAACCGCTCTGTCAACGTTACGGCTATCTGTATCATTAATATATATACTGTTTTTCAGGCAGCGCTGCCCCAGGACCGGTACCAGAAGGTCTAATTCGAATTTACAGTATGAGATTCTGCCCCTTTGCCCAAAGAGCAAGGCTTGTGTTGGCTGCCAAAGGAATCAAGTAGGCACATCATTTTATACCCTGGTAGTTGATGGGGCCCCATCAGTTCACTGTCCCTTTTGTGGTGAACAGCAATGTATTTGACATTTGAAAGTTGGGGCATTGATGACCGCCATTCATTTGGTTATAAACTTAATTTCCCTTTGCCAATAATGTGGCTTTCTCTCTTTTAGACATGAAGTCGTCAACATTAACCTAAAAAGCAAACCAGACTGGTTTTGTGAGAAAAATCCTTTTGGAATGGTGCCATCTCTTGAAACCTCTGATGGTAAAATAATCTATGAATCTGCAATTGTTTGTGACTACCTGGATGAAGCCTTTCCTGGGAAAAAGCTAACCCCAGCAGACCCCTATGAAAAAGCTCAGCAGAAGATTCTTCTGGAACATTTCTCTCAGGTAGGACATTTGGCTGTTTTTGTTGGAGAACATTAAAGTGGTTATACAAGGGGTAACAAGCATGGCTGCTTTCCTCCAAAAACTGTGCCACACTTCTCATTTTCTTTGTACCATTTGTTTTGTAGAAGTTTTTGAGCCAAAATTCAGAAGTTGATTCTAAAAAATGTAGAGGAGGAGTTTGCTTTGGCTTGAAAACTGTGTGTGATACTAGTCTCGCGGTGGCGGTCACTCATCTGTTACAGCTCTATTGTCGTCTTGGGGCTAGCGAGACAATATGTTGGGTGTAATCAAAGTCGAACATTGTCAAATGATGGCGACATCCAAGCCAAGCGTCGTATCCCATTGCCCCAAAATGAGACCACTGGATAAAATTTGCAGTGTAGAATCTCTGGATCATTGTAAAATGTTGCATGTTGTCTATCCTAGGTCACTGGCCATATTAACATGCATGAAAATCCAATTGGTTGGAACTCCAAAAAAGTTTACATGTTTTTTTTATTATTTTAGTGGGCAGATTATCATAAGAGAAATGGATTTATATGGCCATAACATGGGTCCACACTACAATGGTATCACTTATTGCCCCCACCCTTCCTCCAGACCAGTTCTACTGAATCCCAAAATTTAACATCTATGGTGGTCTAAGCTTGGTGTCAAAGAACTGTAGCGTCTGGGTTTTCAGGCAGTATTATAACCACATATGACTAGCATAAGAAAGGTCATCCTAAGATTATCATTTATCCTCCTTTCTTCATGCTTAGTCAAAGGGAGTGTCACCAGAACCCAGCATTTCAACCCAACCATGCAGACAGGTTGGGGTCACCTGCATCAAATGTTTTCCCCCTTGTGAATTGGGTGCTTTGTTTCCAAGATATTGCTGTTGTCAATATGTATGCAAATTAGCTCTTTGGAGAAATGCAACACCCACATTGCTTCAAGTAATGGAGACAAGGAAGACGAGTAACTCAGATTTGTATGTTTTCTTCAGGTTACCAATGCGTTGTACAAGATTTTATTTGCCAAAAGGGATAATCAAGACACAACTGAATTAAAGGCACAGTTTTTTGAGAAATTTAAAAAACTTGAAGAGGTAAGATGTTTTTTTTTTTTTGTGTTTGTTTTTTTTCTTTCCCCTGTAAGACCCTGTCAATCTAGGAAGCTCCTGGTGAATTAAGTTATTTATATTAGGAAAAATTCTGCATTGATGCAGTGAGTACAGTGTACTGCAGGCCCATACAGTACCCCTTTAACTTTACCTTTGTACTTAAAGGGGGTTTCCAGACTAAAAATATTGATGACTTATCCGAAAGATTGGTGATCGTGATGACTCTCAGCACCTCCATGAATCAGCAGCTGATACAGAGAATGGACCAGGAAGTAGGCAGCTCTAATCTCTGTATAGTGGCCAGACCAGGTTACTGCAGATCAGCTCCCATTTTCTTGAATGGGAGGTAAGCGGCAAATAACTCAGTTCAGCCACTACAGAGAATGGAACTGTCTGCTTCCTGCTCTGTTTTCTGTGTATTATCTGCTGAGAACAGCTAATCGGTAGGGGTGCAAGGTGTTGGACCCTCACTGATCTGATTTTAATGCCAGAAAATGGGCTCATACATAAAATCTGATATAGGATGGATCCATAGAACTCTATATCCTTTACTGTGCTTCGTGTTGTTCACAAGGAGGCACTTAGAGGCGCACAGAGTGCCCACAAGTCATCAGTACAGATGAGCCCCTATGTGTTGCTTCACAGCACCACAACCCCTTTCCTTTTTCAGTCCTGGGAAAGAGGGTGATGCAGTTATCCACTTTACAAATCCCTCCCACCTTCTCTTGTAACATTGCGCTACCTAGGAGTGAGATTTTGTAATTCATCTTCATCTTTATTTACAGACACTGACCAAGAGGAACACGCCTTACTTTGGTGGGGAATCTCCATCTATGATTGACTACATGATCTGGCCTCACGTTGAACGGTTCATTATTTTTGACGTTCAAGAGTAAGTGTTCATTCACATAACAGGATTCTACGGCCGTGGTCTTGTATTAACAGCCAGCACATGGCCCCATAGATATTAATGGATCGAGACACACAACTGTTATAACAGCAAATGTATCCAATCCGAGAGAAAAAATTTTTTCCAGGTTGATTTCATGGATCCTTCAATAGATTCAGACCTGTGAAAACTCCCTATCTCCTGCTTGTAATAGCTTTCTGCTTGTCACTTTTTACAAGCAGGCGGAAGCAGTAGCAGTAGTGTGCTGCATCTTCTAGAAATACACTGCACATTCTGCACACAGTCACAGGTAGTGTAGACTTAGTTTGAGGATGTGGATTTTAATTACTTTGAGGCTAATTATTGCATGGACTCTCCTATTATATCACTGCTCACCTGTTATGGCAGCACCCAATGTATGGGAAGACCTACAGAGGGCCAAGGGGGGTGAAGATTGATGGAGTGGGGAGGTGTCTGAGACCTACCAGGGGGGATTTGGTAGATGTTGATGAAAGTTTATAGGAAGTCCCCTTTCTTATGGCCAACACACAGTATTTGAATACCCGGCTTTGTGATGTAAGTGTAGCGCCACCTAGAGGCAGTGGAGGGCAGCCAGGACAGGAGCGTGAACAGATGAGTAAAAAGTATCGGTAGCTGTTTATTGCAAAAACAAAATAAGTAGCTTCTGATGTGTCTCAACGAAAATGTCTTGACGCGTGTCACCTTTGACACAGGTATTATAGGTTCGCCATCACTGGTCTAGACGGTGAACAATAGGATGACTCAAGGACTTATAAATGATTGAAGGTCTATAGGCTGGAGTATTACACTTCTACTACACTAGGCAAACTCAACACTGTAGGGTCTCCATTGGGATTTTGGGCACAATTTCATTTTTTTTATCTTTATTTAGGTTCTTGGAGAAGTCGCCACGTGTCAATGCCTGGTACAATCTCATGCTGAAGGACCCAGCTGTTAAAGAGACCTTCACACAGCCGGAGGTTCTCCTTACCTTTATCAAACTATATAACCAGGACAGTTTAGATGCCGTTGACTATGGCCTGGACTAATGTTTTATATAGCTGTCATCTCAGGATCTTGTGCCTTTTAATGTATTCAACATTACCTCAAAGCAACCTGAGATTAAATACATTTCTAGTATTGATTCGTCATTGTGTTCAATATAAGACCTAAGAATAGTGTAAGATGGAAGATTCGGTTGAATTTCTTAACCTTTAGACCTACAGTGTACAGCCTCATACACATGGACGATTCCAGGCTGGAAAATCCTGTCCATACACTGACCAGATTTCCTGGCCTGAATACAGCCTGGAGATAGGGACTCCGAACATCATAATGATCTATGCTTGAGTTCCTGCCTGCCAGTGGCATCACTGTTCCCTACTGTATATAATTTCTTTTCTGTGCCCTGCTTGCTATTTTTTATGAATGTGGACGGAAAGTAAGGAAGATTGGGGCTGGGATGCCTTGACTTGACAAATTTACTATCACTCATGCCAGAAAACTGACTAAATGGCAGAGACGTTATAATTCTTTGAGGGTGATTACTTTCATAACAAAGTAGATTATTTAGATCAGTTGATTTCACAAAGTTGAATTTAAACCTTACCATCATGTAATTCCACTTCAACATCCAAAAACTGGATGGTAAATTGTAAATCAGGATAAATTCCATTCAATTGCTCATGAAATTCCAACAGTTGGGTAGATGTGCCTGACCAAATAACAAAGATGTCGTCTATGTAACGTCACCACCTCAGAACATATGAGAAGTGGTGGGAAACAGACAACCATTCATAAATGTTTACATAAGAGGGTGCCATATTGGCAACCACAGCACATCCATGTAGCTGGAAATAAAGGTATACCTACTCCTTCTTTAGGATAATTCTGAATATCTGGAGAAGGCGGTAGTACACCTCCAAAACGCAGAATCAATTAACTAGTTGAAGTCAAGATCCCATTGGTCATCCTCGTATATATCTATGTCTAGCTATTTGCTTTTGGTGCCTTTATCATATCCATCTCATGCCGCACTGGACCCCTCATTCTTGCTTCAAGGATCTTTGGATTCTCCTTGTCCTAGATGAGGGTCAAGCCAGCAGCCGGATTCTTCCATCTTTATCTCAAGAGTTTTATAGGGGTCCACTTTTTGTTTTATTGGTTTGAACCCTAATACGCTATGGGACCTCCGTCTCAAATTTTTCTCAATTCAGAATACAAGCAACATAAGGCTCTGTTCATTGTGCATGAGCCCAATGTTCCCCTAACATCACTGATCGTTCCAACTACCGTATATAGTAAAACATTACTCGCCTTTGTTACAAAATTGCTGGTCATATGAAACAGAATTTAGATATGTGGTTTATATACCATACATAGGTTATGTATCTCCATGGTGCCTGGGGCTCTCTAGAATAGAAGCTGATGGGACTCTTTACTTATGTACTGACTAAATAGCAGTCTGTGTGCATTAAACATTTACATTGCTTTACAATTTCATAAAGTTTTTTGCAGCATCATTGCCTAAAGGTTATACAGTACAATAGATGTAATGACTTGCATAAGGTGGCTGTGTGATATTTACTGTACACATGGAGCAGATCTGTCTGAAGGGTCTGTCTGCTCCGGGGTCATTAGCTGGGACGGGGACTGGTATAGATATAGATGTAGACTGCATATCATGAGATTTGCACTCATGAGAATAAATACCAGGTGCTGTGGATACCTTTTTAAATATCCCTGATATGTGATCAGAAATACCTTCTATATATGGAGCTACAGTTCTTCAGCTACACTCTATGTGCATTGAAATACTGCAGTTACACCCTATTAGCTACATTCATTGTTGTGTACTGGATTGTAGCAATACTTACAGAATATAGGAGAGGGTGTGAGGAGGAAACTAATAAAGCACCTCCCTATTAGAAACAGTATTAGGCTGGGGTCCCATGTAGCCTAAACGCCGTTAAACAGTCCCTGCAAGTCTAGTGAATCCCATCCACACATTGTAGAAAAATAAGTGCAGCGGAAATGCTGCAATTTCCAAAACCGCCGCGTTTTTAGAAATCACAGCATGTCAATTATACCACGTGCCACCTGTGCTTTTAATTGCCGGCCGGTTGCAGCATGGTCGTCTGCAACCAGCGTAAGGATCATAGTAATCTATTATGCCTTTTTGTGGCTCTACTATCCTATACTATATACAGTAGGGGACGCTATGATGCTTGGACTCCCAATCTTCTGACTGGGTTGGGGCCAGGAAATCTGGTCAATGTATGGCTTTGATTTTCCAGCTTGTTTTCCCCCCGTGTGCATGGACCATTGGACCAAGGGGCATACCAATAGCATGGGCCAAACTACTCTGACCACTTTCAGGAGTAAGTTTAGAGTATAGAAAGGTTTAAGAGGTTGTTCACAACTTTACCCATGTCAATACACTTTTTTTTTTGTACGAAAGATGTACCACTTCCCTCTTTCTGTGCCTCACTTGCTATTTTTTACAAAAGTGGACGGAAAGTAAGGTAAAGCGGGGTGGTGATCCCTTGGCTTGACAAATTTAAGACAACGGATAATGGAGTCATTGTGCCACCTAACCAGTTTGACATAAGGTCATTTCCAAGGAGCCAGGATGTGAACTACGCTGGAGGCAGCCTTACGAGGTCACTACCTCTGGGAGTGGTCCCAGTATAGGTGACAGCTGACCAGGAACAACAGAGACACCGGTGCACAACACCAAAGGAATGGACAAAACATGCTAAGTTCCAGGCCAAGGAATTGGTAATGGGAATCAGTCACCTGGAAGAGCAGACTGATGCGGAGTTGGGACAAGTCAAGGTCAGCAACAGGTATTGGACTGATTTGGATGAGCTTTCAATGTGAAGAATAAAGCTTTAGAAATGTAAATATACAGGACAGCCAGTGGTAACCGTCAGAGGAACTAGCAAAGCCAACCATGCTGAGGGCAAGGACTGCCTGGGATTGGGTGAGAAAGCTCATGGGTTTGCATGTTAGAACTTCAAGTTGCAGGGACCACACAGTTTGAAGCAGAGGAAACCTGGTGGTTGTGGTTGCTTGAAGAGATAGTATGCAGACACAGTGATGTCACAGAACAGGGATAATATACACAGTGATGTCACAGAACAGGGATAATACGGTGATGTCACAGTACAGAGATAATACATACAATGATGTCACAGTACAGAGAAAAAACAGTGATGTCACAGTCCAGGGATAATACACATAGTGATGTCACGGTCCAGGGATAATACACACAGTGATGTCACGGTCCAGGGATAATACACACAGTGATGTCACGGTACAGGGATAATACACACAGTAATGTCTCAGTAGACAGATCATTTAATCACTGTGGTTATGCCACTATAATTACTGTATACAAACTGTGATGTCACAGTACAGGGATATTGTCATGTGCACCATGATAACCTAGCACAGAAATAAGGCACAGTCATCATGTACCTAGGACCTTATAGGAAAATATATCACAGTACAGTAATATGCCAGCTTGGAAATAATTCTACAAATAATGCTACAGAGCAGGGAAAATGCATGGCATGGCATTGTTGGACAAGCTCACTGGTGCTTCATTCACATTGAGTGGGACTTTCAGGCCCCCTTCTCCTGATTGCTAGGGATCCCTCCAGTTGGACCCCAGGAGATCTGTCCCGATCATGTGGATACAGCATAAGTGTCTGTAATAATAAAACCCCTTTAAAGGGCTACTCCTATCTTAACAAGTTATCCTATGGATAGGGAATTACTTGCAGGTTGGTGGGGGTCCGACCACTCAGATTACCACCGATTAGTAGAATGGGGAAGTTTAGTCCTCCATTCTGAATGGAGAGGTGGTCAGGCTATCACACGCACCACTCCATTCATTGCCAGAGATAGTCAAGTGCTGTACGTTGCTCTAGCACTCCCTTTGCATGTACTGGCCAAACTACTGCTCCATTCAGAACATGGGAATAAACTCCCCCATTTACCTAATTGATGGGGGTCTGAGTGGTCAGATGCCCACCGATCTGCAAGTTATCCGCTATCCTATATACTACTCTTTGTGTCAAAATTGAGATTGTGGTCAGGCTCACAGCAGTGCCCGCTGTTCAACCACAGTATTGTTATGGACTAGATAAATATCTGCAAAGCTCAGTCTGACTGCAGATAAGGAATCTGCTGGGTGTATAGACAGCGACATATGACCCCTGGACCCCGAGCATTCAGAGACTCAAGTTTTCTTTAATGCAAAGTTCGTGCTACTTGAGTTCCATGTACTTGGTTGCGACCTCAATAGCTTCTGTGCTGCATAAGTAAAATGTGGTTGTGACTATTCATGTAACCTCTATGCACAATGTACAACCTTAATACTAACATCTCCTCTGCCTGATAATGAAGTAGGAAAAGTATAAAACTGTCACAAACTTAATAGAAAGTTTAGAAAATAAGTTTATCATTTTTACCACTTAAAGGGACACTGTCACCACAATCCAGCATATCAGCAGATAGATAGGTTAGCATCATCTGACTCACACGGCATTTTCCCCTTATGAATCGCTGCCAAGATATCACCTTTTTCGTCAATATACAATTGAGCTCTTTGGAGCAACGAGGGCATCGCCATTGCTCCAAAGAGGTAATTTGCCTATTGACAAAAATGGCTATATCTGAGCAAGGGACGAAGCGATTCACAAGGGGTAAACACTGTTTGATACAGGTGGTCCTAACCTATCTATCTGGAGGGCTGAGTTGATATTCTAGTTCTAGTTACAAACTCCCTTTTAGAAAAGCAATTTATCATATTGGAAAGTGGTTGATCAAACTATAAACTCAATTACATGGTTACCAAATTTTCAACAAACTGCATGAATGTATAATACAAGTGAATATAAGAAAATTTGTAATATATGATATCAGGGAAAGATGCCTCTTTCTCCACTTATCTGACAAATACAAAAATATCTGCTAAATTCCTATCAAATTTACTTTTTTTAGGCTTCTTTTCTGGCCCTGATTTACGAAAAGCCCAAATCTGTCAATATCACAATCTACCACACGAGGACAGCATTGTAAAATGTAGTACAATATTAGGGCTAAACAATGAACCAGATCATAGCAATCTCAAGGTGCTTGGAAATAGAAGGTGAACAGATACATAGAAGCAACTGCAGCTGTTGATCGCAGTGATCAGGAAATCACTGAGTCACTTGCCATGAAACACAGTAAGGCTGGGTTCACATCTGTGCAAGGGTCTCCGTCATTTGGGTGTTCCGGGAGACCCGAACGATGGAGGGCTGGACCATTAAAACAGCGGTTACCTGTGGACACCCCAGGACCCCATAGACTATAATGAGGTCTGCTGGGTGTCCGTCGGCCATTTTTATTCATGCAGGACTTTTCTCTCTGCTGATTTTCAGCAGCTTCTGCAGTGGGGTCTCCAACAGATGTGAACCTAGCCTATATTGTAACAGTTTGCTAAGTGTTTTTCTGTAAGGGGCCATTCACGTGGAGAAATCTGCAGTTGAATTTGCTGTAGATTCATCCTCAAAATTCTATCCAGAATCTTCCGCTCATTGTTTTCAGTAGGAGGTAGGGATGGACGCTTCTTTTTTTTTTAGGACTCCTGCTCAGTCTGCAAAACTCGTGGCATGAGACTACTGCTGAATAGCCCCACAGCCAAATTGTGACCGCTCAAGGTTAATATATGGTGTAAAAAATAATATATGATAATAAAGTGATACAAAAATATAATAAAAAGCAAAAATGAAAACAAAATAAAATGACTAAAGTATGTTAATTTGATTTCCACAAAAATAGCATGTTAACAAATTTTTGGGGACATATAATCACATCTGCACTATAAAGAGACAGTTCTCTTTCACAATAAATAATAAAAGTTTCCTTATACTTTAATCTAATATGAGCTAAGATAAGTCTGGACACATCCGTAACACGGCAAGCTTCTGTTATCAATTTTTTTACATCGTTAATAATCTGGAAATGAAATATGATTATATAAAATATTGAATTATTGTATGCAATGAGTTAGAACAGTAAAGATGCATTTTGCATAAAACAAGAAGGTTGACATAGATAGGGATCCTGGGAGTCCCAATTTATTTTTACAACAGGAACATTTCATTGTTAGTATGTTAGAATGCAATATCACATGTACGCTATTAAAACATCGGGGATTAGACGTGAAGCAGTTCATAATAAGTGAGACAAGGGGTGTGGAGGAGGGGGATTATGGGGAAAGTAAGATGTTACCCTAGAATGATAAACAGTGGTCTTAGAAGGTTGAAGACTTGCAAAGGACTCTGGCACATAAGAGCACACTAGTATTATATGTAACACATGGTAGGTGGGGGCATTGTTACAAACTGTGATGAAGCTGGACTGTGGTCACAAGGTGGAGCTGATCTGGAACTGCTTGTAGCAAAGTTGGATCAGCAGTGAAGTAGAGTTGAGCCAACAAGGTAGCAGAGTTGTGCTAGGGGAGGAAGTAGCGGGATGCCAGTGGGGTACTAGGGAGAACTTTAGAGCCTGTTTTCTACTAAAAGAAAGTAAAATAGATTAATAAACTATATAGAAAAAAGTTTGCTTACAAAGTAGTACAGTAAAGTAAAGTAACTGTTACAATTTAAGCCCTGTCTGTCCCATCAGCCTTTGCTTGAGGATGGTGTTCTATGTAGTGTTTCTGGATTAGGATCTGTCCAGTCCTTTATTTCTGTTGATTCTGCCTCTTGCCACCAGCTTCCAGTCCAATCTGAATTCTGTGTCATGTTACAAGTCTGTATCCTGTAAAACTTGTAACCACTGCCCTGTGGTACTTGTATCCTGTGCCCTGCTGTACCTGTATCCTGTGCCCTGCTGTTCCTGTATTTTGTAGCAAGTTTGTATCTTGAGTCGTGTTGGAAGTCTGTAGCCTTCATCATGTTACAAGTCATAGTAATTATCTGCCTAAGCCAAGATCCTGATATGTGACCCCACCTGTTCCTCTACGCTGCTCCTTGTATCTCCTGGTTCCAACCCTGACTATTCCTAGACCCTGTTCTTGGCATCTCCCGGACATGGTTCCAGCTGTCTCCTGGTTCCATATAACATCTTGGTCTGCTGCTTCATTCTTTTTGGACTGTCTGGTTACCTCATGAACTGCTACCATGTTTCCATTTTTGTTAGAATGCAACTGGCTGCCAGTTGGTCCAAGAATCCAACAACATAGCTGAGTTTTACGTTGCCTTATCCTGATATCTCCTTAAATAGTACGTCATGAAAAGTTTAAATGTGTGCAGGCTCTTGCTGGGCAGTCTTTTCTTAGGCTATATAAGTCTTCATACATGATGTCCTATCAGTCTTCCTTCTGCTAATAAACACATTATGGCTGAAACACAGTTTACAGTTCTGTCTGAGGCTGTGGGCATGTATAATAAGGAGCAGTCTGTCCCCCTTCTCCGTCCATTGCTGATACTGTTCTTCCATAAATAACTATACAATTGCAAACAAATACCTGAGAAAAGCCCAAGTGACCATAGTATAGGAAATCCAGGAACACTGGACTGTAAATACAGGGCACATATATGCAAAAAAGCAGATAAAACAAACAAAAATCTATGAGCACAGTCAGTAAAGCTGCTCCGTGTGAATAATAGCCCATCTGCAACCACACAACCAGCCAGAAGTAGATACATGTGCATAGAAGACTTTTCTTACATTGCAAGCTGTGAGATTTGCAGAATCTTCAGTCTTTTGCACACAGCAACAGTTTGCAGACATGTCTGTGCAGAATGTGAACAGAATCAACCCCTCCCCTCCTTATTTACTGTGCGAAGAGAGAAAAGGACCACCTTCTACACTCACTGAGATAAGCAAGATGGGATGGAATGTATCTAGGGACGGACTGCCTTATTAACAAAAGAGCGAACTGTTAATTGCTTAGAAGGGAGACACCTAGTGGCAGGAACTTTTGAGAGGTTTTTCAGGCAGAAAGCAGCCATATTTTTAATTAAAAGTGCATTATATTTTGGTCCAGAATCACATACTCTATGAAATGAGATTGAGTTGTCTGAAAAGTGAGTGAGCATTTGACCATTGTTTTATCCTGGTGTATCCTGCAGCTTGTCACTAAATAAAAATATGTCATGTTTCAGAGATGCATGGAGTGGATAACAGGGGGATTCTGTGTTTGGGAACTACAATGTAGGAATATAGTAATATTGTATTATTTAGGCATTGATTGTTGGTATTAATGGGGCACTGAATGACGGTACTATGTGAACGTTGCAAGGAACTACTATTTAGCACTATATGACAGTATACAGGGCTAAAAATGTAATAAAAAGAGCAGTAATGGTAAATGTGACAAGCAGTGGAGCGGATTAATGATTGACTACTTATTTTTCTTGTTCAGGTCTGAATTTTCTGTAAAATTCGCCTGGTCTCCCCCTTGCACTAGTTTTGGGTTAAAAGCTTTCATAATATAAAGCTACTTCGCAGTGATGTGTCTAGCAACAGACTAGTTCCCTATCTCTGTGCATCAGACATCATGACACTCCATTGTGTGTTGACCTGGAAATAGACCTATAATGCAGAGCAAATGCCTCGCTTTCCATCAATTCTTTTTCTGAAGTGCTTTTAAAGGGAACCTGACATCATGAAAATGCAGGCTTATCTACGCAGCAGGTTATAGCAGCAGGAGGAACTGGGCAGAATGATATACAGCTTTGTATATAAAGGTTTGGTAGGACTTGTAACTTATCCATTTATATATTTGCTCTGTCTATGCTTAGAAGCAGTCATGTAGTCATGGGGGCGGGCTTACTCGGTGAGTGACAACCCCCATCTATAACAGACATATCTGTCAATCACTGATAGGACCGTCCCCCTGACTACACGACTACATAGCATAAAAAGAGCAAAGATAGAAACAGATAAATACAAGTTATACTGAATCTTCTCCCACAATACTATGTATCAATCTCTCCAGCTCCTCATGCTCTATAACATGCTGCGTACAGATCGCACTGTATTTTTATGGGGACAGGGCCCTTTAAGCTATAATAATCATACTATGGAATCAGATGTTTTGACAAGCAAAATGTACGTACCGAATTCTTCATCCATACCCCATGTGGCGATGCACATTGTTTAGTATGTGTAAATATGAATAGTTTATACAAGTTTAGAGAAAAATGTAAATTCAAGAGGAACACATGCAACCAGTGAACAGAATGACATACTGAATTAAGTTAATACAGACAAGATTTTTAGGATAGAATTTTTTCTTCAAGTGGTCAGGTTACAAGTCACATATGAGTTCATATCCAGACTATTGGCCCCCTAGTTTCATGATGACGCAAGCCAGGTAGAGTGTCTTTTCTTGCCTTTCAGCTTGGCTCATCCAATCCTGTGTAGCACAAGGTGGCCAGCTTTTTTTAAAAAAAAAAAAAAAAAAAAAAAACATGATTTTTTGATACTCTGTCGCAAGTTGTCTATTGTTGATGTGTTTATGTGTAGCCACCTAGTGGTTATGTTGTAGACTGCAGCCTATGGAGGATTTTGCTAGCTTTGTGAAGGACAGTTATTGTTGCACCACTATGTATAACCAGCAGAGGGTGAATAGTTGTGGTTGCACCACGATGTATGACCAACTGAGGGTGAACATTTGTGGTTGCACCACTATGTATAACCAGCAGAGGGTGAACATTTGTGGTTGCACCACTATGTATGGCCAGCAGAGGGTGAACATGTGTGGTGGCACCACTATGTATGGCCAGCAGAGGGTGAACATGTGTGGTGGCACCACTATGTATGGCCAGCAGAGGGTGGACAGTTGTGGTTGTGCTGCTATGTTTGGCCAGCAGAGGGTGAACAATTGTGGTTGCACTGCTATGTATGGCCAGCAGAGGGTGAACAGTTGTGGTTGCGCTGCTATGTTTGGCCAGCAGAGGGTGAACAGTTATGGTTGCACTGCTATGTATGGCCAGCAGAGGGTGAACAGTTGTGGTTGCACCACTATGTACGGCCAGCAGAGGGTGAACAATTGTGGTTGCTCTGCTATGTATGTCCAGCAGAGGGTGGACAGTTGTGGTTGCACCACTATGTATAGCCAGCAGAGGGTGAACAATTGTGGTTGCTCCGCTATGTATGTCCAGCAAAGGGTGGACAGTTGTAGTTGCACCACTATGTATGGCCAGCAGAGGGGGTGTAGTCATTCCTGCACTCCTGTGATTGGCCTGTAGAGGGTGATCACATACAGGCTCTCCATCTGTAGGTATTTAAATGATGATCAGTCCTGGTTGTGTTTCCTAGCAGTTGTTGATGTGATACTTGTTCCATGTACTTGATCTGTTCTCATGATTCCTATTACTGGCCCTCACTCTGCCGCCTGTTAACCAACCTGGACTTTTTTGGCTACAACTACCTGCCATCTGCAGCCTGATCATCTAATGGAGACTTACTGTACATCCTGGGGCCACAGGATCCCACTGCAGTGAAGGCTAGATCCCTGTATGGTGGAGGTAGCCTTTGGCAACTCAATGGTCCTCCGCGTGAATTATCGTCTGAGCTGACTGCTGAACAACTCCCACAAGTGCAGCGCCCCCTGAGTCTAGTCTGTGTCGCTGCTTTTGAAATATCGTCTAACGTCTGCCTAAGCTTCCTCGGGACCGGCAGCAAGGTATGATTGTGAGCTTATTGGCCCAATATTAAGTGTGATCTTAGGCAGGCTGGAAATATGCAAGGTTTATCACAGTGGCTGAGGCATACAAAAACTGCACTGTGTGCATGCACACTTAGGGTATGTTCACACAGAGTTTTTTTTGCAGGCTGAAAAAATCTGTTTCAGGAGTTAGTAAACTTTTTTTGATGCGTTTTTTTACTCCAGCACATTGTGTGGATCTGGAAACTTCACTCTAGCAGTTTTGCAAAAACCACATCAAAAAAGGGTCATATTTTTTCCGTTTCCCATTGATTTTTAAGGCGGAATCCACCTGAAGATAGGTCATGCTGCTTACTGACTGCCATGTGAACATACTCTTAGGTTCTCTGTGCTGATTAAGTTCTTCTGTCCTTGGGCTAAGGCTGCGCTGAAACTTTTTGTAGCGCTACTTATTGACTTTAAGGCTAGGGCTACAAGTGACTTTGGCTATGAATTTTGTCATGTGACCAAAGATGGCCGTGTCACCCTGTGACGTGTTCACTAATGACTTGCCCTGCAACCCTGAGGGCAATGTGACTGCAACCTCAGGTTGCAAAACAATTCAGCACTGCTAGAAGTCGCAGCTGCAGACCGCTCGGGGTCACAACAACGCAACGCCATTGACTTACATAACTGAAGAAGTCAGGCGACACAGTGGTCACAGGGCAGGAGGGGAAGCCAAAATCGCCATGTAGTGCTACAGAAAGCCGCAGTGTAGCCTAGCCCAAAGACATATTAAGAACTTAATCAGTGCAGAGAATGTAAGCGTGCATGCACATGGTGCAGTTTCTCAATTTTGCAGGTGAAACAAGTTTTGGGGGGTTTTTTTTAATGCAATTTTAAGTGTGCCCAACTGCACTGTGTGCATGCAGCCTAAACCCAACAAACATTAGAGGAGGGGCAACGGGGGTGAAATGTATGAAAAACTACTGCAGGACAAGAGTGGCTAGTGATAAAGTTCATACATAGTATTTATTAGCATTACACCTGTCATTGGGAGATGGGCTTGTAGTCACATACAGAAGATATAGGGAAATTATTGTAATGGGAAGTCACATAAGAAGAAGCACAAAATACACCGGAATCTGAGGACATCAAAGAGCGGCACTATGTATAGTCACAAGAACCTTGTCACATTGCTCAGTATGGAGGAGATTCTCCGCCGCTATAACATGATGATGGAACACATTCATGTGCATGTTGTTTGTTATGTGCATATTTTGTAACATTATATCATTATGTGCAGTGTAGTCAGACCCATGATAATGTACTATAGTATGTGTCAGGTAGCGTAGTCAGACCCATGATAATGTACTATAGTATGTGTCAGGTAGCGTAGTCAGACCCATGATAATGTACTATAATATGTGTCAGGTAGAGCCCGTATGTACTAATAGTGTCAGGTAGCGTAGTCAGACCCATGATAATGTACTATAATATGTGTCAGGTAGCGTAGTCAGACCCATGATAAAGTACTATAATATGTGTCAGGTAGCGTAGTCAGACCCATGATAATGTACTATAATATGTGTCAGGTAGCGTAGTCAGACCCATGATAATGTACTATAATATGTGTCAGGTAGCGTAGTCAGACCCATGATAATGTACTATAATAAAACTCCATATCATTGGTCAGAGCAAATAAGGAGTTAATGGTGAATATCCGAAAACTGCTGCTGTGTATATTTTGGCCACTCTTATGCGGTAATAATAGTAATGTCACCATGACAATAAAATGTACAGTATGAACTGGGACTTGACTATTCTCTGTGATGTAGACAATGATCTCCAAATATAATTGGTTTAAAGGGACTATCGAAGATCATTAAAATTAAATGCAGACAGCCGGGGATGGCTAGAAATTTTTTTTTTTTAAATCTCATTTACTGTACATACCTACATTCTCCGCTCTATGTCTGCACTGGGTCAGATGTCACCACCATTGCTCTGTATACAGGGTGTCTGCAGCAATCCTGTCGACGTGCCGTCACCGCTGCAACCGCTGTTTATGCAAACCCAATGGTAACGGTGACTGCTAGCCCAGCGTAGGCATGGAGGATGCAGGTACTTATAAATGGGGTTTGTTTTAGTTTTCATTTTCTTGGCATCCCCTGCTGTCTGCATTTAATTTTCACTCCCTTCTGGTCCTCAGCTGTGTCATGTGACCAAATTATGCTGCAGGGCAAATTTATCATACATTTTATGCCAGTTTTTACGTATGATAAAAACTGCAACTTTTGGCACATTTGTGCCCCCAGGCCACTTTTAGAAAGCTAGGATAAATTCTTTGCCCGGACAACCTCTTTAACCCTTTCCAATATACTTTACATATCCTATTAGTATATTAACAGAATCTATAGAATCTGGTATGACAGTAATGCACTTGTTTGGATATTTTGGAGTTACCTGCTGCTGCTGGCCATAACGTATGATCATTCGGGCACCCAAAAATATATTTGACATGTTTTTTACACTGTAAAATTCCTGAATCACCAGAAATTGCCAAGTCATGTGACAAAGGTCTGACAAAATGAGGGTCGACTCTCTCCACGTCCCATAGTGTTATTACAGGGTTTGAAGTGTCGGCACTCGACCACTCGCCCGTATACAATGAAATAATTACTGATGCTCCTGAAATGTATTATTTTTTTTTCTCACATGGTAGGATTAAAGAGGATTATTAGCTCAATTTATTTAGGTTGATTTGATCATCGATGTAATCCCGATGTGAATTGTGTGCATTCCTTATAATCCTGTCATTTCTTTTGATGCTCGCATTAGGAAAATGTGCAAAACTGCTTATTATACCCAAGAATAACAAATCTTGGCCGTGAAAAGTATTTAACGTTTATAATATGAGTGAGCCCATTGACTGCGAGGTAATGCTGCCTAGCGTACGGTGACCCGGCCGCCATTAGGGAAACGTCTTGTTTGACGTATCACAAATGGGGCCTTCTTTGGTTCTCTCTTTGTTCCAGGCCCCTTCCAGCTAGCCTGCCGGCTCTAAGGAAATCTCCTCAATCACCTTCCTTGGTGTCTGTCTGCCAACTTTATACCTTTGGATGGCGCTGCCTCTGTTGACTTTACATGCCGTTTTCTCCACCACTGGTGGTAGAGCCGCCATTTCCTAGTGGAGTTCAGTGTTGACTGCCCATCGTACGGTGACTCGGCCGCTATTAGGCAAACAACGTCTTGTCTGCAGACAAGACTTGTAAGCTCATTCTATTCAGTTGGATTTTGACTTTGGCTTTGCCACCTTTCTGACGTTCATGATCTCGAAACCTGTCACAGCATGTATTATATTCTATCTTTATTGGTGTTAAATATATTCATGATTTTCTTCAACAGGATTTTAGCAAGAATGAAGTAAGATGTTGTCCAAGGAATACAGATAATAAGGAATGTAGCAAAACGTTGCTTGAGTCTAGTCAAGTCGTCCCTCTTCATTTTGTTCTCAATCCAATGATGGCTTGACCTTAAACTGTAGGCCTAAAAAATCTGGGAAATACGGGAACCTACTGCCTGACAAAGCCCATCTTATGGCCATGCTCTGTGCTGAGGATGTCGTACACTTTGTTGCCTGCAGTGGCAGAAAGGACATCAGTTCTTTCACAAATGGGACCGTCTTTGGTTCTCCCTTTGTTCTAGGCCCCTTCCAGCTAACCTGCCTTGGTTGGCTCTGAGAAATTTCTTCTATTGCCTTCCTTGGTGTCTGTCCGCCAACTTTATACCTTTTGGATGGCGCTGCCTCTATTGACTTTACCACCACTGGTGGTACAGACGCCACTTCCTAGTAGAGTTTTGTGTTGCTGCACATAGAGGACAGCATACTGACATCTGGTTTGGTACCATCAGGTGACCAGCAAAAATGAATGTATGCAAGGTGCTCAGCCTCAATGGGCTGAAAGACATCAGTGTGTGGGTGGCTGCAACTTTTACAAATTTACAAACTGGCGTGAATTATTCCTGAAATCTATGCCAGTTCCTGAAAGGCGTAGTTTTCAATTCTTCCGCATGGGAGGGCACCTGAATTATTAAGAGGCCTGAGCTTCTTAAAGGGACTGAGTGTGTCAAAAGTTGTCATGAGTTTGTAATCCGAGACCCTCCTGTCTCTTTGAAGTTTTCCTTTTAATTCCAAAATTTTCATATTGTGATCAGAGCTACAGAAATGTTTTAGCACAGGGAGATCTTTCCTCTTTTCTTTGTATGATGATGGGAGTTCATCCTCATTCTAACATTCTGCCTTGTTTCTCCTATCTATAGGCCACCAATGGGACATTACTAGCTATAGGCCACCGGTGGGACATTACTAGCTAAAGGCCACTGGTGGGACATTACTACCGATAGGCCACCGGTGGGACATTACTACCGATAGGCCACCGGTGGGACATTACTAGCGATAGGCCACCGGTGGGACATTACTAGCGATAGGCCACCGGTGGGACATTACTAGCGATAGGCCACCGGTGGGACATTACTAGCGATAGGCCACCGGTGGGACATTACTAGCGATAGGCCACCGGTGGGACATTACTAGCGACAGGCCACCGGTGGGACATTACTACCGATAGGCCACCGGTGGGACATTTGATACATATAATTAAGTAGACAACATTTGGTCTGGTGCTAGTGAAGGTTTTGTTGGTGGTTTTTATTCGTGGGCAGGTTTTACATTTTTGTTTTTCTGGTTGCAGGGAAGTGTTCATGTTGCTATTGGAGGGGGCAGTTCGCTCCTGAGATTTGGGGGCTGCCTATGGCAGGATTGGGGGGGGGGAAGCTGGAAATGTTGATTTTAAATGGTCATCTTTTTGTAATAGTGAATGTAGTTTCCTAGCGACTTCCCTCAACATCTTAAGGTAAGGGTTGTAGGTGACAACCTAAGGCGCCCGATTGTACTGTAATAGCTCACATCTTGGCATTCTTTTTGCTGTGGTAATTCAGGTTGTGACTGTTCTTGGATGATAGCCCTGCTTCACAAATGTTTTCGGTTTTTTTTTTGAGGCCACCAAGGTTTATCCATACCTGCATGGTCAGAACATATGCGGTTGTATCTGACTACCTGGATGTAGACAATGGAGTTTTAATGTGTGTGTGTGTGTTTCAGATGATGTCCCATCTGAGGTATATTGGGTGGTCAATTGGCTGTCAGTATAGTGATGTCTAAGTTGCGTTGTTCTGTATTTTGATGACTGTAACTGTATGCCTGAACATAAAATACATAAGTTCCCATCTGTGTATGTGTATTTCTAATGGTGGACGGACAAAACAGTCCAGTACCACTTGTACTCATTCATCCTCTATAACATCTTTCCTTCGACTTCTTCCACGTCAGTGGTTCCTTCCCTGTCAGTGTCCATTAGGAGCTGAGAGCTGAGATCTTATCTTGGCTCTGATATATGTACATTCTGTTCAGGCAAACATAGCAGGAAAGAGAGTTGCGTCAGTCTGGAGCCCTGTGACGTAACACAAGCCGTCCTACTGGCTCTGGAAGATGGCAGCCATTTGATAGATTGCAGTGATTGGTCCCCTGAAAAAACAAGAAGAAATAGATAATTAAAAGTATTTATGCGAATATTTATCTTCTAGTGTTTAGAAAGTTAATTTTTAATTAGGTCCCACCCAACCCCTTTAATAATTCAGGTGCCTCTTGCGTTAGCTGGGGACTTGATGAAGACTGGCGTACGGAACCCCAGTCTTAATAAATAACAACCATGTTGTTTTAAAAATCTGGTGATCTTGTGACAACCGTAGCCAAGAGAAGAGGTGAGGAAGGGAATATCTGTGTGTGTAACTCAAGAACTGAACTGGAACCTAACCAGTTTAATTCAATTTAAGTTTATGCAACTTACATTGGTAATTGTGGTTACCATATCCTGTTCTATTCATTTAAGCACACAACAATTGATGTTCTTCCAATCTTTTCTGGACGTCCATCTTTGAGACCTGCAAAAAGGAGGAATAATTAAGATCGTAAATTAATTTCTACATCAAAGTCAAATGACATTGCGAAATCTATGAAATGCTAATGTAATAGTGGGGTCTATCTCCCCTCCCGATGCCTATTAATTGTGCCGTAACTGGATTACACCGGGCTGTTTTTGCTAGAGAAGCCGGCCATTTACACAACAGATAGAATCATGTATTTCTGTGTGTGTCAAGTAGATAAGGCAAGTTCATAGAAGCACAAAAGTCAGTAGCGTTTCACTGTCTGGCGCATTCGCCAAAATGAAAGCTTTTTGATAGAATATTCCATCAAAGAGACACATCAAACGCTATTTATTAAATGGGCTGATGAGAAAATTCAGAGACGTTACATTACGGATCTGTAATCAGACTTGTGTTGCTGGGGGGGGGGGGGAGTCAGGATTTAGTATATTAGGACAAGGTTAAATTGAATTTTCTTGGGTCAAAATATCTGATAGTTCTTAAAAGGTTTTAATTACACGCTATCTCCGTAACAAATGTAACAAAAAAATAAAACTAAAAAAAAAATCTCCATTTTGATTCAGCCATTCGGCGACCTAGTTTTTTAAGTTGACAAAGTATTGACTTTCATGGCAACACATCAAAAAATTTTATTGCTCTTTTTACATGTTTTAGCATAAAATGATATATGTAATAAAATTGCGTATTAATGCATTTTTCGCGTTTCTCCTTTTAAGTGGAAATGGCTTCAAATATCATCTGTTAATGAAGTAATTACGGCAATGTTGGTTGGCGACGGAAGAGAAGACTTTCAAGCCAAGGTCAGAACTTTATACGTTATTAAGCAGTTTTTAAGGCACCAAGTGATGCAGATATTTTTTGACACTTTGGCATATTAGTTGAATGTATCAAAACGGTTTCCTCATTGCAGGACTTTTCTCTCTGCCGATTTTAGACGGAGTCCCCTATGGAGACTCCAACGCAGATGTGAATTTAGCCGCACTTGTATAGCGCCATCTTATTCCACAGCGCTTTACAGACATTGTCAGTCACTGTCCCACGTAGGGCTCACAATCTACATTTCCCTATCAGTATGTCTTTGGAGTGTGGGAGGAAACCGGAGTACTCGGAGGAAACCTACGCAAACACGGGGAGAACATACAAACTCCTTGCAGATGTCGTCCTTGGTTGGACTCCATAGCTGCACAGAAACCATGCCTACCACTGAGCCACCATGCCTGCTGTGGCCAGTGATTGGTTGAGAGCACATTGCATGGTATTTCCTTTATGCAGTTACTGGTCTAGATGTAACTTGAAGATGGTCCCCAATGCAAAATCTGTAATGGGGCCTTTACCTATGTTGTAGTATATTTTATTTGGTAGAGGCCCTTTTTGGGCCCCCTGAGGTTCAAGGCCCAGTAGTGACTTCTAGTGTTGCACCCTCTATAGCTACGCCTCTGGGTCTAGGACAAACAACAGAGCAGAATACCCCTTTATCCTTTATACTTTTAAGGAGAACTCCTGTGCTGACGGACTGTGGGACAAAAGGCGTCTGTCATAATAGGGGACACCTTGACAAATATCAATCGGAATCCTTTTGGAGTGATACATTTGGCACAAAAAGTAGAATGTTTTATAAGATTAAAAGGTCTCTGTCACCCAGCTAGATAGGTTAGGGTCTCTTGTATTAAATTGTGTTTTTCCCCTGTGAATCACTGACTCCGTTGCCGAGTGATCACCATTTTTGTCAATGTGCACTTGAGCTATTTGGAGCAATGAGGGAGTTGCCATTGCTCCAAAGAGATAAGCAGCAACACCCTCCTTGCTCCAATGAACTCATTCGCCTATTGTCAAAAATGGTGATATTTCTGCATTGCAGACACCAATTTACACGGGCAAAACACTGTTAGGTAAGGGGCCCTTGAATCAATCTATCTGCAGGGCTGGGTTCTGGGAATCTTTCACCAGGAAACTTGATCTCAAAAGAGCCACAGTACATTGTAAGAGACGTTATGCTGAGCACCATCAATATCAACACATGTTCCAGTTTCTTGAAAAAGCCAATATTTAAAGATATGCAAATGAGGTTCAGGTGCAATGGGGGCGTGTCAGTTTCAGGAGCTCTGTCACACCCCCATTACACTTTAACCTCTTCAACATACAGTATTAATACAAATGGTGCATCTAAAGGTACTTTGAGGTGCTCAACATAATGTCCCCTACAATGCCCCGTGACCGGCTTGATATTGAGTTTTCTGGTGACGGGACCCCCTTTAAACTTATAAAATATTCTGATTTCTCTCTCAACCAAGGCATTTTTTGTCTGGGTAACACTTTCTCCATTAGATGAAACATTTATATCTGATGTAACTCCAGGCGGCACGCTTGGCATGGCAAAAACTATGTAAGCATCCAAAGAACACCACAAAAAAATGAGATTACCTGGTGCTTCAAAGGCTGAATCCTAGCGCTCCTGTCTTCAAAGTGCAATGTGGATGTAGAGAACCGCCAGAGCACATCAAATAAAATACAAATACAATGTCATCCTGGGTAACCTCAGGTGAGATCCCTTTCGTTTGTCAACCCGTGGACTGAAAATCGCATTTGTCTGCCGTCTGTCAGATACTGTATAGACACAAACCAACTGAGCTGAAAGGGTCCGTGTCTGAAGTTTAGGCACAAAAGTAACAAAAAATGTAATCGCCAATAAAAACCGTATAAAGAGGTATTCCTACATTCCTGGAACCCGCTCCTCACAGATGTCTAAGATGGAAATACCCCATTATAATATATCCTATAAAACATAACCGGCGGGTCATCCACGCTGGAGTATATGAGATCTGTGATCACTCGCCCTGGACCTGGCACATCCAGGAAAGCCTTTAGATTTTGAGCAGAACTGTGCAAAGCTGTGGGAAAACTCCAGATTACAATCATTGCGGGGGTTCCCTTATTATCCCTATAGGGATTTTTTTCGGCAATGTGTGGATGGGATTAGCCAGAATCTCATTCACTTTGTAGGTACTGTAAAATGCAGCTTTTTTTTTCCACAGTGGCAAAAATGCTGCGTTTTTGCAACGTGAGGTGTTAGCCTTAAACTGAATTATAAAGCGCAATAAGTTGGGGGGGGGGGCTTTGATTTCATAGTCGCAAGCACTGCTCTCCTCTTCTATGTGAGCCCTCCCTCTATGCAGAGTAGTGGCTCAAATATTAACCCTTTCCTGTCATTCAAATCTAACTGCTGCCACAACTATCCTGTGTGTCCTAGCATAGTGTAATTGCAATGTAACTGTCTATAGGATCACATGTGAGACAACAAAGCAAACACCCCGGTCAATGCACAGTGGGAAGTCTGCTTTACTGATGCCAGGCTTCTCACACTCTGTTTAGTGTAGGACTCTTCTCTCACGCTGGACCTGACAAGTCCTTGCATTACATAGGTTGGCCCACTGATTTTGAGTAGGATTGTGAGAAAATTACAGATTACGGCTCATCGCGGGGGGTTTAAAAAGACCCATTTAGGCTAAGGTCCTACGTAGTGAGCCGCTGCAGAAAAGACCATGTCAGAAATGCATCACGTGTTTTCCTCTGCGGACTTTCTGCCCCTATTATACGAATATGGAAAATGCCAGCTTTTCCGTAGGTATAACTGACATGCTGCGATTTTCAAAAGCGCAAACATTTTTGTAATCGCAGCATTTCCGCTGCAGATTTTTTTTTTTTTCTGCAATGTGTGAATGGGATTAGCCAGAATCCTATCCACTTTGCAGGTACTGTAAAACACAGCTATTTTTATTTATTTTTATTTTTTTTTTTTTGCCACAGTGGGGTCCAATATAGCAGCCCATGCGTCGCTGCTATTTAGGCGCCTCAGTCGCAATTGACCGAGGCATCTAATGGGTTAACAGCTGCGACTGTATAATAAAGCCGGTACCCGCTGTGTATGGAGAGGGCTCGGCTGCTGAGCCCTCTAGCGACACCACGACATACCATGCCCGAACAGCAAAAATATTAAACTATTTATCCCAAAATCTAAATTGCTGAATCAACTTTTTTTTTTTTTTTTTTTTTTTTTTTTTACTATTTTGCTTCCCCAAAAACTGAAGTTCACAAAAAGTTGACACTCCAGGTGCAAATATGCAAAAACATTTTTGCTGAGCAGAATTGTGTTAATTTAACAGATGGAAATCTGACAATTAAAATAATTGACAAGACCCGAGACTAACGGAGAAGGAACAATTAGGAAGCCTAAAATATGTAATATTGATTTTTGTTAAATGAAACAATTCTCTTTATTCCTGTCAGTCATGTAACTTTATAATCCATCAAATTCCTTTCAGTACATAAAAATAGACGAAATTACTTCCAACCCGTCACGTAATAATCTTTGTCCTGTTGTGAGCTTTTGTGTTAGTAAAACGGTAAGTGCCAAAAAATAGATTACAGAACAATGTCCTAATAAAGTGCTTTTTTACAAAAATGTTCAGATTTTTACTAAAACGTACAGTAATTATGATCATCAGGGACCCCCATGGATTCACTATTAATTCTGTAAATGGCTCAGTAAGAGTCACCTATTCTGTTCTACACTTAATATTTAGCATTCTCGCAGTATGGTATATTGTCTGTCTTTGGTTTCTCCATAGGGTAAAGGTCAACTTTTTTTTTTTATTGAAAAATAATAAATCTCAAACAAGAATCGCTGTGCCACGGTCAACATGACAAATAGATAACTCTCTGTCGTAAATCAAAAGCCTCCATGCACAATAGATTATTGTTCTCTAAACCCAGTGAGTTTGGCAAGACTAGCCAACCATGTAATTTGTGGAAACTTCCAACTCTCCCGGGACCGATGAAATTGGAATAGAGAAGGACTGGAGATGTTGAATATTTAATAGCCAATCTTTTTGTGCTGTCAAAACACAGGTATCTGGCAGTGGAACCCCCCTCCTCCTATTTCCAACATATGAAAGCTTGGCCAAAATAAGTGTGCATGGGGGAGCTGGAATAGTTGTCCGTCAACAGCCGTCTAAGGCTACGGTCACACTAATGTTGTGTGACCATTCGGGGACTCCATCTCCCATTCCGCTTATTATATGAGGAGAGAAAAGTCCTGCAAGCAGAACTTCTCTGAGGAATTTTTCAGGCGGAAACCTGGAAGACTCCATTATAGTCTAAGGGGTCTGCGGGTTTCCGTGGGTAACCGCATAGGGTTTACGTTTTTCGGGTCCCCAAACAGACCTGAAGAACAGAAACACGAATGCTTGTGTGGAATGTTCTAAAGTGGCTCATGTTGTGGGATTGTTTTGCTGCATCTTGATATACATGTTAGGGTATGTTCACACTGAAGAGTTCGTGGCTGTTTTCAATGGGAGACAATGATTGGCACTTATGTTTTAATTTTTTTTTTCAGGACGCTGAAAAAAGAAGTGTCCTGCTCAGTCTTCCTTCAGATTTCATGGTTGATTCAGTTGTAGAAACCATGGTCAGAGGGCCAAAATTTGGAAAGGAATCTGCCTCAGATTGCTCTCCAGATTCCTCAATGTGAACAGCCCCTTAGACAGATTTCTCTTCCTTATGCCACCTCTTGGATGGCTTGCGCTAGGTTCACACTTGTGTTGGGGTTTCCAATCTTCAGATCCGCTTGGGGACCCAAAAACGGAAACCCAATTTGCTTAAAAAGTGATTACCTGCGGAAACCCGCAGAACCCATAGACTATAATGGGTCCTCCGGGTTTCCGCGTATTTTTCAAGCGGAATGTGCGACGGAATCCCCGAACAGTCACCCAATGCAGGTATGACCATAGCCTTACTTGGTTTTCTTTCCATTATCTCCTATAAACTGGTCAAAATTGTCTTTATCACAGCTCCTGGCCCAGGACAATGGGCAGCTTCACTTGAATGGCGCCAAGCTGCAGTACTAGGCATAGCCATGGATCAGGGTGGCGCTAGTTCTAGATGAAAACCTAGTCTGTTTCTCATCTCATACATCCCCTTTAAGATTTCTTATTTTTTGTTAGAATATATCTGAATAAATAATGTACAATGTGTCAATATTGGTTGTCAAATGGTAAATTTCCACATTAACACTAAAAAGTCAAATAAATTGCCGGGTCTAGTACAAAGGAATCAATTTTATCTACTGGGAAAGAAATCATTTTCCCCCTGCTGGGCAGTTGTGTGTGTAAACACAAGACAAAATGGTTTCTACATGAAGTCGCCCCAATTTGGATGATGTATAAGATTTCTATAATTACATTCCTTACAATGCGAATTGATAGATGAATTAATAAACATCATAGCGAGAAATAAACTGGCGAATCCTTTCAGGCCGGAGATACTGTAAATTACATCAGGCCACCGAGGGACGAGGCAGGGAAATGAGATGGATTTACCAGTTGCAGAACTTCAAAGGGTTCTTACTTTTTGCATTTTTAGTTCTAAAATTTGCAATTTATTCCTTATCGCTTCTCTTTTTTATTTCTATATATGTAGGCAATGAAAGAAAGTCATAGAATGTAAATATGCCATACGGGTCATGTGGCAATCTTATACACAGCAGAACTGCTATATGGACCGAAGTATTTGTAGGCAGAGGGTTGGTTGATATGGGAAAGTCCATGTTCCTCTTGGTTCTGGAGCACTTCAATTCCCTATCCCAGAATGGAAGGATCCGAAACTTGTTTCATACTGTACATCCTCCATTCACATGCTTATTGGTACCAACACATGTACTGTATAACCTTAAGCTCTTGGGCCCCCTAATGCAAAATTAGTAATGGGGCCCCTACCTACTACATGTCTTTTAAAATAATGGCGGCTGAGGGATTGTTGGGGCACCCTCAGGGTCCAGGGCCCAGTAGCAACTGCACCCCTGCACCTGAAGTTAAACACTAGCCCCGAGCTCTTCGTCGTTTGGATCCCTCCAATGGACCCAATCTATGGAGAGCTGGAACGCTACAACAGCGGTTACACATAGGCATCGGTGGACTCCATTGACCATAATTGGGCCCGTGGATTCAAACTGAAAGTGGTGAAGAAAAAGACCCAGCCTAAGCTGGCCGCGGTGTAGCCTTGAAGTCAATGGAGCAAATTTATCAAGACTGACGTTTTGTACGCCGGTCTTGATCATACCTGTAAACAAAAATAGTGCCAAAAAACGCCTTGTGTGAATGGCGCATACGCGCCCCTATCAAAGCGAAAAAGATGGGAACGCAGATGCCATTGGCAATCATTAAAAAGTTGCCTACAGAAGAACATTTGTAAAATTGCTATAGGGGCTAATAAACTACAGCAATGCAAATAAGGTGACTGCTGCAAGTAAAACCAGTACAGAATTGGCAAGTGTCAGTCTATTAAGTTTAGTGGTCAGAGTAAAAATTGCAGGATTTGGTACTTTAAAAAAAAATAAATAAATAAATAATGAAAAATTAAATATCAAATTCTTTAATAATTTATCAAGGTGTCATTTGGTGACACATTTCCTTTAAGCTATGCATTCCACATTTTTCCATTGTATATTTACATAATAATAATAATAGTCCTTTAATAGTCCCACAGTGGGGAAATTCAGTGTGTTACAGCAGCAAAGATAAGATAAGCAGATACAAATACAAATACAACATGTACAGGAATGTTCCAAGGTGAGAGGCATTACATTAATAGCAGACAGACAGATAGGAAGTAGCAGAGGGGGGGGGGGGGATTTAACAGGCAGAGAGATATTTCAGTTCTCTGTGTGTAATGATCTCTGCTTAGGTCGGTGTTGGTTGTACAGCCTAACCGCGGTGGGGAGGAAAGACTTCCGATAGCGCTCCTTCTCACACCTAGGGTGGAGCAGTCGGTCACTGACAGTACTGCCCAGCGCAATCACAGTCTCATGCATGGGATGGGACTTCTTCTTCTGCATGGAGCTCACCACGGACAGTATCCTTCTGTCACCCACCACCTGCACTGGGTCCAGTGGGCTCCCCAGGACAGAGCTGGCCCTTCTAATCAGCTTGTCAAGTTTATTTCTGTCCCTGGTTGATATACTGCTCCCCCAGCAGGCCACTCCAAAGAAGATGGCTGATGCCACTACCGAGTTGAAGAAAGTCCTAAGAAGTGCCCCCCGGATTCCAAAGGCTCTCAGCTTCCTAAGCAGGTAGAGCCTGCTGTGGCCCTTCCTGTACAGGGCCTCCATATGATCTGCCCAGTCCAGCTTATTATTAAGGAGCAGACCCAGGTACTTATAGGTGTTCACAATCTCGATGCCCGTCCCCAGGATGTCCACTGGTTTTGGAGGGCATCTGCCTTTACGGAAGTCCACCACCATCTCCTTGGTCTTCCCCGCGTTAATCTTCAGGTGGTTCCGGTGGCACCAGTCCACAAAAAACCGGTTCAGTTCTCTGTACTCCTTGTCATCATCGTCTGTGATGAGGCCTACTATTGCAGAGTCGTCAGAATACTTCTGTAGGTAGCAGCTGGATGAGTTGCACCTAAAATCAGCAGTGTACAGTGTGAAGAGGAAAGGGGCGAGAACCGTACCCTGAGGTGCCCCCGTATTACAGATCACGGTACCTGACACACAGTCTTGGGCTCTCACGTATTGAGGTCGATTTGTGAGGTAGTCTAGGATCCAGTTGGAGAGGTGGTGGTCCACTCCAGCAAGGCCCAGCTTGTCTCTCAGTAACCTGGGCTGTATGGTGTTAAAAGCACTGGAGAAATCAAAGAACATTATTCTCACTGTGTTCCCTGGTTTCTCCAGGTGAGACAGAGCCCTGTGCAGAAGGTGGATGATGGCATCATCTACCCCAATGCCCGGTCGATAAGCAAACTGGAGAGGGTCCATAGCGGGGCTCACTAGAGGGCGAAGATGTGTGAGAACCAATCTCTCTAAGATCTTCATCAAGTGGGATGTCAGTGCTACAGGTCTGTAGTCGTTGAGGTCCATAGGGTGAGGTTTCTTTGGAACTGGTACCACACAAGAAGATTTCCATAATTCAGGGACTATTTCCTGCCTCAGGCTCATATTATACATATATGTAATTATACCACACAGCTGGTCCCCACAAGTCTTAATTAGCCTTGCACTGATGTCATCTGGCCCTGCGGCTTTCCTCGCCTTGATCTTTTTCATCTCCTTCCTCACCTGGGCCCGTGTGAAGGTCAGACTGTGGCCAGATAAAGACAGATTTCTGGATTTACTGGTCTGTTGGGAAGTAGCCACATGGGGTGAATGGGGTGAAGTCATTGTGGTGAGGGGAGCTGAAGGACATTCTGGGGTGGGAGGAGCTGGTGTGTGATCAAATCTGTACATGCCCTCAAGCCCACAATTCTGATGTTCGTTGAAGCCAATGCAGAGTTACACGATCCATTTCCAAAGTGAAGTCTGATGTATTGCTGTGTACTTTTCATTCTACTCCATTTTTAATACTTCTTGAGACCCGGTGTCCATGCAGACTGGAGCGCTGTGCATCGGGGCTGCCATCTATTCCCAGTCCAAGGCCCAGCGAATTGATGATAGAAATGTTAATTGCTTGTAAATAAATAAAATCTCCAGGAACGTCTATGCCGGGGATATATTATTGACACCTCTTGTTACAGAAACATCTTGTTCTGCGTTCTGTCTGTACCCGATCATTACTGGGATATTGTTCATCGCAGCTGAGAGATCACAGCATGGGGCCACGGATAGGAGACGGATTGGTCTTGGCCTGCCAGGGCTCCTAAGTTCACAGGAGGTAATATAAATTTATGGAGTAGACCAGTCCTAAGTTTGTTATTTTCTAGCAGAGGAAAAGAATTAAAGACAGAAACGAAGTCGACAAGTTTCTGTTTTTTTTTTTTTTTTTTTTGCGGCACTTGAAGCATTTTAGTTTTCATGTTGACCATGAAAGATCAAAACTCATTGCTATGCAGTGGATGGGGTGCAGCACCGCTTCTATGACTTGAATAGGAGCAGCCTGTGTGTACGCCCCATCCACTAGCAGCTTCCTGCACACAGAGGTGACTGATCTGTGCAGGGTCTGGGTGTCGGAACCTTACAGATCACATACTGATTACTAGAGATGGGTGAACTGGCACATAACAAGTCAGGTTCATCATAAATATTCCAAATTGTTCGTTTTTTTTTATATAACTTTCACTTTGACATAAAGTTAGCTTTGTTTGATTTAGAGAGCTAGAAATTGCATAACTAGGTTCCTAGGAGCCCTGACAGGGTTCTACACTATGTTTTATAGATAGGTTCCTGGGAGCCCTGACAGTGTTCTACACTATGTTTTATAGATAGGTACCTAGGAGCCCTGACAGGGTTCTACACTATGTTTTATAGATAGGTACCTAGGAGCCCTGATAGTGTTATACACTATGTTTTATAGATGGGCTCCTAGGAGCCCTAAGAGTATTCTACACTATGTTTTATAGATAGGTTCCTAGGAGCCCTGACAGTGTTCATGTTTTATAGATAGGCCAGGAGCCCTGACAGTGTTCCCTACACTTGTTTATAGAGCGGTTCCTAGGGGCCCTGACAGTGTTCTACACTATGTTTTATAGTAGGTTCCTAGGAGCCCTGACAGTGTTCTACACTATGTTTTTCACAGGTTCCTGGGAGCCCTGACAGTGTTCTAAACTATGTTTTATAGATAGGTTCCTAGGAGCCCTGACAGTGTTCTACACTATGTTTTATAGATAGGTTCCTAGGAGCCCTGACAGTGTTCTACACTATGTTTTATAGATGGGTTCCTAGGAGCCCTGACAGTGTTCTACACTATGTCTTAAGCCAATTGAAAATATGGTTTGTACTGAACTTGTTCATCCTGACTTATTCGCCCATCTTTGAGTATGAAAAATCAGTTTGGGACTGGATAATTCCTTTTAACTTTAATTCTCACCATGCCAGTCAAGTTGGTACTTTCTACATCTGCAGTTTGCCAAAAAAAAGGTAAAAAATAAAAAAAAATGGAGTGTTTCTTTAAATGTTGACATTTCTAGATTCAGTGGGCACTGACTTGTCCCGGGACACTGGATGATGGGTATACAGTGTTGACGGTCATAGGTGTTCATATATCTGCTGGATCCAGCTCCCATCTATGACATAAAGTAGATTTAGTGGTGTCCTATATGGAGCAGAGGATAGACTGCGGTCCGAGTATGTCACTGGTCAGATTTTACTCCACTAAAGATATTGGGTGTAATGACAAGGAACGTTACAATACAATATTACCAATGTGAATGAAAACCTATCCATTCTATTCCATGTGCTATTATGTATATTGTTTATGGTATTGTCTTATTGATCTTTTAATTGTATAGCATTGATGGTATACCTAGTGTACTTACTTATCTGGCCCTACTTGAGGAATAGGGACTCCTATAATGCAAGTCAATGAGAATAATTGTCTTGAAGGAATTGTTTAAAGATTTACTTTTGCTGATGTTGGCAATGGGTGAACTTTCTATTATGGAGCCACATTTGCTATACAAGAATGGAGGCGGAAATATGGATCTGTATTATTTCACCCTCCATTATGCGCCCACCCCCCATAATGATAGGTTTGTGTTGATATTTGTTAGATTCTGTGTCACCTCCATCATATACTATTAACTAGTGGTTTAGGATTGGGCCTCATGGCGACTTTTGTCACATTAAAGGGATTATTTGGGGAATAATAAAGCTTACCTGTGGATTTCCTGCAGTGGTTAAGCTTTATGACTAATATACATTTTCGGCACAGACAAGTGTAGGGGATCGTACAAGTCTTTTTGCGGATCCGTGACTGCGGATGACCTACTGACATGTGTTTTGCAGACAGTAAGGGTAAGATCACATGGATGAATTTGGTGGTGGATTCTGCGGCTCAAGACTCCCTGCTGATTCATCCCATTTATCTGGGCAAAATCAATAGCGGAAAACCGCGACGGAATACCGATGGCCTGCAATCGCCATCCATCGTGGGTAGCCCATGGGAGGAAAACAGCAGTGGAAAACATTGATGTCTATGTAAACGGATGGCCATCCATTAAATGGAGGTAAAAATACATGGTCTGAATAGAGCCTTATGTACAGGCTTATTTAGACTACTAAGCTCCTGCCCATCATTGTAGACAGGTGAGGTGATCCTCTCAGTATTTTGCACCTGTGAAGCCTCCATCTTAGACCAGCAGGCCTGGCTGTATCCTGCAGTGAGCTCATCTTTCAGCCTTGTATCAGTAAGTATGGCTTGCTTTCATTGATATGTTGTACTTTTGATGTCCTTTTGAGTGAATTTTTACAAAGTCTTTTACAAAGAAGTCACAAGGCTGGATTTACAGTAAATGCAGATTTGTGTGTAGAGGTTTCAGAATCCCTTCAGTAGTGTTATAGAACTCCCTTCACATGTCAGTGGCTTCCACCTTCCCATGGTGCTTTACCTCTATGTATTCTCCACCTATGGATATGGTTTACAAAGACTGGCCAACGCTCTGATATGTGTGAATAAGGCCTTAGACTGGGGCAGGATGTCCTGGGATTGCAGCAGGTCTACAGTACAAACCTTGTAGAAGAGATTAGACAAATCTGCTGGGACTAAACTCACAACACAACTCTATTTTCATTGTCTGACTAAGATCCCACGTAGTGAGCAGCATCCAAAAAAATGCTGTGGCGGAAACGCATTGTGTTTTTTTGTTTTGTTTTTTTTTCCGCAGTGTTTTTCATAGAAAGTCCACAGAATTTTCCTCTGCGGACTTTCTGCTTCTATTTACGGAAAACACCAACGTTTCTGTAGGTATAATTGACATGCTGCGATTTGCAAAAAATGCTGACATTTTTAAAATGGCAGAATTTCCACTGCAGATTAGCCAGAATTCCATCTACTTTACAGGTAATGTAAGATGGAGCATTTTATTGTCGCAGCGTGGGGCCCTGGTAATCCACCATAAATTCTTATTCACACATAAGCATAACGTATCTGTGCGCCATCCGCATTTCTCACAGACACCACATGTACCTATTTATTTCAATGTGTTTATTCAGACGTATACAAAAAATACAATTGTACCACTTTTTTTTTTTTTTTTTTCCCCATGCTTCTCACAAATGAAAGGCTATGGTCCGGTTAAAAAAAAAAAAAAATCTGTGACATCCGTGTTTTTCATGGACTTAGAGACCTGGTGTGTGCGGTTTGTGAATAACCTGGACCGCACTTGTCCACTGTGTGCTGTCCGTACTCCACATCCTGCAGCAGACCCAGCTGTGGCAAAAACCAGGTGCAATGGACTGGGTTTCGCTGCTACTTTCATCTGGATTTCTGAGTGGCCGACCTGGTTTTCCTCCTTTTACAGTGCAAAGGTCGAAAACCGCCATCGAACCTGCAGTGATGATTGACACATTGGGGTCATTGTTGCAAATTTTTGTGCCGTTCTTTGCCTTTTTATGCCTCCTCACTTACTAAAAAGGTACAATTGAAACCATTTACTAAGGTGCAGTTGCCACGATTTATTAAACTCCCTTCTACTATACTGCTAGGGGACATTGGAGTGGATAGTCACTGGAGATTCGGCCACCATTAACCTGCTGCAATCTAGCAATATGTGGTCCTGGCCTAAAAGAGGTTTCCAGGACTATAATAATAACGGCATCTCCTTAGGATTGGTGGACTCTCGGCAAACCATCAGTAAACTGAATGAAGGGTCCCTGGTACAATGCCTGGTACAAAGGCTCAGTCCCATGCACGGGAATGGGGTGGAGTTCCTGTAAGCACAACCAAAGGGATGGAGAAATTGGATTCATTCAGTTGATCACTGGTGTGCTAGAAGTAGGACCCCTATTGATCAGATATTCATAGTCTATTTCAAGACCTCATGCACACAACTTAGTGGGCAGGGTGAGTGGGTGACGATATTCTCGAGGCACGTGGGTCACACTCGAATGCCATCTGTACTTTATTTCTTTCTATGGCGTGTTTCCCCCATTCCAATTTCACAGAGAAGGATAAGACCTACGCTATAAACATCGGAGCAGAGCATTGGAGCCCCCTCAGATGGCACGCCCGGTCCTGTGCATGGGGTCTAGGGATGACGGAATAGTTAACAATAAGTTTAGAGATTACGGAGGTTCTGGGTAATCTACCCTAGACCGTATATACTCTATAGGGTTAAGCTGAGATATTGGAAGCATTTCAAAGCTTGGTGGCGACACCGAGGCCAGGAACAGGTCACCTAGTAATACATCGCCTGGGCCTCCGACCATTGTTCTTGTCAGGAAAAAGGGATATGTAATAACTTTCCATTCGCGATCACTATAAATTTCCAATCTTGCAGAGATCAAGGGCTCTTAAAGATGCAGGAATGGTGAATTGGGCCGTTCCCAGGATCCAGATGTATCTGTTTTTCTAACTGTGGAAGATGTTTATAAGAAGTGATGGAATGTGGTACTTGTATAAAGCAAATTCTCTGGGATTACCTCCTTATATACACAGCGTACAGGGCAGGAGATACTTTATAGTGATCTATATTTTTACAATTTATCCGCATCTGTGTTTTCAGGCTTTAGCTAAGATTAAGAACAGGTGACCGGTGGCGTTTCTCAGAACGTTCTCATCGTAAATGAGCCAAGTGAGTGTGATGTTAAGGAAAACAAGGACATGATGAAAATGTTAAGTTATAATAGACTTAAAATGAAGGGATATTACATGAAATACTCTGTAATGCAGAGACTTTTGTGTATGCCATCTTTGCTACTTGTGATACGATTCTTCTAATGCAGGATGCAAGATTGTACCTGAGACTGTGTAGGACACAAGAATGATGACTGGGTTGCCATGTAATTGAGTTTTTACTAAGACAATCTGTCACCAGAACCCATCATATCACCCCAGCCCTGCAGATAGATAGATTAGTGTCACCAGAACCAGCATATCACCCCAGCCCTGCAGATAGATAGGTTAGTGTCACCAGAACCAGCATATCACCCCAGATCAAAGTCCTTGTACGACTGATGTGTGCATGGAGACAGCTTGATACTTTTGGGGGGTAACAAGAAGCTGTAGTTCCCTTTTGTTGGCTGTGCTTGCCGGCTGCTAAGATGGCTGCCTTCCTTTGTACAGTCATTCTCTACCCCTTTCCAGAACTGGCTGCACCACTGCTGCCTGTATCCCAGGCAAGAGCACATTCTATCTTTCTGTCATCTGCATACGTTCTGAATGAGAGCTTCCCCAGTGATCACATGGAGACCATCTCCAGTCTGTCCTTCTTGGGTCCCAGCACCTGCAAGTTCATCTCGACCTGTCAGAATTCCGCCATCTAGTGGTTCAGAGATGAGCTTTGTGCACAATAACTGCAATTTCTAGTATGCTGCTGTCTCTTTAAAAGGAGAAGGAGTAACGTTCCATCACACTGCACTTATTATGCTGAGTCCTATATAAAGACAGCTGCTTTATTCATACTGCCTCCTGCTTTTAAGAGCCTACAAGGAGAAACCTATCAGTTATAAGCAGGAGGGAGGGAAAATCGGTGTAAACAAACATCTCATGGTGTACTCTGCACACAGCACTCACAGATAACAGAGAATGGCAGTGTGAGTTGTGTGATGGGTGTATAACTCTGTAGCACATATAGAGGACCAAGGAGGGAGGCACTTGATGGAGAGAGGAGGTCTCTGAGAGCTGCCAGTAGGGATTTGATAGGTGGTCTTGCAGTTCACAGATAAACCACACAGGAGAGACTGGCAGCAGGCTCCATATAAACTACGGGATTACGTGGAACAGCAGGTGCATGTATGGATGCAGATGGGCAGGAAGAAAGCAAATGACCCTGGTAGAACATAGATGGTGAGTTAACATTATATGTGCATATTGCTGAAATGCTACCTTAAAGCCAAATGATGATGTCATCACCCACATAAATATAATCTTGAAATATTCCGGTTTTCACACTACTAAGGAAGAGCAGAGCAAGCACGAGGCAGGGACGCCTAGAATTATAAATCTCAAGACTAGGTTCACACCAGGAAATCTGGTCCAATTTGCCCTGTGTGCATGGGGCCTTAATGTTGCTCATTTTTCATCTTTGCTGTGTAGATTGAATATATGACTGAGCTGCAATACCACTCACAGCCCGTGCATCGGAGGGGCGCTATTCATGATTAAACAGCCTATTTTTCTAATCTCTGATAACCCATTTAAGATTCAAGACGTTTCCTTAGGCTCTCTTTGTTCACTCTGTGCTATCATGTGTTATGGATTAATCAAATTCTAAGAATCCAAGGTTGTTCTATTAACCATTTTATTATATCATTCTCCTGCAAACAATAAGACAGGAGGAAAGTGGGAAAGATAAATGGAATGTGACATGAAGTCTATCCTAAGGTTAGAGATCAGAGTAAGTGAGCAGAAATCTCCATCCCGCTTATATATTACAGAAGATGGAGCTTGTATGAAGTAATAGATGTAAGCATTATTCTACGGAGCGTATTCAGACCGGTTTGTTTCTTGGACATTCATCATTAACTCCTTATTTGCTGCAGAGTTTCTAGTGAGCCTGTAATAACTTACATACAACAGCGTTCTAAAGCTGAAACTTTTGAGTTTCGATACCCATGAACCACTGTTACACTGGGGTCTAAAGATACACCAAAGTATAATAAATGGAGGCCCAGGCCCTTCACCTCTTATCTTTACTGCATGCAGCGCTGCCTCAGTGTCCTTTTCCGGCCTCCTGGGTGACATCACAGGTCTCAGGGGACCACTGAGGCCTGCAATTGGGCCTCTGCGGTAACATGGGGCGTGCCAACATCATGACACTTGTGTTAAAGCATCATGACGACGGGGCACCCCTTGTGACTGCTAAGGCCCAATCTCAGGTCTCAGCAATTCCCCAGGGCCTGTGTCGTCACCATGAAGGAGCTCCGGACAGTTAGTCTGTTTCACAAAGAAGGGTTCAAGACCTGTCCCAAATGCGCTTGTGAGTGGAGCGAGAATGCAGTTAGTGCATCACAGCTTGGTGTAGAAGGATTAATCTGTTACATTGTATTATGTGTTGCGATGTACTTGCATAATGTGTCGTATGCATGCTGCTTACATTGGTACAGGTCAACACGCAACCAGTGTTTTGGTGCTTACTAGCAGCTGATTCCTTGGAGACCGAACAAAGTTGCCCCCATGAGTTGTACCATGGGAAAAGTTGTTTGTTGCTCTCCTGTGTTGTGACTCACCAACATTGACAGGGATGGGAGATTTCACCCCTCTCTTTGTTTTGGAAGGCTCCTATACATTCTGGGAGAGTTGGCAAGTATGGCTAAATTCAGACGGTTGTATTCAGGACAGAAAACATATTCCATGTATTGGCCGCATTTACCAGCCCAACTCTGGCTTGAAGGATCTGAATTTAGAGATGTTTCTGCTGAAAGTTCAGTTTCGTCAAGCTGGAAAATGCAGACAATACATGGAATGAGACTGAAGAGTTGTCCTACAGAGCAGGGACTCAACAAGCCCTACCCAAGAGCCAGTCTCCTCTGTTGGTAGACTAGTACTATGTATATGTGGCATATATTCAGTGTCGGACTGAGGTTCCTTTTGGATCCACCAGATAAAATGACACTGGTGTCTTCTGCTGGATCATGATTGTGTTAGATCCTGGACCCATCAGAGGATCTTCAGATACTCTGGTGGGCCTACACTGTATATATAGTATATGCCCTGTAGACCCTGTAGTGTTGTGCCTGGTTCGCCTCTGAGTTCACTCTTCTAAAATGTTCTCCAAATTACATTGACTTAAGTCTAAAAGTATCCGCGAGATTCCGATCACATTTACTTTGTAGTTTCACATTCCAGTCAGCTTCCGAGTCTTAATGTGGGCATCATGTTTTCTGCTGAATTTCATTCACAAGTGGATTTTCAATCTTTCCTCTGTTTATGTAAATGCAGAAAACTGATTTCTTATCAAGTGAGACTTTGTAAAAATAATTATTTGGAATTATTTGAGGTCATTGCATAAATTTTTAAAGGTCTCGCTTCGTTGCTAAATTCTCCTTCAGCATATTTTCCGGCATTTGTGTGCAGTTTTATGGGACACTTCACTTGAGTTACTTCATTATTAAATAATGTGAATTGTGCTCCATTCAGTAACTCCGTTCTCTACGGTTTAGCGAGGCCTGACCGACCAGTCCTGGTCATAATAAAGGTGCCTCATTTACTTTACTTAATAAAACTCTGCGCTGTTTGGCTTTCATACGGCATGATCTAACACCCATATCCTAGGGATCCATAGCGAAATATAATAACACCCCCCACACCGTGATGTTTTTATAAAGTTAAGGAATTTTTTTTTTAGAAAAAGATATTCACACTCCGCATCACTCAGATGGTTTATTCTTTATGGTACACATCGTGAACACCGTGGGGGGGTGGTTTATTATTGGTCAAGAAAAAGTGAGTTCATCATATTCGCCCCACCTTACATAGCCTCCCTACCTGATCCATCTCATGATACCACACTTACCCCAGTCCCACAGATCCATTGCGTTGGGATAACCTTTAACTCTGACATATCCTTCAAGCCACACATCCAATCTCTCAACACCTCCTGCCGCCTCCAACTCAAGAACATTCATTGAATCCGCTCCTACCTCACCCCTAGTCCATCCCCTCATAATCTCCCGCTTAGACTACTGTAACACCCTTCTCCATGGCCTCCCAGCAAACACTCTCGCCCCCCTCCCTTCCACACTAAACTGTGCCACTCGCTTTATCCAGCTTCCCCCCCCCCCCCCATTTTTCATCAGCTGCTCCTCTCTGCCAATCCCTACACTGACTACCCATCGCCCAGGGAGTAGAGTTTAAAATGTTAACTCTGACATACAAAGTCATCGACAACCTGTCCCTTCCATATATCTCTGACCTCATCTCCCGGTACCTGCACTCACGTAACCGCCGATCCTCCCAGGACCTCCTACTCCGTTCTGCTCTTATAGATAAGAGAAAAAAATTATACTCTCCTTTCCTCACCTATTTTGGGCCTCCTGGCGGCATCCAGCACTCTCTCCTGGTGATGTCATGCGCCTGGGGTCACCGATGACTCTTGGCGTGCCCATGTGACTGCTGTGGCCCAATCAAACGCCTCAAAGGTGTTCCTGGGCACATGACGTCGCAGAGGAGACAGAGAGTGAGCACCGGATGCCACGAGTAGGCCTAAATGAGATGATGGGAGCAGAGATCACGCAGTATAATAATTTTACTTCTAATTCTATCCAGACTTGTATGACCTGGAATGAATCAGGGACCCAAGCCACCTGAAACTAAACAAATCTCAGGGTTCGCACATCTCTACCCAACATCCACAAGGGTCAGTGGTTTCATAGAAAGTCAATCTACCTATCAGTATATTTTTGGCATGTGGAAGGAAACCCACACAAATATGGGGAGAGCATACAGATGTTGCCCTTGGTCGGATACAAACCCAGGCAGAAGTGCTAACCACCGAGCCACCATCCTGCCCACCGAGCCACCATCCTGCCCACCGAGCCACCATACTGCCCACCGAGCCACCATGCATAAAACCGAATATCAAAAGAAAAGATGTCAAAGCACTGGGCACCCTCCTACCTTTATTTTTTTTTTTCTCTTAAAAGTGTACAGAAATTGATAAAAGTTGACAACAAAAACTGGACTCGATGCCAAAGACGGATCTCCATCACATGAATATTGCATTGGTTTTGGTTAGATGGATTAATGACCTTTTCCGCTCGAATCTCAGACTGTAGCATGAAATTGACTTTCTTAATAATTCTGAAAAATAATAGCGAAAAAAGAGTGCGGAGACTGATTACATTCTATCACATGCTGGTTGATAGTTTTTTGATTTTTGCCACTTTTTGAGCCGGAATTACATTAATAAGGATAATTGTGACTTTGCGGGCAGATTTGAGTCTGTAGAGAGTGCGGCATGAAATGTAGCCGGAGAAGGTTTGTTGATGCTGATTAAAGGAGTGAAGCGGCGGCTCGGCAGAACGGATGTAGTACATAGCAATTATTGTAGGGAAGTGGGATACGTAGTCGCTAGAATAATGTATTCATACATACTACAGAATTGTGTTCCAGCAAAGGTGATGACAATCATTACAAGTCCTACATTTAGAGGTTCGGTAAATCGTCTCTCCATTGAATGATCTAAAAATCAAACCGAGGATCGAGGGACTGATGTAGAATTTCTGAAGAACCCTTTTATTTCCCCTTTTACTACTGCGTTTTCTATTCAAATATTGCTCAAGTCTCAATAACATGAAAGGCGTTGTATAGGACGTTTCTCCGATGCCGTAATATAACATTATCATGTAGAGACATTCAATGATGGGTTTCCATTGATGAATCACAACATTCTTGTAAAAAATAGAAAAGTATGTGAAATACGATGTATATATTTTAATACGGTTAATTCTGGAGCATGCAAGGTTGGCCAAAAATTTTAGGCAAGTGTGGAATTAGGATGCAAAGTGTTATTGGTGAGTAAATTACAAGAGAAATCTAAATCCCATCCATATTTGGTGTGATCACTAGGGTCTGGATGTTAGAGCCGGGTTCGAACCATGGGTTTGCCACCCAATATTAGACTCCTCAAACTCCAGGGTATAATAAGTGGGAGGTGAGTAAAAGTAACAATTGTACTCACCTTGCTTCACCTCTCCTGGTCCCCGACATTCTCTTCAGGCCTCTTCCAGCCTCTGGCTGACATCATGTGCCTCTGGGTCTTTGCTGAGGCCTGTGTCACCAGGGAGCGTGATGGCAGCCAGAGGCTGGAAGACACACAAAGAAGACTCCCAGGGACTGCCAGAGGCTGAAAGGTTCCCCAGGAGAGGTGAGGCAAGTTGAGTATAAGGCTAGGTTCACACTAGTGTCAAGTTTTTGTCCATCGAGTCCACATGGGGACCCGAAAGACGGAAACCCTGTCCGCTTTAAAAGCGCTAACCCGCAGACCCCATAGACTATAATGGGGTCCACCAGGTTTCCGTCTGGTTTCAGCCAATTTCATGCTGAAAGTTCACTACTGCTTGTAGGACTTTTCTCTCTGCTGATTTAAGTGGAATCCTGGACGGAGATAAGCAAACGTTAGTGTGAACCTAGCGTAACGCTTCATTTTTACTCGCCTCACCTGGGTCTCTACTTACTAAGAAGTATAATAACAGCACTTCTAGTTCAACACGTTCAGGTCCAACCTCATGTGTATTCATCGAAACAAATATCATGAAGATCGCCCATCTGTAGTGACCAACTTTGTCTCATTAAATCTTGGCTCACTTGTCCACGGTTTTTGGCAGAACTCGGCAGGGAGGTTGTTCCCGCCATCTTGGAGAACTAAGCACAGATCTTCTGTGTATGTAGGCTTGGTCCAATCCTTCTGTCTATTCATGTCATCCCAGACAGACTGGATGATGCTGAGATCAGGGCTATATCTGTGGGGGCCGTATCATCACTTCCAGGACTCCTCCTCCAGAGGGCAAAGGTTACACCAAATATTGATGGGATTTACAGTTCTCTTTAATTCATTCACTTAATTTTATTAATTGTCAAAAATAAACTATTAACCCTTCTATTTCCGAAAGCATTCTTATTTTGCAGCATTTTTAAAGTCCGATATAGCTTGTCATTCTAGACAGGTGGCTAACCGGATATGCTGATCTAGAAATCTTGGCAGAAGTCTAAAAGTTTTTAGTAAGCCGTAGATACAACACAAACACAGTATGGGCTCCATTGAAAGAAATCTATCCATAGAACCCGGTCAAGTACACGAGGGAAACTTACAGGAGAACATTAAGAAAAGGGAAACTCAGGTACAGCTATTGATCTAGATTTCAAAGCCCAATAGGAAATTCCCTTGTTTCTTAGCTCAAAGAGGGATGAAAAAAATAAATGAACCCCTAGCAACGCATGACTTCCCAATCTCTGTATCAGAACCCTCTCTCTTATCAGAAGCACGTGTTTAATCTTCATGGCCCCTGTCTGGTCACTACTATCATATCAATAGAGCATCCCCTTGGGGATATATTAAAATTCTGATTTTAATTCCTTGTGCCTTCTATTTCTCATCATTATGGCAGAACATGAAGGTAATAACAGCAATGATCACTCGCATATGGTTCACATTTTAATAAATTGCCGGATACTTTTGATGTCCCCATGTAATTACCAGGACACAAGCAAAATTATACATGGACACGTGAACATTAGAATACCGTATACTGTAAAGTATATGTACTGCCATACAGATGCATTTCCATGACTATATAGAATATTCCAGGGCTGCTCTATGGTCTCTGGGCTATAGCATATATTAAGGCTCCCAAGCAGGAGACCCATATATAACATTTATGGAAGGGGACCATAGAGGTGAGACAGCTCCAAAGTGGGCCAGTCCATGGGTGGGGGAACCAAGTGGGCACAGCCGGTGAGCAACAGGTAGCAGCCAATATCTTACTCCCCGATTCCTACTCCTGTCACATCTGGCCTCTGCTTCTGCCTCCAGGGCACAGACGCTGATGAACGCTGTGGCGCCCTCTGGAGGAAGAAGCAGAGGCCTGACTGGACAGGAGCGGAAATCAGGGAGTAAAACATTGGCCACTACATGTTAGTATAAATCAATAGGTAGCAGCCGATTAAAAAAAGATGCATCAGCTTATGCCAGGAGGCAGACAGGTATGGTCACTAGTTTGATACCGTTTGATGAATCTCGACCACAGTTGCTTTGATCATACTTCAATTTGGATCACTCAGTAGAACCCAAAGGGGTTGGAAGGGGCACGACCAGGAGCTTATCTGACAGATTCTACTGTGAACGGCATTCTGCAGCTTGCTATGTATTGAAATACAGGCAGAATACTGAAGTCACAGTGCAAAATACTTAATAAAAAGTTGGAAAAATGCTTTGCTGCCAAAATACATGCATATGAATATAACTGATGGAAATGTGTCCCGAGCCTTTAAAGTCCATGCATTGTGACTAGAAAAGGCAGGTTCTGCCCCAGAAGGTGGCGGGTTTTAATGTGCCCTGACAGTAGCCATAGTGAGACTCTGCTACCGATGGGCCAGCACTATACAACTTTACCTGTACAACATTAATCCATCAAGATTTATCCAGTTTTTGGAATAAGACATGACTTTTGTAATCCTGTAGAGCCCCTTAGGTCACCGATATATATATATATATATATATATATATATATATATATATGTGTATATATTATAATATTAGAACACTGCTGGCATGATTTTGGCATATTGAACTCCAATGTGCCTGATCCTTCTTTCCCATTGGAGGAAAGTTGAGAATAGCAGTTTTTATATTATATTATTATTTTATTTTTTTTTATTTTTTTTTTTTATCTCCTAACACAAAATTTTTCTTTTTATGAACAAATGTCAGTGACAGTTCAATTTTTGTGACATTTTGTTTTTTTTTTTGTTTTTTTTTTCTATTGAAAATTGAAAATAACATTACTATTTCCTGGAAATCCTTCAAAAAAAATTATTTTTCTACTATATATACTGTAAAAAACAGCTTCAGGGGGTAAATCCGCAGCGCTGTATGATGGCTCGCCCTGGCATTGACATTCCTATAACCCTTACTCTCCCTTTGTAGTTAATAACTTTTATGTTATCCGAGGGGTCAGGGATCTAAAAGAAAAACTTCACATGTTAAAAGCAATTCAGTTAACGCGGCAGCAGCCTCAGCGCTGTAGACCAGATAAAGAATCTGCAAATCCTGACCTGACGCTCAGTGCTGAATTGGATAACGTTGATTTTAAAAGGTAGAATTTCTGTTTATATAGAGATGTATTACTGTATATGCACACGTAACCTATAGATATTCCCACTGCTCATGTTTCTGCAGAATGTAAAGGCAAAGGAAAAATATCAAGTCTGAATGTAATTTCTATGCATCGCGCCACCTTGTGGACCTAAGTGTAATTGCAATCTACTCACTTTAAAATCAATATAGCAAATAAAGAAAGCCAAGAGCAGCTAAAACACACTAAACACAGTGGAAAAGAACACAGTGAAAATCCTTGTTTTTTGCCTGCCTTTTTTTTTTTCTTGCTGCGTTTTTTTCATTTTTACCATCCCCATTCCATAGAAGTCTTTAGGAAAAATGCAGCATTTCTGCAGGTAAAAGTTAACATGCTGCGTTTTACCGAAACCCGCTATTTATTTATTTATTTATTTTTTTAAACTAAGCATTTTTATAGCATATTTTTTTCTGCAATGTGTGCTGAAGAGATTACACAATCTCATTCACTTTTCTGGGAATGTAAATCACATTTTTTGTTTCTTTTCTGATACATTTCTGTAACGTGTGGCCCTAGACTAAGGCCGTGGCCCCGCGTGGCGTAAACTCAGTAGCTAAAACCGCAGCGTTTTACTGTCCCTCAAATTTTAGTGAATCCCATCCACACATTGCAGAAAAATACCCGCAGCAGAAATGCTGTGGTTTCCAAAAAACGTTCCTTTTTTGGAAATCGCAGCATGTCAATTATATCTACAGAAACGCCGGTGGTTTCTCTATAGGGATAATTGAAGTAGAAAGTCCACAGAGGAAACTCCCTGGACTTTTTGTGAAAAGCGCTGTGGGAAAAACCACAATACGTTTCCGCCGCATTTTCCCAGCGCTTTTTTGCTGCGGCCCTTTTTTACGTGGGGCCCTGGCCTCAAAGAGTTTTCCAGGCTATCTGGAAAATATGGGAGGTGGGGTGGATAATAAAAAAAAATTTTTAAAGTGAGACCTGGCTACGCCTGGTCCTCTTGGGTTGGAAGTGCAGAGGCTTAGGTGTATGCTGCGACCAGTCACTGGCCTTAGTGGTCACATGTTGGGAACCGGTGGCGTGTCAGCAGTGATGTCACCAGTGATTGGCCACAGCAGTCACCTGAGCCTATGCAGTTGTGGCCTAACCAGAGCCAACCACTATTTTTATATAGATTTTTTTTTTTTTTTTATTTAATGTTTTTACCCACCCCAACCTCCTTCAGTTTTTGAGGTGTCCTGAAAAACCTCTCCCATTGGCAGGTGACGTTTGCTGAGAGCAAATCACATTGAACACGGCGTCTTATATAATGGTAACATGTTATAGAGCTGATATATAGTTTTGATGGAAAATATTAAGCATAACATCTTTTATTAAATGAATCTTTCTAAGCTTGGGAGTCCAGTAGGCGGCCCTGTCCACTGATGGCCTTCCCCATGTAGCAATCAGTCAGTAAGTAGGACCGCCCATTGGACTCCTAAGTTGGGAAGAACAGGGATTTCAATGAATAAAATACAAGTTATGCTGAATCTTCCATCAAATCTATAGAACATTCCGCTTTATAACCTACTGGTGGTGGATTAGACAACGCACTGGATGTGACGGTTCTCTTTAAGGCTCCTCCATCCACCTCCATATCTATACGCTCGGTTGGACACAAGGACGCGCTCTGTGTATCTCGCAGTGATTCCTCTTTCTCCACATGGTCTCCTCTTCTGTATCTCCACCACCTTGTGTATTAGAACACAATAAGCAACAACTCATTACCAATGACATTACCATATGAAAACTGCGACTACCCCGGGAGATTTAGGAACCTTCTTTCAGACTCCGTTTGCACATGGATGTCATTATAGGTCTATTATCTGGAATCTGCTTTCTCCTGTTTGGGGCTTTTTACAGATAATTTTGGTGATTATTGGATTGTATAAAATTGATGATCAGACTTGTCATTACTACATTTCTCCTACGGCGACCATAGCTATAATCTGCAGAGTCCTACAATTCTTCATCTCCCCTTTTGACCTGAAGTGAATTTGTTGTTTCATAGGTAATTCTATTGAATCTCTCTTAGGTACTATATATATATATATATATATATATATATATATATATATATATAATTTATTGTTATTAATTTTTTTTTTTTTTTTATTAATTTTTTTTAAGTATTTTATATATGTATGAAGAATAAATGCTATGTTTTAGGGTGCCATGGCAAGGGGAAATCTTTGTGATTCAGGTGCCCCTAATCTACCTATCTGCGGGGCTGGGGTGATATGTTGGGGTCTGATGACACTCCCTTTAAATGAAAGAACGTCCCCAGAACTACCTGCAGCTGTGGTGAGGCTGGAATCCAGTTAGTGATATTTTGTGGCAGGTTCGGTTCCGTGTTTAACATGACAGGTCCTCTCTGAGGCTGTCCTTACACAGACAGACAGTTTCTGAATCAGGATTTCTGATGCAGTTTTGAAGCAAAAACTTGGTCTGTATCATAAAGGAAGAGAACATATTAAGGACAGAATTGATATCGCTCCATCCTTCAGAAACTGCTTGTGTAAGGGCAGCCTTAAAGAGAACCTGCCTATGGCCTCCTGCACACAGACAAATACAATCTGAACCATACAGTGGGTACGGAAAGTATTCAGACCCCTTTACATTTGTCACTCTTTGTTTCATTGCAGCCATTTGCTAAAAGCAAAAAAGTTCATTTTATTTCTCATTAATGGACACTCGGCTCCCCATCTTGTTAGAAAAAAAACAGAAATGTAGATATTTTTGCAAATTTATTAAAAAAGAAAAACTATCTACTATCTGTAGAAGTATAGACATATATAATTTTGACATTGCTAAAGCGTCTTGGTGCCAAAAAACTTGGAGATTGGATACTGTCCAGGGGAGACCTCACTGTTACACACAACTTTTCGGGGCACTTTCCAGTTTATTCAGACTGGATCAAAGCCAACAGCCAATTATCCGAATCTGACCCAAACAAATTTCTGGAAATTCGCTCATCTCTAACCAAACCTAATCTTACCACTAACCTTCTTGCCAGCTGTAATTGTTACACACATTGACTTACCTGCAAACATTTGTGAATCTCTGCCGGGGGTTCTGCGGCTACACACAAATCACTCTTTGCATGCAAACAGGACACGGTAATGGGATCGATAGCACATATAACTGAAGTTAGTTTTCACAGAACAGTAGCTGTCGAACACTATTAAGGCAGATAGGCGTCACGGGAAGAGGGGAATCATCTGCTCAGGGTATTCTCTCTTCTTGGGTTACAAAGTGTAGATCCCAAACCAAAGCACTTAATAGGACCATGTGTTATAATGGATGCCATGAGTTGTCCATTTACAATAACTTTGGTTGCTTTTCCCTCCATGGCGAGACTCACCAGTCTGGCAATGGAGAGGCTCACATAACCACTGACATCTGTGGTGAGGGACCGGTGACATCATAAATCACAGATTCTTCACCAGTGACTGCTGAGGTCACGATGACCTCAGTTGTTATATGAGCCTCTCCCCTTCTGGTCTGGCAAGTCCCGGAAAGGGAACCAGGACTGTACAATAGAGAACCAACGATGGGCGAGTATGACTTTCTCCTTTTTGTGTTTCCTGGAGAAGCCCTTTTAACCCCATCTTCTCTGGAGTAGATACTCCTTAATAAATTAGGCACATTTCTTTCCCTCTGTGCGCCAGGATTTCGGATATACTCCAGTTAGTGGCCATGCACCATCTCATATACTTTTTTTTGGATATATGGCATACGATGTACAACGCAGCAAAAATTAGCAAATTTTTGCACAAAAGGGGACTTGTGCAAAAATTTGTCACTTTTATCTACCATTTTTCTGCAAACCTGATTTGGTAAATCCTCCCCCCTTCTCACATTATTTGGGTACAGATATGGTTGCATTTACTCGTGGGTCTCATTTCAAAACTGGACAGCATGTGCCCCTGTATACATTTATTCTACTTTAGAGGTGCTAATGTAAGCTGACCTATTTTTTTTTTTTTATTCTTTTTAGAAATACAAATATATGCAAAGAGAGAGAGAATGACACAGGGTGACAAAAAGCAATTCTAATAGCAATATAAGTAAATGGTAAACAAATACTAACCCCCCGCGTCGCTGCCTGCAATTCACAAAGGGACCAGTTATGTCAATGGAATACGTTGATGTTCATGGAACATTCTGCTCTCTTTATCGAAAACAGTCATGTGAGGACTAGCAAATGGTCCGGGGTCTCATGTGAAGGAATGGGCCCCAAGACTGAAAGAACCTTTTTGTTAACCCGTCTTTTAAGCCAGTGTATGTGGAATAAACTCTCTACCATCGAAATAACCAGTGTGAGCGGTAACGGGACTGGGTGTGCCCAGTGCTGTACAATACTTGTCCTAGCCATGCTAGCCCATATAACAAGCAAATATTACATTTAGAAAGAAGGATACTATTACTGTCCGACAAGATATTGAAGAGCGCCCATTTAGGAGTCGGAGCAATATGAATCTGAAAAGTTTGAGCCAAATAAGCAGAAAGTGTGACCCAAAGTGTCTGTGTCTGAACACTACTCCGAATATCAGTATCTGGCACTTGACTATGTGGTTGGAGGTGACCTTTTCGTCTGCAAAAAGAGAGTCACATACACTCTATGAAACGTTTACGTACTGACCGGGATTCACTTAGAATGTTCTTAGTGGTGTAAGATGAGAGTTGAGTTGACCACTTGGCAGCGCCGTCTGCAGTGTAGCCCGATTGATACGAGATTGGATGATTCTGTAGATGCTGCTCATAGTGGGTATAAGGGAATGTGATTTAAAAAAAAAAAATTCTGTTTAGAGAGATAAATTGTTGGGAATTTGGGGCACAAAGCTGTGAATCTGTAGATACATGAACTGCTGGCTCTCTAGGGATCGGAACTTCTAATTCTAACAGGCCACCTGGTAGGACAACACCCGTCCCTGGGAATCAAAGACATCAGCCAGGAGATCACAGCTCTGTCACGTGATAAATCGGTGGGGGCCTACAATCCATAAAAGACGGGTAATTTGTAAAATGAAGCCTTAGCGAGGAACTCATATGGTCTCCATATTTGGTGCCATGCCAATAACCGTCTAAAGTACAGGATTCTCTTTAACCCCAAGTGGAACGTGTTCAGAACTAAAGTAAAGCAGGGCTTCTAGGCCAAAGGGGTAGGACCAGTTATAATCCTATAATCCTTTGTATAATGAGAGGCGCCCCTAATCCAATCAGCCACGTAGTGTAAAGTGAGGACAGGGAATAGAGCCTTAAATTAGGGAGATTACCACCACCATCTGCTGTAACCCCCGAACACACATTAAAATGAAAAAAAAAAAAAAAAAAAAACCCTCCCAAAAACATCACTATTTTCTGTAAAATGACAGCATTGAACACAGTATTAAACGGGTTAAATAGCAAGTATGCTTTTGATTGATAATGGGGATGGTGTCATGAATAGTAGTCCATTGTACCCCCTCCCCGGGGGTTATCTGAAGTGACAGGAATATAATAAAATAATTTCCCCTCTCCCTGCACAGTCAGCTGCTCGTCTTCTCCTATACACTGGTTAAAGTGAAAGTGCGATTATATACAGCTCCGCTTTAACCAGTGTTATCTCTAAATGTAGGTGGGCTACAGACATGACCTTAGTTTTACTTTAAAAATTTCTTGCTTTGAAATAAGATGAAGATCATGGCCCTAGCCCCTGCGGCTCCAGAGTTAGAGCTATTTAGGGTGACACTGACTCCGCTCCTGCACATTAACCCCCCACAGTTCTGGACAAATCCTGCTTGGGGTAAACTGTAATGTACTTTGCTCAAACCCCAAGCAGGATTCGTCCAGAACTGTGGGGGGTTAATATGCACCGTTTTTATTGACACTGTGTACTGGTGTGAGTTAAACCAGAATTAAGAGGCTCCGGCCTCTTAGTAATTCAGGTGCCTCATGGGAGGTGCCGTGGGGTCTTCCGTAGGATTCAGTTATAACTTGCACCATACATGCTACGTTACTAGGAGTTCTGGGAGATGAATATACAAATATGTTTTCCTTGATGGGAAAAGGAAAACTTGCTCTAATGCCACCTTTTGGAAGGTAGCTCCTTATAGATCAATAGGGTTATCCAGGAACCCTAGTGACTTTGAGGCTGAAACCCCACATTGCAGAAACGCAGCTTTTTTTGTTGCAGAATTTGTTGCGGTTTTTTGAGCCAAAGCCAAGAATGACTACAAAAGGAATGGAGAATATGTAGGAAGCTTCTTATACTTCTACCTTCTGCTCAATCCACTCCTGGCTTTGGCTCAAAAAACCGCAGCAAAATCTGCAACAAAAAAGCTGCGTTTCCATGACCTGGGGCTTCAGCCTGAAAGGGATTAAAGCCAAACTAGAACATCCCTTCCAAAATCAAGAGCAAACGATCCCCAGACCGCTGTTTTGGGGTTATTGGCCCTCAGGGTACTGGGTGAGAGGTGATAGATGTGGGTCAGATGGGGTACAATGGGAGACGTTGCCTTCACAATGGTCTATGTTACAGCATGTGGGTAAAACTTGTACAAGTTTCATCCCCTATATTGCTGCTATACATTGCAGTAGACTAACCAGCTGTGAGTACTGCCTGCGTCTCTCCAGCCTTAAAGGGAGTCTGTCAACAAGGTGACGCATGTTAAACCAGCAACACACTTAAATAGGTCAGGCTCACCTGAAATTAATGCCATTTTACCCATGAAAATTCCCACCTCCATGGCCAGGATATTTATTTCACCATATACAAATGAGCTGTCTGGAGCAATGAGGGCGACTCTTACTCCAAACTGCTACACCCCTGCTTTAATATTCCCTCAGCTATGCTGAAATCTTGCTTGGTCCTGTGTGCTTGCATTCATGCCGGTGTATTAGAGCAATTTGGTTTGGAACAACGGAGCCGCCCTGAGTGCTCCAGACTGCTCATCTGCATATTGTGAAATACCTCGGCAAAGGAGACAAATTTTCATGGGTAAAAGGGCATCACAATCAGGAGAGTCTGACCGATCTAACTGGATTGCGGGTTTAATATGCTTCACCCTTAGTACAGACTCTCTTTAAGCACCTGCAAAACTATATAACTCGCCTATTACTTATGTCTAGCACATCTTTGAAGCTACCGCATGTGAGATCCGTGTAGGAGACATCTGCGTCTTCTCAGAGCGATGGGATTTCTCCCATTAATAAGAACAAGCGCTTTTCTATTCATTACGAGAGCTTTTCACAAGTCGTCGCTGTTTTCAGTGCTAGGGATTGTTCTGGGAATTTAGCAATTTAATAACTTATCTGTACTTGGAAATTCAGGCTTTACCTTTTATGAACCGAGTGTAGACTTATATGTTAGGATATTTTATTACAGCAACTCCCTGCTGCGCTTCTCTTTATTAACATTCCCTTTTACAGTCAAGATAGTTCTGGTTATAGATGAGCTAATATCGCCTGCCTCCTGCTTGTAAGAACTGTCATGTATCAATACATGAATAGTGTATGACAAGCAGGTCAATGGCAGGAAAGTGTCCGGAAAAGTAGTGCATAGTCCTGGTGCGGTGCTGCATGGTGGCTGCCATTGGTGGCACAGAGCCTAGGGGCTTAGCCTGGCAGAGGGGTACTGCTGGGTTGCTCCCACTTTGGGCACTGTGCTACAGTAGTGACTAGTGGGTTCAAAGTGACTATTGGCTTATTCAACCTGATTAAAATGTATATTAAGAACTTTTAATTAAGTTCATTTTTGTAGACTTTTTGTTTAACACTGAGATGTGCGGTCTATGTTTGTTTTTTGTTTTCTAAAATTTTTGAGTACTGGTGAGTAAAGTACTTAGTTGTACCAGTGTTGGGTGCACCGAATGTAAAAGAAGGGATCAACCCTGTCCTTTAAGGGTTTGTGCATACATGGAATATATGCTGTGAATTTTCTATTTGTGGGTGGAAAAATCTGCATCGTGTCAATCGTAGCAAAGTCAATGATGATTTTAATAAGTTGTGAACATGCCAACCCCCTGGAGACTGAAACTACTAATATGTATTTTTATATTCCGGTCAGGCAGTCATAGGCTGGCGTTATCCAAATAGCAGTAAGGTTGTACAGCACTCCAAAAGGTTATTAAAGCCACAGGCAATACAAAGTTTTGGGTCAATAAGCAGAGCAGGATTCACTTGCCAGTGGCCTCCAGCTTGGTATCCTATCTGGTTGTATAATAAGAAACAAATTCTCAAGCTGATGGCCCCCTCTTATTGACTAAGGATGCGCAAATTCACTTGTAGTCCACTTGCCATAGACCACAACCAAACATCTGTCACCAGCAGTGATGTGCCAGAATTTATCCTCACAAAAGGCAACACCTCAGCGTTAAAATCATAGAAAAACAAAGGGGTAGCGGCTACTCCCCTCTGTCACTAACAAATCTCATCCAAGTGCTGCAATAATGTTTGTTCATCCTTTCCCTTCTCCCTTTTCCTCTTCTTCTTCCTTTTTCCCTCTTCTTCTTTCTTCCTTTTCCCTCCTCTTCTTCCTTTTTCCCTCTTCTTCTTTCTTCCTTTTCTCTCTTCTTCTTCCTTTTTCCCTCTTCTTCTTTCTTCCTTTTCCCTCTTCTTCTTTCTTCCTTTTCCCTCTAATTCTTTCTTCCTTTTCCCTCTTCTTCTTTCTTCCTTTTCCCTCTTCCTCTTCTTCTTCCTTTCTCTCTTCTTTCTTCCTTTTTCCCTCTTCTTTCTCCTTTTTCCTCTTCTTTCTTCCTTTTCCCTCTTCTTCTTTCTCCTTTTCCCTCTTCTTCTTTCTCCCTTTTCCTCTTCTTCTTTCTCCCTTTTCCTCTTCTTCTTTCTCCCTTTTCCTCTTCTTCTTTCTCCCTTTTCCTCTTCTTCTTTCTCCCTTTTCCTCTTCTTCTTTCTCCCTTTTCCTCTTCTTCTTTCTCCCTTTTCCTCTTCTTCTTTCTCCCTTTTCCTCTTCTTCTTTCTCCCTTTTCCTCTTCTTCTTTCTCCCTTTTCCTCTTCTTCTTCTTCTTCTTCCTCCTTCTTCCTCTTCTTCCTGTTCCTTTACATCTCAGATTTCTCTGTATGCAATGTGTAGAACAAAATGTCCAGCTGAAAATCCATTGCAGAAAACCTAACCAAATATCCATTTACAAGCAGAACTTCTCTCTTTACGAGACACTCCCAGACTACAGACTGTCATACACCGTAACCTTCATATAGCTGGCTGATTCCCAGGGTTATTCCCCTACATTGTCAGGACCGCCATACTTGTGTCAGGAGTGATTCTTGGTAAATGCTTATTCTGGGACGGCTATTTATGTATCTCTAGTGCACCTTGCAGATCGAATACACTAGAGCCACCTAATGCCATCAGAACAAAAGCCATTGAAATTGATGGGTCTGATCACACAATTTTTTTCCACATTGTTTTACAGTAAAAGGTTTCCATTAACAGACTCTTTTCTAATACCAAACACTTGTGACGTACAGTATTGTGCTACTTATTTATAAAATCTGTGTATTTTTCCATTACTGTTCTATTTCATCAGCTGCAATAATACAGATATCTATACATGGACTGTGTGTATATATGTTTGTACCTTCCAAAGTATTCAACCCCCTAAAATAGAGTCAACAGATTGGGAGGTGCTGATATTGTCACCAATGATTGGAATCAGCCTAGAATCCCTGGGTTTATCAAAGGCAGTAAATGATGACAGACTCCCTGGGGAACCCTTTTACCATTTTACCCACTCTTTAAAACAGAAAAATAAGTAGCTAAAATGTATCATAGATTTGTCACATTCAATTTACTCCTTTGTATTGTGCAAGTTTCCTTACTCATTCTCACATTACAGATTTTCTCTCACTCTTCTCACTTTCTATTCCCCTCTTTCTCTTCTCTTTCTTTCTCCTCTATTTCTTTGTCTCCTCGCTCTCTGACCCCCTCGCTCCCCCTGTCTCCCTTTTTCTGTCCCCCTTTCTCTCGCTCTGTCCCCCCCTCTTTATCTCGCTCTGTCCCCCCTTTCTCTCGCTCTCCCCCCCTCTTTCTCTCGCTCTGTGTCCCCCCCCCTCTTTCTCTCTCTGTCCCCCCCTCTTTCTCTCGCTCTGTCCCCCCCTCTTTCTCTCGCTCTGTCCCCCCCTCTTTCTCTCGCTCTGTCCCCCCCTCTTTCTCTCGCTCTGTCCCCCCCTCTTTCTCTCGCTCTGTCCCCCCCTCTTTCTCTCGCTCTTTCCCCCCCTCTTTCTCTCGCTCTGTCCCCCCCTCTTTCTCTCGCTCTGTCCCCCCCTCTTTCTCTCGCTGTCCCCCCCTCTTTCTCTCGCTCTGTCCCCCCCTCTTTCTCTCGCTCTGTCCCCCCCTCTTTCTCTCGCTCTGTCCCCCCTCTTTCTCTCGCTCTGTCCCCCCCTCTTTCTCTCGCTCTGTCCCCCCCTCTTTCTCTCGCTCTGTCCCCCCCTCTTTCTCTCGCTCTGTCCCCCCCCCTCTTTCTCTCGCTCTGTCCCCCCTCTTTCTCTCGCTCTGTCCCCCCCTCTTTCTCTCGCTCTGTCCCCCCCTCTTTCTCTCGCTCTGTCCCTCCCTTTCTCTCTCGCTCTGTCCCCCCCTCTTTCTCTCGCTCTGTCCCCCCCTCTTTCTCTCGCTCTGTCCCCCCCTCTTTCTCTCGCTCTTTGGTCCCCCCCTCTTTCTCTCGCTCTGTCCCTCCCTTTCTCTCTCGCTCTGTCCCCCCTCTTTCTGTCCCCCCCTCTCTATCTCTCGGTCCCCCCTCTTTCTCTCTCTCGCTCTGTCCCCCTTTTTCTCTCGCTCTGTCCCCCTCTTTCTCTCGCTCTGTCCCTCTTTCTCTCGCTCTGTCCCCCTCTTTCTCTCGCTCTGTCCCCCTCTTTCGCTCTCTCGCTCTGTCCCCCTTTCTCTCTCTCGCTGTCCCCCTCTTTCTCTCTCTCGCTGTCCCCCTCTCTCTCTCTCTCTCGCCGTCCCCCTTTCTCTCGCTGTCCCCCTCTTTTCTCTCTCTCGCTGTCCCCCTCTTTCTCTCTGTCCCCCTCTTTCGCTCTGTCCCCCTTTCGCTCTGTCCCCCTCTTTCCCTCTCTCTCGCTCTGTCCCCCTCTTTCCCCTCTCTCTCGCTCTGTCCCCCTCTTTCTCTCTCTCTCGCTCTGTCCCCCCTCTTTCTCTCTCTGTCCCCCTCTTTCTCTCTCTCGCTCTGTCCCCCTTTTTCGCTCTGTCCCCCTTTTTCGCTCTGTCCCCCTCTTTCTCGCTCTGTCCCCCTCTTTCTCGCTCTGTCCCCCTCTTTCTCGCTCTCTCGCTCTGTCCCCCTCTTTCTCTCTCTCGCTCTGTCCCCCTCTTTCTCTCTCTCTCGCTCTGTCCCCCTCTTCTCTCTCTCTCTCGCTCTGTCCCCCTCTCTTCTCTCTCTCGCTCTGTCCCCCTCTTTTCTCTCTCTCGCTCTGTCCCCCTCTCTCTCTCTCTCTCTCGCTGTCCCCCTCTTTCTCTCTCGCTCTGTCCCCCTTTCTCTCTCGCTCTGTCCCCCTCTCTTTCTCTCTCTCTCGCTCTGTCCCCCTCTTTCTCTCTCTCTCCCTCTTTCTCTCCCCCTCTTTCTCTCTCTCTCTCGCTCTGTCCCCATCTTTCTCTCTCTCTCTGTCCCCCTCTCTCTCTCTCTCTCTCTCTGTCCCCCCCTCTCTCTCTCTCTCTCTCTCCCCCCCTCTTTCTCTCTCTCGCTCTGTCCCCCTCTCTCTCGCTCTGTCCCCCCTCTCTCTCGCTCTGTCCCCCTCTTTCTCGCTCTGTCCCCCTCTTTCTCGCTCTGTCCCCCTCTTTCTCTCTCTCGCTCTGTCCCCCTCTTTCTCTCTCTCGCTCTGTCCCCCTCTTTCTCTCTCTCGCTCTGTCCCCCTCTTTCTCTCTCTCGCTCTGTCCCCCTCTTTCTCTCTCTCGCTCTGTCCCCCTCTTTCTCGCGCTGTCCCCCTCTTTCTCGCTCTGTCCCCCTCTTTCTCGCTCTGTCCCCCTCTTTCTCGCTCTGTCCCCCTCTTTCTCGCTCTGTCCCCCTCTTTCTCGCTCTGTCCCCCTCTTTCTCGCTCTGTCCCCCCTCTTTCTCTCTCTCGCTCTGTCCCCCTCTTTCTCTCTCTCGCTCTGTCCCCCTCTTTCTCTCTCTCGCTCTGTCCCCCTCTTTCTCTCTCTCGCTCTGTCCCCCTCTCTCTCTCTCTCTCTCTCTCTCGCTCTGTCCCCCTCTTCTCTCTCTCTCTCTCTCTCGCTCTGTCCCCCTCTTTCTCTCTCTTGCTCTCTATCCCCGTATCACTCTCGATTCACTCTTTTTCTCCCTCTTTCACTTCCGTGATTCCTCTTTTTGTCGTTTTTTTTTTGTTTGTTTTTTTTTTTATTACAAAAGCTTACATTTGATGGGACATTTTCCACTTAATAATAATTACTAGAAATGTCATTTCTGCTTCTGCCTTGAGTACATGTAATTTTCTGGGAAGTCTTAAGCTTTTTATATGGTGAATTTAAGCAGCAGGAAAGGGGATTTAATATGCCAGTGAAAGGAGTTTAATTGTACACTTTAAGGCAGCGTTCACCCATCATATCTGCCTGCCATAACAAACAACCCTTGTTTTGCTGAGGAATCTCCTATTTTTCTTGTCCCTCAGCTGGCAATAGGTTGAACTGTCATTGTCAGACAGTGAGAGGATTAACCTTCTCCTGGTATTTTACATGACACCATCCTAGGAGGCTACTACCATCCCTGTCATCATCTTCTGGCACTTTTGCTAGCAGTGGAGGCTACGAACCTGGTACACTCTGTGTGTTCAGGAACCCTGCCTTCTTCTGAGAAGGGAGGGGATTAACTCTTTTCCTACAGTCTGTCAGGGAAGGATCCCAGTATTATGTTCTACTCCAAGACAAGTATGCCTGGTGAGGTTTTCAGCACTGCTGCCGTCAGCTGAAGGGTGTCTGCACACTAGGGGGTTATTGAACCCACCAGAACCCATGAATCAATGGCACAAGTACTGGTATATAAGGAGGAGTACACAGGATACAACATTGCCTGGAGTTCATGGATTCCCTTGGTGACTAAACTCTTAGATACTCACCTCATACCCAAATGAAGAAACCAAAATGACTGGCACATTGGCACCACCTTCTCCAGGACAGCAAGAGACTTCACGTTGGAAGACTTTCAGTTGAACTTGTTTGCTGCCTCCTTTACTCTTACTACTTCATCAACCAAGAAGTTCACAGTGCCAACATGCCAACCAATGATTCTCTACCAGCAAGTCCAGAGACGTCCACCCAGTGGAGCCCGTTCCATGGACCCTTGAAGTCTATAGAGCCGTGGAACTTCCAAGTCTTGACAGCCCTCATGTTTTTGATTACGACTTTGTCAATTGTTGAGAACTTTATTGTCATCGTAGTCACCTTTAAATTCAAGCAGCTGAGGCAGCCGCTAAATTATATCATTGTGAACTTGTCCGTGGCGGACTTCTTGGTGTCCATTGTTGGTGGCACGATTAGCATTGCCACCAACAGTAGAGGATACTTTTACTTGGGACCATGGGCGTGCGTGGTGGAAGGGTTTGCGGTCACTTTTTTTGGTAAGAGGAGGACATTCATAATTGAACACTTATCCTTTAAAACATTATTTTTTTTTCTTATTTTTTTTTTGTATCCTATAAATGCAGCAGAGCTATTTTTTTTTTTTTTTTCAAATTTGTTGAAAATGAAAAAAAAAAAAATTGTCTCTGCTAAATCGACGTACTTTAATCTAACCACGTTTTCCCTTCAACAGGTGTTAGCGGAATCTCAAGCGAGTCAGCCCCATGCTCTCCCTCCACCAATACTAAACTATCATTAATTTAGAAGGTTCTCTACGGTTGGGAAGATCAGATCTGCATACAGACAAGCACTTGGGAGCCAAGAAATATCCAGATCATATTAAATAATAATCACTTTCTCGATTTTATATAAAAAAAAAAATATATATCTTAAGATAAAAAGAAATTGGACCTGTTCGCTGGTGATCTGGCTGTTTCTGATGCTCCTGTGATTCTGTTTGCAGGATAAGTTTTTATATCTGAGCATCTTAGTAAATAGATGAGAACATCAGAGGCGGCTTCTCTATTGTGCCGCCACTACCCATCATTCTCGGATGGAAGTTACACCTTGTACTTAGAGTTACAGAACTTCAACGAGGTTCTTGTTTGGTACAGTAAATTTCTGTCGGATACAAAAATAATGTGTTAACCCTTCCTTTATTAAGCCTATTGGCTCAAAGTCTTAACTGTAAAGTGTGGGGGGTAGTAAGCCAACAAGTGTAGGGTATTCTTGTTACTGGTTCTATGAAGGCTGCCATTGATGTAGTCACATGTTTCTCTGACGTCTGTCCATTGGCCTGTAGGGTCCAGATCTGGGAATTTCAAGTTTGCTTTTCCCCAGTATAGTTATATACAGTATTGTATACAGTATGTAATATATATGTACGTGTGTGTGTGTATATGTGTGTGTGTATATATATATATATATATATATATATATATATATATATATATATATATATATATATCTATATATATCTGTCCTCTGACAACTTTAATAATCTGATACTTGTCTATCGTTTTACTTGACTATATTCTTGATACAAAAGGGATTCTTCAGTGTTATGTAACTTTCTAGTAAAGTTTTACAAGATATTTGCTGTCTCTGAAGTCCATCTCGTTCAAGCTTTAACCCTTTAAGGATCCTGTACAATGTACTGGGAAGCTGGAAAAAAACTCAGAATGAGATGGAATAGAAAAATGGGTTTAATTTTTATGACATTCACTATGTGGTAAAAATGACCAGTTACCTGTATTCTGTGGGTCAGTAGGAGCACGACGATACCAAATTTATATAGTATTTGTAATGTTTTGATACCTTTTTTTTAAAAAAATAAAACATTTTGTAAAATAGATAAACCTCCTTGTGCCGCCATGTTCTGACACCTGGAACATTTTCATATTTCAATATTCACGTGTATGGAGCTGGATAAGGTGTCTTTTCATGCGGGACAAGATGTAGTTTTTATGGTCTGAGGGTTTGATCACTTTTTATTCTATTTTTTTAGGATGCAAAGTATTGAAAAAAACAGCCATTTGGCCATTTAGATTTTTCTTCCCTTGCTACGGTGTTCGTTGTATTGGATGAATATTTTTCTATTTTCCTAGTTTGGCCATTTTTGAGCACAGGGGTATCTGAAGTATATGTTTTGTTTATTTTTAGATCTGGTCTAGGGAAAGGGGGTTAGTTTGAAATGTTTTTGTTACATTTCTTTTTACTTTTATTTTCAAACCCCCTAGGGAACGATCCCGAGGTTCCAATCCATCATACAATATAATGCAACACTAATGTATGACATCATATAGTAAAATCCATTGACTTCTATTACCTGCCTATGGCAGCCTGTGATAGAACTACAGTAATGACAGACCTGGGATCCTTTAATAGGCTCCCAGGTGTCATGGCAACCGATCACCACCCTCTGATTAGTGGGTGTTACTGAGGGCAGCGATCACTAAAAATGGAGGCTGCCCATGCGCCTGCGCAGTTTAGATGCTGCAGTCACATTTTGCCTCGGTATTTAAAAGGTTCTGATCGTGGCAGGTGCTGGCTGTATTATACAGCCGCCAGCCCCCGTGTATGGAGAGGGATCAGCTCCTCAGCCATCTCCATACAGTACCTCATGCCAATGACATACATGAAGGGGTTGAAGTCTGTCAACAGAACCCCGACCCTGCAGATAGATAGGTTAGGGTCACCTGGATCAAATGGTGTTTTCCCCTTGTGAATCGTTGCCAAGATATTGCTGTTTTTGTCAATGTGCAAATTAGCTTTTTGGACCAATAAGGACACTGCCATTGCTCCAAAGAGGTAAGTAGAAACACCCTCCTTGCTCCAAAGTGCTCATTTACATATTGACAAAGAAAGGCAATATCTCAGCAGCAGTGAGACAAATTTACAAGGGGGGAAAACCATTTGATCCAAGTGACCTACAGATCTACAGGGTTGACATGTTGGGTTCTGGTGACTCCCTGTAAGTGCTTTACTTGCATATAAGTCAGTGCTGGAACATAATTCCCTATTTCTGCCTCCGATGTTCTAGTTTCAGCAAACTACTTGATAATACAAAATTCACCCATTGGGGAGACGCTGATAAGGCGAGTTTCTACACATCTGCAGTAATATATTTACGAAGAGTCGGCACAGACACAGATAGGGAACACTTCCAGTCATGTGGCATTCTCTTAGACAAATTGTATGACATCCTGATGTATGACCTTATATACGGCAGACAAAAGTTTACTTGTTAGTTTTGTTTTTGAAGTTTTTTTATCTTTTACTAACATTCATTACATAACCAGAGTGTCTAGTGCCGAGTCTCTTAAAGGAATCTTACGGATTTAGCTTACGTTCTTCTTAGTCTTGTATTTTCTGTATCAGTTCCTCTCTGTTTTCAGGTTATCTCCTTTCAGTCACTCGGTACTCAGTGGTTACATTTAGGAGATAAAAAAAACTGGTCATGTGATGGGCACAGAGGTGCACGGCCCGTCACAGTCCAGTGGTCACTCAAGTTACAATATTATTTGTTCCCAAAAACCTAAAATAGTCAAAAAAATACAAAAAAAAAGCTAATTTTAAAGAAAAAAATCAGATTTTTATGTATTATATTGAAGATCAATATTCATCGCCATTGAGGATTATCAATTCATATTTGTGAAATTCTTAAATGTTTCAAAATTCTTTCCTCTTCATTCTCAGGAATCGTAGCTTTGTGGTCTTTATCAATCTTGGCCTTTGAGAGGTACGTCGTGATTTGCCGACCACTAGGAAATCTCCGTCTTCGAGGGAAGCATTCAGCCATTGGTATCCTGTTTGTGTGGGTTTTCTCTTTTATTTGGACAATCCCCCCAACCATGGGATGGAGTAGCTACACAACAAGTAAAATTGGAACCACGTGTGAACCCAACTGGTAAGAAGCTTCTCTACTACTTTATGACTAACTTATATCAATTGGCAGGTTGGAGAGAATTTTTTTATCTTTTTAACAATTTTTTTTATTAAGTTTTGCAACTGAGTGAACAGTCGTATAAAAACAAACACAATTGGGCACATGAAATGGAGCAGTAAGGTACAATTGACATTGTCACATTAACAAATGGGTTGCTACTCGGGACAGCAATGAGACGATAGGACCAATAAGTAAATGGTGAAAAGGACGAGGTCAGAATGGAGAAGCAGGGGTGAAAGAAAGGAAGAGTAAGGAGAAGGTCAAAGGGAAAGGGATTCCTACAGGAGCTGTTGGGGCAGATTTATAAAGACTGCGTTACTCACGCAAGTCTTCATAGCCCTGAAGTCGGCGGAGGGTGCACCTCCTATATGATAAATGAGACGCACCGTCTGCCAGCTGTATGCCTTGGGGAGAGGAAAGGTATGCCATTTTTCTGACATAAACGATGGTAGATCTGTGGGGCCGATGGCCCTGCTTCCTACATGCCATTGACATAACCCCTTTTCAGGAAAGTGTTGAAGGCGGCGCAGATTTTATGCCTTGCATGCCAGAAAACTGGGCTTTCTAAGGGTTCTTCCTGATTTGAATCCAGGAAATTCGGTCCATACACCCCTGACCAGAACTGGACCAGTTTCAGGCAGGTCAGATGTGTAAAACCTCACCCTGTTGGCTGTAGCCATGGAAACATAAGGGGGAATAACCCAGGACTGCCAGGTACTAATACCAATACCAATAAATACCTTGTAGGCAGGTTCAATGGTCAGGGTGTTAGAGAGGTTGTCTAGGGGCGTAATTGTACCTACATGCATCTGGGTTTTTTTGATGCTGGACATGGAGGTTCGGGGCAGGTTCTCACATTGGGTCACAGGATCGGAACCAGCTCCCATCCCCCACGTCGCTACACCTCCTCTCTCTCCTCCCATGAACACAGGTTCACTATAGTAAAGCCAGTCCCCATAGCACAGGTATCTAGGAGTGAAAAATGGAGAGCAGGGAGGAGGCAAAATGACCTGGGAGATGAGGGTCATGTGACCAGGGGTTGCAAATAGCCCAGAACCCCCAGGTTCTACATCAAGAAAACCCAGCTACATGTAAGTACAATTACACTCCCCAGACAACCCTTTTAATGGAGCAAGAGGCCTCGGCTCACTCAGCAACCTCTCTGGACTGATTCACATTAGATTCCCACTTAACTACGCATTTCTGCAACGTATGGGACACATTAATGGGGAGCCCTTTGGAATGTAGGAAGTTCAGACACATGGATTTGAAGGTCAGCCTGTGATGTGGGTCATAACTGGTAAGTAACCTTCCAACCCACTGCTTCATCTGCAGGTACCACTCGGGAAGGGGAGGGGGGAGTCAAGTTTAGTGACTATCGAGCATAGAAGATGATGGATCACAGATAATCCCTTGGATTTCCACCAAAACAATGCTTGAGTGTTTGGATGTCCTAGAAATCTGAGTAAAGGCTGCAGAGAGATCAGGTCACTAGGCCATTAGAGACTCAATGAGAGGGGACAATTGTCTGATGAAATTAGGAATTTCTAGAAATCTACATAAGGACATGGTGAGGATTTATTCATCCAGGATGATGGGGAACTTTCACCAATGTAGATATATCTGGTGTCAAGAGTCTTGTTCACTGGTTAAGGCTGTGTTTTTTCATTGAAACATACGTTCACAGCAATATAAGACCACGTGGTCCATCTAGTATGTCCTTATATTATCATCTTATGATATGTTTATCCCACGCACGCTTACATTGACTTACTATAGATTTCCCAACCACATCTGCTGGAAGTTTGTTCCAAGGCTCAACTACTCTTTAGTGAAATATTTCCTGACACTGTCTCAGATCTTCATCCCTCGACTTATTTCAGGTTGTGCCCCCTTATTCTTGTGTTCTTTCCTCCTGAACCTTATTTATACCTATAACCTATTTAAAGGTTTCGATCATGTGTGACAAGGCTCCATGTGATGCCGCTGTCACATCTAATGGAAAAACAGTGCTGCATTTTTCGTAGGCTTGAAGACATTTAGGTAGAACCTGACAATGTTCCCTTTGGACTCTATAATGTTTATCTTGCAATAGATCAGCACAGCATTGTGGCTTCCCTTATGAACAGAAGCTGCGACTTTGATGTGAACAGAGTCTAAGATGCCAGCTGTGGCGTGCCTTCGAGATAACTCTAGAGATCCGCACTATATTATAGCGGCTCCTTATCTAACCCTTCTATTGAAATAACATGCACATTCACCCTGGTCTACCATACGTGGAAATGGGGATGATCGCCATAAGCCAAATCATCTACTTATGTCTATGACCATTATCTAATGCCTATGGCCCACTTTAGGAATTGATTTTATAGTGTTGGTCACTTTGCATTTTCACCCCACAATGCATTGCGAATGTCTGACTTAGGCTGTGGCTTGACACAAAGTAACGTATATAGATTTTTCTGTTGTAAGGAGGTTTTATTTAACTTTGTGACTTCTACTGGATTCATCCTATTGCTGAATATCATAGAACCTGTGCGCAATGGTATCTTGGATCATCAGGGGAGAGAATTGGTGGCGGCGGGCCAGTAATAGCCCCGTGGAGTCATAAATATGTAGAAGCTAGTCTTAAAATACCGACACTACAGGTACAATCCTGCCAGAACAGAAGAATCGCACATCAATAATTAAGAGCCAGGTCTGTCATATCCCTAGTTCAGTCATAAAAAGAGCAACGATAAGAGAATATCCAATGTAATTCAGTTTCTTTTAAAGGGAGTCTGTCATCACAGCCCAACATATCAACCCAGGTTATGGTCTCCAGCATCTAATGGTGATTTCCCTTGTGAATTGCTGCTGAGATATCGCAGTTTGTGTCATTTGTAAATGAGCTCTTTGTAGCAGTGAGGGCCGTTCCTCCGTAGAGGTAAGCCTCCCCCCGCTCTGTGCCGCTCTCCATCCCTCCTTCCTCTGATTGACAAGGACAGGCAATGTATACCTAATCTCTCCTGGCCCTGAGTTCAGCCACGCTCGCTGCTGCTAATATTCTCAGTACATGTGCAATACCGCGGTGAGGTTTGCCTGGTCTGAGCCACATGTACCGAAGACATGAGCAGCGCCAAGTGTGACGGAACACAGGGCTGGGATAGATTAGGTACACACTATCTGGTCCTATCAAGGAGAGGAAGTAGAGAAGGGTGGAGAGCGGCACACAGCAGTGGTAGGCTTGCCTCTTTGGAGCAATGTCAAAGCCCTGGTTGCAGCAAATGGCTAATTTGCATATTGACAAAAATGGTGATTTTTGACAATGGAGGCAGCGATTCACAAGGCGCTAATATGCTGGGTTCTGATGACAGACTCCTTTTAAAGGGAAGCTCAGATCAGGGAACAGTTAAGTCTTCAAGTTTGTGTATTGGGTGCAGAAAAAATGGATAAGCTTAAGGATCGGAGTGACTGGCAGGGAAATGGAGAGAGATGACTGGGTCAGAGCATTGCTAAAGTGGTAGCTCTTGGGGTGTTCTTGGCTGCTGTTTTGTTGCAGATTTTGCTGTGGTTTGTGAGCCAAACCCAGGGGTGGCTACCGAAGGAATGGAAATATATAGGAAGTTCTGATACTTCTGCCTTCTGTTCAATCCATTCCTGGCTTTGGCTCAAAAAACACAGCAAAATCTGCAACGTGGGGCCTCAACCTAAGTGTAGCAAAAGCGCTGGACTACTACCCTAGTCCAAATCCTCCTGATCATGGTGGTTCCTGTGGTTGAAGAGGTCGTTGACAATCAGACATTTATCACCTATCACATAAATGTGTAATAGCTATGGATTCTGGGAAAAACCTCTGTAATGTTGGGGATGATAAAGGTGTCAGGAAATGCAATGGAGCTATCTGGGTATGGGGCAGCGTAGTTGGAGACCAGTCAGGTTGCCAATATGGCCCTCTCTACACTGCTGAAAGCACCTAGCATGGGCTTGGGAGCATCAGAACTAGACAATGGAGCAACAGAAGACCTTACCGCGATCAGCTTAGTCAGGTAAAATCCTGTATGTGGTGGTTGAATACTTTTGTAAGGTAGGAATTAGAGATGAGCAAATCAAAGCTGCAGAAGTGGAATTAGATACGAATTTCAGGAAATATTCAATTCGCTAGTGGTACAAAAAAATTATCACTTAGTGTCCCTAAGGGAGTCTGTCGCCAGACTCCTCATATCAACCCAGCCCTGTAGATAGTTCAGCTGTCACCTGTATCAAATGGTGTTTTCCCTTTGTGATTTGCTGCTGGGATATCACTGTTTTTGTCAATATGTAAATTAGCTATTTGGAGCAACAGGGGCAGTGCCATTGCTCTACAGAGTTCATTTGCATTTTCACAAAAATAGCAATGTCTACAACAGAGGCAGCGATTCACAAGGGGAAAACGCCATTGGGTTCAGGTGACCCTAACCTATCTATCTGCAGGGTTGGGATGATATGCTGGGATCTCGTGATACACTCCCTTTAAGGCTGTGTTCACATGGAGTTTTTTGGCAGCGGCTTTTGACGCGGAATCTGCCTCAAAATGCGTCTGAAAAAAATGCCTCCCATTCATTTCAATGGGAGTCAGTAGCGGTTTTTTTTTCCACTAGCGGAAAAAAAAAAAGCGACATGACCTATCTTCAGGCGGATTCCGCGGCTCAAGACTCCCTTCTGATTAGGCCCATTCATCCGGGCCTGAGCGGGATGCTGCGACGGACTGCTGATGCACTGCATCTGCATCCCGTTGTGGCAGACCGCGGTGAAAATTATTTACATTTCCCACTGTGTGAACACACCCTAAGTGTGTGAACTTTTTTTTTTTAATATTTTTTTTTTTTTTGCTTTACCCTTTTAAATGATCTTTTATATGGTTTAAGTTATATTCTGGTTTATTCATTTGGTGACAGTTGTAGCAAAGCCCAGAGATTTTGTAAGAATCACATCAAAATATTCCCTTTAATACCAGGTAAGGTCTGACTACTAGTGACATCATCGGTGACGTCTGAAGCTCGGCTTTTTCTGTATGACGTGTTGGAGGGGCTTCATCTGCCCCATTGTTTTATTGTATTCTTCGGCAGACCAGAGCAGATCTGTGAGAAGGTTTCTTGACTGGTGATAAGACGGGGGATGAATTTAGCTGCATTGTATGAAGGTTCTGTCACAGGAACATTACTATCGTTTACCGAGGATGCTTAAACTGTTTTATGATGGATTTTTTTTTAATCTCCTTAAGATCTCCAATCTTTCTATTTTCTTAAACCTCAGGCATCCATTATAAACCTCTACAATGGCCTAAGATGCTTTATCTTGTGTTTGCTGTTGGGATCTAATTTCTATCCATCACTATGAAGAATAGCAGGAATTAAAGCTTTAGTTTAGCATTTAGATATGTAAAAGAGTTAAATCCTTTCCTTCCAGGAGGGTGTACAGTACGTCAAAGAGGGAAAGACGAGTTATATCAAAATGGAGCTGGTTGCCATCAATGATAATCATTGCATCCTCCATGGGACTCATTGGGGGGAAATTCACCAATTTTTGACACCACTTTTTTGGAATAAAATTGTTACAAACTTGTGGTTTGTAACAATTTAATGCCACCTGCGCCTAAAATAGTTGTTAGTTGTGTTTTTTTTTGGCTCCTGCCTCTCTACTTTTGGGGCATGAATTGGGTTTTCATCCTTATTTATGCCACTTTTCAGAGGCGTAGATATCGCGGTCCGCTGCTTACTCACCGTATTCTTGACAACATGGCAACTGGGGTTGTGGGTACTATGGCTGTATCCCTTTCAAGTCTATGGGACACAACTGCAGTACCCATATCCTCTGCTTTCAAGAATACACCATAGAGGGAGGAAGAACTGCATGTTTGTATATCTGATAAGATGGTTAACAGCATTCTTAGGGACTCTTTAGGTTCCTTGAGGTGTACGCATCCAGGAATCTACATATTAACTTATAATTAGTTGGTATAAGACTCCTGTTACACTTCTTAAATATGTGACTGAGGCTGCCCCCCTATAGAGGGGTTCTAAACACCTGGACACTTATCTCCACATATGGTAAGAATGCAAGAAAGTAACTCCCTTATGGTTCCAGGTCCAGAACCTTTTTGATCTTGTATGTAACCACATGGTTCCTCTCTCACCCCCCCTTAATCTTTCTAAACCTATGGTCCTCACTCCCTACAGGTTTCCCCAACCAATTACGGCTCCAACTCTTAGCTGAGGCAAAAGCCCTCATTTAGGGGCACTACTACAATCCCCAAATCTCACACTTACTCAGATCTCACGTCCAGAAGAGCTTTCCCAAACTGGATTGGTGCAATATCCTAAATTTTGGTCCATTTGGGGCGACCGAGTTCACTTCTCTGGACACCTCAATGCACTACCTGTGCATAGATTCCTTGACAGCCCCCTCAACAGGCCTCCTCTCTCCTTCCCCGTTTCCTCCTCTCCTTACACCACCACATGCAATCTGAGACATTGAGGTTATTGGGAAACTACAAGACAGTTCTGTGTATTTCATGTTCCAAACCAATGTTTTCTTTTGCACATTGATGCTAGGTTCACACTAGCGTTCAAGTTTCTGTTCTTTGGGTCCGCTTGGGGACCAGAAAAATGGAAACCCTATCTGCTTAAAAAGTGGTTACCCATGCACCCCATAGACTATAATAGGGTCCACCAGGTTTCCGCCAAAGATCAGCTTGCAGGGCTTTTCTCTACGCATATTTTAAGTGGAATGGGGGGCGGAATCTCCGAATGGTCACCCAACACTAGTGTGACCACAGCCTTAGTTATGTCTTACTTTTAAAGCTGTACTATTGTATGACTTAAAACTCCAATAAAAAAGTTATCTGAAAAGAATATACCATAGAGATGAGGTAGGGGGCCATGGGCAAAGTTTACACTGGAGCCCATAAGACTTTCGTTACGCCAATGTCACTTTCATAGTGTAAACAAGCTGGCATAGATTTCAGCCAAGGGATCCTCCACCGGTGCAAGAGACCTGATCATTGCTACATGTACACTAGACCTTACGATACTTTTACACGGCTGTATTTAGTTAAGTATTTTGCATCACTTGTAAAACAAAGCTGAAACTGGGTCTGAAACCTGGAAGATGTGTGAATTTTCCATTATAATATTTTCTCTGTGTAGGCTCCATTCCTAGTTTTGGCTACAAACACTGATAAAATGACTGTGTAGACGGAATATCTTACACACCATTATGTCCCGAGGCCTGTTAGGGATAGCATGACAAGGTAATAGGAGTCAAAAGCTCCTTCTAGGATGAGATCCTGATGAAAATTTTAACATTTTGACCTTGGCTAGTAGTGTGCAGCCTACGTGACTAGACTAAATCATAATGTCATTCCTGCGAGGGCTGAGGACTGGAGATGGTGGACATTACACTACATTGTGCTCCTAAGTCTATAGTTTGCAGTTTGAGAGAAATTCTTGATCATAGCTTACAATATTAACATGATGGATCTTCTCAATGAAGTACCCTACTGTAACTAATCTCTAGAATGTTCCCCACTATGGGTAGCCTGATGGACAAATACATTTAGGTAGACCCTGTATTTTGAGATTGTGTTTTTCTAACCTTAAGGCTGAGGCCCCAGCGTGGCAGAAAGGCACGTTTTGTTTCTGCTGTGTTTATTCAGCAGCCAAAAACACTATGTGAAAAATGGATGTGTGAATAAAGCTTACAGTGTAACTATCTTCACGATTTATTTTACTATTTTGTAGGTGGGTGTTAGGTGAACATTTTTGTAAAATAACGAATTGTACTATTTACTTCCTTTTAGTAGAGAATAGACTCTAAAGTTTTCTCTAGCAAAGCTCTATAAAAGAGTTAGCCTACATTGACATGACAATGAAAACAGTCCGAGTGACAGATGTGTTTGTTTGTGTGTGTGTGTTAAATCAGCAGTCCCCAACCTTTATCGTACCAAGGATCACTTTCATGTAGGCCAATTTTCCCGTGGCGAGGCGGGGTTTTCGGGGGCAGGTTACGGGTTGTGGTGATTGGGCGGCTCATAAGAAAACGCATATCTAATGATTACATTTATACATTTCCCTACACTTTATTAAGGGAGATCTCTCTCTATAACATACATAACTTATTGGTGGTATGGACCGCTCCCTTAATAAAAGCATGGGTAGGGCAGGGGGGACCATCACTTAATTAGTGGTGATATGTAGAGAGTTCCTTTATTAAAGTATAGGTAGGGCGGGGGGGGCATCACTTAGGGGGCAATATTAAAGTAATAATATTACCTGTAAGATGGGAACTACTACCTGTGGTGGGCACTACTAGGGTATTATTACAGTAATAGTGCCCACCACAGTTAATAACATTACTTTAAGTGTACTAGTGCCCTAATAGTGCCCCCCCACCACAGATAATAGTTTCCCCCCCCCCCCACCCACACACACAGGTAATTACAGTATACGCGGCATATAAAACTCACAATACTGACATTATTTTTCACTAGTGATTTCTAGAGATACCAGAGATACTGCTATTTGAAGCAACACCACCTTCTTTGGCAACTGCTAAATCTGTACATACTGGCAAATATACAGTGAATATGGGAAGGATCACCCTGACAACATTTATTTCAAGTAGGTGCTAGGGAGAACTTTAGAGCCTTTTTTTTCTTCACTTTCAACCCATAGGGTTTGCCTAAGAGCATTCAACATTCCAAACACTTTAAAATGAAGATAGTTGAGTGCAACATTGTAGATTCCCCTTGCTCTAACTCTAGAAGAGTGACTGTGTGTCCCACCAAGACAGACCTGATTTTAAGGAATATTGTAGAAGCCTGTGTTACAAACCGGAAAGCTGTGGTGGGCTCAGAAAGTTGGAGTGAGGACATAGGGGCAGCTGTGGGGATGTCACTGAAGGGTTCCACTTGGGTATATTAATGTTAATGTGTGGAGAGCTAGCTTGGAGGACTTACTTTTGCTGTTCATGTGGTCCGTCACCTATGTGTGTCTATTAGCACTATGTATAATATGCAGTTTTATTGCACTATACAAACACCATTGTTATATAGTTCAATAGACTGAAACTAAAGGTTTCCAAATAACTGTCCTGATCTATATGGCTCTATACTATAGAGCTGTACACGTTTCGGGGCAAATTTACAACATTAATCCAAAATGCACCAGAAATCAGGCTCAATTTGCACCCCAAAAATTGTCATACATGTGTTTATAGTTCATCTGACAAGGGGGTGTGGGTTGAGAAGTGATTATAGGTGCCAAAATATTATTATTTTATGTTTGTATAAAGTAAGGTAACAGGTTGTGTAAAGTTACATGTGGCTAAAGATGTGCCAACTTCACCAGCCAATGGACCAGTGTGATAAATATGGCACCTCTTTAGAATACCTGGCGTACATTTTCGCTGTCTAGGTATTAGACAGAATTAGTAACAATATTCAGTGGTTATGGAGCTGTACTCAAGCGAATGCGAAATACATCAGGTCATTGCCAAGCAATGGGAATCCACATACAGCTCGGTCATTCCTGAATATTTATATGTCTAGTTAAGGAGACGGCTACAGCAGTAGACCATTACCGAGCCACGCTACATCTCCAGTACAGTATGTGTAAGGTGAATGTTGATCAAGAGTAAACGATTCATCCAGGAATTGAACGGCTCTGGGAGGCTAGTCGTATGAGAGGAAGAGAAGTGTTAGAACAAGAGGTCATGCTCTGAAGCTGGAGTGAAAGTCTCCCGGGATAGGACTGTAGTGCTGCTTCAGGTGGATGGCGAGTGCGTGGAATAAGAGGGAAAACAGCCTGGCAGTATCCCGAGTCTGAGAGAAAATGGATAGGCAGAGGCAGTCGTAGTGATCTGTGGCTAGACTAAAATAACATTACAGGTCACAACACAAAGGGAGATTTACTAAAATAGTAAGTATTAGGTGGATTGGGCTGGAGTTGGAGAAGTCCACCCGTAATTGACTCCAATTGCATAAAATAAGTCTGGGATCCTTTTCCTTCTCTTACGATTTCAGCATCTAGCACTGAAAGAGTAGAAATACTACTATACCCAAGTCCTGTTTCAAGGTATTTTAATGGGTTGGACATTGACTTACTGGTTAGCTACCTATAGCTGGAGGTTCTCTCATTTGCATACCATTTCCAAGGGCCCATTGTGTGTAAACGTGGGCTTAACTAAAGGCTCAGCTTGGGCCCCTCGTACAACTTCTCCTCACAACCATCAGTTACAATACATCCATACATTAGCAACATTCCCTTTCTTTCTCTATCTGGGCCCAGGTCGCCATGAAGTGGAGAAAAGAGGAGAAATTCTCCTCTTTCCACTATATTGATGCCTCCCATGCCATTGCCCATTGGTGACAGATTCCTTTTAAATCTGTATGAAATTGCACAATACTAGTGCCCATCTTTGAGATGAATGAGGGACAAATCTAGTGTATTAGATCAAATTTTCAGTTCAATGTTAACCCATGTATCTAACCCTGCCCAGTCCCCTTTCTTCTCTTTGACCTCACACATTCCCATCTAAGTTCTTTTGTGCCCCCACATATTAACAGGGCCCACCTATGTAACACACAGTCACATTTTAGTGGCCCCCGCACATTAAAATGCAAATATATGTAATCCCCCACCCTATTCTGTTCTCCAGTGCAGATCTTCACTGCTATCAGCGGATTGGAACATGTGTAATGATGTCACTGCATCCAAACCACTAGCAACAAAGCCACTGTCCCGCTGCACTGTCTGGGACGTTTAGGAGGTGTGCCCAAATTTTTAAGTCAAATTCTGTTTTAATGTAAGCAATCTAATCGCTGGTATAATCCTAGACTGTACTGTCTAAAGATATGCCAGATTTATCATACAGCATTCACTGTCATAAATCTGGTGTATGTTTAGACTAAGTTTACACTGTATAACTATTCGTAAATGTGGGCAATTTTTTTTTTTTTTTTTTTGAGCAGTATTTTTTTTTTTTTTTTATAAAATGCCCCATGGTATGACCTCACACTGGAGTTACGGGCAAAGATGTGCTGTATAAAGAGCAGCCTTCACTCCTTTCTGTGGAGTCAATATGCAGAGTCCCTTTGGTTAAAGCTTACCTAGAGTTATACCCAGCTTTTCATAAATGGTGCAGGGGACTATAAAAAAAACTTTGTAATATATCTTATTAAAGAAATCTGCTTTCTTCACTTTTCAGGCAGTTACTTTCTCCATATTAGTCTATGAAGAGGGGAGGAGGATAGAAAAGACACTTAGTGTTAAAAAAGCAGAAATGATCTAAGTTGTAGATAAGAGGCTGTGAGAGCACAAAATGAATAATGAAAAATAAATCACTTAACCAGCCGGCAGGAGAATCTCACCCCTCCTACCCCCTCCATAGAGTTGTGTGTGTGAGGCTGAAGATAGAGAAGAATATAATGTAAACAAGCAGTGAGATTGAAGATAAGGAGCTGGAGAACATCTTAATAAGTGGAGAAGGAGACAGATCTCCTTAATAAGATATATTACAAAGTTTCTTATATTCACCTGCACTAGTCATGTATGAATTATTATTGTTTATAACTGGAGGTTCCAAAATAATAGGAAATGTAAAGGAAGGAATTATGCTGCTTGTTGCCGGATCCAATTTTGGCTTGGACTCAAAAACTTGAAATGTGTATTTCACCCTAGGAAAATATCAACCATTTCTTCCAAAAAAGCTGTTCCCACTGCAGGACCCCATAAATCCTCTGACTCCTGAAGCTCAGTGGTTGAAGGGGCTGTCTGCTTTCAGCAATCTTACTCCATATGATCTACTTTGACATCCAGATTTAATGTTTATGTAAAAGCTGCGTTTAACCCCCTAACAGCTTTGCGCGTCTCCTACTACAGTTTGGAGCAGCAGACCCCAGCATATTGTTGCAGCCTATAGGTTACGATCACCTGAATTTAATGATGTGTCCCCATTGCATGTGTGTGTGTATATATGTATACACACACAATTTTTTTTTTGTCAATATGCAAACAAGCTCTTTGGAGCAACGAGGATGTTGCCGTTGCTCCAAAGAGCTCATTTGCATATTGAAAAAAACAGTGATTTCTGAGCAATGAAGTCACGATTCACAAGGGGGGTAAAACTAGTTGATTGATTTCGGTGACCCTAACCTATCTGTGGAGATGGAGTGATATGCTGGGTTCTGGTGACATTCCCTTTAAGGCTAAAATGAATTGGATTGATGCCTAATGTGCATTTTAACCCTTATATGCAGAGTCATATTTCCTTGGCCACAAGTTCAAAGTCTGCAATTAAAAAAGTGATGGTTTTTATAATTTTAAGACTGTTAGGAGTTAAATGTCTATATACTAGTGTGAACATAGCCTGAAGGAATTGTCACAAGAACAGAAGAGTGTGTTGATCTTGCAGCAGGCAGTGACCTGTTACTCCATAGCTGCATGTTTCTATATTTGTACAGGTAACTTATTGCTGTGGTAGAGCGACGCAGAGAAACATCTAAGTGTATTGTTTGTTAGCCGACATGTCAACAACTCCAACATTAAATTTCATGATGTACCTGCGTCTCCCATAGGGCATATAAGCAGGCAGCTATAATAATATATCCCACAAGAAGTCATTTATAATCTTCTTCAGAGTGTAATAGATCGCTCCACGACTTGTTCACTGTCAGAATACAGCTCAAATCCCCAGGCTGCAACCTGCCTCCTGCTTTTAAGTTATCACCGCGCTGCAATACTTGGGTTACGCGATGAGCTTACGTCTCGAAATGAACTTGTGATGTTGTCAGAATGTTAATGTCAGTTTATATGTAAGAAAAACCTTATCAGCTGCCCTATAGGTAAAATGGGGAAATGTATATTCTGTAAACCTAATACTTACTAAATATGTTAGAGGCAGTCGTCATGCGTCCAGGCTGATTTTTCTTTCCCGCAGCGCTTTTCACAAAAAGTACGCAGAGTTTTCCTCTGCAGACTTTCTGCTTCAGTTATACCTATAGGGAAACAATCAGCATTTCAGTAGGTACAGTAGCATCTCTGCTGCTGGTATTTTTCAGCAATGTGTTGATGGGATTCGCTAGAACTTTTCAGGGACTGTAAAACGCCGCGGCCAAATTGCGGTGTTTACGCCACATGGGGCCCCAGCTTAAATGGGTTATCTATTTTTTAATATTGATGGCCTAGCCTTAGGATAGGCCATCAATCTTAGATCTGTGGGGGGTCTAACAGCACGCGAGTCCTATAGGTTTCAATGGGACAACACTGCAGTACCTAAACCCGCCACTGCACATTGTATGGTGAGTGTAAGTATTACTGGCAGCCATGCTGTCCAGAAACAGCTGATTTGCGGGGGTCCCAACTCACTCATTGTACAATGTGTAGTCGCAGGTTTAGGTACTGCAGCGCTACAGTACCTAAACCCACTGCTATACATTGTATGGCAAATAAGCAGAGAGGCCCCACCATGTAAACATTACTGGGAGCAGCAGGGTACTGACTGTTGGTTCCCCGCTGACCCATTTAAAGGCCAAAGTCATGGTGTGTGATGACAGTGATATAATCACTGCGAACTTGCCAGTGCCTAATCCCTAGCAGTAGTGTCTGTCGAATCTCCAAAACCTGCAGCGAATTATGTTGCTGAAAGTATTATCTGCAGATTGCAAAGAACAATGAGAAACCTGCTGAATTTTGGTGGCTTTTGCTATAGCTGCTTGCAGGAGAACATGCTGTGAAACTTCTGCAACATGTTCACACTGTGTGTCCTTAGCCATGTGATCTCGCTCTGTCCTCTGGACCTTGGCCTATATGAATTTGGTGTGAATTCTATGATCCCCCCCCCCCCCATCTTGTTTGCTCACCTGTCCCAAAATGGACATTGCTGTAGACCCTTCTGGAGAGAATACAAATGGACCGTAATAATCCTCTTATCTTATCTGATCCTTTGTTTCTTCTTATTTCTGGCACAGGTATTCAGGAAACCTTGAAGACCACACATACATTATCACATTCCTCATGACATGCTTTGTTCTACCTCTGATGCTCATATTTGTTTCTTATGGAAAATTAATGAGAAAGCTGAGGAAGGTAAGTTGTTGTGGATATGGCCAAGTGACTAGAATAAGTCTTAATTCACATTTATGTATTATGAGTCCATGTGTCAGACTTACATACGCCACCAAAAATTCCATCACATTATTACTGACACCATAAGAATCAGCAGTGATCCTATAATAACCCTACATAGCTGCAGGAATACTTTGGGATGTGAGAAGGTCCTCCCATGTTTAAAATAATAATAGCACAAAATAGCATATAAAAGATACACACAGTACCTTACAGGGCTTGAGATGCATTTTAGGCGAGTGCAGTTTAGGTTTCGGTGAGTGCTGCGCATTGCATGCCCCTAAAACCCTCAGGCTATTTTGATTTTCCAAAAAATTTGAATGACAAAAATTGTATAAAAAGTTTCCTGGAAAACAAAATCCAACTGTGACATGAAACTATAAAGCTATAGGTCTCATAATATGGCAGTGCAAAAAAAAAAAAAAAATCCTGAATTTGTTTTTTTTCAAAGGAGATAAAACATACAAAATTTTACATGAATTTGGTATCACAGTGACCATACTGAACCACAGAGAACATAGGTAATGTCATTTTTATTAAACTGTAAAAATGAAACCCTTTAAAAAAACTTTTTTTTTTGTGCCAACCTCCCTGTATATTTTAAAGGGATACTATCATTTAAAAAAATCAATTTTTAACTAAAAGCACGTCAGAATAGCCTTTAGAAAGGCTATTCTTCTCCTACCTTTATTTTCAGGTCCACGCCGCCGTTTGAGTTTTGTCTTCCTTCTTCATTATCCCCCCTGTGCTCCAAGCACAGGCTCGTCATAGGTTCTAGCGCCACCTCTCTCTCCTGACGCGTCTCCTCTTCTTCTAACATGAGACCACTGCAAAATGGCCGCCAGAACAGCCAACTCTGCAAGTCTCGTGTAAGAGACCACTGCAATCTGGCGACAAGAACATGCGCAATCGGCTGTTTTGTTGGCCATTTTGCGGTGGTCTCATGTTAGAAGAGGAGGAGACGTGTCAGGAGCAGAAGAGAGAGGCGGCGCAGGAACCTATGAGGGGCCTGTGCTTGCAGCACAGGGGGAACGCCCCCTGTGCTTTCTGAAGACCAATTTGCATAATGAGGAACGAAGACAAAACTCAAACGGCGGCACGGACCAGAAAAATAAAGGTAGGAGAAGAATAACCTTTCTAAAGGCTATTCTGATGTGCTCTTAGTTAAAAAAAAATTTTTTGTTTTTTTTAATAATAGAATCCCTTTAAGGAAAGTTAAATGGTGTCATTTCGAAGTACAATTTGTCCTGGAAAAATAAATCCTCACACAATCCTGTGAATGGCAAAATAAAAAAAAAAGTTAAAAGCAGGGAGTAAAACATGAAACTGAAAAAAATTTCAATTGGCCCAGTCCTTAAAGGGGTTGTTGGAGATATTTTTTTTTCTTTTTCCTATGAAGCTGGGGAAGGCGAAAAATGTTTAAAAGAACTCACTCACCTGGCCCTAGTGCCCTGTTGTTATCTTCTGGCAGTAGTCTCTGCCAAATGTGACCACTGAGGCCAATGAGCGGTCTAAGAAAAGGACACCAGATGTCACTACGGTGGGGAATTCCTCCAAAACGAGACACTGAAGCAGCAGGATTGGACCTCTTTGAAAGACACTGGGGACAGATGAGTGTTTTTTTGTTTTTTGTTTTCTACCTTCCCTGGACTCATATAAAAAAAAAAAAAAAAAATGAACACAAAAAAAAAAAAATCCCAGACAACCCCTTTAAGAAGTTAACAAACCCAATAACCCAGTCACACAATGCAATGCCAAGAAATTTATGATGTAGAAGTAGATGGGTTAACAAATACCACAACCTTCCACATGATAAACCTGTAACCACCTTTATGTAAAATCTTGTGATGTACTAAATGTATGAAGTTAGCAAAATGCCAAATATATAATCATTTTAATGTCTCTTCTGTCAACATGTTGCCCTTTTGAAAATTGTGGAATTAAACATGGCAGTGACTTTTTCTATATTAAAGTGGTTGTTTGGGGACTTAAAGTTACCTTGCTGTATCCGGTGGATTCTTCACCTGGGGGTTCTGGCCTGGTTCCGACACCTGGGTCAGGTATTCAGAACCTGCTCTTGATCTCACAGGCAATTTACTTGTGCTATGGGGGGCTGCCTGACTATAGTAAAGCCAGACAGCCCCCAAAGCACAGGGACATTAAAGGGGTCTTCCCATAGCTATAACCATAACTATATTTGTAGATAACTAAAAGTTAAACAGTTTTGCAAATATAAGTAGTTAACAATTCTGCTGAGTTTTAGAGAAAATCTTTAGCTATCGTAGTGATGACAGTCTGTTGTCTGGATTGGTTGCCAGTGGATATGACCACAATTGCAGAAATTTGATATGGTCTGGGACTTGTCAAAAATGCAGCCATGATTTTCTTATTGTAGCTGGGTTATCAGGCAGGGACACTACATGTATGAGAAGGTATCCCGATCACAATAAGGAAATCGTGGCTGCTTTTCTAACCTTAGAAAGGTCCTGCATTCATGGTCATATTCATTGGCAACCGATCAAGGCAACAAGACTGTGACCACACGATATTTCGAGAAATTCTTTAATTACTTTGCAGAAATGTTTAACTTTTAATTATCTACACATTTAAAAATGGTTATGTTCATGGGAATACCCCTTTAACTGTGAGATCAGGAGAGGAGGTAGAATGACCCAGGGTCGTGTTAAATATATCTATCTATCTTCAGGGTACGTGTCTTCCACCCGGAACTATATACTGATCCTACCCCTTCATACAAATCTACATCTACTACTGTGTTAAATCTATCTATCTATCTATCTATCTATCTATCTATCTATCTATCTATCTATCTATCTATCTATCGGTATGTGTCCTACACTTTGTTAATGCATTAACTTTGAAACCACTGTCGTCTCCTCCCTGCTACTTCTCACCTCCGCCTTCCTGACATCTGATTCTATTTGCTGTATCCACACCCCCTATTCACACCTGATAGACAGGAAACCAATCTTTTCCCAGTTCCTATAAATTTAGAGCATCTGGTCAGTGTTGACCTTGGTCAGTGCATTTTCAAAGTGCAGTTTTTAAGTGTGATGACCAGAATTGGAACAGATTGGACCAGGAGGTAAGACTCTACTGAAGTTCTTTCATATACAAATGCTTTTCACTATAATCACTGTTGTTCTTCCCATACTTGTAAAAACCACTTTGCCACCTCAAACCAGCCATGTCACTAAGAATATCTTTAGATCTCTATCCTACCCCACCATCTGACCTTCTCTGCACACCTACTCACACACCTGCAAGCTTTCCTCCCCACACACACAACCTCCCCACACTCTCTCCTACTTACACCAGTGGCCAACTCATAGAATCCCACGATTTCCATTACCATTGCTATGCTGACAACACCCAAATATATATCTCTCCCCCTACCTGACCCATCTGTCAAAACTATGGAACCAATCTGACCCCAGTTCCACAGGCCCGCTGCCTTGGGATAACTTTAGACTCTGACCTATCCTTCAAGTCGCATATTCAAACCCTCAACACCTCCTGCCACCTCCAACTCAAGAACATCCACCAAATCCGCTCCTTCCTCACCCCTGAAACTACAAAGATACTAGTCCACGCCTTCATAATCTCCCGCTTAGATTACTGTAACATCCTTCTCCATGGCCTCCCAACAAATACTCTCACCCCCCTCCAGTCCACCTTAAACTGTGCTGCTCGTCTAATACACCTCTCCCCTCTGCCAATCCCTTCACTGGCTACCCGTTGCCCATCAAATAAAGTTCAAACTACTAACGCTGACATACAAAGCCATCCACAACCTGCCCCCTCCATATATCTCTGACCTAATCTCCCGCTACCTGCCCACACGTAACCTCCGATCCTCCAAAGACCTCCTACTCCTCTCTGCTCTTCACACAAACGTCTCCAAGACTTCTCCTGTGCATCCCCCATACTCTGGAACTCATTACCAAGACACATAAGACTATCCCCCACCATCACAAGCGTCAAGAAGGCCCTGAAGACTCACCTATTCAGGAAGGCCTACAACCTCCAATAACACTACTGTCACCACACCTCCATCTGTATAGTCTCTCCCCTCACCTTCTGTCTCTATCCCTCTTCCCTCATAGACTGTAAGCTCTTGCAGGCAGGGCCCTCTATCCCACTGTGCCAGTTGGTCACTGTTAGCATTATCTGTTTTGTATATCTGGTGTACCGTATGTAAATCCGCAAATGTAAAGCACCATGGAATTAATGGTGCTATATAAATAAACAATAATAATAATAATGATGATGAAGAATCTGCCAGCTACATCAAGGTAATTAAGTAGTAAGTAATTATTTGGATAATAAAAAGTTGGACAATTTTCCAAGATACTTTCTGTATCAATTCCTTGCATTTTTCGAGATCTCTGCTTGCTGTTATTCACTCTGCTTACTTACAGTGGATAAAAATCAGTCCATGGTCATGTGATGTACACACAGGTGCACAGCTCGTTACCAGGCAGATGTCTGATTGCTGTGCTGTGACTGTAACATGCCGTGCACCTGTGTGTTCATCACATGAACATGGACTGATTTTTATCCACTGTAAGTAAGCAGAGTGAATAACAGCAAGCAGAGATCTAGAAAAATGCAACAAATTGATACAGAAAGTATATTGGAAAATTGTACAACTTTAAACAATACCATTGGTCTGTTCACATGTCTGAAATCTGCATTACTGTCTGTACAAGTGCCTATCTAGTTTATGAATACAGATTTTGCCCTCAAACTGCATTGGGTTATGAGATGTGGATCTGCAGCACACCAAACTACACACCTATGGCAGAAACACCAGGGTCAGCTGTGGACTTCTGCCATCATCAGAACCTACCCTACTGGTGTCTTATGTGGTACACTAGAATTTGGCCTCCCTTAGGGTTTGACTACTACTTACCTCTGCACCTCCTGTATCTACAGCCCTAGTGCTATGTACATACCAGGAATAAAAATAAAATGTGCTTACTGGTGATGTCGTCTCTCTCTAGGTATCGGACACACAGAACAGACTGGGATCTTCTAGGAAACCGGAGAAGGAAGTCACTCGGATGGTTGTAATAATGATCCTGGCTTTCCTCATCTGCTGGACGCCATATGCTGCCTTTTCTATCCTTGTCACGGCTCATCCCACCATAGAGTTGGATCCACGTCTCTCTGCAATCCCAGCATTTTTTGCAAAAACTGCTTCCATGTATAACCCTATTATTTACGTATTTATGAATAAACAGGTAAAGTATATATACCTATATCTATATCTCTAATGCATTTCACATTTATAGAACGCAAGATTGTCAAACCACTAAGCGAAATAAAAAATCGTCTCGATTGTAGATGGTTACTATCAGATTCAGAACAGTCAGAAAGGATAAAAATCGAAAGCTAAGGACCTACTGGGGCAGAGGTTAAGGGTATGTTGACATGGAATATGGAGAGGAATTTGAGGCCCTTTGTAACCTGGAACAGAAAGCCGAAGCAGCGCTACAGATTTCTCCTTCGGGTTTGCTAGTCGATCAGCAGCAGTCTCGCACCGTAGGTTTCATCTGCAGAATCTGTGGAAGGATCAAACGGCATCCTGAAAAAACAGAGTCTCTGTTACACAGAACAGCCTCTACTTACCATTTGCCATGTAGAATAGTGGTATGTGTTATGCAGAGGGACATTTTGGGGCCTCTCAGTTGAGGTTCTATTTCTGCACCGTCTATAGCTACATCCCTGGCAGGTAGCGTGTTACCATTCCACTCTATGGGACTATCGTAGAGAAGCTGAGTGCCCTCACTATCCAGTAGCCACATGGAATTGAATGGAGTGGTGGCATGCATGGTGACCCTACCACTCCATTCATAAGAGACCCCCATTCTTGTGATCGGGGGGGGGGGGGGCAGTTATCTGTAAATAGGGGACAACTTGTAGATACTGGAATCTTCCTTCTCCACTCTCTATAAACCAGTATACTTTTATTTGATATCTATCTGCTAGTTGACGTGATGGATCTTGAAGATGCCAGTGAACAGTACTTCACTTTCAGGATGTGTTTTAATTATACAGATATTGCCTAGAGGTGTATTCATCTAATAAGTCTATCCTCAATCTCAGAACTCTCTGATCCTCCTTTCTACATGCCGCAGGTTCACTGTAACATTGAGTATAACATTTCTGGCATAGTCTTATTGATCCCCATTGATCTGTGGCTTCCCTTAGGATACAGATAATGAAACAATGAGCAAAGTGAGCGACCAATGTGTTCAACTCACTGCCTGCTGCGATAAAATGGACACTGTCCAGAGCCTTAAAGAAATAGCTTCTATATGACATTGTGTAGTAAGCCAAAGGTATAAGTTTGGTGTAACCTAAGGACTACCACTTTTTTTTTTTTTTCTGAGAGCATTTCTACAGGAAAGTACTCTGGCTGATGAATAGTATGACAGTATATTAGAACATTGGGGCAGATTTATGAAGACTGGCATTACTCTAACCAGTTTTCTTAGCCCCAGAGCCTTATAAATGAGGCAGAAAACTGGCATACGAGGCACAGTAAATCAGCCCCATTTTCCCCGAACCGCAACTTTTTAAATATGTCACAATAATGTATTGAATTGGGGTCCTTAAAAGAATAACTAAACTTTTTGCCAATTTGATTTTCCAGCTGCATTTGTCATTTGGTTGCATACCTAGTATGGAAACCAGCCCGGAAAACTAAGATTCAGAACAGGCAAAGCCCAAGCCCGAAACGGGTAAAATAAAGTTCCTGAATAGCCACTTTTAAAAGAGATTTCCAGGGCTTGGATATTGATCCTTAAGAAAGGTCATCAATTTGTGATTATTGGGGGTCCGACACCAACCAGCTGGTTAAGCACGGCGGGCTCTTTGCTGAATACCAAGCAAACCACTGTACATACCGTAGGGGTTATGCTTGGTATTCCAGCTCAGCCCCATTCACGCAAATGGGACTGATGAATGTGACATCCTTAGCACAAAGAGGTCACCATGGCCTCCTCAAAGAGCTGATCGCCAGGGGTCCTGAATGTGGGATATCCCTCTTCCAAATCCTGTAATATACTTTATTAACGAATTTTGGCTCCTTTCTGTGAAATCCTGTGCTGCTTTATGCTTTTTTATACCCTATACTTTGTGAAAGCAGGGATATCTCTAAATACAGAAACAAGGAAAAGAATAAAGCCGTGCAGAATTTCAAAGAAAGTTGACAAAATGGTTAATAACGTATATTACAAAATTTATTAATGCTAAAAATCAAATTGTCTGAAAGTTTAGTTACTTTAAAGGGGTTTTCTGGGACTTGCATATTGATGACCTATGCTTAGGACAGGTCAGCAGTATGTGACTGGGCAGATATCAGATCAGCTGTTTGAAGAGCCCATGCACTGCTGATGTCACATTCAAGAGAATGTGGCTGAGCTGCAGTACCAATCAAAGCCACTATTTAATGTACGGCACTGTACTTTGTATTGCGCGAATAGGCCACAACACTCATCTGAACTCTACTGCCTCTTCAACCAACTGATCAATGGGGGCCGACACCAATCACATATCTATGACCTATCCTAAAGACAGGTCATCAATATGTAAGTCCTGGAAATATCCTTTTAAATGGGCTATGCAGGAACAGAAATTTAACAGTTACCAGCCTGGGTTCTGCCTTTCCTTAACCCTGTCAGACTCCTCACCCTCCATCCTCCTTGGTATTACATACATTGTTGGGCTGGCAGACTTGCTCATCATAATAGCAAACCTAGCCCTATTCTCTATTACTGCCAACGTTCAACAGAAAACGGGGCTTGGTTTGCCATTACAATGAGCGATTCTACCCATCCCCAAAATGTACATAACAACGATGAGGAGGGTGCAGGAAACAATTTTGGTTAAAGGAATTGTCAGGAGCGTTAAGATTACCGTAACGGATTCAGTGGCCACTGGATGATGGACTTGGGGATTCCAACCTCAGGTCACATGATCGAAACCAGCTCCCCTCATCTCACAGGTAAATTACCTTTTGAAATCAAAGAAGTAGTGGCTCAGGGGCTACTCCCGATCACATGACCTGAGGGTTGCAACCAGGCCGGAACCCCTAGGGTTCATAATCCAGTGCCCGCCTGATCAAGTAATCGCAACTCCCCAGACACCCCCTTTAAGATATAGGTAGACATAAAAATATGTAAATCATATAAACCATAAGTTTGACAAACCTGTACAGATGTTTCCTTTACACTAAGGATTGTACTCTTCCATTTTCTTCCAGTTCAGGAGATGTCTGCTACAGCTGTTCCACTGCAATGAAATAGAACCAAAGGAGTCGAATAACCAAACCTCAGAGCGGGTAGTGCTGAACCGTACTAACCATGGTGGTGAGATGCAAGCCATAGCAGCGCACATAACCTCAAACAACGACAACAGGATGACTGAAGAAGAGCAAAGTAGCTGCAACTCCTTTGCTCAGCTTCCATTATCGGAAAACAAAGTCTGCCCTATGTAGCCTGATAGAATAGTCCGGTTTCTTCTATTATATGTGAATTCTCTTACACGTGGCTTCATCACCAAGAACGAGGATTATAGGAACCGGTTACCTGTCAATGCATATTCCTATATGGACACCATGTGACTTATATACTTACAGGTTCTGTGAATGTCTCAATGCATTTCCTCCAGAAGATGTATGACTAAAATAAAGAGTTCATTCACTGGATATCTCCTCTATCACATGCGGAAAATGGGGAGTAATGCAAATAGAAAACTGCCCTAATAGTCTCATTCACTAATACATTACCCACCTATGAAAGTGAGTCTGTCCAGAGATATGAGTTACTCACAACGTCCGACATGGTATCACATACCCAAACCAACCCCGCCAATCTCACTAAAATCTTCTTGGGATTCAGAATCTGAAGTGCCAAAAGCTGATATAAAGTAGGGCACATCTATACTTCTGAGTATGTCACTGCATAGGTGTAAAGATGTAGCATATTTTAATTTGACACATTGTAGTATGATTTCCAATGGGTTTTGTTTTTCTCCTGTAATGGGATGAGTCCACTTAACACACAATGTCGTAGTGTAGTTTACGTGTTTTTGTGCCAAGTTAACCTTTACTACGTCATCTATAGTTGGCTCTAGTGTATACCTTTAAGGTATAAGCTATTTTATTGGATGCATCTGTAGGATATAGCACAGCAAGCTACACTTCCCAATGCAGCTGAAGGAAGGTAAAGCAACATATACCAGCCCAACTGAGGCCAATAGAACAATCTCTTCGCCACCATTGGGTAAATGGGACCCTTTGGATATGTTGGACATATGCAACAACTGAGTTGCTGGTTCATAAGCCAAATGGACACTTCAAACATAGTGTGAATAAACCCTTATAGAATATTTACACCATGGTGCAATACAATGGACAAATGACACCGCTATGGTATTATATAGGACTATATATAGCAGAGTCAACAGGAGGTAACTTCACTATATAACTTCAGCTATCCAGCTATAAATCCATCTATAGGCAATTTACACCTCCAAAAATGCAGAAGTCAATAAGAGAAATTTTTTTTTTAATCTTTTACTGCACCCTCACCACCAGCCCCGTAAAATGTAATATTATGTACACTAGAGATGGTGTAGATTTCAGTGCATGCGCATGGCCCCACCAGCGGATGCGCCTAATTTACGACAAGGCACTTCCTCCCTGACACAGGGATTATCAAGACTGGCATTCTAAACACCTGGCTTGATAAATACCCCCACATTCTGTGTTGGGTCTATGGTGAGGGTTTTATAAATACTGACGTTTAGCGAACTAGTTTTAATAGTTCCTGACCTTCATTTATGACGAGGTGCACCCATAGTCATGAATCTGATGCGGGGCCGTACGCCTGCACTGAAATCTATGTCAGCTCATAAATGATGCTTAAAATCTGCACCAGCTAAGTCAGTAAATTGGTGTAAATGACAAATCTGATGGGACTGGTGGCCTCACCCACACCCTAGCCCCTTTTAGGAAAGAGGTGAGGGAGGCATACAAGACAAAAGTTGAAAATTTTGGCTCAAGATCTCGACTCATCCACAAAACTAACTTTTTCAGGCCATGTATGCTAGAAAACTGGCATACAAGGCATGATAAACTTCCCCCTATATCTATATGACATGAATCGAACAGGCAGGACGGATCTAAGGTTGGTTCTCATCTTGCACAGTAACACTATTCAGTCTATAAACTAGCCTTACCTTAGCTCCTACTTGGTTAAGGGGGTTAGTAATCGGTACGAAGCACTTCCATTACAATGTTAGGCCTGGTTCACACCTGCATTCAGGTTGCCGCTTGGGGACCCCCGAACAGAAACCTATACGCATAAAAAAGCAGTTTACCTGCGAAAGCAGCACTTTCCTCTCCGCATGTTTCATGTGGAAACAGAGTGAAAACCACACGGACCCTATTATAGTCGATGGGGTCCACGGGTTTCCCAGGTAAGCTGCTTTTTTTATGTGTATAGGTTTCCATTCGGGGGGTCCCCAAGCGGAGTCTCCGAACAAAAACCCAAACGCAGATGTGAACCAGGCCTAAGTTAGACAATCCTTATTAGTATACGGTAGGTGACGAACATCCCTAAAAAGAGGTAAAAGTGTACCTTGGATTATCAACTGGAAAAAGCTCAGCTACACATAAATCTGCCCCTCCTTTATTACGATAAATGTTTAATCCACCTTCAGCTAGATATTGTCGCTGTCACCAGCTGTCCGCCGGGCCCCTTTGAAGCAGCGACTCTCCCACTATTAAATTCAGCAGGAACAAGCGCCCAGGATGTTATGTCAATGGCTGAATAAACGTTCTGTAAAACAGAAACAGGTTTTGTGATCTTTATATTCTGAAAATTTTTAAGATATTAAATATTTCATAGAAGCTGAAACGTACTGAAAAGGAGTAAGTAATGCAACATTCAAGGTTCTCTACGTAACCTAGAAAATATGGAATAGGGAAAGATATTAAAGTGGCTGTACCCAAGATCAAGATGTATTCCCTGTCCTCAGGATTGGAAGTTAGTGTCTGATTTCTGGGGGTCCCAAAACCGTGACCTCAACCGATCAAGAAAACAGAGGTCACATGAAATAGTGCAAAAAGAAAAAAAAAGGAACTTTCTTTTTTGTGCCACCCTTGCCACTTTTTCAAAAAGAGGGCATGGCAAGGGTATGCAGATTTATCATCATTTACACCAGAAAACTGGAAAAAATGATGCTGAAAATCTACACCATACATTTCTGACCAGGCACACACTCTGCCGGTGATAGGGTTATGAAGACTGGGGTTCAGTATGCCAGTCTTCATAAATCTCCCTCATTGAGCGCTGTACTCAGCTAACGCCAGCAATCCCATAGAGTTGCAACAGACTGTTGAAATAGGGCACCATTTCTTTAATAAGTGGGACTCCCCGTGATCAGACTCTTATCTTGTTTACTGTGGGCAGGGGAATATCTTGTTTATGGGACAACCCCTTTAAGTAAAGCTTCACCACTTCTATCACCTCCAGTTCTTTGTATCCTTTAACAGACACTGCTCCACTGACTGTGTCACAACTGGAAAATTTTCTCTAGCTCCCTCCATTCCCGAGCGATCAGTACAGTTAGTTTTGGTGCCTGATATCCTAACGAGACTCTCTAATGTCAAGTGGGTGGTGTCAGGCAGGAGCAAGCAAGGGGGCTTGACTGAGCTCCAAATACCCCTTCCCCCTTGGCTGTTCCTGCCTGACACCACCCACTTGACATTAGAGAGTCTCGTTAGCATATCAAAACTAACTGTACTGATCGCTCGAGAATGGTGGAGGGTACAGAAAAAAATTCCAACTGTGAAAGAATTAGTGGGGCAATTGACAAAGCAGTCTGAATAGGGGCCCAGCAACTGAACATAATACAGAAAGGCAGTTTTATTACAATGTTACACTCAAAGGGAGTGTCAGCAGTATATTGGTTATAAACCTAATCCTAGTACCATGTAGAGGTGATTCTACAGTTTCCAAATATGCCCCTGTTGTTCAACTTTGGAGCCCCATTTACATGAAAATCGCTCAATTCACACAAATAAGGACAAAAGTGCTTTGCCTGGAAATCTAGAGCGGAGAGCAAAGCTAAGGCACACCCCTGAAGCACGCTCCCTGCATTCGCATATAAATAAAACAAGGATTTCCTTGAAAGTGGGACTCCGAAGCTGAATAACAGAGCTACAATTGTAAACTGTAGAATCATATTTACAAGGTACTGGGATTGGGTTTATAGCCAATTTATGGCTAACACACATTTCTCTTATGTAAGTGATGAGCATGCAGGATTACTACGTGTAAGATAATAGGGTTCCCCTTTAAGGACTGTCACAAGTACATCCGAGTACGTCTGGGTGTGTCTGTATATTCATGTCTTAGGATACAATAGGTGTTTTGTAACATCAGCTGGTGCAGTTATTTACCATGCCCTCTATGATTTAGAAGAAGGGCACACATTTATACTTAAAAGGGCATACAGATTCATTATCTCGCTGACTATTTTCTCAGTCTCACTTTAGCAATTTCTAGGCTGAAATGTTACAGATTGCTAATTTCATTAGATGACACGTAAATGGTGTAAAGGTCACATTACAGAACACTTAGCATCAACCCCTCGTGGGGATATTTGTTCCCTGTGGGGTGGGGCCCCCCCCCTGGGGGATGAAATGGGGGGGGGGCCTCTTTCCAAAAAAAAAATTTTTGTTGTCCCCCCCTCTTTTGTGGTGTGTTGGTGTGTGGTGGTTTTTTTTTTTTTTTTTCGGGGGGGGGGGAGGGTGTGGGAGGGGGGGGGGTGTTTTGTTTTTTTTTTTTTTTTTTTTTTTTTTTGTTTTTTTTGTTTTTGTTTTGGTTTTTTTTTTTTTTTTTTTTTTGGGTGTTTTTGTTTTTGTTGTGTGGTGTGGGTGGCGCCTTTTTTTTTTTTTTTTTCTGGGTGTGGGGTTCTGCAGACAGTGTGAGCAGAGAAGCAGGAAGTGACGAGACAGAGAGCAGCAGCCATCTTGGCAAGTGTTGTATTGAAATGGTGTGGAGATTTTTCTGTGCAGCTAAGCTGTATCTTGATCCAGAGACAAACAGAGTGTAAAGAGACAAAAGGACTAGTGAGTCCATGTGAAAGGAACTGTGCTCAGTGGCTGATCAGTGAGACTGACATTGTGACTGTGTATATGAATACCACAGATAGAGACTCGCAGTGCTGTTGACGTACCAGACAGTAACTGCTAAATCCCGGCTTACATCCCAGCTCAGTGTATGGATTTGGCAGGACTGCCAGTGTGCTGAGTGGAATCTGCTGTTGGATTACATTGCATTCATTTGGTTTCCCTGTGTGTTAAAGAGGACTCCATTACTCCCGAGATCTTGATAACCGTGAGGAGAGGACGCTTCACTATAAAAGAAAGGAACGACTTTGGGCCCCACCGCGCGCTTCTACAGACTGTAAGCGGTCCACCTGGACCACTGGGGAAAAGGGGGTGCACCCACATGTGAAGTCAGGGTCAGTTAGGGATAGTTTTGGGTATATTGCTCATTCAGAAGTGGACAAACGTAGAAACCATTGTTGAATTTGCCTTGAAATTGTTCATGCTATATTGCATATTTTGCTTTTCTTTATCCCTGTTATTTTACCTTTAACTAGCCTTTATTAATTTATAGTAAATATATTTTTCTTGAACTTAACTACCGCGTGTGCGTTCATTTCCGGTTGCGGAGTCCAAACCACCTGCCTTGCTCTCGGTTCACAAGTCCTTCGTGCAGGACTTTTCTCTGCCAATTTTAGGCTGGATCTGGGGCGGGGGCGCCGGTGATGTGAACCCCCCCTAAAACTACAACAAAAAAAAATAAAAAAAAAAATTTTTTTTTCCCCCTCCCCCCCCCTTCCCTTTTTTTTTTTTTTTCTGTGAAAATTAAAATTTCCCTTTTTAAAGGGGATATTTGGCCTTTATTCTTCTTTTTTTTTTTTGTTTTGTTTTTTAGAGGGGGGGTGTGGTGTTTGTGGTTGTGGGGGTTTCCGTCGGGGCGCTCCCCCGGGGGGGTGTGGCCGCCCCCCCCGGGCGCCGGGGGCGGTGGTGGGGGGGGGTGGGTGTTAGCTTCCTCTTTTTTTTTAATAAAAGGGAGGGCAGCACCAACACTATACAGAGGACAGGGTGGTAGCTCCACTCCTATTACTTGAATAGGGGCAGACTGCACGCATCCACATCCACTGTAGCAGTTTCTGGCACCTGGAGGCTGTTGCACAGCTGATCTGTGTGGGGTCAGGGTATCAGACTCCCACAGATCACATATTGATGACCTATCCTAGGTTATCAGTTTAAAACACGTATTAGGGTAAGTGAGAGGGAAAGTGATATACATCTACTGTAAGACAAACTGTTCCTATGAATAGGTCTAAAAACTTTGTGGGTGATTTATGAAGACCGGCGTCTTTATAAATGAGGCACATTCTCCCCCTGGGACCACAGATATAAAGAGGCACAAACCTCTTCATATATGAGGTGCGTTCTCCAGCAGTGGTGAGGGTGGCGCAAAAAAGAAAACATTGCAATGTTTTTCCACACAAAATGTGACTTTTTATGCCTTCTACATCAGAGAACAGCCATACAAGGCATAATAAATCTCCCCCATTGACCCTAAATACATAGAATTTTTTATAGCATTGAACTGATAGTGTACTGTAGACATCATACCTGTCTGCTCAAGTTGCCATATGTGCGGACATGAGAAGTAACTGTTTCTGGCCATGACTTGCAATGACTAGCTGCCATATATCTCCTTTGCTTACCCACTCAGTTAGGAACAGCCCCAGGATCATACAGGACATATATGGCAGCTGATCGTAGGGATGCATGGTGTTTGACCCCCCTGACCTATCCTAAACATAGGCTATCAATATGTCACCAGAATCCAGCATCAACCCAGTCCTGCAGATAGTTAGAATCACTTAAATGAAACCACGTTTTCCCCTTGTGAATCAGCATCTCAATCATCCAAAATATCGTTGTTTATGTCAATCTTCAAATTAGTTCTATAAAGCAACGAGGGCGCTGTCACTTACCTTTTTGGAGAAAGAACAATGCCCTTGTTGCTCCAAAGAGCTCATTTGCATACTGAGGAAAAAAAGTTATAACATGGCAACGGATACACCGATTCACAAAGGGAAAACACTGTATGATTCAGGTGACCCGAACCTATCTATCTGCAGGGCTGGGTAATATGCTGGGCTCTGCTGACAGACTCCCTTTAAGTGTAATGGGTGTTTACTGCCCTGAACTGTGAACGAATCCTCTTCTGTCACAATATTAATAGAATTTGTGGCCCCCAACAATCTCAGATTTGTAAGATATTCTGAGCCAACAGCCGGATCGAGCATGACTTTTATCTGTATCATGTGTCTCAGGCCTACATCATAGGGGAGGTTAGAGGTCTGGATTTAACAGTGCTTAAACACAATAACATCTCATCAATGTATTGATGTAATAAAGTGGAAATGACAGAGGGTAGAATGAAGGAGCACAAAGCTTTATGATCAGATACAAGCTCCTGATCAAGAGATTGGAGGGCAGAGGAATGGTGAGAAGAACTCCATCAATCTCCGGCGAGAACGGATTAACAGATTAAACCCTGCACGCGGATACCAGGTTTGCTCTTAAAGGTCATCACATGTACAACGCTTTGCTAACTTATTAAAGTGTTTTGGTAAAGGGGCTCTGTTATTCCAGAAATGATACCCGGGACTATCTGAGGCCAAACTCGTAGTAATCTGAGATCAGTTATGGTCGCAGGGGGAGGATGCGGTGGCTGCATGGAACATGTCATTTTAGTAATACAATATAATTGTATAACCCATGAAATAACAATTCTGGAGCATCTTTTCTGACAACTCTCAATTGTGTCGTTCCTCTGTTATTCCTCTAAGAAATTTGGAAGAGTGTCCCTATACACACTGATACTTTGTAGAGATGGGCGAACCATTTTGTCACGAGAAGGTTCAACCCGAATATCCCAAATTGTTTCCAGAAATATCCCGAACAATTGGAGATGTGTCTTGGACGAACTAAAATGTATGCATTGCGGTAAATTATTATACTCTGGGGTCTCTTCAGGCCGCAGAGTATAATAGGGGAGGTAAAAAAAAAATTACATTCACCTTCCCTCACCACTTTGGGCCTCCTTGCGATGTTCAGTGCTCTCCCAATCCGGGGTAACATCTGATGCCTGTTATTGGGCCACAGTAGCGCAATGGACATGCCGAGCATCATGACTGAGGCCTGTGATCCCGGGTGCATGACGTCACCAAGGAGACCAAGAGATAGCACAGGACGCCATGAGGAGGCCCAAAAGAAGTGAGGGAAGGCGAGTATAAATGTTTTTCATTTTTTACACCTCCCTTAGGCCTCCACCTATTATACTCCGGGGTATTACACTCTGCTCACCAATCAAGATTCTTGTGGCTGTATCTTATAGTCACAGATTCTAGCACTTGTCTTGAATACATTTAAGAGCAAGCTTACTTAAAGTGTAACTAAACTTTCCAACAACTTTTGCTTTTCTAGCAGTATGTGTGTCATAAGCACATTTTGTAATATACTTTATTAACACATTTTCTCTTCTTTCTGTGAAATCCTGCATTTTTTTTACTCTTCCACTTGTTTCTATATTGAGAGTTGTGTCTGCCTCTCACTGAATGTTACTGTGTATGGAGTACGGGGCTGTGTAAGGCTGGATTCACACCAGCGCTCAGTTTCCGTTCGGGGATTCCTACTGTAACGTCTCTGCCGTTTCGGGTCTCGGCGCCGCCCTCCGCTCGCACGCTGTGGCGAAGGAGGCGTCTTCAGTTTGGTTCTTTGTGTAAGTTCCTTGCTGCTCAGTCTGAACATGGTCCTAGTCAGTGTAATGGATTTCCGGCCCCACCCATGTTCTGAACATTTCTCTCTGGACGGTATAGAGTTAATCTCTTCCTGGCCTGTGTGATTGACAGCCTGTGTACCTATCAGGTCTGAGGCTGGCCCAGACTTTCTATATACAGGATGTCATTTCTCAGCAAGTTGCCGGTTATTGCACTTGTGTTTTGCCTGCTCTCTTTATTATATTCCTTGCTACCTTGTTTCTTGATTCTCTGACCCTTTGGCTTGCCTTTTGACTCTTCTCTTGGATTTTGACTTTGTACTGCATTGCTCGTTTGTTACTGACCCCATGGCTAGCTGACCTCCCTTTGTTGTTTGTGCGTCCTGTCTGCGTTCTGTGTTGTCACTTATTCAGAGTAGGGACCGGCTCCAAGTTGTTCCTGTCATTAGGACAGTGAGACAAGTAGGAAGGAACAGTGGCTGGGGTGAGATTAGGGCTCACTTGTCTCTGTCCTTCCTCCCAGTCCGCTGCAGTAGTGTCAGGGTTGCTACGTTTGGCAAGACCCTTACACCTTCCCTCATTTCGCATGAAAAATCCGCATTTTTCGGGCAGATACGGGATGAAAACCCGGAAGACTCCATTATAGTCTAAGGGGTCTGCGGATTTCCATGGGTAACCGCTTTTTAAGCAGTTCGGGTTTCCGTTTTTCGGGTTCCCAAGCGGACCCGAAGAATGGAAACCCAAGTGCAGGTGTGAACCTAGAGTAAGATGTAGAGAAACTGATGGTAGGGAAGGGTCACTTCAAACCGTTATATCTTGGACATTATAAAATGTACAAACTTGCACTTGGTGTCATATGAAAGTGGAGATTCTCCTCTTTAATATGACACTACGGTTGCAATGCTATATACATTATTTCCAGAGATATCACTGGCTGAAACCACAGTCGAGATTAGGATATTTATATGCAGCTGTATAATATATATGAAATAAAAATTCCAATTCCGACTGTTTTCAACCAGTTTTATAATGCCCAAGATTTAACTGTTTATAGTGACCCTCCATACACAGTAACATTCAGTGAGAGGCAGAAACAGCTCTCAGTACAGAAACAAGGGGAAGATTGAAAACATGCAGGATTTCACAGAAAGGATCCAAAATGTATTAATAAAGTATATTACAAAATGTATTAATGACACAAATACTGCCAGAAAATCAATGGGGTGCTCTCCATTTCTGTTTTTTGAAAGTCTTTTTGTAGGGAGTCCGGCCAGTCCCCTTGGAATTCGTGAACCAACCCAGCCTACACGATAATTTTCTGGTGTGAATCATAGTAAATATAATGGGCCAATCTCCTTGCCATTCATTTTCTTGAAAAGTGCTGCACAGGGCACAGTAAGAACCAAGTGGTGCATCTTTGGTGCAAATGTGCCAAGTATGCAACACATTGCTGCTGTAAATTTCCCCCAAAAACCAGGCCTGAAAGGTGTTGAATGACAAATGGATTACCTTTTTGGTGTTCACTGAATCTCCATACCAAGCACTGTCTCCTTAGAACATGCGCTATGATATTTTGTTTTATGTGATACGGACACCCTATGTATTTCAGCTCAGATAAGTCTTCATCTTACCTTATAAATGTTCAACTCTAAGAGAGGGCAACTTCAGTCTGTCCATGTATGGCATGGTTGGCCATGAAATCTATAGTAGGGTAAGCAGCTGATCACCAGAGGTTCTGCTGACTGCTCAGGCGTCTGTTATGACGAATTATCTTCATGGAAGCTTTAAGTAGTCCTTCAAGGGAAAAAAAAAAATTAAGGTATTTTAACATGGCTTCTAAATGAGAGCTCCATAAGGATGAGGCTACATGTTGCGGGAATGCCTTGTTTTTGCAGATTTTGCTGAGGTTTTCTGAGCCAAGCAAGAAGTGTATTTATGAGAAGGGGGAAGTAGAAGAGCTCCCATTATATTTCACGTTCCTTTTGAAGCCAATATTGGCTTTGGCTCAAAAAACACAACATCCAGAACATGTGACCTCATCCTAAATGTGGCATATATTGATACCATAATATTATCTATAGCTATCTAACTATATTTTAGACTCCGAAAAGAAGTTTACCTCCTAGATGACGTGATCGCTGCTGGTGTGCGTTTGGAGCTTTTCCTCCATGTATCCACTCTTTTTGATGGCGTCAAAGTCAGACTTGTAGCATTTTTGCTCCATCCAAAAAATAAGGATACATGACGGACACCAACGAATCCGTTGGGGGGGTTAAAAAAAAAAAAAAAAAAAGAATCCGCTAGAAACTGACGATCCGTGAAAAAAAAAAAAGGATTATGGTATGCGGTATAACCGTTTGTGTCCGTTTTTGGTTTCCCCCCCACACAGATTCACTACAGGCAGATACCAGGCACAGATGTGAACACAGCGTAACTTATACTAAATATATGATGAGACAAATCTTCTGAAAATCTTTCTTTACTTTTGTAAATGCTTCTAAGTACAGCAAAGTCAATGTCTTCTGTCTGTTTTTACATCACTGAAGGTAAATCTACAACATTACCTTAAAGGGAGATTACATGTAGAATTGAATGAGGTGTAAAACTGTACAGGAGATCTTACCTTTACTTATTTATCAGTAGCCAGTCTTCCCCGAGTCCCGTCCATGGGCATGGATAGGCTTGCCATGTGTCTACTGCAGACAGTGGAGCAGCGTAAGCCCCATCCCTTTTATCAGGCATTATGGAAGGGGTAGGTACTGTACATATTGTAAAATATTATTATAACAGCTACTGTTTAAATGGCTATATGGGGCAGAGTCGGAAAAGGGAAAAAGACGTAAATCGTGCTGAAAGGTTTAGCTTATTTTCACTTTTTTAGTCCCTTTAAAATAATTAATACAAGTGACTCCGCCTCCACAACTTCAAGGTAACGTGCACAGAGAGCATACAGGTATGGGATAGAGACATGCTCAGAAAGTGAAACACTATAAACCATTGGTGGTGATTAGGGATGTAAAGGGAAATGACAGATTCATCTTAAAGGGTTTTTTTGGGACCTTGGTATAGGTCATCAGTATGTGATTGGTGGGGGTCCCATACTTGGGAACCCACCGATTCATGTTTGAAGAGACTGTGAGCCTCATGAGCACTGTGACCTCTTCCCTGTTGACATCACATTCATGGGTCACATGTTACAGCAGCAGCTCTGTCCCATTTAAGTGAATAGGACTGAGCCGCAATACAAAGCAATGTACAGTGCTGTGCTAGGTATGAACTGAAGAGGTTGCGGCTGTCACCCAAACACTGCGGCCTCTTTAATAACCGAGACTCCCGCAGATCAGTTATTAGACACCCACCCACCGATCACATATTGATGACCTATCCCAAGGATAGGTCACTAATACGCAAGTCCTGAAAAACCTCTTCAAGGTCCTTATGCATATAGTACAGCTGGTGGATTAGGTAGTAAGCAGGGAGGTGGGTCACAACGAAGGCGCAACCCAATTATTGCTGAAGTGTAACCGGATCTTGGTTATGGTGGTACCCATCCCTGGTTTAGTAACATACTAAGGCTCCTTTTGGCTTGACCGGCAGGATAAAATATTTGACCAAAGGGGTAGAAAGGGTTAGAAAATAAAATAAGCCTTACTCCCCTCACATACAGTATACCCCATTACTGCAGTTCCAAATCTTACCGATCCTCTGCTGGTGTGTACTTCCTGTTCCTGTCTCGACACACAGGAAATGCCTGTTCAGCCAATCGCTGGTGAGCTGCCTTGGCCAATGATTTGTTAAGTTGGGAAACATTACCAGGAAATAGGGACCAGTGGGGACCCAGAAGGCACTGGAATAGGGGTGATGTAATAAAGCGTATATTTTTTTTTTTTTATAAAACTCTTCCTGCCCTTTTGCTTAGAAAATTTTAAGATGAAGCTTTATGAAATTTTAAGATGAAGCTTTAAGATGAAGCAAGGTAACTATTTTGAACATGTTGGGACGCACTGTGACCAGTGGGAAGGTTCGGGCACCATCATGCTCTGGCTGGTGAGGCTTTAGTAGGAAACAAAAATCCCTGCTGTAGGGAAAGGGTTAATCTGATCGTCTTATGAAATGATGACTATAAAATGTTTTGTAATTATGATATCATTTATTAACATGTTTTTCTTTTCCGTGACCCCCCCCCCCCCCCCCCTTGTTCCCGCGGTACACGTGTTGTGCAGTTTGTGGTCAATGTTCTCACAGATAAAAAGCCGCAGATACTTGGTGGCAGAACACTGCGTCCTGTTTCAATTAATATCCCATACATGGTGGTAAAGTACTAAAAACAATTTATATTTTGAGCTGAAATGAATCCTTTTAACATGCCCAATTTGGTACGCCGCTATAAATAAAAGCCAATGTGTGGAGTGAATATTGGATTATTGCGTTACAATTATAGTAATTCAGAGAGGTGCAGGGATCGGTCTATGTAGTTATCACTAAGATTGTTCTCATGTACAAAAGTAATGTCTGCACAACCAACGTAGTCAACCAAGTACGATTCTGAGTGTACTCTATTGTTAGAAGGCACCTCACAGGACAACCATATTGGGTAGGCCATACAGAACATAGCTATATGGGGATGGGTCTTCAAGAAAAAGCTTGGAGTCACGGGGGCTCTGCTCAGCTTCCTCGTGCGTGTCCAGAGAATGGTCGTCTTCTACAAGAAAAGAAAATAATGTTATGTAAAAAAAAAGTTATGAAACTACAGAATTTTTGGAAAAAAACATAAAACAACAATTTGGCCTCATTCGTAGAAGCATAAGAACTGTTTTGGGTTCACATCTGTGCTAGAGTCTCTGTCTGCCTAAATCTGCTGGATGAAAAAGTTGCAACTTTTTTTTGTCTAGCACTTTGTTAAAAACAAAGATACCCAACAGACCCGATTATATTCAATGGGGTCTGTCTGTGCCCGCTATTTTAGTGGTCCGTATTGTCTGTGGTTCTGGTCCTATGATGGATTAGAACAACAGACACCCCGATTGGACAAACAGAATGGGGGGAAAAGGCAGATACCACAGTTTTGTAAGCCTGTGTATCAAAGGAACCCTTACCATGACCAATTACAAATGTACACTCTCATTCCGCAGCATATATACTTACCTCTGACTTTATCAGAGTCGCTCCCCAGTTTTCGCTGGCTGTGTACTGTTTGCCCAGTTGTCTTGCCAAGAGCTAACAGATCTGACAAAGTAAATGGATAAGTATGGGACATAATAAATAATATCAAATATCCAACAATGATGGAAATATTGAAAGGGGTTTTCCTAACATTCTTAAGATAGGCCATCAATTTCAGATTATTGGGGGCCTGACAACTAGGAAGAACCCCCAATGATCAGATGAATGAAGAGACTACAGTGCTTTATAGAGCACACCCTTACATTTTGTATTGGCTTTGCAGCCTATTCAGTCAGCTGATCAGTGGGGGCACCCAGAGTTGGACCTCTACTCTGATATCAGTGGGTGGGTCCCAGAAAACCTCTTAAGACTAAGGCTACCCATAGCAGGTCCGCTGCAGGTATCCACCGCATAGCAGAATTGTCTCTAGCAAAAAGTAGCCAAAATAGTGTTTGCATTGAAAAGGTTGAAAACCACATTAAACCTACAGCAACAAACTGACTTGCTGCGGGTTCACAAGACACTGCGCTGTAGGTTTGTTTGTTTTTTAGCAGTGGGCAGATGGGATTTGTAGATGCCAGCAGCTAATCTGCCATGACTATGCCACGTGTGGCCATAAGGTTAAAGTTAATCTAGGGTTGACATGTATGACCATATATCACTAGCGAGGGAGAGAGATCTATCCACACAGTCACTTACATTCTGAAAGCAGGTCCAGTCTTCTGGCATTCTGCTCTAGAGGTGTGTGCCACTGGTTCAGCATCATAGAGCGTACACCCGCCATGCTCAGCATCAGGGCGGTTTCCACAGGCCTTTCCAACAACAGGTGAGATTCACTGGACACAGGAAATACTTATTCTCAATAACGTAAAGGGCTTGTCTCAGGATACAATAAGAAGTGGCTGAATACCGGTCATGGACACTGCACCATAATGGAAAATGACTCTCTCCAATCTCAATAAATGTAGAATTAATCTTGACTTAGTAGTTATAAATCGTACACATTAATTTTTACCTTTTTTGCACATCAATCAGGGATTGTCTTGAAAAACTCTGACTTGTTCTCATTTGATCCAGAAGAATCATTAGCTGACAATCTAGAAGAGACAATCCACATTGGCTTATTCAACAAAACGTTCCATTTACCTAGTGATGACCTAATCTCCGGTGCTCCTGGCACGTGCGCAGTTGGTCAGTAAAGGTCCTGCGCATGTGCACTGAATCCAACATATACTCCTCTGGCCTCACCGAGGAACTAGTAGTAGGCGCTGGGAGTACCACCATAAAGATTTTTTCACTTGTTATTATGTTAATTAGGCTCTCTACTGTCAGATGGGTGGTCCCTGTTTATCTGCTCCAGTCCGGGACTGCCCACCTGCCAGTAGAGAGCCTAATTAGCATATTGGATGCTGAAACTAAAAGCCCTGGTTGCTCAGGGAAGGTGGGGGCTAGAGAAAAAATTCCAACTGTGCTGGAAACAGTGAAGGATACAAAGATCTGGGTTTGGTGGGGGTGGTGAAATCCCCTTTAGGCCAGGGCTCCATGCTGCGGTTTACATTACCTGCAAAGTGGATGGAATTCTGGCTAATCCCACCCATTGCAAAAAAAAAATCTGCAGTGGAAATGCTGTGATTTCAAAAACACTTGCGTTTTTGAAAATCACGCCATTTTAATTATACCTATGGAAACGCCGGCGCTTTTCCATATAGGTATAAATAGGGGCAGAAAGTCCAAAGGGGAAAACTCTGTGGACTTTCTGTGAAAAACACTGCAGAAAAAACGCAATGTGTTTCCAGCGTGGTCTTTTCCGCAGTGTTTTTGGGTTCACTATGTGGGGCCTTAGCCTTAAGCATTTAATATCAATGGGTTATCTGTATAAAGAAGGAAAGGACACAAATCAAGAGATGCCTTTTGAGACTGCTCCCCCTCTGGACAAGACAGTAGGTCCTGAATAAAGGACCCCCTTTATTATCTCACAATTTCATCATAGGATATATAAAAATGTATCTAGTAAATTGGACCTCTCCTATAATATATGCAATATGTAATATTATGTACACGCTGTGGAACGTCAATGATCGACGGAAAACGTTTGCCCTAATAATAATATACTTCACTTTAAATCTAATAGCTATCACATAGAAGTGTCTCTAAGGACTGGTTATACTGATACTAGACAGGGCCATAGGACCAGTTACAGTACATACTATATATAGCAGGCACATATACGCAGGATGACTGCCACGTTACATTACACATCTTGTCTTTGCTGGCTACACAGGACATGTATTTATGGCTCTGGCTCTCCTGGGCCCTTGCAATGCATTTTCCATGTACTGGTATTAATGTAAGTTTTCTCTGTATAGATACATTGTATTACCAATGGAATCACCAAGACTGCTGAGACATTATAATAAACATCATATCTAAAAATGGGAAGTAAAGTATTCCGTATAGAGCGAGTACACATGGGCTTGCCTAAAGCTAGAGGATTATCTATGATTTATACTGCTGTGGAAGAAATTATATAAGACGTGTCTGAACCAAGGAGCTCTTACTCATCAGACCTCGGTGTGTAAGGTATGTCTCTAACATCAGTCTGCCACGTTTTTGTATCAGATCAAAGAAAAATGGACAACAGTAGATCCATTTTCTTTCTTCGCATTGAACCCTTATGTAAATAGATGTCCTTCTACTGGCATCAATTTTTATCGGATGGCTAAAGCATGATGTGAATACAGACTAAATGAGATTTATTACCAGGAGCTCAGGGCGCCACGTGTTAGGAAATTGTACATGAATTTTCTTATAGACATAAGCCCTGACCTATCCTCACCCCACATAGTGTGGTCCTCATCACAGATATATAATGTGATGCTACAATCAGGACTGTGGATTTGGCGTCGGGACCAATTTTAGGTGGAGTCAGAGTTGGAAAAAAGTTGTTATATATTATCAATCACTGTATAATAAACTGTATATTATTTGGCCATTGACATAGTGTATCACCATACACTAGGTAAATAATACCAGCAGTGACCATATATCATCATACAATAACCCAGTAATACCACCATACAGAGAATGAATATCACAAACACAGTTGTTGTGACCAATTAATACCATCATAGAGTGACAACTTCACACCATACAGTATGTGAATAATATCACCATACAGTAACCGAATAATGCCAACACAAAGTCAACCAATAATTCTGCCATACAGTACTCAACCACCACCACCACCATAAAGCTCTATACAGTGACTGAATAATACCAACACAAAGTGGCCTAATAATACCGCCATAATGTACTCAAACACCACCATAAAGCCCTATACCGTGACTGAATAATACCAACACAAAGTGGCCTAATAATACCGCCATACTGTACTCAAACACCACCATAAAGCCCTATACCGTGACTGAATAATACCAATACAAAGTGACCAAATACTACCAACCATACTGTGACCGAATAATACCAACCATACTGTGACCGAATAATACCAACCATACTGTGACCGAATACTACCAACCATACTGTGACCGAATAATACCATACTGTAACCAAATTATACTACCATACAGTAACCAAATAATATCAAAATACTGAGACTCAATAATACCACCATACAGTAATGGAATACCACCAAACTGTGACCGAATACTACCAACCATACTGTGACCAAATAATACACCATACTGTGACTGAATAATACCCCCATACACAAAGTACCCAAATAATACTGTAGCGAAATACCACCACCATACAGTAATCAAATAATACCGTGACTAAATGATTGTGCTCAGTTACAGAACAGAATACCCCATATAACCAAATATTACCATACATTGCCTGAATATCAATAGTTACTAATATCACCACGAAGTGACCAAATAATACTACCATACAATGACAAGATAAAATACCCACATACAGCCTGCAAACACCACCATACAGTGACCAGATATAGTCGCTCCCTCCTCCAGGATAAGAAGCCTGCAACTAGCAATCTATGAGAAGCCGCATCTAGGAATTACTGAATAGCCAAACTCAGCAGGGCTACACATGGTGTGCACCGATCACAAAGCCTTATCTGTGTTACTTGTTGGACCAGTTGTCAGGGTTCTTGCGGCTGACAATGCCTCTATCATCTGTGACAACCATAATATCTAACTCTGCAAAATATTGATCTATGAAATGCAATAACTCAGAAGTGAAGATTTGCTTAGAGACAGACGGTCCCATGTTTCATAGCAAAGCAGAAAGGTCTCTACGGTGCGCTTTACTTCGGAAAATGAACGCTCCCAACCTTCTATCAATAACCAATTGTCTCGGTCTGTCACCTCTCATATCTCGTGTTAATGTTTTGTGCATTACATCACATTTTATGCATTGTACTTGTGTTTTATCTAAACTTATATATGGAATGTACTGCGTGTTTTGATGAGAATTTTGGAACAGGAAAATCTTCCATTAAGTGCTGGGGCAATCTAATAATAGGGCAACTCCATAGAAAAGTAAGGTAAGGTATTTCCTGCTGCCCATTGAGATGATCACCAGATCGCCCTCGCAGGGGATTCCTACCATAATAAAACCTGTTCCTTTCAGCAAGTGATACAATGACTGCAAGGTGGGAGCAGGACCCGGGGTGACCCACAGATCACTCCAGGGGTTGCGCCTCTGATAAACAATGTAGACTTATTTGATAGTCAGGTTACTGTAAATGGTAAGGATGAAGACCTACCCTACATATCCTGCAATGGGTGGTCCTGAAATCACTGGACCGATTAGAACTTTATAATACTTCTATTTATCCTCACCTGTAAAGTCCATAGCCAGAAATTTGTCCAACAATATGTGTGCTGAAAGCCGCTCTGTCCCATAGAAGATAAAGGCACTACCGCTTGTCATCAGGGTTTCCCACTCTGCATGGCTGAAAGACAAGGTGAACGTAAATCCCTTGGATGGCTGGCAGTCTATGCATCGTAAATGTATCACCCCTGTCCTCTGGTGGATGCCTGGCAATCTGTGCATCGTAAATGTATCACCCCTGTCCTCTGGTGGATGGCTGGCAGTCTGTGCATCGTAAATGTATCACCCCTACCCTCTGGTGAGCTTTACTGGGAAGACTTATGATACAGACTTGCACTGTCAAGAAGGAGAAAATTAACCATTTAATGACAAAAATAGCACTTTGTCAGCAGCAGATAGTCAGGGAGGGACTCTGTGACATAGGGCACAAATGCTGTGCGGGGGCAATAACAGAGGAATGATGGGAAGCTTGGGTGAATAGACATGTTGTGAACAAGTCTTCATGGTAGTCTGGGCTTGGATGGAGAGGGAAAGGGAAATGTACATGCGACTGAAACGTTTGAAGGGAAGTAGTCAGACTGTCGTGAGGAGACGTTGCACATGGGGCCCTAAGCGGAGCTTTTGCACTGGGGTCCGTGAGTCTTTAATCATGCCCCTGGTAATATTGTGCCATATGGAGGCACCATATGGCAGCACATAAAATATACCGCCATACAGCATCCAAGCACACAGCCTTGTGCTGTACACGTGCCCTACAACGGGAGGCTTCTTGGCTGTAGTCTAAAACGAGCAAAGCCATTGATGGACTTCCTGACCGATATCTTAACCTCAACACCTGCTGATATTACCCGATTTGACTCAATGCAAGCAAAAAAACAGCAATTTTAAACAGCTGAACTTTTTGGAAAATAATATAAAAGTTTTAGATGAGACTATGTAAACTTCAGTGAACACCCCATGTCTTACACGTCTTATAATATAGCCCGACGTTGCAGCCTGAGGTGAGAAGTATTGACTGCACAGATATCAATAAAACAGTAGCCTAAAAACAATTAAAAGACAACAATGCACCGCATTGACTTGCTTGTATTGACACTAAAAAGCCAATTGTGGTATCCGCAGCAGAGAGCCAACCTGGGCACGTGTGAGCCGCCTGTAATTCCTTCCCAATTAGCGGCAAATTGCTGGCTGTATTTTACAAGGACTTCATTCATTCTATAGACCGGGCTCAGCGTTTCTGAAAAGACACAAAATGAATAGAAAATTGAGTCTCTGGGCTCTTGGATGGCGGCCTTTTCATAACGTAGGATATAGCACGTCTAAAGTAGAATAAGCGTCTGCAATAAATAAGCAGGGATCAGAGGTCTTTATGTATTTACCCACATCAGGTGTTAATAAATCCATACAGAAATCAATGCCAAGAAATGTATAATTTACCATGCAGACGAAAAGGGAGAAGCATTGACTTTATAGCTACAATTATGGAACAAACACAGAATGTAATTCTATAAATATAATAATAATATAATATTATGCAGGGTATAACAGTCTTACCTGGTTCTCTTAGGTCATTGTAGGGATCCACAATATCTGACATATCAAGGTAAGGGAGCAATAAAGGACTAAAATCTTATAATACAGGCTTAAAGGAGGTTTCTGCCAAATTAAAGGGGTTTTCTGGGACTTACATAATGATGGCCTATTCTTATGACAGGTAAATAAGAGATCTTTGATGGTCTGAAACCTGGAGCTCCCGCCGATCAGCTACTTAAAGAAGCTTCTCCGGCCTCTTACCTGTACCAATGACATCACAGGGTACAGCAGCAGCTCAATCCCATTCAAGTGAATGAGATTCAATACCAAGCCAGGTCCCTATATGTTTGGCAATGCGCTCCGTATTCAGTGAAGAGGCAGCAGAGCTCATTCAAATGCTGTATCCTCTATACCCAGCTGATCTTTGAGGGTCCTGGGTAGCGGACCCCTACTGATCAGATATTAATGACCTCATCAATACACAGTACAAGTCCTAAAAACCCCTTTAATTATGTACGGCTGAATTGGGCTAAAAAAAATCGTAGTAAAAGTAGTGAAGCTCTCCCCTGCCACCCCTGTTCCAATGCTGCCTGTGTTCCCAGTTGGTCTCTACTTCCTGTTCCCTCTCCACACACAGGAAATGGCCACATAACCAATCACAGTAGAGGTGATCTGCCTTAGCCAATGACTTGTTGAGTTGCATCTCCTGTGTTTCGAGACTGGGAAGTAAAGACTGGTAAGAAATACAGGCAGAATAGGAAGGGGAGTGACCCATTCTGAGCCGTTTGTACAAAAATCCCTTTAACCATTTATTCTCATAGGCATAGCGGATGATCATATGGCTTTGGTCTCATCCCCTTTGCTACCAAGTGGTACAAACTTCTTCCTATGAACAAGGGTCATAGAAAGGGTGCGGAGGGAACCCTTCTGGCCTGAGTGGCAGAACCTATCATCACATTGGGAGCCCATTTTGGTCTTTGGTATGAGACCCCCTCTATTCTACAGTATATACATCACTGGGCATGTCTAAGCGCATACATGTTGTAAAGGATACATTTAAAGCGATGGGTATCCACTGGCATACAGTTCGCTGGAAGAACGCGATTAATGGGTACCTAAAGAAAATATTAAAAAATAAAATAGTAATAAAGCAAATTTACAGTAGGATCAAAATACTAGAATTTTCACAAATCTGTCACAGATTTTGACATTATTACAAAAAAACTAAATAAAAATAAAACCAAGTGCACTGCAATGAGTGGAGCAGCACCTATTGAAGGATACAAAGAGTTGGTGTAAGGTCCTCTCAGTATTGGTGCACATACTGGGATGTCTTTTATGATCCCAATGATTTTTGGCAATTATTATATCTCTGAGCATACTTTGAGCCTACAATCTGATGTTGATGATCAAAAGTCGTGGATACAGCTAAGGCAATATCCTGGTATATACTATAATCAGAATGTATTAACAGACAGGAGGCCACAGGTCTGTGAACATCCTGAACTCTTTGGAGACCATGAAAGTTCAGGTAGAGTAGTAGACGTGTTCAGGAACAAAGGCGGCAGATTCTCCATCAATCACTTTGGTGTCACTTGTCAGCACATCCACAACACCATTCACATTGATAAGAAAGAGGTGCACTCACAGTTTTTATGTTCTTTTTCTGTTCCCCTCTCTGCTTGGGTTCTTTAGCACTCTTCACATCTCTCTTTCCTTCTGAACCTTCTATGAGATGATCAACACAGAATAAGTCAGAAAATAACGCATCAAGTATAGTCATTAATAGTTAATATGCATAGATCAGGCATACAAAGCCTACGCTAGAAAGTAAAAGGATTGATCAGACGATGCTGTGCTTTCCTGAAAGACTTAAAACCTTCACATGTATCCGTACATGCTGGTTCCAATCAATACATCTGATGGAAAACTACCTTACCCAGCATTAAAGATTTACATGTGCGGACACGGGGCAAATGGGTTCCTTATTATAGCAGTTTACCTTTGCAAAATACAAAATATGTCCAGATGAACATGTAGGGGAAGTATTGCCGGTAATAACTGTTCTTAAAGGGGTTGATTACTATATAGAATTGGGCATGCAACCCTCTTACCGATCCCCCCTGCCATTCCTATTCAGATGCTGTTCAGGTCTCAGCTGATCTTCATTTTTTGGTGTCCAAGACACGCAGGAGGTGCTTAGCTATGCCCGTGCCAGTGATTGGCTGAAAGTGCAACGCCAGGCACTTCCTGTGTGTCTATAGACACCAGGAAGTGGAGAGCGGATGGGACATGGGTAGGGTCTGAATAAGAGTGGCGAGTGATCACTGACAGAAGAGTCAGTAATATTATAATATATATAGTACTATATTATAGGTCATTGAAAATAAACCTTTCAAAGGCTATTCTCATCTCGGCAAATAACTACTCCTAACTCCTGACCTTTGGGGCTGGGACTTACAGGAATGGCCAAGCATGGCTACTCTTTGCAGTTCCCATAACTCCCATAAAGAAGAATGGAAGATATAGAAACAGCATTGTAATGCTGAGCTTCACCGCTTCCATAGTTTGTGTTAGCGTAGGAATGTGCTCCACTCTTTCCTCCACTGATCAGCTGTGTGTGGTGTTTGGGTAAGCCCTGCGGCCTCCTCATTGCTGGGCACATTCTATATTGGCTATGCCGGGTATGACACAGAGCTCTGTCTCATTCATTAGAATGGCACAGAGGTGCAGTACCATACATGGCAGCTATACAATGTACTGCACAGTTCATCGGTGGGGTTGCCGGGAGTTGAAAACCCACTTGTATGACATTGATGGTTGATCCTAAGAATAGGATTAGGGAATAGGAAAAGAGAGGAAGAAGGAGGCACGGAGGGCCAAAAAAAGAAAAAAAAAAAAAACATAAAAAAATTATTTTTTATTGTGCCATTTTTTTTAAAACATAATGTAAAACAGGAGAGTAGGCAGTGTATGGAAGTATTGATCTTCCCTGAGAGCCCTATTATCCAGTGAAGAGTAATGGTGTATGGATAAACACTTATTTAATGTATTATAACACATATAATGAGAAGGGAGCCCAGTGCTATACTGCCAATTCTCAATGCCTTATATACCTGATATATACCACTAATAACATATATAGACTATGCCGCTAGATTTATTATATAGTATGGCGGTTGGAAAGGTTTATTATGTCTGGTGCGCACGGTTTAATATGGATACTATATAAGAAGTAGTGTGGCATAGTCTATATTTATTTGTGGTATATATCAGGTATATAATGCATTGAGAATTGGCAGCATAGCGCTGGGTTCCCTCCTCATTATATGTGTTATAATACATTAAATAAGTGTTTATCCATACACCATTACTCTTCACTGGATAATAAGGCTCTCAGGGAAGATCAATACTTCCCTACACTGCCTACTCTCCTGTTTTACATTATGTTTTAATGGCTTAATAAAAGAGAAATTCTATGTTTTTTTTGGTGCTCTGCGCCTCATTCTTCCTCTTTTTTTTTTTGTTAAAGGGAGTCTATCACCTATGTTATCCATTTTAAACTACTGCCATAGTAAGGCTGGGTTCACACGAGCGCTTGAAATCCGTCCAGGGTTTCTGTCCTCGAACCAGCTTAAAAAATGCAGAAAGAAAAGTTCTGCATGTAGCGCTTTTCTCTCCACATTTTTCGCCCTTTTCGGGCGGAAACTGGGCGGACCCTATTGTAGTCTATGGGGTCCACAGGTAAATGCTTTTTTAAGCGGATTAGGTTTCCGTTCGGGGATTCCCAATCGGACCCTCTGAACGGAAACCCCAACGCAGGTATGAACCTAGCATAATGTTGGCATTCAAAATACAAGTCGAGGCCTACCATTTGTATGGAGATTATCCCACCACATTTCTTGTTATAACCAATTCTATGATTAAGCAAATGAGACTCACAGAGCACAGGGGGTGTTAACTTTCTTCCTGGAGCACAGCCACGTCATTGCCAAGTGCGCCCATCTATTGCTGCAGTCCATCCCCCTCACTATCTTCAGAGCTGCGTCATCCATATCTCTTCACATAGCTAAGTGCTGAAATCTCACACATGTGCAGTACACTCAGCTACTTCGGCTTGCGGCCGAATGTACTGCGCATGCTCAGTACACCCCTGTATTTTGCACCTGCGCAGTATGCTTGGGCAAAGCCCAAGCGACCCGAAGTGGCTGAGTGTACTGCTCATGTGCGAGGTTTCAGCGCTCAGCTATGTGAAGAGCTGTGGATGACACAGCTCTGAAGATGGTGAGGAGCACGGACTACAGATAGGGATGGGCGCACTTGGCAATGACGCGGCTGTGCTCCAGGAAGAAAGTGAACGCCCCCTGTGCTCTGTGAGCCTCATTTGCATAATCATAAAAAATGGTTATTACATAAACCTGGTGGGATAGTCTCCATATAAAAGGTATGCCTGGCATTTTGAATGCCAACATTACTGTGGCAGTAGGTTAAAATGGTTGGCATAGGTGATAGACTCCCTTTAATAATATATGCATCATTGGTGGCGTACACTTAAGGCATAGTAATAGAATCGGACTCTTTTGGCGTCATTCAATTTTTGATCCTGAGAATCTTCCATCAATAAATTGGCAGCACAGTGGCTCAATGGTTAGCACATGCCAAAAATATACTGATAGGTAAATTGGCTTCCTTTAAAACCACTGACCCTTGTGGGTGTTGGGGATGGGAGTGCCTGTATGGTAACCACCATCTCCCCTACTCCACAACGCTCCCTGCACTTTTCATTTCCTGTACAGTATAACTATTGTATGAGCTGCGTCTCTAATGATCGATATCCTTGACTTAACTTTAACCAAGTCCATATGTACTAGAGGTGCAGGCCGTAACACTAAGAAGGTGGAAGGTTAAATGCTCATATCTGAAATATTAGGAAGAAAGGATTCAGGATACATTATACAGTACATATTGGGAGTTATAAGGCCTGTAAACCTGACTGTATGTTGATAACCGCAGCAGTGTCCGTACCGCCACAGAAATGGTTATGAATGGCTGTATGGGTTTTCATCCTGTGGCAGGCACTAGTCATATATATCACTATGAAAACTTACAAGATGGCTCTTCAGCAGTAATTCAACATAACAACATAAAAGCGTTCTGTCCTGCAGATAAATACAGGTATACAAACTACAAGTCACTTAAGAGACAAATGGGACAACAGTGACCCAGATTTACTAATAGATAGTGTAAAGTCAGACAGGCAGTAGGAAAATGCACCAGATTTATCACAGTAACTGAGGCTGGATGATGAATAGGACTTATCTCTAGACTGTCTAGTTTCAGGTTATATCATTTTTCAGTTGGGTTACTTAGAGCAAGAATTTTATGCCAAAATTTTGACGCCATTTGGGCGCATTTTATTGCATTTAAGCCATGTCCCATTTTCTCTGAGAAGCCACGACACATGTCTAGTAAGTCATAACCATAATAGTAAATCTGGGCCACTGTCTTGAAAGGTTCTAAAGCTAAGGTAATATTAAGGGTAAAATGTGCCGTATTTATTACATTACTATACTAGGTGATCATCATCCCTGTACTAGGACATCAGTGTTTGTATTATCCCCTTTTAAGTGACATCACAGACTGCACTATTGCCGTACCATGAGTTCATTGTACATTAACATCAGTATATGTATGTTCCTAATCTATAGCGTTATCATCACTGTGCTATGACATCACTGCAATCTATAGCATTATTATCACTGTGCTATGACATCACTGTAGTCTATAACAATATTATCACTGTGCTATGACATCAATCATTGTACATTGACATCAGTATATGCATGCTCCTGTACATCACTGTAATCTATAACATCATCACTGTACTATGACATCACTGTGTGCATGCTGGTATATCTGAGACATAACTATGTTGCATTGTCAGTCATTACCCTTATCTTTGCACTCTGATAGTATCAGTATCCCCTCAATGTGGCACCGTTAGGGCAGATTTACTACTGTGGCTACAACCAGACTCTGGCATAAATGCCAATATGTAATGGCCAGTGGATCTTCCAAACTGGTTTGGCTCGGGGCCATCTCCTAGCAAACTCCCCGTTTTTCACCCTTTGATCCCCATATGGAGACCTGGACTTCACTGCAAGGAGTCTGCCAGGCCACTACCTCCCGAGATGGTCCTGGTCCAGGAAGCCACACCCCTTTTGTCGTGAAAGTCGTAAGAGTGTCTAAAAACTTTAATAAATGTGGTGCACAACATGTTTTTGGCACAAATTACACCAGAATTCTGGAGCATTTTGCTTCATAAATCTCCCACAATATGTTTGGTCCAGATTTTGCACTGGGGCCCAGAAGCTTCATGTTACGCCTCTGCACCTATTACATGTAAACCTGACATCAACTCTCTGCTTGGCTCCAGCATCCAACAAATACTACTCTGCTTCATGCACTCACAATGATGCCATGTACACAGCCTAAGAGATGATGTCTACTTTTCTTCCAGGGATCTGATGTCAGCAATATCAGTATAATAACCACTCTGCATACCAGGCATAATAAAGTGATCACTATACGGTATAAGCTTTCAGTGTATATAGCTATGGCAGCCTTGGTTACCTGTGTGATCTCTATGAATCCTGTTATACAGTAATTGTAGCGAAAAGTCTCTTGACACAGAATTTATAGCGTCGTCCTTGAAAACGCCAAGAGCCTCTAATGGTAACTGCAGAAGTGATTTATCTGCCAGCAAAATAATACAATCCTCCGCGTCCACTGACGCACCTGCAAAAAGGGAAAGGGCCAGATTACAGAGCCAAAATCAGACATTCAGCAAGTTCTTAAGACAGACGATAGAATAGAAAGTTTTATTTTCTGCTACAATCCCTAGATAATAACTGGTCTATAGAGGTCTATTAAAGGGGTTGTCTGGGCAGAAATGTTATATTTTAAAATAGGTCGAGGGAGATGAAAATAATAAAAAAAAATAAAAAAAAAAATCATATTCCCCTTTCCCGGTGCTCAGAAGCCTCCCAGCACGGTCCCATCCTGCCGGTCCATGATGTCGTCTGGCAGAAGCGTCACAGCCGGCGAGCAGTTTCGCTTCTTGAAGACACCAGAGTAGCAGGACTGGACCACGCTAGGACGACACCGGAGCACTGGGGACAGGTGAGAATTTTTTTTTTTTTTTTCACCTCCCCCAGCTTATTTTAAAAATATTTTTTTTGCCCAGACATGCAGAATTGTTTCAGCAATTACAGAATATGTATCAGAAATTCACTGACCATCTTTGTGAGGCAGATTTTCTAATGTGAGCAGAGTACATCCTCAAACGAAGTACCCGTGATAAGCTTTTAAAGAGAACCTTTCATCACCTCTGCCAATTCTAGTGCTTGGTGGATGATAATAGCTGCCGCTCCACTGATTCCAGCACAGTTGGAAATTTTTTCTCTAGCCCCCACCATTTGATGCCTTATGTGCTATTTAAGGGCTGTAATATCTGAAGGGCGGTGTCAGGCAGGGGGGCGTGACTCAGATCTCCAATCAGAGGCAGCCAGTGTCAGAGCTCAGAATCACACCCCCTTGTCTGCTCCTGACCTACCCCGCCCTCCTGACAGTACAGAGACTAAATAGCATATCAGGCACCAAAACTAACAGCATCGATAGCTCAGGAATGGTGGGGGCTAGAGAAACAATTCCAACTGTGCTGGAATCCGTGGAACAGCAGCCATTAACGGATGCTAAGTGCTGGAGTTGGTGAAAGGTCCTCTTTCACAAATTCAGAGTAACAATGACTTGTAATGTGGATTTGATATCTACAAAGACATTTCAGTTATGGACTGGTCGCAATTTATTTGTGGAAGTTAAAAATAGCGTTTTTTATAATGATGACCTGTCCACAGGTCTGAAGAGCGTCGTGACCCATCTTCAGACAGATTCAGTCTTGCAAACCAAAGAAAAACGCTAGCAATTTTATGAAACGGTTTTTGCAATTCATTTCAATGGGTTTTGCAAGGCGGAATCAGTTTTTTTTTTTTTGTTTTTTTTTTTACTCTTGCTGAAAAAGTGAGATAGAGGAAAAAATCTATTGAAATGAATGGGAGAGTTGGGAGGTGTTTCTTTTGAGTCTGATTCTGCCTCAAAATCCACGTGCAAAAAACTCAGTGTGAACTTACTCTAACAGCTTACATGTGATCACAAAGAACTATACGCACTTGATGTGGTTGCTGGCTTATCGTCTTTCTCTCTAGACTTTGCTCTCACGGATTCTGTTGGTGACAGAGGAGGTGACGGCTGCCTGAAAAAGCAAAAAAGCCATAAACATTCAATTGAGATGAAACAACCCTATGTAGTGCTCAGATATCAGTCAGCAACTAAGTCTCTGTTCACATCTCGACTAGTGGTTGCTGCTGTTCTGTTCTGTATTGTGGAAGGAAAACAACAAAAATGATAGATCCGACACAAAAAGGACACCAGTGGAGTCTCCGAAGTAGATGTGATCAGAGCCTAATGTCAAAATATCTTTAGCTCCTTGGTAATACAGTTGTGCTAAAAACTTTAACTACTCTGGCAGATTTTGTTTTTTTGGCCGTTTTTCAGAGAATATGAATGATAACACAAAAACTTTTTCCCCACTCATGGTTAGTGGTTGGTTGAAGCCATTTATTGTCAAACTTCTGTGTTTTCTCTTTTTAAATCATAATGACAACCAAAAACATCAAAATGACCATCTTCAAAAGTTCACACACCCTGTGATTTTGGCCTGATAACATGCCCAGAAACCAAACCAAACAAAATTTCGGCCACAACTGCCCGGAAAATTGTTCGGGATGCAAAGAAAAACCCACACATAGCATCAGCTGAAATACAGGACTCTCTGAAAACTATCGGTGTGGCTGTTTCAAGATGCACAATAAGGAGGCACTTGAAGAAAAATGGGCTGCATGGTCGAGTTGCCAGAAGAAAGCCATTACTGCGCAAATGCCACAAAGAATCTCGCCTTCAATACGCCAAACAGCACAGAGACAAGCCTCAAAACTTCCGGAATAAGGTCATTTGGAGTGATGAGACAAAAATCGAACTTTTTGGCCACAACCATAAACGTTACATTTGGAGACAAGGCCTATGATGAAAGGAACACCATTCCTACTGTAAGGCACGGAGGTGGATCACTGATGATGTGGGGATGTGTGAGCTTCAAAGGCACAGGAAACTTGGTCAAAGTTGAAGGAAAGATGAATGCAGCACGTTATCAGCAAATACTGGAGGCAAGCTGCGCATTGGACGTTCCAATGTGACAACGATCCAAAACACAAGGCCAAGTCGACCTGTCATTGGCTACAGCAGAAGAAAGTGAAGGTCCTGGAGTGGCCATCTCAGTCTTCTGACCGCAATATCATTGAGCCACTCTGAGGAGATCTCAAGCGCGCAGGACATGCAAGACAGCCCAGGAATTTACAGGAACTGGAGACTTTCTGCCAAGAAGAATGGGCAGTTTTACCATCTGAGAAAATAAAGAGCCTCATCCACAACTACCACAAAAGACTTCAAGCTGTCATTGATGTTAGAGGGGGCAATACATGATATTAAGAACTGGGGTATGTGAACTTTTGAACAGGGTCATTTTGATGTTTTTGGTTGTCATTATGATTTAAAAAGAGAAAATACAGAAGTTTGACAATAAATGGCTTCAACCAACCACTAACCATGAGTGGAGAGAGAGTTTTTGTGTTATCATTCATATTCTCTGAAAAAAGGCCCAAAAAACCAAAAACTTTGCCGGGGTATGTAAACTTTTTAGCACAACTGTACATTGTATACAAAAAAATAAAACCTAATCCGGTCCTGTACCTCGTGTTACCTCCTCTTTGTACCCTTTCTTGCCATCCCTATTCTTCATACCTCCCCCGGTGTATTTTTAATTTTAAGTCCTTACCCCAAATAGGACATCCAATGGTTCTACCCATCTTGAGAATCCTCTACATTTATGGTTCTACTTAGAATGATTTTCTTGGTTAAATTTTCATGTACTGTGACACTTGTCTGAGCACTAACTACTGGGCAGGGCTTTCTAAAAGAGGTGTTCAGACTTATTTTCTTAAGGTGTAATGGTTCCACTGAGGGGGCCAACAACATAAAAATTGCTCACCTCTCCCCAGTTTCCAGTGGTGGAAGGTCTGGTCTTCTGTATACAGGTCCCCAAGCTGACCTTATCAGTGACGTTCCACTAGGTGACTGCTCCAGCCAAAAACAGGGCTCAGCGGTGACCTCTTCAGAAATGTGACTGCTGTGATGTACTGTTATTGAAGAGATCACCGCCGAGGCCTCTGATCGGCTGCAGTGGTCACCTGGCACACACAGCCGGGAAGGGGGCAGTAAATAGAAGACCATACCTGCTGCCACTGGAGACAGAGGATCGGGGAGAGGTGAGTAGCGTTTTTTGGTATGTTAATGGACCCCTCAGCATCACTATTAAAGCTTATGAAAAAAATAGGCCAGAACACCCCTTTAATGGGGGTAGGCCTTCATAATATTTGTCTTGGACTGCAGACAGAGCAGAGGGAAACGGAACCTGCTGCAGCCAGGGCAGCTTTAACCATATAGCAAATGGTGCACTTGCACCCTGCAAGCCCCCTCTCAGCGGTCCCGGATTTAGCAAGACAATCCTGCATTTTGGATGCTGTCCCACTGTTCTGGACAATGGGTTCCAATTTCAACTCTATCTGCATGTGGGGGTCAGTGAGGGGATATTACTCTGTATGCTATAAATTGAAGGGCACTATTACAGTGTTAACGCCCAATGGATCATGATAGGAAAGTACACCCACTTTTCAGAAACAAATTGAGCAATGTATGTATGCAACATCTCATAAAGTATTTGTGCAAATAACCCTTAAAAGTTGCATAAACATTTTTTTTTTTGCAACATTTTGATGCCAGAACTCCAAAGCGTTAAATGATAGCATTGATCTCCCGACACCTACTATACATCACTTGGAATACACGTCCCTTTTTATTAAAGGTAATTGTATAAAACTACAAAGAGTAGTGTAGTACAAGCTGTGCTGGCAGTCATGGCTTCTCAGGGTTTTCCTATTAAGGACATCGTACATGTATACGGGTATCTGCCCTGATGCAGCGGTACACTCTCTGCTCTCACCATGGAGTCGAAAATGAAATTAAAGTAATGAATCCGGATTAAAAATACATCCAATGTGTTATAAGCAAGCTGTACAATCCTAATATAACTACACAAGATCTGAGAGCAGAGGAGGAAGGCAGCCGTGTGGATGCGAACATTTCTATTTAACCATTAATGTACCATGTAGACTGCACTGTAATGTCAGGGGATAGGAATAATAACTTTAACAACATACACATCTATCTATAGCTATACAATGAATATGATATTTAATGTTGGGACAATCACTGTTAAGACTACTACAGCTTATGGTGAGCCATTGATATAGATAAGGGTGCTCCCCCCTTACTCTATTAGCCAGTGTGTAGCAAACCAATCCAGTCTATGTTCATGTGACAATGGCTGGTTGTAGTTTCCTCCAGCAATAACTGGGCCAGGCTAAAAATATGGATTCCCTATTCTAAGGATAGGTTACCAGTACCAGATCCGCTGATACACAGAATGGGGCAGGAAGCAGACAGCTCTGTTCTCTGTGTAGTGGCCTGACCAGGTATTGCAGATCAGCTCTGCACTAAGCTGCAGTGACTCATTTCAGCCACTACACAGAGAACAGCGCTGTGTGCTTCCTGCTGTGTTCTCTGTGTATCAACTGCTGAGAAAAGCTGATTGATGGTACTGGGTGTTGGGCCCCCACCTATCTGATATTGATGACGTATACTTTGGGCTAGGTCACTGATAAATTTAGCTCAGAAAACACCTTCTAAGGGGGTTATCTTCATGAGGCCACAAATACCAAGCACATACTAAGGCCGGTTGCACACAACCGCTGGCCGTGAATTAAAGGTACGGGCAGCGCACGGGGGACACACGGATGTGCTTCCATGGCCCCTTTCACTAAATGAATAGGAATCATGGAAGCAGGGCTGCAAAATCGGACAGGAATAGGACATTATTTTGCGGCCTAGACTGTCAGCCCGTACACGTGACCGTGTCATTCACAGTCATGTGTTCGGGCCCATAGAAATGAATGGGTCAGTGCGCTATCTGGGAAAAACCCGGATAGCACACTGACCGTGCACACGGTCGTCTGCAAGGGGCTTAAATCTAACACTGCCCCGCTATACATTCTTTGTAGGAATACGGCATTCTGTTTCTGGATATAGAAGAGCTGGAGAGGGTTAAAAGACTAATAAATAGGATGGGATATCTTGCTTAAAGATCAAGGCTAGAAATATTTGGCTTCCTCATGTTAGAAAAGAAGGCACTTCATTAATGTGTAAATCGTACTTGTCAACTCTCCCAGGAGTCCGGGAGGTCTCCTCTATTTTTGGGAGACTCTGGGACTCCCAGGAGAGCTGGCAGATCTGCATGTTGTCACACCCTCGCTGAGCCTCCTGCATAGAGATACCACTGAGCTGGCAACATCAGTAAAGGACATCTGCAATATGTGCCTCTTTTCACCAGATGGCGCTGTGAATGCTAACCGTAATGTCAATAACTTGACCCTATCTATCAGGTGAAGGGGTGACGCCAGTTTTGGTGCACCCTCTATCTGGCCAGCGGCTTTTAGGCTCTTATAATAAGAGAGACGGTCAGGGCTTGTGTCTGTCGGCTTGTTGTGGGGTTGGCCACCTGGTCCAACTTGTAGTAGTACAGGATTCCTCTCTCTGTGGGGACAAAGGCCCCGCCATTCAGGCCTTAGAAGGCTTTGTGTGTGACTTTCCTGGGCTGTAGAGCTTACAATCACATATTTCACATATATATATATATTGCAGATCTTGGGTTTGTGACAATAATTGTCAAAACTGGCGTTTTTGCGCTTCCCACGCCATTTTCTTGAAAGCGAAAATGACGTTCGAGTTGCGCTACATTTAATATCATTTATGCAGTTTACTGGTGCAAATGATCAGTACAGGTGCACGGTCCAAATGAAAAGCCATTGCATTTATGAGGCGGCGTGTGCTTTGTCATAAAAGAGGCAGTTCTTCAGCTGGCGCCGGGAATATGAAGACTGGCATTCGGCATGCAATTCTTCACAAGTATGCCCCATTGACTTCAGGAATCTTTAATGTTTCTAGATCTTTGCTGCTCGTGTCTGGATGTTGCAAGATTTCCATTCACTGACACCATCAGATCTGGACACTGTATAAAAAGTTGCTGAACTTGTCTCTATAAACCCATGAAAGTCAGTGTGTAATATATTGTAACCCCTGCGGGCTGGCACAGTCGCACACATAGCTTGCAGACTGCGGCACCACAGTACAGGGGACACTCTCCACACAGACAGGGCTACCCTGAACAACCCCCAAGTTGATATTCAGTAGTTTACAAGGAAACATTCAGCAACTTTTTATATTCTCTCCAGATCTCTGCTGCTGTCTGGGAATAGAAATCTTACTATATCCAGACACCACTCTTGTGTAAAGTATGCCCAGTTCTGTGTAAAGTATGCCCAGTTCTGTGTATAGTATGGAGGAGTGCATGCAGCAGTCCTGTGTATAGTATGGAGGAGCGCATGCAGCAGTCCCATGTATAGTATGGAGGAGTGCATGCAGCAGCAGTCCTGTGTACAGTATGGAGGAGTGTATGCAGCAGCAGTCCTGTGTACAGTATGGGGGAGTGCATGCAGCAGTCCTGTGTACAGTATGGAGGAGTGCATGCAGCAGTCCCGTGTATAGTATGGAGGAGCGCATGCAGCAGTCCCGTGTATAGTATGGAGGAGTGCATGCAGCAGCAGTCCTGTGTATAGTACGGAGGAGTGCATGCAGCAGTCCTGTGTACAGTATGGAGGAGTGCATGCAGCAGCAGTCCTGTGTATAGTACGGAGGAGTGCATGCAGCAGTCCTGTGTACAGTATGGAGGAGTAGCAGCAGCAGTCCTGTGTATAGAGGGCAGCAGCAGTCCTGTGTTATGGGAGGAGTGCGCATGCAGCAGTCCTGTGTACAGTATGGAGGAGTGCATGCAGCAGCAGTCCTGTGTAATAGTGCGGAGGAGTGCGCAGCAGCAGTCCCGTGTATAGTATGGAGGAGCGCATGCAGCAGTCCCATGTATAGTATGGAGGAGTGCATGCTGCAGTCCTGTGTACAGTATGGAGGAGTGCATGCAGCAGTCCCATGTATAGTATGGAGGAGCGCATGCAGCAGTCCCATGTATAGTATGGAGGAGTGCATGGCAGCAGCAGTCCTGTGTATAGTACGGAGGAGTGCATGCAGCAGTCCTGTGTACAGTATGGAGGAGTGCATGCAGCAGTCCCGTGTATAGTATGGAGGAGTGCATGCAGCAGTCCCATGTATAGTATGGAGGAGCGCATGCAGCAGTCCCATGTATAGTATGGAGGAGGGTGCATGCTGCAGTCCTGTGTACAGTATGGAGGAGTGCATGCTGCAGTCCTGTGTACAGTATGGAGGAGTGCATGCAGCAGTCCTGTGTACAGTATGGAGGAGTGCATGCAGCAGTCCCGTGTATAGTATGGAGGAGCGCATGCAGCAGTCCCGTGTATAGTATGGAGGAGTGCATGCAGCAGCAGTCCTGTGCACAGTATGGAGGAGTGTAGGCAGCAGCAGTCCTGTGTACAGTATGGAGGAGTGCATGCAGCAGTCCTGTGTACAGTATGGAGGAGTGCATGCAGCAGTCCCGTGTATAGTATGGAGGCGGAGGGCATGCAGCAGTCCCGTGTATAGTATGGAGGAGTGCATGCTGCAGTCCTGTGTACAGTATGGAGGAGTGCATGCAGCAGCAGTCCCATGTATAGTATGGAGGAGCGCATGCAGCAGTCCCATGTATAGTATGGAGGAGTGCATGCTGCAGTCCTGTGTACAGTATGGAGGAGTGCATGCAGCAGTCCCATGTATAGTATGGAGGAGCGCATGCAGCAGTCCCATGTATAGTATGGAGGAGTGCGATGCAGCAGCAGTCCTGTGTATAGTACGGAGGAGTGCATGCAGCAGTCCTGTGTACAGTATGGAGGAGAGTGCATGCAGCAGCAGTCCCGTGCATAGTATGGAGGAGCGCATGCAGCAGTCCCATGTATAGTATGGAGGAGTGCATGCTGCAGTCCTGTGTACAGTATGGAGGAGTGCATGCAGCAGTCCCATGTATAGTATGGAGGAGCGCATGCAGCAGTCCCATGTATAGTATGGAGGAGTGCATGCAGCAGCAGTCCTGTGTAGTACGGAGTTGGAGTGCATGCAGCAGTCCTGTGTACAGTATGGAGGAGTGCATGCAGCAGTCCTGTGTACAGTATGGAGGAGTGCATGCAGCAGTCCCGTGTATAGTATGGAGGAGTGCATGCAGCAGTCCCATGTATAGTATGGAGGAGTGCATGCAGCAGTCCCATGTATAGTATGGAGGAGTGCATGCAGCAGTCCCATGTATAGTATGGAGGAGCGCATGCAGCAGTCCCATGTATAGTATGGAGGAGTGCATGCAGCAGCAGTCCTGTGTATAGTACGGAGGAGTGCATGCAGCAGTCCATGCAGCAGTCCCGTGTATAGTATGGAGGAGTGCATGCAGCAGTCCCGTGTATAGTATGGAGGGGTGCATGCAGCAGTCCCATGTATAGTATGGAGGAGTGCATGCTGCAGTCCTGTGTACAGTATGGAGGAGTGCATGCTGCAGTCCTGTGTACAGTATGGAGGAGTGCATGCTGCAGTCCTGTGTACAGTAAGGAGGAGTGCATGCAGCAGCAGTCCTGTGTATAGTACGGAGGAGTGCATGCAGCAGTCCTGTGTACAGTATGGAGGAGTGCATGCAGCAGTCTTGGGAAAAGCATAGATGTAAAATATGGGGGTGTGAGGAATAGGGGGGGGGGGGTTTTACAACAGAAAGGGGGGGCGTGGGGGGGATTAAAACCCGGGGGTAGGGGGGGGGGGGGGAACAGAAAAAGGGGGTATTTAAATATGAAATTTGGTGGGGGGGGGGGGGGGTGGGGGGGGGGGGGTGGGGGGGGGGGGGGGGGGGGGCGCGGGGGGGGGGTGTGTGCTGCGCGGGGTGTGGGGGGGGGGGGGGGGGGGGGGGGGGGGGGGGGGGGGGGGGGGGAGGAGGGGGGGGGGGGGGGGGGGGGGGGGGGGGGGGGGGGGGGGGGGGGGGGGGGGGGGGGGGGGGGTGGGTGGGGGGTGCTATTGTCCGTTACAAGATTTTAGCATCGGACACTAGCTGAACCGTCTGAAATCCATAAAAATTTCCATTCATTTCAATGGGTTTTTATATTGTGTCAGTTAGTGTCTGTTTGTGTCCTTTTTCACCCAATCCGTCAGAAATCCGTTTTTTTCCGCGAACAAAAAATCCTACACGCAGGACTTTTTTGTCAGTTTGGAAAAAACGGATTCTTGATGGACAGCAAGTGTCCGTTATATTTTTAACATTGAAGTCTATGGGTAACGGACTTAAAGCGGACAGTAACTGATAGCCATCAGTTACTGTTCGTTATTTTATGTCCATTTTTTTTTTCTGTGCATGCTCAGAAAGCAGAAACAAAAAAAAAAAAAACAGACACTAACTCATGCTAATGTGTCCGTTAATTGGATCAGTTAAAAAAACGGACACATTAACATCAGTGTCCGTTAATGTCTGTTATGATAGGTGTCCGTTTTTTTTTTTAACGGACACTTCATAATGGAATCCAACGGTAATGTGAACCCTGCCTAAGAGTTCCTGCCTCCTTGTGGCTCCATTGTCTCATGCTGCATATAGTTTGGCCAGTAGAGAAGCTATGATGCAAGGACTGTGACTGTGTTACTGTGTGCAATGTATGGTTCACCCTGTGTGCATGTGGTCTAATATGGAGTGAGTGGGAGCAACAAATGGGGTGTGGTCTTTAATTATACTTTTGCCTACTCTTGGATATCACTTTCGGTATAAATATATATGTGTTGCACATGAGTTATTCATTACAAAACCTGTACAAATGACCGGGAGACATTCAGGAAATGTGGAGGAATGCAGATTAAGACATCTAAATAGGTAAGGGTTCTTTACAGTAAGAGTAGTCACAGCAGAATTCCTGTCCCCACAACGTAGTAATGGCAGCTATCAGGTCAGCAGGCATAAAATCTGCGTGTTTAAAGCAATGTCGACGCCTTAACAGAGAATAAGCAATACATGAATACACAAAGGATCACCTGAACGGACAGAACTCCAGCTGAAGAAGAACAGGGCTCAGATAGCTCTCCAGGGACTCCACTATCTCATGAAAGTCTTCGGTGAGTTTACTTTGTCTCTCATCGTCTTCTGTGCTCGGATTATTCTGAACAACACGACAGGAATAGGTTTTTGGTATGGTCAGAATTTAATACTCATACATTGGTTGATTTTCTATACCCGGCTCTCCCCCAGCTGCAAGACCATGGCCAGGAGAAATTGTATGGATTGGTGGATGAGCACACACACTGCAGCTCCACTCAATCTCTATAGAATTGCAGGTAGTTGGAGTACAGCACAAGGTTATGTTCATCAGTGCTATACACTAGGACGGCAGCGTGCATGCTCGACCGCTGCTTCATTCACCTCCTCCTGGCCATGGTCATACAGCTGTGGAGAAAGAACTATACAAGATTCCCATTCTAGCAATTGTTGGGGGTTTTAGTGGTTGGACCTTCATGTTCTCACATTTATCAAGTGGATAGATGATAACTTGTTAAAACCAGAATACCCCTTTAGAAGAGGTGATCCATTTTAATATATTTTTAGCATGAAATCTATTAAAATTTCTAACACATCTATGTATATTACACAGTAACAGGTCAGCCTAGTATTAACTGTTGGTGAGACTTATAGTACTTGTATCTCATCTAAGGTTTGTAAAAGAACTCAGCAGTGTGATATTGGTGCAGCCATTCCTTAATATATGATCAGTTGGGGTCTGACACAGGGACCCTTGCAGATCAGCTGTTTGAAGAGGTCGCTGTGCTGATGAAGCCACAATCTCTTCTCTGCGCCAATGATGTAACGTTCATTGTCACATGGTTCAGCAGTGAATGGGGCTAAGCTGGAATACCAAGCACAGCCCCAATGATAGGTAAGGTGCCCGTGCTTGCACTTCAGTCAAGAGACTGCAAGCAGGGGCCTAGCTATAGGGGGGTGCAGCCCCAAACCACCCTCTGCCACATAAAATAGACAACTATTCTAAATGGCACAAGGTAGGTAGGAGCTCATTACAGATTTTGCAATGGGGCCTGAGAGCTTCAAGCTACACCTCTGACTGCAGGGCTTATGCAAACACTGCGGTCTCTTTTTAACACTGTGGACCCCACTGATCACTTATTGATGACTTAGCCTTAGGACAGGTCATCAATATATAAGACCAGAAAACCCCTTTTAACAGAGGATTTAATGGCACAAACCAGACAAACGGTAAGGCCTCATGCGGACGACTGAGTGTGCAGGCCGAGGTTCTTCCAATAAGGGGTCTGATGATCCTTTCCGAACATTATAGACCAAGCCCTGACCTGCACCGGTGCATCAGAACAGAACCTCCCATTGAAGTTAATGGGGGATAGAAGCCACTTGGATATCATCTAAGTACATTCCACTACAAAATCACCCCCTCCCTTCGGCCTGCACACTCGGTCATGTGCATGTAGCCTAACTGACTACCCCATATCAGTACAATACAGATGTATGCACAAAATGTTTCCGCGTGCAAGAATAAAAAATATATACATATGTGTCAGAGCTGGTATATATGAGAGAAGATTCACAAGCCCCAGTAATACAGATCAGTGCTAGTCATCTTATCCATTACTGAAGACATATAACCAGACACAGAAGCTACCATTGCTGGGTCCTTGCTGATTTTCCGCCTTGTGAAGCCTTCTTGATGTTCCCTTCTGAGGACATTCTGCATCGTATCTTGTTTGAGCAGCTCCATTTTATCCAACAAGCTGGTAAACATCTGACGGTCCGCGGAACATCGAGCAACTTTTACTCGCACTGATGAAATGAAGATTTTTGGTGTGGGACAAAGAGAAAAAAAAGGAAGGTTCTAGAAACAAAGATGGTCTTTTTTTGGACAACAACTTACAGTTTTTTTGCTGCTGACTTGTCGTTCCCTTTTGTGAGAAGACTGGTTTTGGTTTTTCAAGAAGAGTGCCGTACAAAAGCGACCTATGAAAAAATAAAGAGATTATAAAAAGATACAGTACATACATCAGATAAAAAAATGTATACCAGCAGAATACAGAATTATTAGGGATTATCTAGACACTGACACACAAAAGTGGAAATTTATCAAGACTGTATAGGAATCATAGGAAGAGATTTCTGAATATTAAAAAATATATATATATAAAAAAATAAATAATAATAATAAAAAAAAGAGATATAGATAGTTATAGATATATATATATAGAGAGAGAGAGAGAGAGAGAGAGAGAGTTTGGAAAATACCTGTCTTCTGAATGCTGCAAGACTACAAGATTAAAATTTGGTGGCAGCTCATTGAATATGTTGAAGTGTTGCATGGTGACTTGAAGATTTCTCCACACCTAGAAAGTATTGAAGATACAGATAAAATGACTAAGTATATAATCTTTTTATGGATACGCAAATCAGCCTGCAAGCGCATCGGGGGCGGGGCCTAATTTGCCGAAAGACAATTCAAAACGCTCCGACTCTCCTCTGACTACATCTAATGTCTCCCCTTTAGCACTTGCAGGCTGATGTGCAGATCTATAAAAAGATGATTCTTTCTGCATTGTTCTGCATTTGTCCACCTGTCCTTCTCCCTGACCTTAGATAAGAGGCTGAGGAGCAGCTTGCAGCAGCAGCAGGAGCCCTCCCTGACAGCTGTGTCTGCGCAGGAGAAGCCATACCCCTTCAGTTAGTTCCCAGGGAAATCGGAGGTGGAATTGTAGGAGGGGGCATTTGTGGCGGACTCTCTGATTAGCTTTCAGAAAGTCATATATTCTTATTAATTTTTATTCATTTCCAGGTTTAGCACCCTATAGCCTATATCCCATTACTATAGAGCAACTAGCTGCTGTAAGATAGGTTAGGGTCACCTGAATCAAACTTTCCCTTGTCAATTGTTGCCTCTGTTGGTGAGATATTGCTACTTTGTTAATATGTAAATGAGCTCTTTGGAGCAATGGTAATACCCTTGTTGCTCCAAAGAACTCATTTGCATGGTGACAGAAACAGTGATCACTCGGTAGCAGACCCTAACCTATCTATCTGCAGGGCTGGGGTGATATGCGGGGTCTGGTGACACTAACCTATCTATCTGCAGGGCTGAGGTGATATGCTGGTTCTGGTGACACTAACCTATCTATCTGAGGGGCTGGGGTGATATGATGGGTTCTGGTGACACTAACCTATCTGCAGGGCTGAGGTGATATGCTGTGCTCTGGCGACACTAACCTATCTATCTGAGGGGCTGGGTTGAAATGCTGGGGATTGGTGACCCTAACCTATCTATCTGCAGGGCTGGGGTGATATCCTGGGGTCTGGTGACACTAACCTATCTATCTGCAGGGCTGGGGTGATATCCTGGGGTCTGGTGACACTAACCTATCTATCTGCAGGGCTGGGGTGATATCCTGGGGTCTGGTGACAGACTCCCTTTGATACAAATAAATAAAACACAACATGAACAATGGGGTCACACTACACTTTCAGCTCAGCAAAAGTCTTTGGTAATTTAGCAAGTGTTAAAGCTCTCAGATATCCTTTATTCCATATGACAGCAGTAACAGTGGTATTATGGATTTCTATGAAAAGCTTTTCCACCTTAGAGTTGTTTACACTGTCCCCGTATGCCGTCTTTGGTTCAGGTGACAGCCCAGGAGGACCACTCAAGTGTCATCGACGTAGCGCAGATGTACGGCCAAAGTGCTCTTATGTGCCACCAGCCTCCTTGATAATTACTGTAAGAGCCTATTCCTTCTAAGAGGTGCACCTGTCAAATGTGGCTAATGTCTATTGAAAAGAGAATAATGGGCTGCCAAAAGAGAAATTTTGACTTCTTTTCATGTCTGTTTTAAAGTAATTTGGCAGCTTAAAATAAAATGTTTGAAATATATGGTCGGAGATTCTCAAACAGTAAAACAGCGGGAGAAGCATTACAGAGAAGAAAGACGTCCAGTACCAGACTGACTGTAACCCCAGTAATTGTCGCAATTACCGCCTATGTGTGAATAATCCCAAATGTTCAGGTTATTTACAAACTGTAACAAATCTGGTACATTGTGATCCCTTATTGGGCTCTGGGACTCAGCATGTCTGAGGAAACCCAAGCAAGCAGTGAGAAAACACACAGTACCGTGCAAAAGTTTTAGGTAGGGGTGGAAAAGATGGAAGTAGTCAGATAAATTAAAACTTAACCTTTATTTAAAGGGAATCTGTCAGTGCAATTTGGGACACTAAACCAGCCACACGTACATATGGACCTGGGGTTTAGTGTCCCAAATCACCCTGTTATAACGCAATACATGGCCGCATTAAAAATAAAAAAGCTTTATACTCCCCCCTGCCGCTGTACTCCCCGCGCCTGCGCAGTTCTTCAATGAAGCCAGAGGAGTACACCTCGGCTTCAGTGCGCATGTCCCGCAATTACATAGTGAAGCCAGAGGGGGCCATCTTTGGCTTCAATGAAGAACAGCGCAGGCGCTGGGAGGCGTGCCTCATGAATAAGCCGGACCGATCTCACCAAAAAGTGTCGATCGGACCCTTCTCTAGGTAAGTATAAAGGTTTTTTTTATTTTTTAATGCGCCTGCGGATTGCATTACAACAGGGCGATCTGGGACACTAAACCCCAGGTCTATAAGGTCTATTTAGTGACCCAGATTGACCTGACAGATTCCCTTTAAGTATATGATAAAAACTAAGGAAACCCTGAATAAATAAGTATAAACATAAACTTACAATAACTAGTATCAGGGATAATTTTTGCATCCAGATATCGATGGATGTAGGACACATATACATCTGATATCAGTATGGGCAGAGATTCAGAAATACTCCAATACCTTGTAGATGGTGCGATGGTCTCTTAATCCAGAGTGTATAAATGAATACCAATGGTAGAGACTATATGTACTGATGAAACACACAATCTGCGGATAGATGGAGTAAGGGGGGTAGAGAAAATCCACTCTATTATCAGAGGGGGTGACCTGAATCAAAAAATACTCAGGAAAGAGGCGCAATGGAGGTTCAGGCTACAAAAGTGTTAAATCCCAGGGACTTCATGATGGAATATCTTTTGCATCATTTATTTAGTCATTTCATGTCCATGACAGCATCTCTGCCTGTAGACTGTGATCTATTGTCTAATATGTACGTGTCTTCGATAAGTAGGATATAATTTCCACTCATGCAATCTAGACACCTCTATTAGAATAATCTATATATGCCTAGATGTGATATTCTGTGATATTCTGAGCAAAGTGTATCATTTATAGCCATTTCCCCTAATCATACTGCAGATCTCCATAGTGTACCTGCGCTGAATACATCAGTTGTCTCTCTATTGTCATCAGATCTATAGATGAGCACATACTGTTTCTTATGTATACACCATCATACTTTCCTTCCTTGTTGCAGCGCTGGTCTATTCAGCTGATTCTCGCTGTTTTGTTTACTACTCAGAGTAATGCTGATGTCATTTGACACTGCCCCCTCTGATTGGTAGGATGACATACAGCTCATCCCATAACCCCACCCACCCTCTGACGTCAGCGAAGTGGCTGATGATTGATGGTTGCTAGAACCACACAGGAAGTCATGAGGAGGCGGTATAGGGGCAGGGCCTTCTATATATAAGTGTGGATACCGCCAGATATGGTGGCATTACTCTAAAATACTGGCTTCTACCATCAGATGTATATGTGTCCCACATTTTTTGCTGTCCATCGATATCTGGATGCAAAATTTATCCCTGATACTAGTTATTGTAAGTTTATGTTTATACTTATTTATTCAGGGTTCCCTTAGTTTTTATCATATACTTAAATAAAGGTTAAGTTTGAGTTTATCTGACCACTTCCTCCTATTTCAGTGAAAACACTAGCTTTTTCTTCAGGAAGCCTTCCCTCAGTGATTTGGTGTGGAAAAGATGCTGCAAAGTATGTTTTCAGAAATAGAAGAGTTAATAGTTTGTTGAAAATAAAACGAATGACGAATATTTGGTGTGACCTTTGCTCTTTGGAGGAGGAGTCCTGGAAGAGATGATTCGGCCCCCCCCCGGAGCCCTGATCTCAACATCGTCCAGTCTGTCTGGGATGACATGAAGAGACAGATGGAGTGGAGCAAGCCTACATCCACAGAAGATCTGTGCTTAGTTCTCCAAGATGGCGGGAACAACCTCCCTGCCGAGTTCTGCCAAAAATGGTCTGCAAGTACCGAGAGGAACTGATGGAAGGCAAAGGGTAAAGGGTAAATCCCGTTTGGATTTTTCCTTGCACCCGGCAAAACAACACAAAAGATGTTCTTATAGTTCAATTATTTAAAGGACTATCAGGAACACAAATGCCCAGTTACTGCCCAGTCCCTCTGTACTCACAATGTTGGCTGCCATTGATAGCAGCCTGAACTCTGCCTAAAAATGTGGAGCTACAGGTTGACGTACTGTAGATATTTTACAATAGACTTGATGGATAAGGATACTCCCATCCATATAAACCGTGTTTGCAGATTTAGCAATTCACATGAGGTGCAGAACTGGAATTTCTTGAGCCAACCAACAGAAATGGGCTCAGTTTCCATCCATACGAATGTATTGTGATCTATGTTACTATTGTATGCACAAGTCATACCATAAGTCTAATAGGCTATTTGTGATTTAACCCATAAAACAGTAGCTCCAAATGGGGTTATCTTCTTTGGAGCTCTTTATAATGTCAGAGATTCTCCGCTAGAGGATCCTCTGGTACTTTAAGGGGCCAGTTTGACCTTGTTCGGATGGTCCTTTACTAGGGACAGCAATACAACCACATGGCCAGTCTATTACACTTATAGTAAGTTCTTACTGTTGAAGTGGTGGCCAGTTTTTGTTCCGCTTGCTTCCTCAGAGGGCCCTCGTCTCCTTTCTCTCGTAGGTATTGCAGAAGATGCATTAATGCTGCAAACTGTGAGTTGCTGGTATTAAGTGTCGCTGTAAGAACCAGATCTTCAGTCACGATACTGGACACACAGCTCTGAGGACGGACATGACAAAAATAGTTAAGCTTCCTTGTAGACTACATGATGTCTGTGCACGAGTAAAAAAAATGATGTAACTTATGGCACAAAGGTATAAAAAGCGCAGGCATAAAACAGGACACAGATTTTTCCTCTTATGGTTATTTCCCTCTTAGTTTTAAAATGAGCTGGGTATGGGGTGAAGAGTCTGCTGGGCGGCTCCCCTCTGACTTCTCCCTGCCCGATTTCACTGACAGGTCTGCCTAAATGTATGTCAATCATGAAGCGCTGGAAGGGGACCTGGTTGTCTTATAACAAAAAGTATCAGATACTTATTATCTCACCGCTAGCAAGCCCATAAGGTAGTCTACCCCCATCCGTACACAATGGATGACAGCTTCAGCTATCTGAATAAGTACCTTATCTCATTGAGCAACGGCATCATGTGACCCCAAATAGTCTTCCAGACATAAACTTTTAGCTGCAGCAGCATCTCAAAAGAGTGATATATTCACAATAATGTTCAGTACTGCTAAAAACTTACTGCTAGCTGCAGCAGCGTGTGCGTCTGTCCTCTTCCTTACCCCCTTTCCTTTCCATAGGCGTATATGAGCTGCTCCCACCAAACCCTGCACAGTACGAATCCTAAAGTGTCTCCGCAATAAACTGACGATCTGAACTAGACAATTGTAAAGGAAGTGCAAAAATACCGCTAAAAATGATCAAACCTGATAAAGTGCCAGGAAGACTCCTGTCGTGAAAGGGTCAAATTGTCCTAGGCACGTAGAGATCTCAAGGCTTGCAGATGACAATATATCCATCAAGCTGTTGTTTATGGCCACATTAATGGTTTGTAGCAAAACCTCAGTGGACTGTGCAAGATACATCTGTGCGAGTTTCCTCCTGGTCTGAGAGAGAACATCAGATTTGACAACAGTACAATACACAAGATGTCAGTATAGTTGGTGATCCCGTTCCATTCGACAGTCTGACAGCATCATTTAAGGCCAGACCAATGGATGGACAGATTACAGGAAATAAAGTGGCAAACATGAAATGAATAAGACAAAAGGTCCCTCGCAGCTTTGCTGAATGGAAAAACAGGTACTAATCTTTAAAAGGGTTTTTCAGGATAAATGGGGTGGTATAAAATATTAAAAAAAGAGGAGTGAAACTCACCTGACCCACCCCAGGCCTCTGTTCCCTCTGGTATGGGAATTGACCGGGCCATAAGTGCTGAGGCTCACAAGATGACTCCAGTTAGTCACTAGCTTTCGTGGTCTCATGTGGGGTATCGGTGATGTATCAACAGTGACATATGTGATCGATGAGGCCAGTGAATAGCCACAGCGGTCACATGAGCCTCGGCACTTCTAGCCCAGCCAATCCCAGCACTGGAGGGAACGCCGGATGAGCCACTTGAATGGTTGGACAAGGCGCAGGTTAGTATCTCTCTTTATTTTTTACACCAACCCTTTAAATGCATGCCCCTCCATCCTGCGGCAGGTTAGATTTCTCATGAATTTCTTTGGTTTGTCAGAGAGAAATCCTAAATTATAGTGGATCTGAATAAGTGCAGCACATTACAGGTACAGGACTGAACGACTAGCTGCCAAAACGACCATCATTTTGTGTCATGTGGGTACTATGATCACTGAAAAAATAGACAGTGTATGGGTCCGGTGTATTCAGGAGGAGAGCGCTCCGCTTTTAGGGCTGTGATTGACAAGCTGCTGTGTAGAATGTTAAGCTTCATAATTTGCCAGAAATTGAGTTTTTACGTAGTAAGATCAGGTTGGTATTATTTCTCATGAATGACACCACAAGCGGATTTATTATTCACACCTACTGTATGTAATTCGTAGTACTTTTAGACATTTTTCTAGACAAATAACTATAGGGTACGGAGCAATCTGCAGCCCTGCTCTCAATGAGTTCTACATTATAAGGTGCTTTTAGAGGCGGTGTACGCTATAGTGAGACTTCACCTTTCTGTCTTATTACATTTATGACAAAAGCCATTGTGAAGTCATAATGGATACTGTACAATAATGGGAATAAAAATGTATCTGTAAAGTCAGTCATTAATCTTAAAGGGGTTTTATGGGATCAGAGTACCGATCAGTGTGGATGGGGGGGGTCTGACTCTTGGCGACCCAGCAATCAGACATCTGAAGGGGCCGACGCCTGCAGTCTCTTCACTGTTGACATCAGTCCTTCTACCTGCACACTATCTACATAAAGGGGTTTAGCCCATTAAAGACACTTATTCCATATCCAGTGGGTCAGAGATAAGTGTCAGATCAGTAAGGATATGACCCTTGGAGCCTCGGTCCCAGAAGTCTCCCATGCATGCCTCCTACATACAGTTGAAAGGTAAATGCATTCAACAAGCTGCACTCCCATTCACGTCTATGGGACTTCCGTCCAGTCCTGTCTAGAAGCCCCATAGCAGTGAATGGAGCGCAGGTTGTGGCACACAAGTCATTCACATGTAGGAGGCATGCATGGGGGACTTTTTGGCCCTTGTTCTCCTGACTGCTGTGTTCAACTGCTGGGACGCCCATTGTTCTGACACTTATTCCCTATACAGTGGATAGGGTCACTAGAATGGGATGAATACCCTGCACTGCCACTATTACAGGTTAACATTGATGGCCTATCCTACAAACTGTAGCGTCAAGTGTGGGTACTGCAGCTTTGTCCCATTAAAATCATGCGGCAGCGCTACAGTACCCACACTTTCCGCTACAAATTCTATGGCGAGTGAGCAGCGCGACTCGCGGTATGTAATCAATTCCATGAACTGCGCTGTCTCTGTTCTGTCAACCCACAGGGGTCCAGGGTGTGAGACCCCTGCCTCATTTGCATATAATTTCTAATTAGTTATTTTCCAAATCTAGAAAAGTCCCATCCATAACTAAGGTATGTTGTTTATTAGTGTAATGTGCTGTGCATCATGGTGGTGTTTGTGGGTGGTAGTAGGCTCCCTTTAAACTTTAATGGAAGTGATGTCTGAGATTTATCATACAGGGCACACGCTGTCTCAGCATATGCAGATGAGCTGGCGGAGCTTTACCTTAGCCACAGTCTTGATAAATAAGGGCCATTGATAGTTGTTACAGAGGTTATTACTGGTCATATCATGTATCTATGGCCCGCAGCTTTCCCTTAACTTACGTTTTTTACGATGGCGATGACTTTATTACCTTTAATGCTGCCGTTCTCTTCACTAGTAAATCTAGCTGTTTACTACTTGGCAGTGTGCTGGCATTGTGCCACTCCGTGTCATTATCTCCGCTGGTTTCAGAAGTCTTTCTTTCATCCTAGAAAACAACAAGCACAGAACCAGAATGAACAATATAAAGTGTAAAGTTGTTTTAAGTCTGCTTTGAAGGATTAGCTCGCAGCGATATATTATATCAGAGGGAATGGGAAAACATAGGATGTATACAGTATTTATCAGCAGACAACAGGAGGGCTGCGCCAGTAGCACTGACAAACACCGCTTGCTAATGGGATTTGCGGTTTTATGTAAATACACATTAGGCGCTTTCCCGTGTTCCTTGTATTTCAGTTCATCATTTTCAAGATATCTGTTTGCGGTCAATGAATGAAAATACTTTAGTAAAAAGAAGATACAAATAAGTTCTCCTTGATGGAAAAATTAAAACTTGCTCTAGCGCCACCTTTTGGAAGAAGCCTGTTTTTCAAGAAACCTAGTAACACGATATGGGATTAAAGCGAAACCAGAATATCTGCTGCAAAAGGAAGAGACCCCCGTCCATGGCTGTTTTGGGGTTATTGCATGAGATATACGTGTCACCAGGTCCAAAAACCCCAAAGGCATTAGCATTTTTTGTCTTTTTTTGTTCATTCAAATTTGTTCAGTCATTCCAAAGATACAAAGTCCTTTTACTTTCGATACAAATTAGGGTTTATTAGCCAAGTGGGCGGTAACTATAAATGACCTCGCTCGCAGAGAAAACAAAGTGTTACCCCCCATATGGATAGTAGACCCTAATCTGCATCAACACTAAAAAGGGCTGATCTCTATGGAACGGCTGAACAGATTTGGATAAACAAAACACCACAATGCTCAGGGTGACAGCGCCGATCAGATGGTGTATGTCATTGGGCTTTTCAGACCTGGTGACAGATCCGCTTTAAGGCTGGAGCCCCACGTCGCAAAAAGCCGAGTTTTGGCTGCGGCAGAATCGCTGCGGCGAAAAAAAACGCTGTATTTTACATTTCCTGCAAAGTGGATGGGATTCCTGCTAACCCCATCTACCCATTGCAGAAAAAAAAATCTGCAGCAGAAATGCTGCGATTTCAAAAATCATTGTGTTTTTTTGCAAATCGCAGCGTGTCAATTATACCTACGGAAAGGCTGGCGATTTCCATATAGGTTTAATAGGGGCAGAAAGTTTGCAGTGGAATGCGGACTTTTGGCAGTGATTTGCTAATTGGGGCCTTAGCCTAAAGAGGTTTTTCCCATGAAGAGAAGACTGCAGGATCTTTCTCTTAGGGCAGCCAGGTTGAATGTGGGCAGGACTGGTGGTGGCCAGTGCTCCCATTCCCAAACACCACTAGTCCCACCCACATTTAGCCTGGCTGCGCTCAGGTTTAATATGGTGGGAGAAAGTCTTCTGTTTGTGGTAAAGTCCCGTTACTAGTGATTATTATTCCATGTAAAGCTGAGAATTCATGTTACCAGCTACCACTTAATTCTACAAATGACATTAGTAATGTGCGCATCATCTTCACCAAGAACATACTGTAAATCACCCCAATAAACCTACCAAATAATGGTCATTCCAATACACGTCGGGAGGAATTGGATCAATTCTAAAGGATAGCAAGCGGAGGCATTTTCCAGTTATATATAAAGTCTTAGCCTTCAGATCATTACAGCCAGCCGCTAATGTCAAAGCATTGGCCAACTGAGACAGAGCCGATGAGGCCACGGTGCGACCAAGAGTTTTCCACTCCTATAAAAAAATAAAAGAAATAAAGTTTGTAACAAATTCTTATACTTGCAAACATTAAAGTAAAGCTTCACGTGGCAGCCATTCATCAGGATACATGTTATGCCAGTTTTAGTATATTCATGAAATATCCATTCTGGTGCAGCTTTTCTTATAACTCTGTACTGTGTGGTTCCTCTTCTACTAGTCCGAGAAATGTATTAGTTATTTATTTTGCTTACCTATATAGCGCCGTCATATTCCGCAGCGCTAAAACTGTCACTGTCTCATATAGGGATCACAATCTACATTCCCTATCAGTATGTCTTTGAAGTGTGGGAAGAAACCGGAGTACCCGGAGGAAACCCAAGCAAACACGGAGAGAACATACAAACTCCTTGCAGATGTTGTCCTTGGCAGGATTCGAATCCAGGACTCCAGCGCTGCAAGGCTACAGAGTACAAAACAGAGTTCTATGGAGAGATGTTCCAGAAGGATTTACTGGGAAATGAATATGTTGTCCTTGGTGGAAAAAGGAAAACTTCCTCTAGCGCCACCAATTGGTATGTTGGTTTCTTGGTGTATGGTCTGCAAGACTTTGCACACCAAATGACAGTCTTCTTAAGGAGAGACCGTACCCCCTCTGACCCATGTCTATGACCTATGATCACCCAGCCAGCAATGGATGATCCCTATCCCTATTTCGCATGGATGAAGGACAATAACACTGAAACCCGCTTCCTTTTGGAGGAGACTTGGCTTTAAACCCAGATCATCTCCCTAGTTTCCTAGAAAACCAGGCATTAATCTAAAGGGAGCTACCTTCCAAAAGGTGGCGCTAGAGCAAGTTTTCCTTTTTCCACCAAGGAGAGCTTTTTTGCACTTTCTATTCCCAGAATTCTAAGCAAAGTATGCATGTATGGTCTGTAAGACTTACCACAACGTAAGCTGGTCTGCAAAGACAGTCCCTTTATGGAGACATAGTACCCCTTGTTTCTAAAACAGGCAAGTCAGGAGAGGTGACAGGTTCTCTTTAAAGCCAATCTGCTCCCATAATATGCCACCCAATTTAAGTAAAGCTTATTATAAAGACAGCACCACTTACTACTAGGTTCCAAGGCACAAAATAAATGGTTGGTTTAATACCGCTTAAAACAGAGTACATCAGCTGTACTCGTGTGGCGTACTCCCCCAACCCCATCCAAACCACTGACTGATGGTCTGACCAATGACTACTGTACATTCTTCACCTAGAGCATGGTCATGGGGGTTCTGCAGCTGTCAGATTCATGACTGGCACCGAATTTGGGGTTCTATTACTGGCACTATTATGGAGGGCACATGTTCGTTCCCTACCAAATCCCAGCTATGCGCACATTAACTCCTTAAAGTGTACATCCAAATGTAAAACAACTTTTCATAAATGAATAGTACAGGTGAATATAAGAAACTTTGTAATATATCTTATTCAGGAAATCGGTTTCCTTCTCCAGTTATCAGGCGAAGTTACTTTACACAGAAGTCTATGGAGATGGGAGGGGGGAGGCTGTACATGGATTCTATACAGACCATCAGTGTACAGCATGAAGATAAGGAGTGGAGGTCAGCATAATAATAAGTGGAGAAGGAAACAGATTTCTTAAAGAAACAGTTTTTAATTACAATTTGCCTTTACTGGCAAAAACCCTTATACGAAGACATTCCTGCCCTCTGAATTTATATACAGATACACTACTCTCTGTGCAGCTGTTATCGGGCAGAGCCACACAGTTCGCCAAGCATGTGGGCTGTTAAGGGGTTAAAATAAAAAACGAAAGAGACTGGTTACTGGGATACAGAAATGCACAGAAATAGCAGCCACCTTTCTGTTTCTTCTAGTGTGCGGCAAATGTAAGTGACATCACTAGACTATGGAGATGTGTCATGTAGTGGCTGTGGTCCTAAACAGTGGTCCAAACATACACCATCGGATATTACTGTCTGGAGTTTCCCTTTAAGTATAGAGAAATACAATGGAAACTCTTATACATCTGCGTGAAGGTGTCTATTTTTTTTTTTTTTTTTTTTTTACTCAAGAAAATTTCCTTTGGGTTTTAAGGTATTTGAAGTTTACAACAACATATGTATATTCAGCATCTTGGAATGTGGAGAAATTGGGGGTCATCCGGCACAGCCAAAAACTGTAGACATCTTCTGCAGCTAGTACATACACGGCCCCGCTGAAAAGTGGACTTTTAATAGGGAACTGACAGGAGAACCAACATCAACTGTGAATACTGTCAGATCCTGTCCAAGGAGAACATTTGAGAGAAGTTTAATCCCGAATTCACATAAATTTTCTGGATGAAATGTATTCTATACAACCATCCTGTGATACCATTAGTCACCTCTTTTATATTCTAGCTCAGATTCTACAGCCTGTAAACTTCAGACCGTATAAGGCATTTAAAGGGTGAGGTGGGGGGCTATAATATATTAGGATCAAAACTTATCTTATGTTATTTGTGTTTGCAGCAGCTCATTGGCACTGGGTAATGTTGCATAGATTAAAGGGGTTTTGTGGCCCCTAATACATGTTTCATACTGATGTCCTATTCACAGGATAGGTCATCAATATCTGTTCTGTGATGGTCCAACACCTGGATCCCGCACAGATCAGCTGTTCCAGAATGCCGCTGCAATGGACAAGAGCACATATAGGAATAAGCATCCTGCTTGATTTTGCCACAGACGGGAGTCCGCAGCTCAAAACTTAGGCCCATTCATGGCATTCTGCTGCGGGGAGCTGGCATCCCGAAAATGAAGAGGAATTCCTCTTCATTTTCCATTGTGTGAATGGCCCTTAACTCTGCTCCAAGCAGTAAAACATAGCAAACACTATGTATAAATTATATAAACAAAAAAAAGGATCAGTTTTAAATCCCCCCTCCCCCCAAAATGACTGAATTGCGGTTGTTTTTTTTCACACAGTCCCTCCAAAAACATTAATAAAGCTATACAAAAAGTTCTATGAACCTAAAATACAGCCATTTAAAAATACAACTTGCCCTACAAAAAACAAGCCCTCATATGGGTATACTGATATGAAGATAAAATAAAAAACAAGCCACATCCTTAAAGGGTTTTTCCCAACTAAGGGTATGTTCACACGACAGAAAAGGATGAGGAATCTGAGGCGGACTTCCGCTTCAAATTCCTCTTCCGTTTCCACCGCTCCGGCTTTAATGCACATATGAATAATGCTATCCATGGACTGGTGTGCGCCGCAGTTTCTGCGGTTGAATCAGCTGCAGTGTCCCCGGCAAGATTGAGTGGGATGCTTATTTTTCAGCGCCCTGCTTCGATCTTACCATTGTATTCAGTGGGAGGCAGATTCAGGGGAGAATTTGGTGCGTAAACCACCTCAAAAACTCCACCAATTTGTTCCATGGGAACACAGCCATATGGAGTTTCATTTGCTCTCCTTCGTCCTCAACTTCTCGGTTTCAGTGACAATTTGGTGGGTGGGCTTACCGAGACTTGTCCTAAACGGCACACTGTTAGCTCTGGCTTTACATACAGGGCTCAGCAGATAAATGTACTTTGCAGAGCTGACAGAGGGCTCCATTAGCCATCAATCACCGAGAAGAAAAGACAACAGAACCGAGCCACCACTGCTACATAGCAGTGGTGGTTGGACACCTAGACGATGATCTATAAACATTGAGGAGGTATAATGAGCAGAATATGACAGAGCAAGACAGATAAAGCAATGTATTGGGTAAAACTCTTCAGCTACAAGTTTAAAGATGGGCTAGGAGATGGGAATATCCCTTTAACGGGTTAAATAAAAGATGTTCATATATTTATGAATAATACATAAGTGTGCATACCTGCTCTACAGAGTTATAATCTGGGGTCGCTCTTACAAATTCTTCCACAATGACACGGAGTTCTCCTTTGCGTTTCTCTTCCTCTAATTTCTCCTCTTCCTCCGTCATGACAAGCTGGATGATTTCCAATGACAGTTCAGCAAAATCAAGCTTCATTTTCGCAAGTTTCCTCTGTACTGCCAAACTAATACCCCCTGCCTGCAAAGCAAATTAAATCATGATGCTGTGTAATCCGCAATGTCTAAAGAAGGATTAATGTTTCCAGAAATGAAAAGAGAAGAAAGCTAAAATAGTTAAGATGGTGCGTGAACTGAACGGCACAGGCTCGCGTGACGGGTAATTAAATCTTATTACCGCTGGTATAGAACATATCACCATTACTATGATGCCTTAGGGCATCACTATATATAGCTCCATCTCTCATAATACCTTACTTTATGGCACTGGTCATTAGTCCTATCAAACTAATGTGCCATTAAAATATTTAAGGGAACGGGTCACCAAAAATGGCCTATTTTTTAAGCCAAAATTTTTTTAAAAGATCCATACACTGCAATTGTCACTCTGGCCACTACACCTAATAATAGACTGGCACTTACCAATTCTGTAGGGGTTTTCTTTGCAGCAGTCAGCTCATTTATATCACAAACAAGGCAAAACAGGATTACAATGGAATATAACACCTCTATAGATAACACCACTGAGCTATCATTGCATCCAATACTGACAATAGATGATGTCAAAGTCTAGAAAACTCTTCCACAGACCTCAATGAGTCGCCTCCAGTTTATCACTGCCTGTGGCCATGAATGTGCTATAAAACATATCACTAAATGCTGTTAACAGAGAAAACGAGAAGCTCAGGCAAGATGGAAGCCCCCATAATCATGTACAGAAAATAGAATAAAAAAGTTTACAGTCTGAAAATAAAAACGTGAAAAAGTGATCGATTTCATTATGTGATTTAGGTAAATAAACAGGGGACATTCTTTTTAAGCGGTTTTTCCGACACTTATGTTGATGACCTATCCTTAGGTCTAACTCCCGGCACCTCCACCAATCAGCTGATTGAAAAAGTTGTGTCATTCAGGTGATCGCTGCAGCCTCTTCACTGCATTCCAGACACAGCGCCGTACATTGTATAGTGGCTATGCCTAGTATTGCAGCTCCAACATATTCACTTGAATGGAACTGGGTTTGAGTAGAACTATATGACCGGATGGCCATCGACCTGATATACCTATCAATACGATACACTATGTACTAATACTACCTATAATACATGTCATAACTGGTGTGTCCTGAGGACATCACCTGAAGTGGACAGCTGAAAAAGGGAGTCAGTGCTTCAGACATCACCTCAACCTCAATTTAGAATGGCAAATGGGCAGCCGACTTTATTCCCTTTAACAGCACTTTTGAAGTTCCCTGCACAGCAGGTGGCTCTAAGTAACCCTTACTGTGTCTGAAATACCCTTTTAAAGCATACCTCCAGTTATAAAACAACTTTTCATAAATGGATAGTACAGGTGAATATAAGAAGCTTTGTAATATATCTTATTAATGAAATGTGTTTCTTTCTTCACCTATCAGAGTAACTTTTTACATAGAAGTCTATGGAGAGGGTAGGGGGAGGAGGAGGCTGCCACAATAGACACACAAATAATTGCAGCTACTAAAACTCTGCGAGTGAGGGATCTTTTTAGACACTGCTGTATCCACTAAGACTGTACCACTGCGGGAAAATGAGGAAACAAATCAACCTCTCCATAGAATTCTGTATGAGGCCACATATATAGTACAATTCCCTCAGAGAACACAGTCTGAATGGATATAAAGAGGAAGAAGCAGCCTGATACATGAAGGAGACAGATTTCTTTAATAAGATATATTAGAAAGTTTCTTATATTCACCTGTACTATCCATTTATGAAAAGTAGTTTTAGAATTGGAGGTACACTTTAAGAGTAAAGAACACAGGGGTGCCTTATGAAAATTTTTGTAATGCTTCTTATTCCAATGACTTGTCAAATCTATAACAAATTTCCTAACACAATGGCCTCCAAGCACTGGCTTTCCATCTGTTGGAAGACTACAAGCTCTAGCTAGACTTGTAGTTTTGCCACATGTTGCAGACCACTGTCCTATAGTAGACAGCATTGTGCAAATGTTTTAGACAGGTGTGGAAAAATGCTGCAAAATAAGAATGCTTTCAGAAATAGAAGTCTATATATTGGTCCACAAAAAGAAGCAAATGAACAAAAGAGGAATGTAAATCCCATCAATAATTGGGGTGACCTTTGTCCTTTGCCTTCCATCAATTCTTCTCGGTACTTGCAGAAAGTTTCTGAAGGAACTCAGCAGGGAGGTTGTTCCCACCATCTTGGAGAACTAAGCACAGATCTTCTGTGGATGTAGGCTTGCTCCAATCCTTCTGTCTCTTCATGTCATCCAAAACAGACTGGATGATGATTATTATATCAGGGCTCTGCGGGGGGCCGGATCATCACTTCCAGGACTCCTCCTCCAAAGGGCAAAGGTCACACCAAGTATTGATGCAATTTACGTCATTCACTTCATTTTGTTAATTGATAAAATAATTAACCCTCCTTTTTCTGAAACCATTCTTATTTTGTAGCATTTTTTCCACACCTGCCTAAAACATTTGTACAGTACTGTGCGTTACTCTAGCTCTTGATGCCGGAGATACACCGTATACCGCCAATACATCCACAAGCTGTCTGCTCAGCAGCCAACGATACTTCCAACACCATTTAAGGATTATGTCAAAATGAAAACTAGAACTTCTATTATCCACTCCATTTTATCATAAGACTGGAGATGTCAGACAGAAATGTGTGGCATACAAGGAAATGTGTGAATAAAAGGTTTCTAGTCTCAGTCTCAGTTCTTAGAGCTGCAGTAAGACGTAGTACAATAACCAATTGATATCCATGCAGTGGGGACTGAGCGCCGCTCAGGTTACCAGGCATATATCAGTCCCGGCTCTTTGAGTCTTGGGCTCTTTGTTTTTGCAGTGTCTGGGTTTACTTTGCAGATGGTGCAGTTGATATTAGTCGGTTTCCTCGGGCAGATCACACAGCTAGAGGAATAATAGCACGTTGTGTCAACTGCAGATACAACTTTTATTTCTAGAAGTGATCTTTAAAAGGACTTGTGTGGATGAGAAAAATTCTGATAAAGGGCTCAGAATGGGTTAAAAAATAAAAACACAATATTCACCACACCGACACCCCACTGATCCTGTTCCAGAACTTCCCAGGTTCCCACCAGTCTCTACTTTCTCTACTGGTCCAGTTTGACACACAGGAAGTGATCTCTGAGCCAATCAACAGTGACCTACTTCAGTCAGTGATTGGCTGACAGGTCATTTCCTGTGTGTCAGGAGGGAACAGGAAGTAGAACCTGTGAGCTGAGAAGAATCAGAACCAAAGATTTCTTTTTTTAACTCATCTTGAGCATTTTGTCAAGAATTGTTCCCTCTTTAATTCACCAGTCAGTGCCATTTTAGTGTTTATATATAGAAATGATCTATATACCAAGTTGAGTAACATTGTAAGTATCTGAACTGACCCCCACTTGGCAATGAAGCTCAACTTTGGTGAAGTTGCCCCCGGGATCTTGTTTCTAATACATGAGGGCAAATCACTAACCATACTAAAGATTCACACCGCCCGTTCTATACAATATCAATATACTTTCATTAACAGAATTTTTGACATTTCTGGAATTTATAGTAAATTCATAGGATAGGCCATAAGCATAGATGTGGGTCCCACTGCTGGAAAATACACCTCTCTACAGAACGGAGCCAGGAACACTCGTCTTATGGCCACTGTAAGTGGAGAGGTGGCCGCACATGCTCGGCTCCTCTCTCTATTTAGTTCTATAGGAGTTCCAAAAAAATAGACAAGAAAGCGTGCTTGGCTGTTTTCAGAACTTCCATTGAAGTAAATGGAGAGAGACAAGCATGTGCGGCCACCTCTCCATTTACAGGGGCCACAGTAGGATGAAGGACAGCCCTCTTTCCTCGCTTGTCTTTCCGAAAGTCTTTGGCAAGCACAGCAAATGCTTGTGGGTGCACTGTGATGTCATCGGGCATGTGAAGTAGCGTGTACTGTGCTTACCGAAGAGTTTCGTAAAGAAGAGCAAGGGCAGAGGGCTGTCCTTCATCCTGTGGTGGGAGGACGTCAGAGGGAATTAGGGGCGGTAATCTACAGCACTGACCACAGCCCATACTGCAGATTGACCATACTGTAGTTCATTTTGGTCCCCCTTATATCTATGAATACCACTTTGTGGGTGGGTGCTACATTCATACAACAAGGAGGACATGGTGTGGTTGCCGAAGCGCTGCAACCCATCAATCAGCTGATCAATAGCGGTGTTAAGAGCTGTCCTCCACCGATCTGTTATTGATGGCCTATTATGGACTAAAGCTAAAAAGTCACACTTTTTGGTACAAAATTGGCTGTGTGCTAAAAATTGTGACTTTTTACTTCCAAAAAACTGGCATAGCTATGTTAATAAATTCCCCCAATATGTGGTAGGCGTGGCAGTGATACAGATGCAAGCTTTAGTGACGAAAACCCTTTAGTAAAAATACCAAACTAAGTGAAATCTCATGACTTTATTTACCTCAATAAGAGCAGACCTCTGAATGCGGTATAATATTTGCTCGACGGTAGATATTGCTTGCTCAGCCATAACATATGCGTCCAAATAGTAAGCGTGCTTACGTTGTGAGTCTTGTACACCGCAGGCCAGGATCCTTACACAGAATAATAAAAAGAACATAAAGAAGGCAAAAGTAATGAAAACCCAAAATGATGAACATATGAAGGCGATAAATAAAACATTTCCAATATAGTTACATCTGCTGCATATGTATAGCCCTCACTCAGCGCTATCAGCAGCTTTACCGAGTAGTCGGGGAAAAAGCCTTCAAGACGCCACTAGAATAAAACCAGGGCCAGCACTGGAAAGAGGGCCTAGTTATAGGAATAGGGAAAATAATCATGGAGATCAAACCCCTTACCCTAAATTATCAGCACATGGAGTAGTCACTGACAGGATGATATAGACGTGCGCAGGGAGGTGCCTCCATACATTTCTACTAGTTAATGACTATTGTAGAATATAATGTACTTGTGACATAACTCTAGAGCAGGAGTTGACAACTAGTGTTAGTAAATGTCCAAAGACCGGGGTCTGCCGTCGAGAGAAGGTCTAAACTGAACAGTAGCTGAACGTGTCTGTATTTACATGTGTTAAGACATGCCTTTAAGCCTGCCCAGTCCTGTCCATGCGCCTTTTGACCCTACCCAATCTCTCGGGGGTATCATACTGTAATAGCGACCTTCTTTGTGTAACATACAGCAATGAATCCGCAATAGTACGCCCATACGGTATAATGCCCCCTTAGTGGCCTCCACATGGTATATTGCTCCCTTACTTCTCCTCACACACTATAGACTATAATGCCTCATTGGTGCCCCCTCTACATAGTATAATGCCCCTTGGTGCACCCTCCACACTGGTTGGTAGGCAGCAGGGATGACTACCAGTCCCTGCTGCTGCTACTGTAATGTGTCAGTGATAAAGGGACAGTGGTCAGGAGATCTTTGCCTCTCTGGATCACAGTCATTACTTGGCAGCCGTACGGACAGTTGGCAGCTACAGTATGGGTTCAGACTGCTATCCGCCTGTTGAGTGTCTCTGCTCTACAGCATCTTTTCTTAGCACTCTATGGTGAACTGTTCCCCCGTTACTCCTCTTGGAAAAGCATGAATAAATAGATATCTGGTCATTACCATTCCCTTTGGCAGCAATGAGTGTCACCTGCACAGTCTGACACTATCAGCACTAACTGGACAGGATCAAACTTTATATTTCTTCCTAATGCACACCAAAGTGTTCCCCGGCTGGTAGTACAGACTGACACCCTTAAATAACAGAGCCATAGCTGTGACAAAATAAAGAGTTTTTTTTTCTGCATCTTTATGGGCACATTAATGGCGTGGCACCATATAAGCAGAATACCTGAGAATATTGGCGTGCTCCATCATGAATTCTGCTCTGTACTCCTTGTGTCCATATCGGAGGAGATCGGCTTCAGTTTGCCTCATCTTATCACACATGTCCATCAGCAAGACAATCACCTGAGATGGTTCACTACCTTTATACATTAATTTCTGTGCATTTTTTAAAAGAATTGAAAACTTCCTAAAAAATAAATAAATAAGGATTTACAATAATTCACTACGCCTGGAATCATATGACAAACCTAAGAAATCTGTTTGTCCTTAAAGGGGTTTTCCTGCAAAAGACATTTATGGAATATCCACAAGAGATTCCATAAACATTATGAATTGTGGGTCCAACCTCAGGGACCCATATCTATCTCTGAAAGGCGACCTCCCAGCCTCCTTATCCTGCTATACTTACTCAGGCAAGTCCTTGCTAAGACAACTTTCAGCTATGATCAGGCTTTACAGAAACAACGTAACTCCGAGCGACGCGTTTCCATATCTCCCATAGCAGTGAATGGCAATTATGGAAACAACGTAGCTCACTGTTCTACAACTCTCATTCACTTCTATGAGAGTTACGGAAACAATGTAGCTTACAGCTGAAAGTCTTCACGAGGTCGTGGCCAGGTAAGTAGCAAGACATGACGGCTGGGGGGTTCAAATGTGGGTTCCAGAGGTGGGATCTGCATCTATCAGACATTTCCAGCATATCCTGTGAATATGCCATAAATATCTTTCATGGGAAACCCCCGTTAAAAAGGATCACAGGATTTACGTGATCTTGGTCATAACAACTGTTAATTGATGCAAAGATGGCCGTGAGGCCCCGCGACATCTGACATAATGTATGTGAATGTGACGTGATACAGTAATAAGGCTCGGCCACTACACAGTGTGCATTGCTATCTGCTTTCAGCACAGTACACTGTATAGTTTGGGAGTGGGAGGCAGACAGCCAGCCCACACACAGATCAGCTGTTCACCTTCAATCAGATATTTATGGCTTATCCTAAGAATAGGCCATTAAAAATAAGCTTGGAAAAATCCCTTTAAAACCTACCTGGCGTTTAACTTTGCTATAAGACAGCCATATTCAGATTGTCTGTTTGTTTCTTTCTGCATCATGGTTTTAAAAACTTCTATAGTGGTTTCCAAGACTTTTAAGGCCTGGAAAAAAAAATCAAACAGTAAAACAAGTCTATTCTACTACTAAGAATGATTGAGGGCAGGGGGCATCTTGGTCATCTCCTCTCAATAAGTGCTTACAATAGGTGACATTTTCAGAGCAGAAGGATTGCTCCATTGTCACCCATAAGGCACCCAATGATGTCAGAGGCCGCCTGGGTCTCCTCCTCCACATCTTACCTTCTTCTCTCCACCTTCCTTCTTTGCTCCTAGAATGGCGTCAGTGAGGGTCATTGTGGTTTTATAGCACAGCTCTGCATCTCTTTGTAGATCTTTGACTTCCAATAGTAAAGACTTTGCTTGTCCGTAATTCTTCTCGCTGACGGCCAACGCCGATAACAGGTAGACACACTTTAGTAGGTAACGTTTATCACCAATGTCCTACAAGGAAGTAAAAACACAAGGAACGTATGATGAAAGGTCTTGGGGGTCAAAGTAAGAATATCATTTTACGGAGAGGGGTCTTGCAGGGTGATTCTTAAAAGTATAGAAATATAGAGGATTGGCCTGCCGACTCCACAGCCATAACATCACATTCAACAGTCACATGGCCTGATTGCAACTCAGTCCCATTCAAGTGAATGGGCTGAACTGCATTACCAAGCACAGCCACTAGACCAGGTATGGGCTGTGATTCATAGGCAGTGAAGAGGCTGCAGCGTTCATCCGAATGCACAGCAGAGGATGTTTCACCGCATTCTCTGGCCTTGGCACCCGGGTACTTTTTTTTTTTTAAGATCCCAGAGAGATTCTATGCCCGCCACCTATATGTGGGGGAACAATAATTCTTGGTTAGGTGCAATATCCGGGACAGGAGAGCAAGTCCAAAGCAGTCAACAGAGATTGGAAACTGTAAGGGGTTAATCTGCATGATATGAAGAATTTATTTTAATTATTTGTAAAGCTTTTGGGAGGTTCAGTAATTCAGTCTCACCTGAAGAGCTTTATAAGCTTGTGTTAAGAGAACCCGAGCTGGTTGAAAAAATCCAAGATCTATCAGTATATCAGCCTTCTCCAGCCACAGATATGGAAGAGAAATCCCATTTAATCCCTTCCCATCTGCGTGTAAGCTCAGCATCTGAAGAGAAAAAACATCAGAACACCCAGGTAACAGTCTAGGGATAAAGTGACGGATCCAATGCACGTGTTTATACAAATGGAAAGGGCTTTCTGCCGGCATGTGATCAGAATTGATGGGTCTTCACAGGTTACATTCCATAAACTGCACTCTCTTTATGTGTACACCCTTAACTTAGCTCAAATTCTGTTAAAATGGGTTTTCTGGGGATTATATATTGATGACCTATCTTTAGGATAGGTCACTAATATGTGAATGGTGTGGGACGACATCTGGGACCCCATGGATCAGCATGTGTGTTAGCGCTGTAGCCTCTTCACTGAATAACCAAGCACAGTCACGGACATATCACAAGCCCCATTCGGCTGGACATGGCCATGCACAAGAGATCATTGGCACAGGGAAGAGACCACAGCACTGGTAAATGCTGCAGCCTCTTCAAATGGCTGATCAGCAGGGGGCCTAGGTGTCGGACCCATCCTTATTACATAGTGAAGGGGCTGTCCGTGATCTGAAGGTAAATGATACTGATGACTGATCCACAGGATAGGATCAGATTGATTGAGGGTCGAAAACAAGAGCCTGTCCAGATCTGTTTTGGCTACTGGAAGCCATATACTAGGTATACAGCTAGAATCAGCCCTGATCCTAATCAAGGGAATGGGAGCAGGGCTGCAGTTCCAGGCACCGCTGCTACAGTGTACAGAGCTCCGTATACTGTTGACAGATTCCAGTCCGTACAGTGTAGCAGTGGTGTCTGGATCGGCAGCCCCGCTCCCACTCACTTGAATAGAGACAGGGCTGCATTGTGGATAGGTCATCAATAACCTTTAGTTCCCAGACAACCCCTTTAATGACCATCCTAAGTATAGGTCATAGATATACAGTATGTCCTGGAAAACCTCTTTAAGGATTCCAATTTGTCATGAAACTGATCAGACTGAATACTGCTTCATACTAGAAAAACCCTTGAATGGCTGCAATTCACATCACAACCACTGGGTGGCCACGCATACAGGATATCAATTTGTGATGCAAGATTGCAATATTGTCTTGATAAGCTAATCATATTATCATAGACATATCTGGATGTGTCCAGCCAAGAATAAAGCTAAGGGAGGACACCTCTGTATTTCAACCATGTATATGATCTGGCCAGTCTGCCTGATCATTCCATAAATACGTCTCGACCCACAACTGTCCTCTCCATTTGAAAGAAGTGTTATGGGACATATTGAAGAAGACAACTTTTGTCTAGAGAACATAGACATGACAGTGAAAACCACAGATTATATTCCTTTTACACAGAAATTTTTTTGGTTGAGCTTGGAGCGAAACTAAGAACCTTAGAGACACACAACAAAATGGCCTTAAAGAGGACCTTTCATGTCCTCATGCACATGCAGTATTATATACCGCTAGAAAGCCAACAGTGAGCTGAATTCAGCACACTGTCGACTTTCCCATTATGTGCCCCGGGGCTGGAGATAACGGTGCCGTTCGTTTCGGCACCGAGCCTCTGTCCACCGTCAGAATGGCGTTCCTGAGAGTCTAGATGGGCTGTGAGGAATGCCCTGTACTGTAAGAGGGGGTGTTCCTTGCCTCCCAATGATGACGCTGAGCTCAGCTAATCTGTCAGGAACGCCCTTCTGACAGTGGGCAGAGATCAGTGCCGAAACTAATGGTGCCGATATCTCCAGCCCCGGGGCACATAACGGGAAAGTCGACAGTGCGCTGAATTCAGCGCACTGTCGGCTTTCTAGCGATATATAAAAATATAATATGAGGAAAGGTCGTCTTTAAACTAAACAAGTCAGATATTAAGGTTCTTACCTTTTGACTGTTGCTCACTGAAGGGTTTTCTATATTTCCAGACAAATTCGGGTTCTCTTGTTTTTCATTTTTGAGCAAAGATATTTCTTGGTTACAGCTATAAAATATCATTCAGATATGTAAGACAACAGGCAAAGACTATGCAGAGTTATAGCTACATTTACCTCTATTAAAACAGCTATTAATCTATTAATCCAGCTCTAATAACTGTACTGTGATATATATACTGTATATCAGTGATGGCGAACCTTTTAGAGACCGAGTGCCCAAACTGCAACCCAAAACCCACTAATTTATCGCAAAGTGCCAACACGCCAATTTAACCTTAAATTAACCAGGATCTGTTTTATAGTGACCGTGCAATGTTATTACAGCCTGTAATAATATCACATCTGCTATAAAAGATACTGTGTGATATAAATAGTGAAGGGCCCCCACAAAGTACAATTCGATCTGAAGTGGCCCCCAGATAGTACTATATGCTCCAGAATGGCCCCCAGACAGTATTATATGTTTCACAGTGGTCCTACACATAGTAGTATATGCTTCACAGTGGTCCTACACATAGTAGTATATGCTTCACAGTGGTCCCCCACATAGTAGTATATGCTTCACAGTGGGGCCCCACACAGTATTATATGCTTCACAGTAGGCCCCTACACAGTAGTTTATATAACTTACCTAGTCCCACGAAGAACATCCTCCTCCTCCTCCCGCTCGTGTGCGCTGATGACTGACGTCATCACGCCTGCGTCGGGGCAGAGGCTACACTCTGCAGTCAGTGTAGGCTGCGGTCCGGACCACGGCCTACACTGACAGCTCAGCCGAAAGACGCGATCGCTCACTAATAGGGAATCCTGTACTGGATTCCCCATTAGTGAGCGATCATGGCGACGGCGCGTGTGCCAACTGAGAGGGCTCTGCGTGCCCTCTCTGGCACACGTGCCATAGGTTCGCCATCATGGCTGTATATCCTAAAATTACAGCTCACCCATACCCTGCTCCTCCATATCCTCCTACAACTCCTATAGATTTATCAGTTTTGCCGGACTCTGCATTGCTGTAATTTGCACCAAATTTATCAAACACAGGACAATCTTAAGTCTAACACTTCTGTGTCTGCCACTCCTACCCCCTGAAGTCACGTGTGATAAATTTGGTGTATATCAGCTCAGCTGATAAACCTGAAAAAGGGTTTTCCTGGTTTATCAGTTGATGACTTATCCTCATGATAGGTCAAGAATTGAAGATCATCAGATCGTTGAGCACTGCGGCCTCCTCATAGAAAACCAAGCACAGCACTGCGCATTGTACAGCAGCTCAGACCATTCACTTGAATAGGAGTGAGCTGTGAACAGACCATGTGACTAATGAAAGTGACATTATATGGCTCAGAAAGCGCCAGTACCTCATTCCGGGTGTCAGACCCTGCTGATCTTCATTGGATGACCTATTCTAAGATTATCAAGGGATAAAACTTGAAGTTTTAATGTTACCCCTACCCACTGTATAACATGTTGATCACTGGAACCCGCAAGGATCACGAGAACGGGGTCCCGTTTTCCTGTTTGAATGGAGCAACAGGCCAAGCATGAGCACTGCTACTGCATTCACTGTCTATGGGACTTCTGGAGATAGTCATACGCTGTAATCGGCTACCTATCTCAGACAGTGCCACAGAGAACGAATAGAGCAGCAGTAGCCATACTCGGTGGGATCCCCGTTCTCATGATCTGTGGAGGTCCCAGCGGTTGGGCCCACATTGGTGAGCATGTTATCCACTATCCTGTGGATAGGGAACAACATTAAAACTTTGACCAACCCTTTTAACTTCAACTTCAAGTGGGTGAGAAAGAGGGGCCTGCGTTGTACAAATGTAAAAAGTTGAAAAACCCTATTATCAGAATTCCAGAGTACAGGGCTTAATAAATTCCCCCTCGATATATCCTCTTCCAAAAGACATCCTAAAGATTCCTCAAAGCGAAAATCCCTCCGAAGAGGACAGCAGCTTCTGTTTTTCTGCAGTTTTACATTGCGGGCTTCTGTGGTGGGAAATGTGAGGAGCAAAAAACAGAATTAACTGCACTTCCTATCTGTGTGATGTTTTTCTGTAAGCCGCGTACCCTGACTAATGAACGCATTAAGGATTTTATGTCACATCGGAAACAAGAAAAACAACTAAATAGACAATTTACCTTATCTGCTCGTATTCACTAATGAACACATTCCCAGCTGCTCTCTGGTGATAAGTGACGGCATGGTACAACTTTAACTTGGTACATACTTGAGAAATCCTATTTAAAAGGGAAAAAAAAAAAGTCCATAAATTATTTCTTTTAACATGATATAAGCCAAGTCTATACCGTATGCTGATAATATTACTGCTCTGCATAATAAGTGGCATTCGTACGACAAGAAACATGCTCGGAAATTGTCAGGGAACAGCCTAACAGTAGCTTTTTTCAGATTTTTTTTTTTTTTAGATATACTGTATATAAGGCAATGATAGTAGGGAGCCATGCCACTACCACTTATATACAATCTGCTGCAGATTCTTCTTTTTTTGGCAAATGCTTACAATAATAAATATATCTATATGGGGTTAGACATCGTTAAAACACTTTTTTGGGTATTCTATCCTTAGGACAGGTCATCATCAATATCTGCTTGGTGGGGGTCCGACAGCATTTGGTTAAGCTCTACAGCCTCTTCACTAAATAATAAGCACAGTGTTGTATAGGGGCTTGCATAAGGGCTTGGCTTGCGCTTTTTTTTTTTTTTTTTTTTAACGTGATTTTTTTTTTCTCATCTTGATTTATTATTATTATCAGTAACAATAATAATAATAATAATAAATATTTTTACAATTATTTTACAGCATATGGTATATCTTCATCCCCTAGGAATTTGGGGGAATTTACCACCTATTTTTTTTTAACTAATTAAAACCAGATACTGACACGCATATTAGTTTTTAGCTAAGCTGGTTTTATTTTATGATTGTAGATTTTTTTTATTTTATTTTTTGTGATTGGGGTTCTGCAGAAGTATCCATTACAGTAGCCACATGGATATAGAAAAAAAAATTTCTGGAGATAACTCAAATTCTATGCGAGTATGTTGTGGGCATGCTCTGTGACCTGTGCTTTGTAAGCAGGAAGGAAGTACAGTGTTGTGAATTGTGGATCTTGTGATATCAATATAACAATGTGTTAACTGTCGTCGTATTCCTGTCTTTGATGATAATAAAGATAACTACTGAGAAGTGTTCTCTATAGATCAGGAGGCCTCAGATTACTATGTGGCTCAGAGTGCAAACCAAAGATTTTAAGAGGTGCAGTGACGTTGCCTGGCTACTATACAGATCACCTGTGTTGTCTTCCATCATTCAGATATTTATGGCCTATTCCAAGAATAGGCCACAAATAAACATTTCTGGCCAACCCTTTTAATATAGCAACACATTTGTAGGGATCATTTTAATAGTTTTTAACCATTTGTCATGCATATACAGCAGTGTATTTAATATTCTCTGCGTTGGTGACTTACATTTTTAGCCTCACTTACACATCCTGTTTTTGGCTACACTGATTGTACATACTAGATCTGTGGCTTATATTATAGTATATTATCAGCAATGTCAGCCATTGTCTTATTTCCACGGGACTGAGCTGCTATACCGGGTGCAGCTGCTACACTACGTACAGAAGTGCAAATGGACTGTACTAACCTCAGGTGATAGAGATCGGAGAGGCTTTTACTTTGCACAATGTCATGAGCAATCACTTCCGCGAGCTGGAGAACAGGGAGGCTGAGGTGAGGGGATGAGATGCTCTGCAATTCCTTTACTAGCAGATCCAAGAAGTAGAGACTGTAAGTCTGTAAAATAAGACACAATACAAGTAACTTATTAAATCTTTCTGAATAGCAGCTTATACTATCATTTTATTAAATACATATGGGATTTGGACCCCACTGTCCTCCATCATTGCCATTCCCCACACAAACCAGTATGCAAGTGTAAGGGTTAAAATATAATTTGTACTATATCCTATACACTGTATATACAGAGAGTGAAATAGTCTGCAGATAGCCTGCATAGTTTAGAGATAGAAAGCAGACACTAAGTCTGGGACGGCACTCAAGAGTTTTGCTGTTCTCAGGAAAGATAAGGGAATGTTATGAGAAACTGTGTAAATCTGCCTAGTAGCGGAACCGGAAGGACCAAATATGTACATTGGTCACATGATTATTGTGTAACCAGCTTGTCTTTAAATGCTGTATGAATTATGCAATAAATGAAACCATTCTTACTAGATACCTGGGTGTGTCTGTATGCACAGAAAGGCAAGTGTGAACTATGGACATATCCATGGGTAGAGTAATATAAAGGGCTTTATAGAATAAAGGGGTCAACCAGGGAATAATAAAGCTTACCATTGCATTCCTGCACTGGATAAGCTCCATTACTATTATACACCCTGGTCCCCCAGAGCCCCTTTTATTACCTTTGTGGAGGCAAAGAATTTACAGAATGCATAGTTTAGGTCTGTAGATGGAATTATTCTTGTGTTAAAGTAAACTCAAGAGAGAAATTTCACTTATATATCCCCAGGCATATAATAATGTCTTAATTACATAAGAATCTGACAACAGACATACAGCATATGGAACTTTACTGATACAGTTAATCAATGACTATTGACTAAGGAAAGATCCCCAAATCTTAAAGGGGTTGTCCAGTTTCAGCAAATAAATGTTATTGTTTCTATAATGAAAAGTTGTACAATTTTCCAATATACTTTGTGTACCAATTACTCATGGTTTTCTAGATCTCTGCTTGCTGTCATTCATTCTGCTTACTCTCAGCGGATAAAAATCAGTCCATGGTCATGTGATGGACGGCCCATGGTCATGTGATGGACGGCCCAGGGTCATGTGATGGACACACAAGTGCACATCTCATTACCAGACAGTTGTCTAATTAATGTGCTGTGACTGTAACGAGCTGTGCACCTGTGTGTCCATCACATGACCATGGACTGATACATCCACTAAACAAAATGAACGACAGCAAGTAGAGATCTACTAAACCATGAGGAATTCCATCAGGAAGTATATTGGAAAGTTGAACAACTTTTCATTACAAAAATAAGATTTATTTGCTGAAGTTGGACAACCACTTTAACTTTAAATAGTGTAATAAAATCCATGAAAAAACTGCAAAAGAATCACTGCAGGGCCTCAGTCTAAGGCCTCAAACACAACCGAGTGTGCCGTCTGAGGAGGTGATTCTGCAGCAGAATGCAGTTGGATGACACTCGGAGTGACATCCACGTGTCTTCAGAGATGCACTCATCTCTATGGGGGCTTTCGATCCATTCTCTTCCAAGGACACTGAGCAGAACAGGACTTGCTATATATGCACCAGAAGAGAGCATCTAACGCCCCCTTGGGAGAACCTCAGCCTGCACACTGGGTCACGTGTATTAGGTCTAAGTGTGTAGAACCAGGCACAAGGTCCGGTATATCCAAATAATAGGCGATCTGTATGTAATCTCGATTCCCTAGACCAGCGTTTCCCAGCCTTTTCAGACTCAGGTCATGCAGGGACTCTTGGGCTGGTAGTGAAGACTGGTCAACAATTCTTACTTACTGGTTTTACAATACTGCTCCTGTTTAATATTTGGCAAGATGTATCTTGTCTAAATGCTTCTCTGACTTCCTCGGGACAGTCGAAGCCAGCCCAGTCCTCTGCAGTAGAAGGTAAGGTGTCTATAGCCGCTTTTCTCCTGGGTTTTTCCTTGATCGCAACAGACTGTATTAAAATAGAAAAATACAAAAAAAAAATAAAAAAACTTAAAAAAAGTGATAATATAAATATATAATTTATTGCACAAAATAAATGCACCTTACTGAAAACATCTACCTACAAAATAAACATCCTCACCGCCACCCCCTTAAGCCAGATCACACATTCTACTCCTATAACCTATAACTACCAAAACTGGAGCCTCTATCTTCTCCAACCTGTACCCTAAGATACCATTCACCTAGCTCACTAGTCATGGCTCCTGCATCTATTCTGAAACCAAAGTCCGATCCTGCATAGTTTTCCTTGACCTATCAGTCTCAGGCCACAAAAGCAGGATTCTGCATCTATCAAAGTCAGAGCCTTTGCCCTCCAGTTATATATTTGTCTAACTCCGCCATCCATCAAAGCCAAATCCTGTGCCCTTCTCCTATTCCTAGATTCTTACTAACCCCCTTGCGTAGCCATGAAAATCAGGGCCTTTGTTGCACAATGTAGCCTAAGACTAGAACCTATATCCATCTTCCGTTCCACCAGTCAGAGCTTGTAACCTACTCCTGTACCTCATGCGACCACCAAGCTGGAAAATCAAGTTATAAGCTTTAGATCTTCATCTCAACACAGTCAAATTTATCTTAACTAGTCACAGGGGCAGGGACCTAGTACCAAAGTATGCCCTGAGAGGCGTGAGTGACATGTCCCTCGCTGCCTGACATCAGCCTGATGCCCTTTCTAACTATCGACCTCCCAGTGTGTGATATAGCGCACTGACTACATGACTAGATGAAGCTGCTCCCCTAACCCCCTCCCCCATGACTGGTTCAGGTAAATTAGCATATGCTGATCTAAGGTTATAACATGACTTCTCAGCAATGGAAAGCTTAAGTAAGGGCACCATAGGAAAGCTCATTACTTGAGGCTGAGGCCAGTTTAGGATAGAAAAAAACATCTGAGAGGTTCCCTTTAATAAACCATTGCAGAAAACTTTAAAGAGATATTCCCATCTCAAGGATCCTATCTATACTGGTAGCTTATGTAAATTGAAGACTTTTCCTAAATATATTGCTTTAGAAATTCTGCTTTGTTTTCCTGCTACGTGAAATTATTCCTCCCATTGTTTACACAGTTTCCATAGAGCCGAACCTGTGTGATAAGATAGGACAGATGATGTCACTCACTGCTCTCAAAGTTATCTACAGCTCTGCAGTTCAGCTAATTGCAGTTTGCTGATAAAATCCTGTCTGTTATCTCTCTATGTAAACTCACAAATAACACTGAGTCCATTCTCTAGAAGCATGTGCATATTATCTGAGCTGCATTTATATTCGATTTCTGGTAATCATAATAAGTATTGTGATACTTCATAGTGTCCTGTTCTGCAAGTTGGGAGGGGGGAATACAGGAAGTGAGAAGAAGAGACAGCAGGCAAAGCTGCTGAAACAGGGAGATGGGAAAACCCCTTTAAGGGCCCCATGTACACAACCAAGTGTGCGTCCGATGTAGGGCTGAGTTTGCATCTGAATGCCCTCAGATGACACCCCAAGTGTCATGCAAGTATCAGTTGAATGCATTTTGTGATGTACTTACTTCTATGGGGCCTACCAATGCATCCTGTTCCGATGACACGGAGCAGGACAGGACCTGCTCTATGTTTAGTGAAATAGACCATCGGACGCCCCCTCAGGGGAGCATAAGATGGCACAGTCGGTTGAGCACATGGAGCCTAAGGGCATGGCCAGACAGAGTGGCAACTGCATGCAGAAGAAGCCCCGCCACAATGGCTGTTTGATTCGGCAAGTACTCTGTCTTACCTACAGAATCACATGGTCACTGGGTAATGCGTGGTGGTGGGGCTTCAGCCATGCATGGTTGCCATTCTGTCTGGCCCATTTACTGTTTCTATGGCTTTTATTGTGAGTTACTGCAGCAAGTTATCAGACACAATACTGTAGAAACTTTGCTGCTGTGTACTGTATATCGGCGGCAGATAGTGCAGTATAAAGGTGTTGAATAGTCATTCATACTTTTGTCTAGTGTTATACTTTTGTGTGCCCTTCTTGTAGGTTTTTCTTAGAACAATATTACATACAATACAGATGTAGGAAAGCTTAGGCTTGATACTGGGGTTAAGCTAGTTTCAAACTAGCGCTGGCTCTTTGTTATTTGGGTCCATCAGGGGACCTGAACAATGGTGACCCTAAAAGACCGATTGACTATAATGGGGTCCATCGGGTGTCCGTTGTCTTGAAACTGAAACCGACAGAGTAAAAAGTCCACTGTGATTTTCGTTTGGCCCTTGCACCGGAGATGTCAAAATAGCCTTTTCCAGTTTCTAATATTGATGGTCTAACCTTAGGGATATGCCATCAAAATCAGATATGTGGAGGGTCTAATAGTCGAGACCCTTGCATATCCACAGTACCAGAGTAGCACCACCGTGCTGCTCATTCTCCCTGCAAAGGGTAGCGGTGGCTTTAGGTACTGCAACACTGTCCCATATGACCAAAAAAAGCTAGAGCGCTGCCCCAGATGACCCTCCAAAGCTAGAGCACATGAGGTAAATGAAGAATTTATTCAATATACAAGCCATGAAAAAATGACATTGCACTGACTCGGTTATTGTTTTATATGCACTTTTCATGTACAAGTTGTATGTAGCGTGCAGAGTACATTAGTAAATGACTGTCTTTACTATTATGCGCCGTTTCCACATTTGAGAGTCAATACCTCACTCGCTTCCTTCTTTCCCTTCTCCTTCCGACTTGTTGCAGATTGAGGGTTTTGAGGAGGTACAGGGTTTTTTTGTAATGATTTAATAAAGTTCCCGGCTGCAGGCAATGACACCTAGTGCGAAAAGACAAGTCAGATCTCCATGCAAATAATGAATAAGGGCAGTCTACATTATTGATATGGCTGCCAAGTTACAATGCTGTATCAATGACAGTTTCCATACAAACAGCCGTGACTCGTACCCCTCCTCATATATTATAAAAGGTGCAATATCTTTCATTTCACCAGTAGCAAATTCATTAACATGGTGTATAAATGATCACTCCTCCAAATTTTTTTTTTACGGGGGTGTCTGAAATCTAATACCAGCATCGCATTGTGTATACCAAAAGGAAGTGAGACAGTATATAACGGCACTGTTCACCCCGATGCCTCAAAAATATGGTAAGTACTGCACAGGGCTAACAGGGCTATGGAGTCGGTAGGCCAAATCATCAACTCGGACTCCTACACCGACTCCTTCACCGTCGGTCAGAAGCAGTAAAGCTTCTCTAATGGCTTCCTATGTAAGTAGATATGCAACAAACGATGTGTCAAATTAATTATATAACATTAATAATTGTATAACATAATAAATGATAAATCATTTGACATTTAAGCCGGAGTAAGTAACTTTTTTCCATCTCAGACCCGACTCACAACTGGCCCAGACCCCAAAGCCCTGGTACTGCATATGACGTCTGGTAGAGCCATGTTTAACTTATCACATTGAACCTCTGGTTGTAGGTTTCCGCAAGTAGTCATGGCTCTGCCACGGCGTTGCAAGATCCCGATGTCTCTCTATTCCTCCTCTTGCATGGTGGCAGCACATTGCAAAATAACTGGCACTTGCTGATCATGCTATCCAAGCCGCAATCGCTTCCCATGCCTTACCCGCTGCCTGAGGTTCATACCCATTCCTGGCTCTCATTCTCGTACTATTCTTCTGTTCTTCATTCCTGACTGACCCTGACCTTGTCCATGTTTTGCAATATGATTCTTGCATGAACCTTGGAATGGTTTCCCATCTCGCCGTTTCTCTTGTTGCATCTGGTGACGACTCTTTGCTCCTTTCCTGACTATGCCCCTACTTCATCAGTACTATTGCCACCAATCGGTAGCTATTCTGGGCTATTCTCTGAGACAGAGTGGAAGAGTTCATTCTTCCTAGTGGTGGTGAAAGGTGAAGAATGGGAGGAAAACCTTAGACTCTGCGCACCAATCATTCTGGAGATTGGGGGATTCACTTTTCCAGTTCAAAAAGTAACATTACGGATGTAGCAAAGATTAACTTGACTTTCTGCAGGGTGATATCTTGTCACATGAGAAAACAAAGACCACCAAAAAGCCATTGAAACAGTTGAGTTAACATCCTGTCAAGTCGAAAAACAGATTTCCTCAATAATAGACATAAATTGAGCCCAAGGGTCCCCCATTGACTATAAAAGGATCCAATGGGTGTCCATCAGATGTCTATCCTTTTTAAATGAAATTGTCAGACGAAAAGTTGGGCTTGCAGGACTATTATCTGCCGATGTTGGACAGATCTGCTCCAGAGACTCCAGGCGAGGCTCCGACAAAGATGAGAACCCAGCCTTAGTCTCAGATATACCCTGAGGGATTCAGTAAACATATCAATAGTCACCTGTTTTGGGTGGACACACAAGAGATTCTTCACATACAGCATAGCCATACCTGCCAGATCCGCATGACACATGAATATGCCACCAGGCAGTGCTGCTCATGTGACCCACGATCACTGATCACAGCCAATAACAGGTAAGCTCGTGCTAAGGCCTCCAGCTGTCTCACATTCCTCAAGTCTTCCAAGGAGCAGCTTGCAGCACTCTCCCCAATCCCTGGCTTGCCGCTGTCTACATTTAGATCTTCATCTTTTCCCGGCTCCTTATTCTGAAATGATTTCTTCTTAGACTTTGGTTTAACCTTATGACTCTTCCCTGTTTAAAACAGATAAAACAATAAAAAGAGTTTACATAATGTAAGTACAGCCTAGAAGGCAAAGTAATAAGGACACTCACCGTCCTCCGAACTGCTTGTGAACTTCATATGGAGTAAAATATCCATTGCCCAGTCCAGCGGGGTAACAGCAGTGCTTACAGGAAACTGCCTGCAGTACAGCCACTCTGACAACTCCAGTAAGTACTCCACTTTCTGCCAATCGTGTTCTGGTTTCTAGGAAGAAAATGCAAAGAAAATGCTTAAATACATTTAACTTAAAAGAGCTTAAAACATGACATTGTAGTAATTTTTGAGGCCGTGAAAATGCAGGTGAAACATGTACTGTCAACGTGCAATTTCATACGACTGAAAGGTACGAATATGTTCACAACCGCCTCAGATTCTTCATCATTTTCCACCCTCTGGCTCCCCGCAGAGGGCTGCCAAATCAGAGTATTGACATTCCACTGAGGCTTTCAATCGCTAATGAGCCCCAGAAAAATGGGCCTATTCAGCAGGGTGTCTCGTGCTATGAAATATACTGAGCTGGATGCTTATCTTTTCCACGTCCTGCTCTCAGGGCAGAATGTGATGCTCAACATACCCTTAAAGAGGACCTTTCACGTCCTCAGAGATGGGTAGTATTATATACCACTAGAAATGCCGATATGTGCCCTGGTGCTGGAGATATTAGTGCCGTTAGTTTCAGCACCGATATCACTTCACTGTCATAAGGGTTGACATTATAGCTCAGCATCATTTAGTAGTGCCCCATTGAAACCGATTTCTTTGGACTACTTTATTGCAATATATAGAAGGGTTTCCCTTGGCTATACCTCAAAGCAGGGGCAGCAGCGGATTAGGAGTTGGCAGTGGAAGAATATACAACTCCCTGTGCAGGCTGTTCATTATGATATCAACAATTGCCCATTGTGATGCAACTGTCCAAAGGCCCATTGTTGACTGTGGACACATTCAACAATGGCCCATTGTGATGTTACAGAATCATTGTCCACAGTCAACAATGGCCCACTGTCCACAGTCAACAATGGCCCATTGTCCACAGTCAACAATGGCCCATTGTGGTGTTACACAATCATTGTCCATAGTCAACAATGGCCCATTGTCCACAGTCAACAATGGCCCATTGTCCACAGTCAACAATGGCCCATTGTCCACAGTTAACAATGGCCCATTATGGTGTTACACAATCATTGTCCACAGTCAACAACGGCCCATTGTCAACAGTCAACAACGGCCCATTGTCCACAGTCAACAATGGCCCATTGTCCACAGTCAACAATGGCCCATTGTCCACAGTTAACAATGGCCCATTGTGGTGTTACACAATCATTGTCCACAGTCAACAATGGCCCATTGTCAACAGTCAACAATGGCCCATTGTCAACAGTCAACAATGGCCCATTGTCCACAGTCAACAATGGCCCCTTGTGCTGTTACACAATCATTGTCCACAGTCAACAATGGCCCATTGTCAACAGTCAACAATGGCCCATTGTGGTGTTACACAATGGCCCATTGCCCACAGTCAACAATGGCCCATTGTCCACAGTCAACAATGGCCCATTGTGGTGTTACACAATCATTGTCCACAGTCAACAATGGCCCATTGTCAACAGTCAACAATGGCCCATTGTCCACAGTCAACAATGGCCCATTGTCCACAGTCAACAATGGCCCATTGTCCACAGTTAACAATGGCCCATTGTGGTGTTACACAATCATTGTCCACAGTCAACAATGGCCCATTGTCAACAGTCAACAATGGCCCATTGTCCACAGTCAACAATGGCTCCTTGTGCTGTTACACAATCATTGTCCACAGTCAACAATGGCCCATTGTCAACAGTCAATAATGGCCCATTGTGGTGTTACACAATGGCCCATTGCCCACAGTCAACAATGGCCCATTGTCCACAGTCAACAATGGCCCATTGTGGTGTTACACAATCATTGTCCACAGTCAACAATGGCCCATTGTCAACAGTCAACAATGGCCCATTGTCAACAGTCAACAATGGCCCATTGTCCACAGTCAACAATGGCCCCTTGTGCTGTTACACAATCATTGTCCACAGTCAACAATGGCCCATTGTGGTGTTACACAATCATTGTCCACAGTCAACAATGGCCCATTGTCCACAGTCAACAATGGCCCATTGTGGTGTTACACAATCATTGTCCACAGTCAACAATGACCCATTGTGGTGTTACACAATCATTGTCCACAGTCAACAATGGCCCATTGTCAACAGTCAACAATGGCCCATTGTGGTGTTACACAATCATTGTCCACAGTCAACAATGGCCCATTGTCCACAGTCAACAATGGTCCATTGTGATGTTACAGAATCATTGTCCAAAGTCAACAATGGCCCAATGTGATGTTACAGAACCATTGTGTCAATGATCAATAACACATAATCATTATCCATAGATTGTGATATCATTGTGTATATTGTCAATGCAATATGTTTTCTTTTCACTTTCTGCTCTGGAGGTTGGGAGTTGCGACCAGTTATTCTGATCACAGCAGTGATTTACTGGGAATACTCATTTATCTGTACTGTGACATCACAGTTTTTTATTATTAGCGCAGTAGCTCTATGGGTAGCACTGTTGCCTTGCAGCACTGGGGTCTTCAGTTCGAATACAGCCAAGGACAACATCTGTAAGGAGTTTGTTTGCCCTTGTTTTATTGGTTTCCTCCCATACTCCAAATATATATTGATAGGGAATTTCGATTGTAACCTTTCTTTGGAGACAGTGAATGATGACTATATCTGTAAAGCGCTGCAAAATATGTTGGTGTTATATCATTAAAATAACTAAAAATAAATTCATGTACTGTGATATCACTGTGTATGTTATCCCCACACTGTGATATCACTGTGCATGTTATTCCTGTACCATAACATCACTGTGTATATGACCCTTGTACTGTGACATTACTATGTCAATTCAGAGTGCTCAAAACATATTCAAAATACAAAAAAATTCAGATCTTCCGGATCCTTCTCATTCCAAAAGTCATATAAATCTTGCAATTTTTTCTAGTACACTCAATGTCGTCAACAGTCTTTAAATGGACTTTTATTTATTTATTTTTTTAAGTTGGTGTTAAAAAAAAAAAAAAAGTGTTTGTAAAAATGCTGACAGTCATTCATTTTTTTCTTAATTGTCCAAAAATAAAGATATGAGGCTGGCAAGTGCGAATAATGCATTTACCAGCGAAGGTAACAGTGACATCTATAGGCTGATAGTAGGTATTGCACTTACAGGGAAGATTTACCAACAAAAAGTGACGCATCACTGAGGCCTATCAGGAGAGGTCACCAGTGGACACCTGTGCTTGCGACAACCATGATCCTTAACAAGAAGAGCATCTATAGTTGTAAATGTCCCATTCAGTTAAGTCCCATGCTGTAAATGGGAGATGTCCAACTACTGACTGTGGAGACCTGTGAGTCTTAAAGGGGTTTTCCATCACGTAATTCATGTTTGTTACTGATGACCTATACACAGAATCAGTATCTGATCTGTGGGGGTCCCACACCTGGACCCTGCACAGATCAGCTGTTCCTGTAGCCTCCAGGTGCCAGAATCTGCTGCAGTAGACAAGGAGAGCAAGCAGTCTGCCCGTCTTCAAGTAATAGGAGGTGCAGTTCCCCAGTGCCACCAATATACAGTGGACGGCACAACAGTTTTGCTCCTATTACTTGAATATGACCAGACTGGACCCCCACAGATCAGATACTGATGACCTATCCTTCACCCTAGCATTCAGTATGAAATGCACATTAGGGGACGGAAAATCCATTTAAGGCGAAGAGGCACGGCACTTGGAAGAACACCCAAGCAGGCTGATGCCCTCAGGTTTTCTTTTGACACTTATCTGAGAACAGATATGGGGGCTTAACCTACAAGGTAATATTTGTCTAACCCTTATAATAAACCTATCTTGAAACCTACATATTGGTGGAGGGTTGCTCTTATGAGGAGTACAAGCAAAATATGTAAACTATTATTATTAGGATAAAATTTCACATCTAGGACATGATGACTTGATGAGCTAGTACACAGACCTGCAAGACGTCAACTGCATTCATGTAACAGGCCAACCGATCACGGCTGTTCTTGCAGGTGAGAGCCACTTGATGCCAAATGTACGACACATAGTCTTCACTTTCATCCTTAAACTTCTGAATGTCCATAAAGAAGTTATGACCCAGACGCGCCTTCACCAGAACACGGTGTTTAAAAAGTACGCTGCAAAGAAGAATCATGGCACCAGATAAAGCTCTGAACAGTTTGTGTCTACTGTCCCTTTAAGATGATAGAAGAGAAGGTGATCACACTTACAGTCTGTGTCTCGTACGTGGCAGAACGCCGATAGCTTCATCCAGGACTTTCAAGGCCGACTGCCAGTCATTCTTATCTGCATAAATGTTGAACAGCAACTCATAAAGTTCTGCTTTCAGACTGAGCTCTTCATCATATCCGTCCGATTCCCTGGAAGAACCTGCAATGAATACAAAACCAACATCAAAAACTTAGCTTAGTAAAATTAACCTATAGAGACTGCTGCATAAGCTATAGGAGCTGCTGCATAAGCTATAAGGACTGCTGCATAACCTATAAGGGCTGCTGCATAAGCTATAGGGACTGCTGCATAAGCTATAGGGACTGCTGCATAAGCTATAAGGACTGCTGCATAAGCAATAGGGACTGCTGCATAAGCTATAGGAGCTGCTGCATAACCTATAAGGGCTGCTGCATAAGCTATAGGGACTGCTGCATAAGCTATAGGAGCTGCTGAATAAGCTATAAGGACTGCTGCATAACCTATAAGGGCTGCTGCATAAGCTATAGGTACTGCTGCATAAGCTATAGGGACTGCTGCATAAGCTATAGGAGCTGCTGCATAACCTATAAGGGCTGCTGCATAAGCTATAGGGACTGCTGCATAAGCTATAGGAGCTGCTGCATAAGCTATAAGGACTGCTGCATAACCTATAAGGGCTGCTGCATAAGCTATAGGGACTGCTGCATAAGCTATAGTGGCTGCTGCATAAGCTATAGGGACTGCTGCATAAGCTATAGGGGCTGCTGCATAAGCTATAGGGGCTGCTGCATAAGCTATAGGGACTGCTGCATAACCTATAGGAGCTGCTGCATAAGCTATAGGAGCTGCTGTGTGCTGTTGTAGGGCTGGGTGACAACCCACATGGCCACTCTTACAGCTCACACAGGAATTGTTACCCAGCTTTCCCATACTTCTGGTATAACTGCATAACTAGGCAGACTTCCCATGATGACTGGTATATGTATACAGGACTGTGGAGTCAATAGACCAAACCACCGACCCAGACTACTATTTTCCACAGCCCGACTTCATAAATGAGTGACAGCCAGAGTCAGACAGAGGCAGTAAAGATCCTCTAACTCATTAAAAAGCCATTATTCCTATAAATATGCAACAAACTATATAACTAAGTAATTCTACAATACCGATAACTGCATAATATATAATAAATAGTTGCAAGGGGTTGTCTGGGACTAGAATATTGAGATCCAGTTCCTCCTGAAGCAGCTATCATGACATCTAACACAGGTCTGGGTACTAGGCATCATGTACACGACTGTGTGTAACCTGCAGTCTGCAAAATACGGCTCAGTGCTGAGTTTTCGCTGTCTGTATGTACTCATCATCAGTGTCGTATGTCCACAAAAACAGTTAGTATTGAATCAGTGTGTCATCTGTATTTGCGGATCCGCAAAAAAAACCATGGTTAGCTTTATAACTGTTCCACAAATACAGGCGTCACATGGATTACATCTATGTGAAATCCGTTGTATTCTGTGTCCCATAGGCTTCTATGGACTAGTCCGTGCTGCAAACACAGAGCAGAATAAGACATGCTCTGAAGTTTGTGGCACAGACTCTTGGCCCCCACACAGACCTGTGGAAAACATGGTAATGTGCATGGGCCCATTGAAATGAATGGGTCAGTGTGCTATCCAGGAAAAACCAGGATAGCACATGATCTTGTGCAAGAGGCCTAACTGTGAAATAGTGCTAGCTGGATTCGGATTTGTGTCAGAGTCTCAATTGGAGACACTGTCACAGAGACTGCTATAAAAAAAAAATGCAGAGAAAAAAGTCCTGGAATGGAGGACCTTTCTTCTCTGCCACTTTCAATTTCTAAACGGTGGACACCTTACGGACCCCATTCTGGTCAATGGTGTCCGCTGGGCTCCGTGTGTAACCACTGTTGTAGCGGTCCGGCTCCCTATCATTCAGGTCCCCTGACAGAGATCCTGTGCTAGTGTGAACCTGGCGTAAGCAGAGTGAGACACTGTTTTTTTTAATAGACTTTAGGGTTAAGTGTCACTTTGACACAAAGAGAGCGATCACTAATAGTAGTTTCACAAAAGAATTAGTTATATGTAATACGTTATATAAGAAGGTTCCATAAAATTCTGCAGAAACATTTTACAAAGTCTGACAAATCTGTGTTTTTTAATCATTTTACTAATGTATGATTTACCTTGGAGATTTTCTGAGTCGTGAACTGTACGGCTCTGAACATCCATAGAAGGCCACAGGTGAAAGAACGTGGTATCATTTTCGGACCTCTGGCAAAGAAAAATATATTAATGCACTAAACTTTAGGGCATCCCATAGGTATACCTGCGGGGTAATCCTCTCATTAACTCTTATGTGAGATTATTCCAGAACAGAACCATGATTAATCATAAGGAGTACTGGAGACAGGACTGTGGAGGTGTGAACAACGCTCAACTCCCACCAGGTCTGTTCTACTCTTTATTTAATGCAGGGTTTCTCATTATCATCTCACTGATGTAAGAATAGCTTCTGTACTATTACATTAAATCTAAGAATCATTTATCACCACTGCTATAAAGCACTGGACACATCCAGACAGCAGCAGCAGCAGCAGCGTGTATACTGATCGCAATGGCTAGAGAAGACCTGCGGAGGACCTCTGGGGTGGTTGTAACCATGTCACACATACATGCATTATCATGAACATAACTATGTGTAAATTTGTAGACAACTAAACAAACATTTTTCCAGATGTAAATAATTGCAAATTTTGGAAAGTTTTTAAGATTTTCTCTAACCATCTTAGTGTTGACAGTCTTATGTCAATGGATGCCAATGGATACAACCATGAATGCAGGAACTTTCTAAGGTCTGGGACTTGTCAGAAACCAAGCCCGGAGGCTGCTAGAACAGATGACCTGTGCAGGGTCCCCGAGAGATCACATACTGACAGGCCCTGTGGATAGGTCATCAGTATGAAAATACAATTTGGAGCCGGAAAACCTCTTTAAGAGGAAGAGATTTAGCTAAAAGTGGCCTGAGATAGATTCTGACACTTCTCTGATGAAAATAATTCAACCATAAAAGGAGACGAGACCGGGGGTACTGTAGTTCAGAGACTGGCTTTCAGATGGGTTTTACTTTAACCAAAATTAGTTTGACGGGATTAATCCATCATCACTATAGATCCTGCTATAATAGAACAATGGGGTCTGTACCTTTTTCTGTTTGACCTCAGCCTCCGCCAGGGCCTTGATAACACAAGTGACAGAATCCTTGAGAGATTCCCGATCAGAAGCAAACTTTATCAGTGGAGAACAAGCGTACCGGAAATGTTTAGCTGCCTGTAATGCTAGAGAGGGGCTCCCAGCTTCACCACCAAACCTAAACAGAGGGGAACAATGGGAAACATGCCATGAACCATAATATAGACAGTCAGTGACTGTATCACAGATGTATTACTGGTGATTTGAAGGATATGTCCACCTTCACAAGCACACAGCATTATTAATTGCTTAAATACACCTAAAATAAAAAATAAACTGAAAAAACTTTGTAAATGAGCTTTTAATGTTTCTGCCACTTTGTTTCTACAGCTGGTATGCAGACTTGTTTCTCCATAGTAACAGACAATAAATAAAAGTTGTGTAGTCTGTACCTGCAGTCATCGGGGGGGGGTATCTCTGCGCCGTTGAAGGACGTGCCTCCTTATAAGTCAGGCGCACCCTCCGTTGGGCCATGTGCCTCCAAGGAAATCTCTGCCAGCTCATAGCTGGTGTAGATTTCAGGCATCATTTACGTCGTAGAACTGGAGTAAATGTTGATAAATTACCTAAAAGACCATTTGTGTCCTACTTCTTCCAGATATACCTTTGGTATACTAGGAGGGTGTAGGGGACAGATATAAGGAAGGATTACCGCAGGCTCAGACTACACAGGGTGTTTGTTGTCTGTTACTATGGAGACACATACTGTAATTCTCAACACATACTGTAGCCACAAAGTCTTGCTCTTTGGCTTTAGAACATGTAGCAGGTCATTTACTGCTGTGCGTTTGGCCATGGTTTAAACCGGGCCAGTCACCCAGGAATCACAGCTGATAGCCATGGCTAAATCAAACCAAATTCAGCTGCTTTTTTTTGCCACGGGTGGATCTGCTGCAGGATGTCTCATGCAAATATCCTGCAGAAGACTCACCCCTGTGGCCTTAGGGTATTTTCTGATATTGATCTATATTTAGGATAGGTCATTAATATGAGATCGCTGAGGTCAGACTCCCGACACCCTTATTGATCAGCTCATTGAAGGGGCTGAGGTGCTTGGGCCCATGCTGCGGCCTTTTCATTGAATAACAGGCACAGTACAGCACATGGTGTAGCAGCTTTGTCTGGAATTACAACTCCACCCTTTTCACTTGAGCCGAGCACCAGGGCCACTTCAATCATCTTATTGGTGGTGCTGCCGGGCCTAGAACCCTCACTGATCTAATTTTAATGGCCTAGCCTAAGGATTGGTCATCAATATAAGTCACCTGTCCAAGAGCAGAGGGGTCCAAACGCATCTCAGCAAGTTCAAAGAATTGGCTAATGCAAATAATCCCTTTAAGAAAACTTTTTTCTTATTGTGTTGTTCATAGTGTCATTTATGTCCTTCCTCACCTTTAATATTACCAAAAAAAATAAAAAATCATCGTTATAGCATTATTACTCCATAAAAACGTACCTTGAGCTCATTTCAAAGGCTTTTATGGCAGAAAGACGAGAGTGTTTTTTTTCCAGCCAAACTATCCATTATGCTTTGGCCTTGAATACAGGTGGTGACGCTCAACATTTCATACGCCAGTGGAGATCCGCGGCTGCAGAAGTCACAAGCAATTTCCTAATTACTTATTGAATAAGAGCTAACACATGGCTATTACAGTATTTACATCCACACATAATCGCCAGCTACAGAATTATCCCTTTAGAAACAGCTATAAAATATCAATAGGCTTTTACTGAATTGCTAACGTACTTCATTGGCATGAAATGCAAAACAGTTATTGAATGTGTCAAAATTCTCACTGATGAATTCCGCAGATCACGCTACAGTCTTAGAAATGCCTAAGATTTGCTTACAAGGATCAAGCTGGTCACATGATCATCCGTTTAACGGATGCAAAAAAAAAAAAAAAACACTCCATTTGCACGGTGTCAAAGTGATGCATAGCGAAAAACGGAGAAGTGGACGAATACAATTGTGGTTATATACAGAGACCATGATTGTAATGGGGTCCATCCAGTGTCCGTTGTTTTAAAACTCAAACTGGCGGACAAAAAAGTCCTCGGCTTCAGGTGGACATTGTGACGGACTCTGTCGGAAATATGAAAGTATCCTTATAAATAAATAAAAAACAAAAACAATAAAAACTGATCCATTTCTGTCGTATTTTTTTTGGAGGACAGAACAATTGGACAGGCTATACTGGTGTCCTACAAAACACCACGACAGAAATAGGATCAGTTTATTGGCCAGCTATTTGCATCTGAAAAACAGATAATCAAAACATGATGTGAACAGTTCCTTATTTAAAGGGCTTATACCATGAAAAGGTACTTATCCATAGTATAGAGGATAAATACCTGGATTCGTGGGGGTCTGACTGCTTAGACCTCCACCGATCCTGAGAAAGGGGGGTGTTTTCTCCACCCTTTCCCCACCCAATTGAACCTGACCACAGCCAGGAGTAATGTAGTCATGACCGTTGGTGGTCGGACGAATCTGCGCACCCACTCACTTCAATGAGGGCACTGGAGGTAGCCGAGTGCTCTACTTTGGCTATCTCCAGCACTCCAATTGAAGTGAGTGTGAGTGCCGGCCACCAAGTGACACACCTACATTCACCCTGGATAGAGTATAAATACTTTCTGTGGCATAGCTCCTTTTAATAAAGAAGTTCTGTTGCATTTACTAAGCTACTGTTAGTCCTGTTCACACTCACTTTTATATAGTCTGTTTCAGTTTGCTTGGGAATTTACAGTATTTTTGACTTCAAGAGTAGCAACATCTGCTGCAATATTCTTGCTGACAAAAATATGGGATTGTATAAAAAAGTCAATGGAATCTGTCGGTATTCAACAGCATCTTTCTGAAACTTGCTCTGATAACCTAAAACTATGATGGTAGTCTGAACAGAGCCTAAAGCTGACTATTTCTAGCCCAACACTTTTACAAAACAATGAACTGTTAGAGGAGATGAAGACAGGGGTCCAAAGTATTCAATACTATTAGCGCCATATTGGAAGGCTCCAGTAGTCTGTAAGGCTACTGAATTCAGCGCACTGTCTGCTTTCCAGCAGTATATAAAACCGCATGTGCAGGAGGTCATGAAAGGTGCCCTTTAAACGTGAACATGTAATCTTAGAAGCAGACAGCAGGTGTCACTGTAGCTACACTGTAACGATGCCGCAGTACAAAATCTCACTTTACCGAACACTCACATAAATGACATCTTTGCAGCAAATGATTCTCTTTCTTGCACTTTACATATTATTTTGGTTATTAACATGCCAGAAAAATATAAATGAAGAAAAAAAAAAGGAAAATTTAAGAGTCATAGGATATTATATACTATGATACTATTGTATGGCATTGTATGATGTATGGCTTCAATATTATAATGACATTGAAGACAGTATACATACACGTCTTGTTTTCTTATCTTTTCATCAAACAGCAGCGCTCGCCAGGTACAGGATAAGGTTAATTCCAGGTCATGGGCGTTGTAAGCAAAGTGCGCCAGTCTGGTTAATGCCTGCAGTTCTACGAGAGGATCTGACCAGTCACACACTGACATCTTCCATACCTGGAGTTAAAATAATGAGACACATTAGTCACAACTGTAAGTTATACATAGAGGTATCAACCATTACCTTAGCTCAAATATGGTCAAAACAGATGCAAAGGGGTTAATACAGAGCAAAAACAGAAAAAAAAAAATTACTGATATATAAAGTCTCCCTGTAGGATTCCCTCTCTCTGGGGTGGATTCAGGAGCTGGTAACAATATGATCCAGTATCTGAGGGACACTTCCCGTTACTTCCCATGGGGTCCGGATATAGATGCGGTTTCGGAGTTAGCTGTCACACATGTATCAAGTATAATCCTGTCCACGGCACAACCACAGGTGACATCGCAGCAGTAAACCCTTATATTATAGTAATAGCAATGCTCATGCAGTGTATCTTATGCTATACGTACTTGTGAGAGGCTCGGAACAGTAAAATCCATCAGTCCTAACCCGTTACAGGAGTGCATTTCTAGGGCCACCAGGACTTTGGTCATAGGGTTCTGTCCTTCATTGCTATCCTAAAAAAAAACAAAACAATACATTGTATGTAGATGCATTACCTAAGGCGTAGCTAATCTTATCGCTCTGTGCCATACCATTACGCCATGCTTAGTGCTGTAATAGTAGGGCACAGACCTATAGCAGGCTCAGTTTACACAGCTCTGTATATGGAAATATAAAAAAGTTACAGGTATCACAACATGCCAATGCAGGTGACTCTGTACACTGTGTAGTAGCCATGCCAGGCTCCCACAGCCCAGGTCCGGCTCAAGTGAAAAGTCATTGCCAAATACATAATCTACCTATAGACTTACCTCATCCTCTGTCCCAAGTTTAGGTCCAATCTGCTGCTGGAGGAGCTGTTTAGCCTTGACCCATGAAGAGAAGAGTTGTTGTCTTACAGAGATGGCTACGACCTCTTCAGGAAAACTCCCATTGGTCAAATCTAAAGCGTAGTCACAGACCTGAAAGAATAACACACAGATGACCAGATAAAAGCCATGCAGCACCTAAGAGGACACATTTTAGAATCTGCATTACAACCACAATATTCGAGTCTCACAGAGATTTCCTGAGCCAGACTTCTATGGCCCTATATGAGCAGTTCAGTGCCACCATAAGGAGGATCAGTGTTGTGATCCAATAGGGAAACTCATTCCGCTGACAACTCCTACAACCAAACCACCCTGGTCCACAGACGTGCATGCTCGGCAGAGATGTGTTCTTAATAGAGAGAGGGGAATAAGATACGGTCAGGCATCTCTAAAATGGACATATGGAAATCCAACTGCCCAATCCGACTTTCCTCCCAACATCTGCCATTGGAGGAAAGTCAAAACATCCCCATACAGACATCAGATGGTCCACAGATCCAACCGAAATCGGTGGGTTCAGACAGCATTTATGTAATGTGTATGGCCCCACAAATGCAACTTATTAATAAGCTACACCATAGCTGATAAATGCCTGATCGGTGGGGGTCCATCTAAGAGGTGGGACCCCCATTAATCATGAAATGAGGGTCATCTAGCAGCAGTTAAGCATTTGCTATGTCCGCCACTCTGAGACTGACACAGCTTAAAGTGTACCCTCACTTACAAACAAGTTTTCATAAATGAATAGTGCAGGTGAATATAAGAAACTTTGCAATATATCTTATTAAGGAGATCTGTTTCCTTCTCCACTTCCTAAGTTGTTCGACCTGCTCCTTATCTTCACTCTGTCTGCTTGTTTCCATTATATTTGTCTCCGTATTTATCCTCACACATACAACTCTATGGAGAAGGGAGAGGGAGTAGGAGGTTGCTGCCAGCTAGTTCATTGATTTGTTGCCTCACTCTGTACACTGGTAGTCTCTTATCTACAACCTATAGTGTTAAAAGAGCACAGAGTAGCAGAATGCAATAACAGCAATTATTTGAGTATCTTTTCTAGCAGCCTCTACCTCCCCCTCCCCTCTTCATAGACTAATATTTCGAAAGTAACTTGGCCTGAAAAGTAGAGAAGAAAACACATTTCTGTAATAAGACATATTACAAAGTTTTTTATATTCATCTATACTATTAATGTATGCAACGTTACTGTAGGTACAATTTAATAGAGTATTCAGCTCCCTTTCTACCAACCTACCAGAGTCTGAACAAAGTAGCAGCCTGCATTCTCCATCGCTGCTCCATTTTAAAAAGGTTTTCCAGTACTTACATATTGATAATCTATCCTTAGGACAGATCATCAATACAAGACATCTGGAACCCTCACTGATCAGCTAGTTGAAGTGGTTGCAGCATTCAGGTGAGCGCTGCAGCCTCTTCACTGAATACCAGGCACAGCGCAGTACATTGTGTAGGGGCTGTGCTTGGTATCGCAGCCCTACCCCATTCACTTGAATGGAAGTGAGCTGCACCAAGTGACCGACAGATGTGACATCATCGACACAAGGAAGATGCCATGTTGCCTCTTCAAACAGCTGTTGGACCCCCATCGCTCACACACTGAGGATAGATCATCAATATATTAATTGAGGGAATACCCTTTAATAGAAACATACTGGACCTCTGTTCTCATGATCAGTGACCTCATGCTGTGACCTCTACTATTCATGAGAATGGGGTGCACAGTTTGAATGGTGCAGCGGTGAAGCATGTGCACTGCCACTCCATTTCAGGTCTGTGGGACTGAAAAAGTACACTCACAAACATTGAAATCGTACACAAAGAAGGGCAATCCATTAGGAAGTCGCTGGTGTTGTTAAGATCTGCATATGATCAAATTTTCAAGCACCTAGCTCCAATCTACTGCATGTGGGGGGAACAAAGTCAGATTGATAGCAATTTTTTTAGCCACATGAAACCTTAGAAATCAGATTAAGTGGTGTGAAATGGTTGCGGTTTCTCCTGTTTGTCTATGTGCCAGTTATTGCCACTTTTCTGAAACTGAGAGGGACAGAATCCTTGAACTGAGAGACCTTGGTTTAGATTGTTACATGCCTAGGCTGTGATGTCCACATGGTTTAATGTTGCGTGTCTGGGTGGTTGGGAGATCAATGACTAACTAGAATGACATCAGGAAATGCGTGGAGGCGAGCCTGTGCAAGGAAGGATCCTCTGACTGAAAGAATAATAGTAATAAGTAGAAATCCATTCTGCACTGCAAGTGAAATTGGACATCATATCCCAAGCCTAGGGCCGAAAACAGTGTTGACACAGAAGGTGTTTACATGTGACTGGGCTACGAGCCAGACATCCAGCTACAGGTGGTCCCATTCACTTCACGCCACCGTTCTCAAAGACTATCACAATGCACAGTAAGACCACAATGGAGGACTATCCTCTTTAGCGATGAGTTTCGGACAGAATGATCACCAGAGATTTGTCTGGAGACCACATAGGCAATGCCATGAAGAAGGCTTTACAAGGGAACATCACAGGTCCTACTCCTGGGATTATGGTATAAGGCGGCGTAATGTTTGGTAGCCGGAACCACGTAGTCTTATTTTCGGGTACATTAACAACTTGGCGTTACATTGATTTGGTTGAGGAACCAGTTGTACAGCCATTTCTCCAAAGTGACCCAGGAGCCGTTTTTCAACAGGACAGCACCAGGCTGCATTTTGCTTGTGCAACTTTTAGCTGCCTGCATAGCCTAAACAGGCTACTATGGCTGGCAGAGTCTCCAGACTTCTCTCCCATCGAGGCCATCTGGGATGTCATTGGACAGCAATTTCAAAAGGAGCTGGTGCCAATGTTCATGATGGCCTAACATTCCTTAGACAACCATAAATAACCTCATTGATAGCCAGAGGCGTAACTTGAGGCTGCTGGTCCCAATGCAAAATCTGTAATGGAGAACCTTGTACCATTTAGAATAGTGGTAGATTTCATGTGGCAGAGGGTTCTTTGGGGCCCCCAAAGGATTCTGATGCTCATACTCAATACTTAATAAATAGAGAAGTTTTGAATATTCTGTTTCCATTGTTTTTTTATCATTGACTTGTCTATGGATCCCACGATTTCCAGAATTCCAAGACACTTCACCTCTTGGTGTTGCAATTTCAATGTTGAGGAGTAAATATCCAGCAGTTCCACAGAGTTTCCATGGAGTGGCAGCATGAATGTCCGACTATCATGATCAGTGGTGGTCACTGTGGTCGGACCTGCATCGATCCGGCACTTTTTACCTATTCTGTAATATGCGACGATGGGTTTTTCCAAAGATTGAAACTTAAGAGTAGAAAAGTTTATATTCCCCATACAAAAGCCAGCTGCAACGTAGATGTAGAAGCTCAGCAGGAATGACAAATGACAAGATTACAACCGGAATCAGGCAACGACAATTGTAACAATTGGATGCTTCAGTAAAATGTCCTCCGGAATTTTTGGAAAAATGAACTAATTAAATTTCATGAGTCCAAAATCTCCTGATAGTCAAAGTACAATATGCTCGAGAGTCCAAGGCCTTCTGGTAACCTGCGGGCTAAAGTGTTACGTCAATGTCATTTCTCTGTGGGTTTTGAGCGGTTTAAAGTAAGCATATGTTTAAGGATCTATGTGGGAAAGCGGAGACTAAGGCAATTATCTAGAAAGTAACCTTTACATAGAGGAGCCATGCCAGCAGCTCCGTCCAATTTGCACAAATATTCAAGCCGTTACCATATAAAAGAGCATTAATTTATCCATAGATATCCCTGTAAAATGAACGCATACCTCCAGGGCCAGTCTCACATCAGGAAGGCCATTTGGATCAATTGACAGAACATGTGGTGCATTAGATTTCTCAGGTCCTTTCCCTGAAGCCTTCTTGCCTTTCTCTGTATGCAGACTTGTATCTGATCTTTTATTATTGTCTGACACAGGTATCCAGCGAAGAATTAAGCCTGTGGCTAAGGCATTGGACAGCATTACCAACAGCGCCGGGTGCCTGAATGGCATATACAAGAGGAAACATAAGTTAGTGCTGTGCAGAATGTGCAAAAGTAGATGGTTACTTACATAGTGGAGGCATTTCATGTGCTGGTTCCGGGTCTGCATTTAACAATAAGGTTACTTTTAGCAAAAATATTACCCTGCAGATTTTTTTTTTCATGCTCTTTGTGAATTTTAGCATAGATTTCACCTTTGCATGGCGAATGGTGAAATATGTATCAAAATTCTGCAACAAATCTGGAATATATAGGGCATGATGAATGGGCATGTGAAGGGGGTTTTATGTAATTATAAAGATATTGTCCAATTGTATGAAATTAATAGGATAGTTGATAACTGTCTGATCGCCAGGGATCCCTCACCTATCATGTGATAGGGCGTTCTGTGATCACCATCTGAAGGAAGCGATGGCCACAAATGCACGATTCTGGTCTAGAAAATATCTATGGGACGGACAAATTCCTATAGAGAATGAATGGAGTGGTTGAAAGACGTGTAACCATCTCTCTCTCCATTCAAACATGGAACATGGGACCCTTTCACATAAGACACTTATCAGCTATCCCATTTAAAGGGGTTTTCCATGACCTGTGAGAGTCCTGGTTGTTGAACCCCCAGGACTGCATATTGATAACCTATCCTCAAGATAGGCAATCGATATGCAAGTCCTTGAAGACTCCTTTAAGTAATGCTTACTTGTTATGGAATTTATTCCATCTCCAATGCTGTCAGTGACTGGAGCTTAGATGTATTATGTATAGAAAGGTTGATGTCCCGCCATGATTCCGTTTTGCGGCTGTGTATGAGCATGACATCTGTCTATGGGTTTTCTCTAATAATGCAACTCAGCTCCACTAACGTGAAAGGGGCTGAGCAGCAATATGACATTATGACATGTTCACATTTGTACTGGGGTGTCCTTTAAATCAGTGAACACCAATGGAACCCATTGACTATAATGGAATCCATTGAGTGTCTTCTGTATTAAACTGAAACTGCCGGACAAAAAAGTTGTACTTGCAGCACTTTTTCAGTCGGAGATTTAAGGCGATCACTGCAGATGAGAACCCAGCCTTACCTGTCCACAGGAGTGGCACTGCTTTTGCAAGAAAGTATCCATATATTTCTAATCTTAGGCACCCCCCTTAGTATTTTGAGGGTGGAGCAAACATAGGCCCCACTGAAGCAGAAGAACTTACCCACAATGCCCGGTTTTCTTAAGTGCCACAAGCAGTTTATTGAGAGTCTCCACAAGCAATGTTAACCTTCCAGACGCAATGATATGCTTGTTGTGGTTTAGGACATAGACGGTGGCGTTGTGAGTGATCCAGGCCTCCTGTAGCTCCACACCCAACTCTGCGGCCTGCAGAAAGTTCTCTGTGGCGTATGCTGAAAGCTGAAAAATCCAGTCCCTAGCCAGAAAATAAGATGAACGTTAAATGCCATTACCATCTATTAATATCTACAGATGTAGCCAAGTTTAACTTGACATGCAGGAAAGCTGTAATAAAAAAAAGGCGCAAAAATAAATCTCTCAATAAAAGGGCCAAACATTTTTAACCATTTTTAAAGATAAGGAGAATTATACTTGCATTGTAAAATGTTACTCTTGATAAGCCACCTTTACTTCCCAGGTCACAAAAAAAATGTGAGGAACCTTGTATAAAAGCCACGAAAATAAGCATAGGTAGGTCCACCTTGTGCGATCTGTAGTAAGCCTTCTGTGGGATCAGTCCAGGGGGCTAGCCTTCCCTCCTCATGAGCTTTGGACGCCCATGAGCCTGCTGCCAGTTCATTGGTTTTCCTTCCTTAAACCACTTTTGCTAGGAACTAACCACTGCGTACAAGGAACAGGCCACAAGACTTGGATCTTTACACTTGATAATTTTCCCTGCTTCCAAAAAACATCAACATTTCTAATTGACTGTTCATATTACACAGAACCAGGTATGACATCAGTATATTACACAGAACCAGGTATCACATCAGTATATTATACAGAACCAGATATCACATCAGTATATTAAACAGAACCAGGTATCACATCAGTATATATTACACAGAACCAGGTATCACATCAGTATATTACACAGAACCAGGTATCACATCAGTATATATTACACAGAACCAGGTATCACATCAGTATATTACACAGAACCAGATATCACATCAGTATATTACACAGAACCGGGTATCACGTCAGTATATATTACACAGAACCAGGTATCGCATCAGTATATATTACACAGAACCAGGTATCACATCAGTATATTACACAGAACCAGATATCACATCAGTATATTACACAGAACCAGGTATCACATCAGTATATATTACACAGAACCAGGTATCACATCAGTATATTACATAGAACCAGGTATCACATCAGTATATATTACACAGAACCAGGTATCTCATCAGTATATATTACACAGAACCAGGTATCACATCAGTATATCACACAGAACCAGATATCACATCAGTATATTACACAGGACCAGATATCACTTCAGTATATTACACAGAACCAGGTATCACATCAGTATATTATACAGAACCAGATATCACATCAGTATATATTACACAGAACCAGGTATTACATCAGTATATTACACAGAACCAGGTATCACATCAGTATATTATACAGAACCAGGTATCACATCAGTATATTATACAGAACCAGGTATCACATCAGTATATATTACACAGAACCAGGTATCACATCAGTATATATTACACAGAACCAGATATCACATCAGTATATTACACAGAACCAGATATCACATCAGTATATTACACAGAACCAGGTATCACATCAGTATATATTACACAGAACCAGGTATCACATCAGTATATTACACAGAACCAGATATCACATCAGTATATTACACAGAACCAGATATCACATCAGTATATATTACACAGAACCAGGTATCACATCAGTATATATTACACAGAACCAGATATCACATCAGTATATATTACACAGAACCAGGTATCACATCAGTATATATTACACAGAACCAGGTATCACATCAGTATATATTACACAGAACCAGGTATCACATCAGTATATTACATAGAACCAGGTATCACATCAGTATATATTACACAGAACCAGATATCACATCAGTATATTATACAGAACCAGATATCACATCAGTATATATTACACAGAACCAGGTATTACATCAGTATATTACACAGAACCAGGTATCACATCAGTATATTATACAGAACCAGGTATCACATCAGTATATTACACAGAACCAGATATCACATCAGTATATATTACACAGAACCAGGTATCACATCAGTATATATTACACAGAACCAGATATCACATCAGTATATTACACAGAACCAGATATCACATCAGTATATTACACAGAACCAGGTATCACATCAGTATATTACACAGAACCGGGTATCACATCAGTATATATTACACAGAACCAGATATCACATCAGTATATATTACACAGAACCAGATATCACATCAGTATATTACACAGAACCAGATATCACATCAGTATATTACACAGAACCAGGTATCACATCAGTATATATTACACAGAACCAGATATCACATCAGTATATTACATAGAACCAGGTATCACATCAGTATATATTACACAGAACCAGGTATCTCATCAGTATATATTACACAGAACCAGGTATCACATCAGTATATCACACAGAACCAGATATCACATCAGTATATTACACAGGACCAGATATCACTTCAGTATATTACACAGAACCAGGTATCACATCAGTATATTATACAGAACCAGATATCACATCAGTATATATTACACAGAACCAGGTATTACATCAGTATATTACACAGAACCAGGTATCACATCAGTATATTATACAGAACCAGGTATCACATCAGTATATTACACAGAACCAGATATCACATCAGTATATATTACACAGAACCAGGTATCACATCAGTATATATTACACAGAACCAGGTATCACATCAGTATATATTACACAGAACCAGATATCACATCAGTATATTACACAGAACCAGGTATCACATCAGTATATATTACACAGAACCAGATATCACATCAGTATATATTACACAGAACCAGGTATCACATCAGTATATATTACACAGAACCAGGTATCACATCAGTATATATTACACAGAACCAGGTATCACATCAGTATATATTACACAGAACCAGATATCACATCAGTATATTACATAGAACCAGGTATCACATCAGTATATATTACACAGAACCAGATATCACATCAGTATATTACACAGAACCAGGTATCTCATCATTATATATTACACAGAACCAGGTATCACATCAGTATATATTACACAGAACCAGGTATCACATCAGTATATTACACAGAACCAGGTATCTCATCATTATATATTACACAGAACCAGGTATCACATCAGTATATATTACACAGAACCAGATATCACATCAGTATATATTACACAGAACCAGATATCACATCAGTATATTACACAGAACCAGATATCACATCAGTATATTACACAGTACCATATAGTCGCTTTTGCAGTCCCTGCTGTACTCTTATGTTGTAAGAAGGCTTAACGCACCTGCCTCGACATTAACCCCTTCTTCTCCTCTACCGTTTTCACCCATTTCAATGTAATATAGAAAGTAAACTTACAGATGACTTTGTGTATAATTAACATCGGACTCCAAAACTCAGTGTAATTTCGCTCTCCTTTATTGATGGTGACAGCCTCCCTGAAGAACATGTAAGGGCGCTGAACCAGAACCTCCTGGGAACCGGAGACATAAGACTGTACGCAGCTTCAGGCACCGTATTCACAGACAAGAATCAACCATGTCATATCACATGCATCAAAACCAAAGCGGAAACTCTGCGCGCAACACTGTGAACACTGCCATCAGACAATAAGAGTTGGAGTCTGTGCAAGACACATTTTACTTCTTGGCCGTCAGTAAATTAATGAACTCAATGCCATATTTCTATAGCTTGTTTACGCCGCATTCACATTAGCGTCAGCTGTCCGTTGTCCTGGTCTACTTCAAAACTGAAACGGATGGATGAAGAAGCCGTGCTTACAGGACTTATTCGTCCACTGAATTCAGGCGGACATTGCGACAGAGTCTACAGTGGTACAAATGTGAACATAGTCGTTTTAAGTTTTTGTACAATTAAGGCTAAGGTCCCGCGTAGCGAAACACAGCAAAAAAACACTGTGGGAAAAAAACACAGCGCAAACGCATCACGGTTCTTTTCCACACAGTTTTTCATTGCAGTTTTCCTCTGCAGACTTTCTGCCCCGATTATACCTATATGGAAAACGCAGCTTTACCGCTGTACATTTGTTTCAGCAACGTGTAGATGGGATTAGCCAGAATCCCATCCACTTTGCAGGTACTCAGCGTTTTCGCAATGTCGTGCTTCAGCCTAAAAGAATTTGATTTTTTTCTAAAGGATTTATTTTTGTGTCGCTGCATTCTATGAGCCATAACTTTTCTTAGGACTTAGTGCTTATTCACATGACAGGGTTTGTCAGCCGTGAGCTAGCCGTTTTACTGGCTACCAGTTTATTGCCCCATAGAAAATAATGGATCTATTCACACAAATGTTTGTTTTTTAGTTTTATACATTTTTAAACATTCACGTGACTGGTCTGTTAAAGGGTTTGTGCAGAACTTCAAAAACATGGCTGCCGCCTTCTTCTCCGGAAGTGACATCATGTCCCATGACCATACTGCAGGTCAGTCCTATTCATTTTAATGGTATGGAGACGTGGTATTGCCATGCGACCAACAGATGTGATGTCACTTCTTGAGAAAAAGAAAAAAGCAGCCGTGTTTTTGAAGTCCTGCACAAACCCAAACCCTTTAAGTTATAGAACATGCCATTTCCTGGTCCATTTTTATGGATCCTTCAATAGACTCATGTCATTGAGAGATCATTGAAAACGAGTTACCATATATATTTTTATTATATTTAATACATATATACAGACTATATATATATATATATATATATATATATATATATATATAAGGTTAGGTGACATAGGTCAACGTATCTTTTAAGTGTTCTGACGCCAATAAAATCAACTTTTAGGCTGAGGCCCCACATTGGGGAAATGCAGCTTTTTTTGTTGCAGATTTTGCTGCGGTTTTTTGGGCCAAAGCCAAGAATGTCTACAAAATGAATGGGAACTATATAGGAAGTTCTTATACTTCTACCTTCTGCTCAATACACTCCTGGCTTTGGGTAAAAAAAAACGCAATAAAAAAGCTGCGTTTTCGCAACGTGGGGCTTTAGTCTTAGGCCAAGGCCCCATGTTGCGGAAACGCAGCGTTTTTGTTGCAGATTTTTCTGTGGTTTCTTGAACCAAAGTCAAGAGGAGTCACTGATAAAACTGCAGAAAAATCTGCACCAAAAAACACTGAATTTCCACAACGTGGGGCCTTTGCCTTAATCTGAATGCAAATAAGATGCACCTGGAGAAAATGGGAGTGCACAACGCACATGGCGACCTGTCAGTTTCTATGATAGGAAGCTGAACTGGATGGTGACCACAGACATGGCCCTCCCCGGGTGCACTGAACAGTTCACTCACATACAGATTAAAGGTTCATTTTGCTGGTGGTAGACTCCTTTAAAAGTTTACCTGCTCAGACTTAAAGACAGTACTTTAGCAGGAACACTTCTCACTTAGGCGTTATTTGCACCGCCTCACATCTGAAAGTGCTTCATTGAAGTGATTGCAGACATTTTGTCATTGAAGTGGGCCGTCTGTAATCTCCGCGTTTATTCAACACAGCATTTCGCTCTTGGTTGACAAGAACACTTCTCTACACCTTTCCCCGTTTTCAGCTATGATGTTTTACATGATTGTTATATCTACTTGTGTCAAGTCAGGTTATTGCTTCAATTGCAGCGCCACAAAGAAATCAGAACTGGAGGAGAGGACGTGGCGTTACCCCATACATTTAATCACATTGCTATTGAATCCTTATGCAAAATGATCTGAATAACTTAAGACAACTTCTCTGGATTCAATAGGTGTATTACCCTATAAAGTATACTAGAGTCCCCACAATCCCTGGACTGAAATCTTGGAAAACTAAAGATTGTCCTCAACCATATGCAGACTCTACAACAGTGGTCTGCAATCGGCGGCAGTCACGGCATACTGGGAGTTGTAGTTTCCCAACAGATGGACAGTCACAGACAACATGGTATGTAGGGTATTAAAGGGAGTGTGTCAGGTCCAGATGTAGGGGCCTTTAAGAGGAGTAGAAACATACCTCTGTGGCCATAAACTGCTGAAGAAATGCAGACACACACATCTTTTTATGGATATGCAAATCAGCCTGCAAGTGCACTGGGGGCGGGGCCTGATTCATAAGATTTACCTATAGACAACCTCAAGTGCTCTGTCTCTCCTTTGAAGTCACCGCCCAACGCTGTCTCTTTTAAACTCTGCCAGTGTTATAGCCATCTGTAGGCAAATCTGGTAAATCAGGCCCCGCCCCCAGTGCACTTCAGGCTGATTTATATATCCATAAAAAGACGATTATATCTGCTCCTGGTAATGGCCCCTAAACAGTCAGTGTCAGTTTGGAAGGCATTTTAACCCTAAAACGTTATGGTATAACTACTTATCCCAAAACTGGGGTGCTTGATCCTCATTCTTGGCTAAGAAGTGGCCGTTCATGCATATTGTAAATGGGTGACATGCAAACAACGCTCACTTGGCTGGTTTTGGGTCATCTAGCAAAGTGACCTAACAAGTGCAGCGATATCTCTACTATATTGGAGGACCAGGCAAGGGATCATAGGGGATCTGACCTCCACCGATCTCCTTATGTCTAGTGTTAACACACTGCACCTGGCTACAGGAGTCCAACATTGGAAGCATACAGTACTATCATGGATTAGGCTCTGTTCACATTTCCATTGAAGGTTCTGAAAATAAGTCATAATTGAGAAATTTCTCATAGTGTGCTAAGTGTCATGTCGTAATGATGGACACCAGGACAGAAACCCAATGAACCACTTTATAAGTCAATGGATTCCTTCAGGCACTGCTGCTGTCCATCATATGAAGCATCTAGAACTCCATTTTTTGCTTCTCTGAGGGAACAGAAAAAAAATAAAGAGGTGTGAACAGAGCCTTACATGTGGATGGTGCTATACACAGAAGAGATGAAATCCACAATGAAAATCTGCTGCAGATTCACAACAGAATAATCCACACCTTACAAGCCTATAAGTATTACCTATACAGGATCCAGTCTGGATCTTCATCCAGCTTTACAGCGACGTACGAGGATGGACGCATACTCGTATCTTCAGGTGGGATTGGACTTTCATTCAATTTACAACCTTCAGACTTTAGAAAGTGTATTGTAGCCTGGTAAAAATGGTTTTATCACATTGTATAAAATGGTTATTTACAGTCGATATTCTTTCATAACAGTCTTTGCAAAAGCAGCATTGATCTCTTAATGGAGCAGACTGGTGACATGTTTTTACTTTTCTCACAAAACATGTCTTTCCAGCATTTTTATAGCGGGTGTCACAGCTAAGAGGTGTCCTCGCTAACAAAATCCATGGGGAGGAGGGATCAAATAAGATCTTGAAAGTTTAGTAGTATTACTTTTATGACAGAGAAAGCAAAGTGTGCATGGGTATTACTAATAAGACTTATTCGCTTCTCCCCCTAAATGATGAGGGTCCGACTGCTGGAATCCCAATGATCATGAGAATGGGGGTCCCCAAGTCTCCTGTGAGAACACAGCAGCAGTGTGTATAGGTGACCGCTGCTCCATTCACTTATATGTGATTGGTGGAGACAGCTGAGTACAGCACTCAGTCAGTCCCATAAATAAAAGAATGGGGTGGTGGTCACACATGCACCTGTACATTTCCCTATATGAAATTTGGGGCATACAATGCCCAATCCAAATCCTTCACATGCACAGCACCATCGTTCACCAAGCTTTGGCGTCCACTAAAGTACGCCAGACTCAGTCAATGAATTTACAAGATTTCATATAGGGAGCCGCAGCCCTGACTTTTGGCTTCCCACTTTCAATAATTAAATATAAGGTGGGGGGGGGGGGTGCAGAATGGCCCTGGGTCCTCTAAAATGACATAATACTGCTATAGAACAAATGTTTGGAAATCTTATGACGTATACTACAGAATATGCGTTACCTTTGGTGTATAAAGGTATGAAGATTTAATAGTGAAGCAAATAGCCTGAATTACACATATCCTGATGCGTCTGCAGCTCCTGTGTAGCTGTATATGTCTCCATAATTACAAACTGCAAATAAACCCTGTGTGTAGTCTGGTGCTGTATTACATTGTTGATTTGGTCCCCTCTTCCTTATGACCTACTGATAGGAAAGGGGTAGATGGAAGGGAGTCATTCAAGTCTTAAGGGTCAGACTACGCATAGGTTTTATTTGTAGTCTGTTTCTATGGATACACATAGGTCTGCATAAGAGCTGTATAAATAAAATGATAGGTTATGTGTAACTAACACTATATACAAAATTGCTTCTTTGGAATGGAACAAAAACAATGGTTGTAAAAGTGTATGTAGTCTTTAACATGTATTGCGACAACAACCATGTAATCTATATCTAGCATGACGACTTATGTGTCTGCTACTATACCCAGTACTGACTGACCTCTGCATTGATAAATCGGATTTCTGCTAGCATTCGTAATAAGACCTTCTGGTCACTGAATACTTCTGTTTTTGGCTTCGAAGATTCCAGCTCTGAACTCCTTCCTTCATCCACACCACTGGGGGCAGGACTTTTATTTTGTGCTGATAAAAATTTACAATAAAACATAAAAGAAAAGAGTTAATTTCTCTTGTACGACTAAATATGTGCATTTTCTTGCCTGTGTAGCTTGCATTTAAAGGGGCTTTCCAACATCAAGATACCCTTAGAAGTAAATGGGAGTGGCAGAAACAGTGTCGTTTCTGTAACATTCATTGGTCTTTCCTATGTACCAGAGGGCTAGTTTTCACTTGAGTCTATGGGAACTGTGCGCCACGAATATAAGCACTAGAACCTCCTGTATGATAGACTACTCCACAAATTCCCATTCTCAGTTACTGAAGATGACTAGCCACCCAATTATAACAAAGAGGTCGGCCCCACCTCCCTTACTATATACTTATGGCCTCTCTGCATTTTTTCAGAGGAAAATGGAGGATAATTACACTGTGCTCCAAGCAGGCAGAGACGGTATGGGCTGGCCTTACAGCTCAGCGTCATCACTTTGAGGAACCCCCCCCTCGATAGTACAAGACTATGGAAGAGTACTGTCAAGGGGGCATTCTGCTGATCTCAGAGGACATTAAAGGTCCTCTTTAAAGGATTCAAAGATTTTGAGATGGGTGAGGTAGTGAAAGTGCCATTTAAAGTGTAATATTGGTCCACATGGCTCGCTCCACTGACTGTACATGCCTCCTTCCCAAGACTCGAGGCCCTCCATTAGGAAACAACTGCTACTCCATAGTTGTGGGGACACTACAGAAAGTGTCAAAACCACAACCAGTGTTTTGCAGCTATCTACATCCTTCCATACAAAATAACATCACTGTGCACTGTAATATGTACATGGAGGCTGTATATCTTCACGTACACAGATTTTAGCTCCACTACAATAATTACACACCAATGATGACAGATATAACAGTAGAAGAACTATAGTAACTTTGTACTTACAGACATCCATCTTTGTAATGCTCCACCGACCGTCATCATATAACAGGCAGAAACGGCATGCTGCCCTACACACATCCCACACCTCTTGCTTCCGCGCTACCTTGGCCAAATCTGCCCACAGCCTGACCCTACAAAAAATATCAGAAACAAAAAACATGTAATTGTTTGTTCTCCCCTTAAATTACAGATCTAACGTCTTAAAGGGGTTATACCTTAAGGGTGAGTTATCAGCCATCCACAGGATAGGGGATAACTTGCAGATCACTGAGGGGTGTAGCTGCTCAGACACCCCCCAATCAGGAGAATGGGGAAATCTTGTCCATAGTGTCTACTGTTTCGCTTATTTTAACAGTAGTGCCGAAGATAGCTGAAGTACAGTACTCCCCTATCTCCTGTGCTCCCACTGAAATGAATGGGCGGTGGGCACACTGTCCAACCACCATCCATTCAAAATGATGGATAAAACTCCCCCATTCTCCTGATCTGTGTGGGTCTGAGTGGTTGGACCTCCAACGATCTGCAATTTATGCCCTATACTGTGGAGAGGAGATACCTTTCCCAGATGGGAAAAACCCTTTTAAAATTATTCTGTAAAATTTGCTTTTACAGCAAAAAATAAAACATATGTGCCACTTGTATGGCTCTGAGCCACCAGTATCCTAATTTCACTTCGCAACCAGTCACTTTCAGTCTCCTGTACTAGCTCAAAGAAAACGGTCTCAAAAGAAAGTATTCAGAGAGCGGTGGTCAATGATTCCTACTCTAAATGGCCCCCCATTACAAGTGGTGCACCCTAAGGTTTGCTGCCGGGTACATTATTATTCAACTTAAATACAGGTATGATCCCAAAGGGATGAGGTTTCACACCTAAAAGTAGACTTCTCTTGCTGACCCTGACAGCCGCTGTCCTGAGTAACAAAGTCCGGATTCTGGAGAGCGGCCACATTTGTAGGGTGAATATTAATCCTATACAATTCAGGTTGACAGATCATGATAAAATAATTAAACATGGCTACTCACCTTCACCAATTTCCCACTGCTCCATCCTGACACGGCCTGGTCCTTGTAACTTTCTATTTTCTGCATACAGAGACACAGGGAATGTAATTATTGGCGCCCACGTTGGCCAATGTTTGGCTAATAAGAATGTATTTCCTGTATTAACCAGGCAATGTCAGGATGGAGCGGTGGGTGATCGGTGGAGGAGGGTAGCCATGTTAATTATTGTATCGTGCCCTGCCAACCTCAACTGCATATCATTAATATCCCCCTACAAGTGTCACCGATCTCCATTACTCAGGCCCTTGGGATAACGTTCCATAGTGAGGGGAAGGGGAGGCGGAGGGTTGTCTTGTCTAAATTTCTGTAGTGGTTTGTCAATCCCATCTTCAGTAAATCCTGGGTACACATCTCTGCCCGTGGATTGAGAGATAATCCTTTAACATCAGGCCATAAAACAGCCCTAGAACATATAAGCAGCACTTTACAATAGCAGAATATCACCGTCGCCACATACAATTTCTTTTAGTTTGCTATATTTGCTCTTATTAGGTGCATAGGACGGTTTCTGACCTGGATAAGAACCTGATATAAAAGGGCACAATAGACTATCTATAAGACATGTATTTGTTTCAACTTACCAGCAGGATCTACTCAGCGCGTACAATACTGATCTACTCATAAAGCACTATAGAACACTGGAAACACAGAGGTTGCGGCTCCCCCTGCAGGTGGTACTCACCTTTCTGTGTCATTTGTATTCTCCATACGCTTTAAATGGCCGTCAGTCTTGTGGACACACTTTGAATGATGCCGCGCCTTCATGCATAAATAACTTATACGTCCCTTGTTACTTTTACCTGTGGAGACTGACAGCAGACGAGACCTCTGCGTTATAAATCTTACATCTGAAGACACGTAGATGTCATCACCACAACCTAAGCCTCAAACACTATGCAGACTGCTTATAGATTAACTTATTCTAGCAGAGAAAAGTTTACTTTAGATGATAGTTTATGTAGACACCAAACCTTCTCTTTCTGCTCACATGCCGTCCCATGATCGCAAAGTGTATGCGTGAGATTTCAGGACAGCAGGGGATGGCATTGAATAGCCAGTGGGCCGGACGATAAAGCCAAAGGGTTGGGCACGGGTCAGAGATTATGGAGGAGATCTGGAGCACTTGCAAACAGCAAGGACTGTCCATTTGGCGCACACTGCCTCATTTGCATATTGACCAAAACTGCGTTCTCTCTCCAGCTAGACCTTAAGCCCATACTCCAACTTCTCCTTCACTAATCACGCGATTATGACAAAGGCCTAAGAAGGTGGAAAGTCAATTGCAGATCACCTTGGATACTTACATGAATGTATTACATAGGATTATTGGAACATATAGGACCATATTGTACAACGCAAGAGATGTGGTTACCTTTATAAAACGAACGTTGGACTGCATCCCTACCTCCTAGCACTTCCACCAGTGTTCTTAGAGTGAGACCGATATTCCTCTTACCTTTATCCAGAAACAGCACCACTCCTGTCTACAGGTGGTCTATGGTATTGCACTTTCACTTAAAACAGGAGAGAGCTGCAATACCAGAAACAGCCTGTCGACTAGAGTTTTGTTTTTTTTTGTTTTTACCCTAAAACATAACGGGTATGTTTTAGAGTATGTCTATATGGCAGAAACAGAAGAGGAATTTACGGTGAACTTCTGCCTTAAATTCCTTTTCCATTTGAATGAGCCTATTCAGTGGAGCGGCTCCCACCATTTCAACGTCCTACTTTGATCTCTGGTTCCCACTGAAAATAGGAAGCAGAATCAAGGCAGAATTTGGCACCGATTTTAACACAGAATCCACCACAAAATCAGTGCAAAATCCGGCTGTATGAATGGGCCCTTAAACTTTGTAGCATAGACCACCACTAATCTTCCTGCAGTCTTGTTTATCACAGATTTTTATGTGAATAGAAGAATTTGGGATAACAGATTGTCTTCCAGCGTGGGTTACCTTTGGCTTCATTCTCGCTATCCAGCACCATTTGAAAGACATCAGGAGCCAAGCAGAGGCCAGCATTGACTAGTAGTGATCGCTTCTTACGTACAGAGTCCTTTGCATTGCTTTGTTTTGCCTAAGTCAAAGAAAACATCATGACTTACATCTCATGCAGACAAAACAGCCAGAGGCCACTGAACTACAACTCCTATGAGAATTTTTGTCCTTCCTTCTGCGTCACCACCATCTGCGACCTGTCAGGAAAGGGACTTCAGCTCACCACAGACATTAGGCAGCTGCAGGCTAAAACGTTGCTTGGCCTGCGGCTATAACCCTAGTCCTTTAACATATATATATATATATATATATATATATATATATATATATATACTGCTGAGCTGAAGGGCGTGGAAAGGTTAATGGGGTTTTCCAGGCACTTTTGATTCTGCCTATTCTATCAGATTGGAGGGAGTCCGGCAATTGAATAGGAGTAGACCTAGTATGTTAGCCCCCCATTGATCTGATAGTAATGACCAATTCTGAGGATAGTATCAAAAATGACCCCCAGGCCAGATACCTGAAGGGCCAGAGGGATCTACTGATTCCAACCTTATTGCTTCCCCCCTTCTAAACCAAGTCTGTGTCTGGTCAGAGTATGTGACACTATACATCTAATGTATGCATGCATCATATGTTATGGCAAATCTGATTGGAAGCAACACCCAAAAGGCCTGTTACTATAAAGTTCTGCGTCTGTTTTCTTCAGTCAGCATTTCTCTTTCCCCCAGAAGGGTCCTTAAGACCTGGAAGCTCACAGAAAATAAAGTAAAATCTCTAATTTGGGGATCATAAACAAATTCTATCACAGCAGGAGCTTGACATTATGGATATGGTATCCAGCTGAATACAGTCTATTATATAGAACAGCTTACTAACACTAGGTTCACACTAGCGTTCGGCTTTCCGTTCTTTGGGTCTGCTTGGGGACCCAAAAAACGGAAAGCTAACGCGCTTAAAAAGTGGTTACCTGTAAAACTATAGACTATAATGGGGTCCGCCGGGTTTCCACACGGAAAATGCATTTTATAAGCGGGTTCGGGGCCGGAAACCCTGAACGTATCACGAGCACTAGTGTGAACCTAGCTTTAAGGAACTAGATATAAATCTGTCAGAATACATATGCCTAAGCATGTTGGGTTAATGGGCATTTATGTTATTGCTAAATTAAAGTGGATCTGTCAGTGGATCATGCTGCCATGTGTACTGGTACATATTACAGCTACAGGTTTCTACTATGAATAGCCAATATGGCAAAAAATATGGATTGTTGTACTCACCGTAAAATCCATTTCTCGTATTCATTGGGAGACACAGCACCATGGGCATAGAACTAGCCTCCTAGTAGCCAGGTCTGTACCCACGGTGCTGTGTCCCCCAATGAAATAAGCAATGGATATAGCTATTATTATAGCATGCAGTTATAGCTGCTTCCAGACCTGTAGCTGCAGCATATTCCACTGAAAGAGCCGTTTAGAGGAATATGCTGAGACGTGAATCACGGCTGAGACGTGAACAGCAACTCACAAGTTCTGAGCATCAGGGCTGAACTTTCGGAAACAAGCAAGTGGTGCTGCTTTATGCTGTTTCCATAACTGCCATAGAGAGATATGGAAATAGGATAGCCCAGCTGTTATGCTGTTTCTGTAGCTCTGATTCACTTGTATGGGAGTTCCGGGAACATTGTAGGCCAGCACCGCCTGCCTACAATATCTCCCATTATGGTAGTCGGTACGTATGGACAGCTATTCCCAACTCAGCAGCAATGTGCTGAGATGGGACTAACCCCTTAAATGTCAAAGGCTTAAAGGGGTTATGTGGTGAAAGAAAACTTTTCACAGTGCATTCACTGCACTGGCTAAACATCCTTACTGAGGGTCCCTCCGTGCCTCCAACATGAGATCTGTGGATCACAGTGAGGTCTGAAAGTCTGTGTGTTCAGCCTTCCCTACTGCTGCTCTGGCTCTCTGTGACATCACCAACCCTGTTCTACTCCTGTTTCTTCTGCATAGAGTAGAGCAAGGTCAGTCATGTGACCGAGAGTCAGAGCATCAGCAGTGGAGGCAGAGAAATGAGACATCTGCCCTCCCCCACTGCTCAGCAAATCTAATAATCAGGGCATTGGGGGACTCTCATCTATACAGTAAGAATGTTTATCCAGTGCAGTGACTCCCTCCACATAACCCCTTTAAAGGAACAGTGGAGAATATTACCTGCTCAATGATCATTGCTGCCTGATCTTCTGCGCGTTGTGGTTTTGTGTACAGTGTAATTCGCAGCTGGAGCCGATGAAGGAAGCTTTTCAGGTAGTTCTGATACTGCCCATTGCCATCTAGAGTCAAAGCTTTCTCAAGATGTCTTATTGCAACGTCAATTCGATCTTCCTCTTCCTCAATCTGAGCAATTTCCAAGTGAATCTGGCAGCGCATTACAGTCAATAAGCTGAGAAGAGATGTATGTTATTTGGTGGTGTGGATTTGGTGGAAACAGCGCCGTATAAAACCAAACCACACTACGGAATAGATTAAAGTGACAGCTCTCTGCAAGCCCCCACAGTTTCCAGCCTTGCCCACTTTAGTAAACAATTGCACCTTCTTATAAAACTCTGCAGTTCCTCAATTATTACTCTTGGAAATGTGTGAACTGACAACTCAGTGTTACCATTTTCCCTGCCAGCTGCTGTTTAACCGCTGCTGACAGATTCTGACTAGGGACACAACCCATTTACAAGGATAGTGGTGATACTTGAAGGGTTTGTCTAAGTTTAGAAAAAAAGTCTACTTTCCATCCAGATCCATTACCCATAGGTTGTGTGTGGTAGTGCAACTCAGCATGATTCACTTCAATGGAGCTGAGCTGCAATACCAGACCCCTCCTATGGACAGGTTTGGTGCAGTTTGCCATGTTCTTCTCTTGGACAACAACTTAAGCTCAGTTCACCTCAGGGGTTTGTTCACATTTAGCATGCATGTCACGAAAGCTCCTGACGTACATGCTCAACTGGACCATAGACTTCCTCTGAATGATGAAGCCAGCCTCTCATCAGGATATCTTATCATATTGCCAAAAAAAAAAAAAAGAAGATATACTTCTTAATTTAACAGATGACTAAAGAACCTATGGGTGACCGATGCCACATTATGACAACATCACTGGTCTTTGTCATTGGATTGCACTTGCCTCTCTAGGTTTTCTAAGGAATCTGCTACAGAAATTAATGGTTTCTTCACATGTTTGCGCAGATTGTGCTGTAGTAAGGGTAGACAATGATCCCACAGTGTTGTGCACACGTCCTGGATGGTTTTGGGGTCCCCGAGACGGACCGCATTCTGTAGAGATGTCTCCAGTGTGTGTATAACTCCTAGCTGTGCCTGTAGAGAAGAATGCATCCATTACAATGGGAATACCAATGCATTCATACATACTGTGCATCTGCTCTACCCTACAGATAATGTAGGTATATTGAGAATATTGTAAGTAGTTATTGCTTGTACAGTCACTGTAATGAGACGTTTCATATTAAATCCTGTTATATGCAGATATAATAACATCCCGGTACAGAATCATCTCAGAATACAGCAATGTCCTAAAGTCACAACGTTTTAGAGGAGTCGTCTTCCCAAGCTATAAGATCTCAGATTCCTTCTAAGCATTAAAGTAGGTTCTCTGGGACTCATACCCAGTGTACAGTACATCAACTTCACACTTCATTGCATACATGTGGTGTACAGTAGATATTGCAATGTGAGCATGGAATACAAGCATAGAGCATACCTCAACAACACTTTTAGAATAAGTATCGATCTGCTGGCCAAGATTAAGAATCTGAAGGTCACTCTGAAGACACTCTAAGGTTATGAGGTCTTTGGGATCCTGTAACAAAGCACATCATTATAAATAGGTTGTAACAAGAACACATAAAGATCTGTATACAGTTTATTTATTTAGTGCCAACATATTCTGCAGCGCTTTACAGACATTGTCAGTCACTGTCCCATATAGGGCCAGTGACAATCTACATTCCCTATCAGTATGTCTTTGAAATGTGGGAAGAAACCGGGAGTACCCGGAGGAAACCCACGCAAACACAGGGAGAACATACAAACTCCTTGTAGATGGTCAGATCCAAGCCTAGGACTCCAGAGCTGCAAGGCTACAGTGCTAAGCACTGTTATGGAGGAATTTAGAGATCTTCACACAAGCCAAATCGTTGTGTCCTGTCTTCTGTCCAGCTGGAACCAACCTGTATCCTGACCTCTGCAAGATACTTAAGAACTGGAAACAAAAAGGCACAGATTTGGGGATCATAGCTAAATTCTGCCATAACACCACTGAGCCACTATGCTGCCCATATGAGTAAGTAGTGCCCATGTAGTGACACAATATAGTCAACACCAGCTTATAAAGGTTGTGAATGATACCTTTTTATTAGAAATAAGATGAACATGGGGTGTCCCATTGCTGGACGTTGTTAGATCAGATGTAATCTGCCTGGGCACCTAACAGCAAGTGTTTCCTGTAACACCACCGCAGTGAAAATGAAAGATCATATTTTATATATATATATATATATATATATATACACACACACACACACACACACATCTCCAAGACTTCTCCCGTGCATCCCCCATACTCTGGAACTCATTACCAAGACACATAAGACTGACCCCCACAATCACAAGCTTCAAGAAGGCCCTGAAGACTCACCTACTCAGGAAGGCCTACACTGTGCCAGTGATCACTGTTAGTATTATCTATTTTGTATATCTTGTGTACCGTATGTAAATCCATAAATGTAAAGCACCATGGAATTAATGGTGCTGTATAAATAATAATAATATATATTGAAAACAGTCAGCTAGTCATGTAAATAGTCTCTGGCACACCAATGGAGGTCCCAAATAAGGGACCACTCTCTAACTCAATGGTCTAAAAAGGGTATTTAAAATAGGTTTTTCTAAGCCAGACAACTCTAATAAATCAAGAGAGACAGCCGCTGATTTCGATGAATACTGGAGGGCCGATTTCTCAGGCAATGAAGAGGATTGGGGGAGTTGGGACCACTGTCCTAGTGAGCAATGAGGATCCCAGCAGTGGATCAAATATACTGTGGATAGGTCATATATGCCCATTTAACAGTTGATCCCTTTAAACAAAGCTTTTAATTAAAGGGGTATTCCAGTAACAACTTACTGATTGGTGGGGTCTGATCACTGAGACCCCACCAGTCACGAGAACTGGGGTGTTCTGCACCCCAGTTTCAATGGAGTGACAAGTCAGGCATCAGGTAGGTGCTTGGTTTTGGTCAGCTCCTGCTACCTGACCTACCCGTCTATTCAGTTTCCGTGATTGGTGGGGTCCCAGTGTTCGCACCCCCACCAATCAGCAAGTTATCCCCTATCTTTTACTGGGGGTTACTTCAAGATATTGTCTGCATGCATTGAGCCCTTAGCTTTATTCACACCGACTTAACATACATTACAAGACTATTTACACCCAGAGCTGTATTCCAAGTTCTGCTGGTTTCCTGCTAGAATCTGACACCTCACTGCAACCTCCTTTTGTTGTAGGGTTAGTTGCCATGTCTTTAAGAGCAGTTACGAAAAGTTGTAGGCAGCAGAATTCTGAATGCAGCTCTGGATGAAAATATACACTGTAAAATATAATGCAACTGAAGTTTAGAACAAAATAGATCATGCAAAATATTGACTTTTACTTAAAAAGCAGAACTTTGCTTTAAAGAAATTGACTTATCCTTATCTATTACAAGTGACGTCTTCTATAAAATACAAAGTGGAATCGCTCTACTGCGGAGCCGCACAACCTACTGCTCTCTGGGAGTTACAGTTCTACATCAGCCGCAGACTCGCAGGTCAAGAGCGCACAGAAAGCGTAATAAGTTAACTTGTTAAAAGGAAGATCTCTGGAGCTCCTCAGATCTCATTCGCATGTAAGTCAGTATCCAGGCGAACAAGGAAGTGAACAATACCCTGCAGAAATGTTCAGATTTCCTCTGCTTTTACCACAGTGATTGTATCTGGTCTGTGCTCAGTCAACTGCGCCTAAAACAAAGGAGTCGTCCTCATGAATATCCTCATCCCATCCTTTCACCCTTTCTGAGGATATTCTTATAGTCACTGCCTAGACTCCTCCATTTATTACAGAATGCACAAAACCAACAGTAATAAAAGGCAGACATAAAGGAGATTTATAGGATTATTAAGACATCCTGCATCTTTCCAAAAATAGCGCCACTTCTGTGCATGGGTTGAGTCTGGTATTGCAGCTCAGCATCATTAACTTAGATTTGAGCTTAGCTACAATATTAGACACAACCTGTGGACAGATGTGGTAAGAAGAAAACATGTTTTACAAATCCTGTACAATCCCTTTAAATACTTGCCTTTATAGAGCTAATAGCAACTACCCCTAATTAAATTAAAGGTGGTGGCATGGTCAAGCCAACATGTACGTGATAAATCGATGCTACTGTATTACCTGTCTTTATCACTAGTGGTTGGCCTAAACTCGTACTGCACATGAGGGTTAATAAATATTATATACTGTTCTTTAAAGACACAAACCCCTTTAAAATGGGGCCACCGAGGCAATCAGCTGATCTCCAACAAATCGTGCATGTTGCCAGGACAGTTGTAGCCAGTCAGGTATTTCCTATGAATGAATGTGCTGTATATAGGTAAGAAGGGCAACTTGAGTCCGCTAAATTGGAAGATGCTGTTGGAGTGACTCTCTTTTGGCTCATAGAATGAGGTCTGAGTAGGGAGCCCTACAACTTACACTGTCCACATGCCCTAACAGGACATATGGACAGGGCTTATCATCCTGAGACAAGTCTTTTATGTTTCCAGTGTATAAAAACTTTTATAAAGATAAATGTTTTAGCTTATGTAGCACAAGCAAAAGGTGTTGGTTACAAGTTTTCATTAGACACTTTAAAGCGGTTTTCGGGGGAATTTTATTTTACTTCAACGCTCTTGGGTCACATGATTGGAACCTGCACCCAATCCATGGGTCGATTTGCCTCTTCCCTCGTCTCCAGTTTTCACCAGCCCCCATACCACAGTTCGCTAGTACAGGAGGGAGGAGATGGAGCAACCTGGGAGCCAGGTCCAGGTTGTGATGACGTGACCCAAGATAGTAACCATCTTGGAACCCCGGGTCTAGCATGACCAGAGCATGCCAGTAAAGTAAAACTCTCTGGACAACCCCTTTAAGCTGTCGATCTCCAAACATTGGTGCAGAGTTGAGGGACCACTGTAGAATGGATGCCTCATAGCAAGCAAAATTCTGTTTCAATGGTTGTATGTCTGGATAGTCTACAATCATACTAGTTTATAAGCATAGTCATGGATGATACCTATAATCTATGGCACATTAAAGGGGTTTTCTGGCCCAAAATGGATTTTTGTTACTGATAACAAGCCTAAAAGATAGGTCATTAGTAACTGATCTGTAAGGGTCCGACTCCCAGACTCACACAGATCAGCTGTTCAGCCTCCAAGCAGCAGCAGCACAACAGCCCTGTCCACTGTACAGTGGTGGTTCTGGGGAATTGCAGCGCCACCCCTATTATTTAACAAGCAGCAGCCTGCACATGCCTCCCATCTACTGCCCCAGCCTCTGACACCTGGAGGAGCAGATCTATGTGGGGTCCGGGTGTCAGACTCCCACGGATCACATACTGATTTGACCTATCCTGTGGCTAGGTCATTAGTGTGAAAACTCCATTTAGGGACGGAAAACCCCTTTAAGGCAGTATCATCTAGATACTACAGTATTTAGGTAATATTATAATAGTTTGGTTTATTATTTATACTTTCATATGCACTGAATGGAGGGAAAGTATGTAAGAAGATTTTTTTAATTTTTTAAGTCTGTTCAGAAGTTGATGACCAATTAATGTCACATGGCAAAAGTCGCCGTGTAGTCCTTTCTTTTAGGCTAGATGCACACGACGGTTAATGGTTTTTACGGTCTACAAATACTGATCCATAATCCGCAAAAAACAAAAGCATGTCTGCATTGCATCAGTATTTCATCCGCAATCACGGATCCGCAAAAAGACTAGCATTATCTCCTACACTTGAGTCTGCGCCGCAAATACAGACAAGAATAAGTCCTGCTCCGTAATATGCAGCTAGTTTCTGATGTGTGTATGGGACCATAGTAATAAATGGGATCATATACTATCCGCAATATGGAAAACAACTACAGTCGTGTGCATGGGGTGACATATTATAATCAGGCGTGTACTCTGAATCTGTATTTAGGTTTGATGCAGAATATAAAGTATGGCCCTAAGAGCACATGGACATATTTTGTGGCTGCACTAGAGCTTGTCCCACATGGCAGTATCAAGGTAACTAAATACACCCGCTCAGGATCTCTGCGCCAGCGCTCTGCAATACTGTGTAAACATAAACATAAATTTGCAAATGAAACCAAGTGAATAAGAACCACAGAGTAAGAAGGCAGCTCACAGCGTGTAATAAACACAAAGCCTGGAAACATACAGCGATATCTGCAGCCTTCAAATCCGCGATGCAGGCGGCAGCCAGATGATTGCATTCTAAATCCACGGAGAGACGAGCAAGTTCAATCAGCAGAGGAATTCTGTAAATGAACAGGACAAATGTGCCGAGAGCATTAAGGCTTGACAGAAGTGGAAATGAAAGAGATACAGTATTTAACGTAGAGCCAGATAATAATACTGGATATTATACAATACAAAATAACATCCCCACTTCATTACAGTATTATATAAACATGCCCTGTAAATGGATTCATCTAACAGGATACCTCCTCCATTTACACCTACATTGGGAAGAGCAGCATGGGTAAAACTACATTGACAACTACATTATGGCTCCCAATCAGGAGGATGGGGACCGAAAGCCTCCTTATGAATAGAGAGATACTAAGCCCAGCCACCATACAATGTATGGTGTTGTGCTTGGTAAGTATTGAAGAGACTGCAGCGCTCATCCAAAAGCTGCAGTTTCTTCAGCTAGCTGATCGGCCAGGGACCCTAGTGTCAGACCCCTGCCGATCATTAATTGATGACCTATCCTAAGGACAGGTCATCAATAACTGAGCAAGGAAACTCCTTTATGGACTCAGATTTCCCACAAAACAAATTCAATACATTATCAAAATACGCCAGCAAACCTGCTGACAAACTGCAATTCACATCACAACCACTAGGTTACCAGTACACGCTATACACTGTCGCAGAGTGCAATCAGTAGTGACGCTGCAGACTATATAGAAACACACCGTTTTAACAAGGAAAATGATAACACCCAGTTGTCAATGTATTCAGACATTTCTAGTAGGAATACGAGCACAATGGAGAGTTATGATCCCCCTCCCCAATCAAGTCATTAAGGGTCTCCTGCCCGCCTGTTGTACTGGTGACAGTTGTTTTGAATGGTTTGGTGGGATGCATTGGTCTATCCTACCAGTTAAATTGACTTGGCTAGGGCTGAATGTCAATACCAGTTCCAGACCTCTAGACATGGGGTGTAATGTGAAATTCGAGGAAAGTCATATCACTGCCAAAAGCAACTAAGTAAAGATGTAGCCGAGTTAATGATCACAGGTAGATGACGCTAGCATGATCTGCCTGGGATGTTATGGCTTGCTGTCCGCTATTTACATGAATTGCTGGGTGGTCCCTGTGTTCATTTGCATGTCAGGAGCCACCTGGCAATTCATCAGAATAGCTGAGCAGCTCCTGCTGTCGAATCATGAGTGAGCATTTATTTCATTATGTTTTCCTTACTACCCTAGTAATGCCAGGTTACTGCTGTTTATTTTATCTGGCTGGTTCTGAAAAATTGCAGAGAACCCATTTCCTTTTTTTTCAATTCTTTATTTTTAAACAAATTGACCTGAGGTACTCTATTACCAGAGGAAACCTGGGAAAGCTGGGGTACTGGCTCCCTCTGCATATCTTCAAGGTAGAAGTAAATATCAGTATTTTATCACTTTCCATACTGCTGTTTTTGTCTTTCCGGTTATGCTGAATCATTTGGACTCATTGGACTTTTTTTTTTTTGCGGTCTGATTGACAGTGTCCATTACTAAGGGCTTAGTGTTAGCCTGTGAAAAGGCCTCTAACGCTAACTCATAAATTGAAAAGATAGGCTATCGGCCATTGTCACTCCTAGCTATTTTCTTTGGAACGGTTACAAAAAATTCTGGGTTTTCTTACAGAGCATAGAATAAATAGAGAAATGCCACTGCAGCAACCTGCAACTAACCAGGTAAGGGAAACTTTAACTAATCCAATCGTCTCTCTGTATTCCGGCCCATTTGGGAGAAACACCATTTACCACAACAGTTTATTATGTTGAACACACATTTAATGCACCAGTGAAAATAATAAATCATAAGAACAGATTAACTTACTTTTCCGAAGTGGATAAATGTGGAGCGGCCTCTTCTTCCACAGTAGCCAAGAGTTTATAAATTTCATTGAGGTTTGTAAAAATGTCCTTTGCTGTAAGGGAGCCATCCATTTGCCTAAAAATAAAGAAGAAATAAGCGTGGGGATATCTGTAACAATACAACGTGCCGTAAATTATTTCACAAGCAGCCGTAGGAACGCTCTAGTGATTTTTCAATGTCTGCAGTGCCAGCTACTTGGAATATTTAAAAGGGGTTGTCCAGCTTCAGCAAATAAATGTTCTCTGTATGATAGAAAATTACACAAATTTCCAATACAAGTTCTTTAACAATTTCTTTAAGTCTCAAGATCTCTTCCAGGTGACCAGGTTCTGCCTTGGTCAAGTTATGGAAACAGAGGTCCATATCTATCTATCGGTAAATAAATGTATTCCCTATGAAATAACAATTCTAGAACATCTTTTCTGATAACTCTACGTTGTGCCATTCCTCTGTTATTCCTCCTTGAAATATATGAATAAATTGACTGGACGGTGTCAGTCTGTGTAGGGACAAACCCCTTACTGGTGTATGTCAGCTGCCAATTTTGGAGACGTTCACACTACTGTTAAATATGTCCGTTGCTCTCATCCATCACTGCATTAAAAGTAATAGAGTGATGCAGATGGAGCCACCAACCCCCATATGGTGTCCATTACCATTGATGCCAATGTAAACATGACGATATGCTCTTGTAGTCCTTGGCATGTATGAGCACACCAGGGTTGGCTGAACAGACACCACATGTGCAGTATGCTCAAACACGCCAAGGACTACAAGAGCAGACATGTGTGAGATTTCACCAAAGGGGATGGAGACGTCAGAGCAATGCGATGATCAACTCCCACAGATCAGGGGGCGGCACAAACATCAACAGAGGCATGTTTTCAATCCAAGAGGGGTGCTCTGGAAACGCCCCCAGTGCTCCATTCTCAGTGCTTCTTATTCTCAGCATCTATGGTATTCTCAAACATATAAAAAAAAAGTATGATTTTTACCAATGATACGGCATCAACAGCGCTATGGGTGCAGTGTTAAAGAGTTGGGGGAAGAGACTCCCTTTAATAACAGCAGTGTGAACGTACCCTTTTTCATAAATATAGTAATAACAGAGGAGAAACCAAAATACAGTTCCAAGAAAAAAAGCTCCAAAATTGTTATTTTATGGGGAACATATTTATAAACTAAAACAGACAGGTCAGGTCCCCTTAAAGACAACACTTTCAAGAAAGCAAAATCACCATTGCAAGCTCTGAGCAGCTATTAAGCCAACAAAGACTCCTTGGAGATTCAATGAAATTAGCTCTCGACTAGAACAGCGGCTGTAACTCAGGATCAGTACAAGATAAGTAAAGCAATAGATTTGTAAAGTTGGAGCAGCTGAATCTCCTGGTCATCGGCTATAAGAGAACCTGGAAAAAATGTTCAGTTTTGCTGTGGCACCACCTCAAAGGAAAAGGGGCATAAAAGTAGTAAAATATATATAAAAAAAAAAAAAAAAAGTTTGAAACAAAAATTGAAAAAGAGCCCAATTGTAGTGTAATGTTATAGAATAGCTCACGGACAGCTTTATGGTGAAGTTATGTGCTCCCCTCTGGAGCGCTGACACCTCTGCTTTCCTGTTGCACACAGTGGGACAGAGTTATTGAGACCGGTCTTAATAAAGGCCCCGACAGTCGTAAGGCAGGACTAATTTATCAAAAGTCTCTGTCCTCTTCAGAAATCTTGTGCACACCCAGGTGCCAGAATGGAGATCTACCCTAGGAGTTATAATAAATATGTTGGACTGAAGCGTCCTGCCCCAGCTCATAGTCTCAGAAAACCAGCAAGCAAGATGTAGAATGGGGTATTTGGTGGATATTTGGCACAAGACTAGACCTTGTGCCAAATGTGTCCCCCAAAATTATCCATCTACATCAGAAAACTGGCATAGATGGGATAATAAATTCCCCCCAGTGTTTCCTGCAGGGATAGGCTGCCAAACTCACAAGGAAAGTCTATTAGAGCTTCAACCTGAATCCCATAGGCCTGCGTCGTGTGTCTGACCTCCTGTTCATCCATTTTTAAATGGGGGTAAAGGGAACAAAATAACACATTTTTACTTAAACATGTCCAAGTAAAGATGAATAGGAGGTCTAAGTAACGCAATAATGTGGCAGATCCTCCTAAGGAAAAGTCCACCAAATTAATCCCCTTAGGGAGGGACCCCAGTGTTTCTGGGAATGAAGGGTCTACATAGCTGGTTTACTGCTACATCCCCTTCATTTGTCTTCCCTGCACAGTGGCATCTCACCCACCATTAGCGCTACGGTCCCTTCATTCTCATGAACATTGGGGGTAGCAGTGTACAGGGATGGTTCGGAGGCTGCGATTCATAAGTGGAAAACAATGTATGATTTGTGTGACCCTAACCTATCTATCTGCGGGGTGATATGCTGGGTTCTGGTGAAAGTTCCCCGCACAGCCAGGTGGTGGGAAGCGGCATTCCAACTCATCATTAGTACCATGGGTCACAATACCAGATCTCATTGGTGACTGTGGAGAAAGTAAGGATGAGCATTCCTCCCCTCTTCTCCTACCTAATAGGACCAATGGTGCACTATGACACAACGGGGGTGGCGTGGGGCACTGCATGAAGAACATGGCAAGCACCAGGTAGTGCATGTGCTCTCTGGTGTGGAGCAAACACTACAATAGTGAGCTGTGCTTAGCAGCCGCTTGTCCCACCATCCCACTGCAGAATCTGCTTGTAAACGCAGTATACTATATATAATACTGATATGTACTGAACCTTTTGTTCATCCACAGTATCAAAGTAGCTATGAAATTTGGATGCAATGCACAACCCTACCAGGAACCCTTACCAGTCGTAACCCATTCACAACCCTTTAACTCTACAACAGGCAACCCCTGGTTCTAACTTGTATCTACTACAGCGCCGACACTTCTGTATACGTATCACGTTCCATCTAGAACAAATGAAGCTCTTACTTACGATCTCAGCTTCTGAATTTTATAGATGACTGACAAAGTTGCTGAACTTTTGGTTTCTTTGGCTGCTTTAGCAGAATCAATTAATTTGTGATGCACCTTAATGTAAGATAAGAATCCATTATTCATGGCAGGCAGGAAACAAACATTAAATGCACTTTGCATGTATAGATCTAATTGACTAGTCACATGGATGGAGGCGATTTACATAAATGATTAGAAGCCAGCACTGTTTCAGCTAGAAATCTAATTTCATTAAACCTCCTTAAAGCCACATTCACACATGCTGAAAAAGTCTAAATGCTCATTCTGTCAGATGGTGGGGAATACAATATGAAAAGAAACAGTAGAATAATGGCTTGTTTTTTGGGGGTTTTTTTTGCAAGCCTAAATACATGAAAATAAATTACCACCCAAAGTGGAAAACAAGGCATTAAAATAATATAATTATATTTTTATAGGTTCACCATTGCAGCAATTTTTTTTTTACAGTCTCATGCATCTAAAATGAAAACTTAACATTGCCAAAAAGCCTTGATAAAGAATATCCTAGCATATTGTGAATCCCCTCTTCAGACCTAGGAGTCTCCGTGTTAACAGACTACAAATAAACTCTGTATAGTTTGTCGCACTTGTTTTGCCATCAGCACTTTACAGATATTGTCAACTTCTTGGTAACTTAGTAAGAAGTAGGAGAATGATGAAAGAGTACAGGACTGCAGTATCAGACTACATAGAGATTGTTTGTAGTCTGTAACCATGGAGACATTTACTGTAAACCTGGATTGCAAAATTTTACACAAAAAAAGTGAGGAAGAGGTTTCTTAAATAAGGAATTCAGAGCAAACACCATATAATTTAAAGGGTTATTTTTACTTTAGACACTTAGGTCAAGGCCACAGGATATGCCATAAATATCTGACAGATGCAGACACCCCTCATCCCATTCCGAAGATAGACGTGGGTCCCATATCCATCAGGCAGTTATAGTATCAGCCATACCATGTTGTGCACTATTTTCTCATACACTACTGAGCACCTACTTTGGTGTCGATAAGTTATGGAGAATAACTCTCATTTGTATACCCAATACAGAACACTGGGACCATGCACTTACCATTTTGGAAAAGAGAACAGGGTATTTATGAGGAGCATTGACTTTAATAAATTCACTAGCCATAGACGCACAGTCAGCAGCTTCTTTCATTTTCTGGGCATCCAAAAAACTTTCCAACAACTCTCTAAAAAGATACAGAAGATACAAAAGTTTAGCACCAAACACGGAGAAGAGCTAACTTACACACATGGAAGCCCGTCATAGCCAGCATAAGCAGCATGGTCAAAGTGTGGAAGGTGGAATGATTATTTAGTCTCTCTAATGAACAGAGACAATGCAGTAACATTATAATACAGGCTCTACAGTGATGTCACAGTACAGGGATAATACACACAGTGATGTCACAGTACAGGGATGGTACACACAGTGATGTCATAGTACAGGGATAGTAAAACAATAATGTTACAGGTACAGGGATGATGCCCACTATAACATCATAGTACAGAAATGGTAAACCTAGTAATATCACTGTATAGGAGTTATGCACACAGTGATGTCACAGTACAGGGATAATACACAGTGATGTCACAGTACAGGGATAGTGCACACAGTGATGTCACAGTACAGGGATGGTGCACACAGTGATGTCACAGCACAGAGATAATAAACACAGTGATGTCACAGCACAGGGATAATACACACAGTGATGTCACAGCAAAGGGATAATACACACAGTGATGTCACAGTACAGGGATAATACACACAGTAATGTCACATCACTAAAATAACCCAGTATATATTTAATATATAATAATATAACAGCTCAAAGGATAATGTGAGGACACAGTATACAGATAACAAGCACACTGATGTTACAGTAAAGGGATAATAAGGAGGCACTCCGTTTTACATATTCATCCCTAACTACACCTTGTGTCAGATAAAAATGGCCCCATGGCAACTTCTATGCCTGCTACCCTGGTAATTTCATCTATGTGCTTGGCCAGGACTAGATCTATACTTTTTCTCTAGATAAATCGCCACTCTTGTCAATTGGCAGAGTGGATCAGCTGGAATACCAGACACAGCCCAAATTAGCCCCTTTGTTGCTTCTCTTCAATTACATAACTTCATTATTCTCTGCTTATAAGGACGTTACTATGGGAGAAATCAATGGGTACAAATGACAGCATGGACTATCAGCAGAAGGAACAGGCATCTACAGTGAATTTACCGAGCTCTAATGAAATGTAACTAAAGATGACACTGCTATGTCCTGAGCCTCATCCCAATGCACTCATAGAAATACCAAAAGCAATTCTCTATAATATAAAATACTGGGACAGATTTACTAACCCTGTCTAACAGTTAGTCAAAAAAAGTGGCCAATTTATCACAGTGGCTGATGCTGGATGATAAATCTGGTTGTCTAGTCTATAGTAAATTTACATAGTCTATTTGTTGGCTGCGTTTATACCAAAAAAAATGCATTGCAAACCTTGTGACACATTTCTGGCACAAAATGGCCCAGATTTCTTTAAACAGTGCAAACTTAGACAGGCAGTCTGACAATTCGCCAGATAGATCACAGTGACTGATACTGGAGGATAAATCTGGCTTTAGACTGTCTAGTCTAGGCTTATATCACCTTATTGAAGGTAGAATTTTACAAAACAATTTTGGTGCATTATTGGCACATCTTGGCACATCCCTTTTCTTGAGAAGCCACAAACACAAATCTAGCAAGTGGTAAAATTTAGATGCCCAAAAATACGTCATGTTTACACCTGTGTCAATGGTAAATCTGAGCCAATGTCGCACCTTAAATCACACCACTTTACTCACAGAAGAGAAAAAGTCATATTACTGCTTATAAAGCAAGGTATAAGGAGGACTTACAGCATCAGATCTGCTCTCCAGGACTTATCAGAGTCATCGATTTCACTCAATGACTTAACAATATGGACAAGGCTGGGAATTAGGAGATAACGACTTCCAGGCTTCAGAAAAGGACGCACCGTGTGCAGGTATAGGATGGAAGCGTTATACACAAGGAAATGATACCTGTAAGAACAAAGCACAATAATAATCCCATTAACCTCAGGTCATGCTGGTATATTTACATTCAGGTCCGGATTTGTTGCACAATATCTAAAAATGTCGACAAGTTTTTTTTTTTTTTTTCCTTTTACTGATGATCTATTCTCAGGCTAGGTCATCTATAAAAGATCACTGGGGGTCCAACATCTAGGACCTCTGCTTATCAGGTGTTTTAAGGGTCCATGCAAGCACTTTTATCCATTAACTGTTTACATAACACACTGTTTGTTTCATAGTGGCCATGAGAGGCAATTACAGCCGATTCTCTTATATATTCATCACATGAACCATTTGCATAACTAAAGTCACATTAACTAAAGAACATTGCAGCTTCATTTATCTCTATTGGGACTGTCTAGGTTGACTGTCTCCAGGGGCACCACAGGTCTGCATCCACAAAGCCTTACAGACACCCTATTATAAAGGGAGACTTTCTCCATGAGATTCCCTTTAATAAAACAGATAACAATACTGTTCTAACCTCTGCTGTTGTTTTGCAAAATCAATTGTTTTCAGGTAATACGCCACAGACTTTTCCAGTTCACCCTAGAAAAAAAAAAGTAAAATGGTCAACAAACAAGAGATATCACAGTCAGCTGAAAATTTGGATTTAGTGTAATGTGTGTCTACACTACACACACAACACTACAGTATACATTTTATACGTTATCTGCCCTCATGGCTCCTTCTACCACTCTAATGTGGGCTGCTTTAGGTGAACCACATTTCCCATCAAGCATCTGGGTTTACAAAGGCAGATGGGAGCCAAGTCTCTTCATACTATACTTGCCCTGACTCCAATCCAAGGGCAGCAACTGTTAGATCAGTGACAAAGAATTGACGAGTCTCAATGCGTTCTCATGCATACAGCTTGAGCCTACTCCTGCGAGGTTTCTCCCTGACAGCTCTTACAAGCAGGAGGCAGGGGAGAGAAATGTGAAGCTGCATCATGTAGACACAGTTCAAAAAGTAAGGATGCAACCTAGCAGAGAAGGGATATAGCTTGGGAGTAAGCATTACAGTATATGTCCCAAGAAAATGTCGGAATGCTTCTTTAAGTGATCATATAAAAGTTGCATGCAACTGTCACCAGAGGGGACTAAGAAGCGAACTGAAGACTCATTTATTTTGCAATTCAATTATTTGTCTTCAGTAAGTTCTCCCTAGACTGCCTGTGTGAGGTCCCATGCACACAGAGGAATACGGACCATAAAATCTGAACATTGGCCGGATTTGCTGGTCTGAATAGAGTGATCTACGATGTTAGGAGTCCGCATCGCACTGTGGTTCTACTGTCCGGTACTGTGTATAGTATAGGACAAGGACTGCTAGCATCATAGATCACTATGATGCAGGGAATCTGGGTCTCCGGTGGTGATATCCTGCTGATGTACCGACTGGATTTTCTGGTCCATATTCCTGAAACAATGTCTGTCTTAATTCTATTAGTATTTCCTGCACACAGAAGACAAAAGACATATACCACATTATTGGGAGACTTCGGGTTGTGTAATTGCGCTTGGCACATGAATGCCCGTCCAAAAAACTGGTTTGGAGGAGGCTGGCTCTTGAAGTACATCTGTAGACAGGCTTTGCTCACTGCTGGACTTCCAAGCTGTCAGGTCAATTAAAGAAAAAAAAAAAATGTTATATTACAGTTCCAGCACAAGGAGCAATTATTTTACAGAAAACACACATTTTGCAAAAATACACAGCCTATGGAGAAATAAATCATTATAACCAGACGAGTACGTGGGTGTGATCGCCACATCGGACAGTACTGGATCAATATCACAGCAGACACAACAAAAATTGCTAAAGGTCACTTCATGAAAATATTATATAAAGTAACAAAAAAAAAAATCTATCCTGCAAATTGTGCAGAATTCAATAGACAACACATTAAAGAGATTAAAAATGAATCACTGAATGCACCGTACTGAAGTGTGTCTCCAGTGGTTAAAAGGGTATTAACATCTTGTAAAGTGGTGGCGTATATGCCATCCAACCTCTGGGACCCCAACCGACCATGAGAATGAGCCCCCTGCACACAGGCAAATGTGGTTCAATAAATCCAGACCGTATAATACCACATTTTCCAGCCTGGATCTGGTTCGGAGACTGGGACTCCCTCCAGCTCTGTTCAAGTACAGGAACATGGAGACGCAGGGACTCCTAGCATCATAGACCATCAAAGCTTCGAACCAGATTCAAGTCAGGAAATGCAGGCATAAACTGGTCTGGATTTATTGGACTGTATTTGTCCAACTGCAGGGGGTCTGAAGGGGCCAAAACGCTGAACCAGTCACAGTCTTTCGCTGCACAGTAGTGCCCCAGTCACACCCAGGCAGCGCATTACAAAAGAAAGGGGCAGATTGCTTTTTCCTGCAAAGCCAAGTTGACAAGGTGCCAGCGTGTAAAGAAAAATGTTAAAAGAGGGCACAGTGATGGCCTATCCTATTGATAAGCCTTTGCCAGGTACAGAAATCCCCTTTAAACCTCAGGTACAGATGTAGGTGTTAAACTGACAGATGCTTTCTGCATCTTTACCTACCTCAAAGCAGTATAGGTCTTTTGTGACCACTGGCCAGATAAATAGGAGTTCATGCTGCCCAAATGTGGCCACTATGGCAGGACCATGTTTAAAGGGGTTTCCTAGGTTCAGGATATAGGATAGGTCATCAGTATAAGATCGGTGGGGGTCTGACTGTCGGCACCACTGCCGATCTGGTGTCAGAAGGGACTGCATTGCTTGCAAGTCATCTTTATTGTTTACATGAAGACAATGACAACGTGTCTATGTAGTAGCTGCGGTACGGGGTACTTAAAAGGGGTTTCAGGGACTTTTAAAATTGAAGACTTATCCTTAGTCATCAATTGAAGATCCATGTGGATCCAACACTGAGAACCCCTGTGGATCAGCCGCTTCTGCTTCTCAGGCCATGTAACATCACGTTCATTGATCACATGGCCTGATCGCACTTGTGTCCCACCCAAGTGAATGGGCTGAGCTACAAAACCAAGCACAGCCACTGTACAAATGTATGGCGCTGAGCTTGGTAAGTACAGAAGAGGATGCAGCCCCTTGAAGCAGGAGATCGGCTGGGTGCTCTGGTCTGGACCCCTGAGGATAGGTCATCCATTATATAACCTGAAAAACCCCTTTAAGTTACACAGTTGGAGAGGATGCAGAGCTCACATGAGCCTTTTTGTCAGGGGTGATGACAGTCGGACCTCCATGATTTGATATTAATGGCCTATCCTTGTTTTAGGTCATCAATATCCTGAACCAGGAATGCCCCTTTAACTGTAAAGTGCTGTCCCCTGACTACCCAACATTTCTGACACATTGAAATAACCCTTTAACTGCCAGTTCATCTGTCTATAATAAAACTGAGTTGGTGCCTGATTAAATCTTCCTGATAAAGGCCGTCTCCACAGCAGCACATAATATCAGATATGAAGTGATTATATACAGGGCATCACTTACATGAAGGGCTTGTTCGGCACACAGGATGTATAAGTCAGAGCTGAAGTTTTCTGATCCGTCTTTTGTGGCCGCGTCTCTGTTTGCTGCTTTAATTAATGTGTACGCCTTGAGCAGGGCATCGGCATCTTGAGAGAAAGCAGAGCATATGTTACCCACACAACTAGCAGCGATGAGTCCCCTCCGACCCCGCTCAGAGACAGACACATGGACCATGGTCTACTCATTATATCTTACTGTAATTAATCCCGAGACGTGGAGAAAGCTCCGCAACTAACAGAAGCGATTCCCTACAGGACACAGTTATGTAATAGCACTTTCTGTGTGTGTCTTTGATGTTTCAAAAGGTTGTCTGGGTTAGAAAACCAACTTTTAAACACCCTTTTCAGAGCATCTTCATGTCCCTCTACTTAAAGGGGTTGTACAGGATAAAATAAATAAAATATATAATAGGCCAGAGAAGGTGTTAAAAAAAACACTCCGGTGTCTCCCAGCGTGGTCTGGTTCTGCAACTCCGCTGTTTTCTTCTGATGGAAGTCCCCGCCACACGTGACCGCTGAGACGTCACTACCTGTGATATTTCGTGCCCTTTCTTTAGGCTATTGATTGGCCAATCAGCGGTCACATGACCACTGAGGCCAATCAGCGGCCTAAGGAAAGGGACACGGGATGTCACAGCCAGCGAAGACTTCTTGCAAAAAAAAGTAGATAGCAGGACTGGAGCATCCAGGAACAGGCGAGTGTTTTATATTTCCACCTTACCCAGCCCAATTTAAAAGAAATATTTTTTTATCCTGGACAACCTCTTTAAACAACCTGACATGCCCAAGAACAGCATCTTAAGTATAAGCTAAGGAAAAGCTGCATACTCTAAGTGAACCTCCAATAACACTACTGTCACCACACCACCATCTGTACAGTCTCTCCCCTCACCTTCTGCCTCTATCCCTCTTCCCTCATAGATTGTAAGCCCTTGCGGACAGGGCCCGCTATCCCACTGTGCCAGCTGATCGCTATTAGTATTGTATATCTTATGTATCGTATGTAAACCCTCAAATGTACAGCACCATGGAATTAATGATTCTATATAAATAAACAATAATAATATGATCTGGACTATGATCATTTAAGAGTAAATTGTGTAATGCTTTACTTATCCTGCAGAGGCACTGCAGGAGAACAGGACACCTGCTCCTGGATTCTCCTGCAGATTACAGCTGTCCAGGCTGGGGATCAGTCTAAGGATGAGGCCACATATTGCGGAAAAGCTGTGTTTTCTTTTTTTTTTTTTTTTTTAAAAATCCAAAGCCAAGAGTGGGAAATATAAAGGAAGCGCTTAAAGTCCTACCTTCTGCTAAATCCACTCCTGGCTTTAGCTCAGAATAACAAAGCAAAATCTGCAACGAAAAACACCATCCATGTGCTGTCAGAGTCTTCACAGAGTAGACCAATCGCATGACATAAATGTGCAGTCTGAGATATCCCTGGTCTGACCACACGGACCTGCACTCGCTGCACAAAATGTTCCATTGAAGTCTATGAGACAGTGCTGCAGTATACTGCTATACATCGTACGCCAAGTGAGCACGTGAACATTACTGGGAGCCTCGCTGACCCAGAGCAGCTGATCTGCCGGGGTTCCGGGTGTCAGACCCTTGCAGATCTAATATTGATGATCTATCCTAAAGATAGGCCATCAGTATAACAAAATCGATAACCCCTTTAATATAACAGGTGAATATCATTTAACGTTTCTCCTGTAAAATCAAAAAAACAGCATGAAAACGGCATTCAGTTTTTTACCAATGAAGCTTTAACTGTGTTAATGCCCCCAATCTGTGAAGTATGAACAGAGGCGAATAATCCTCAGGTGCATGAAATGTCAGACTCTCTACTGGTGCTAAGTCTCACCCACATGCTGCAGTGTGGATGGATCTCAATATCCACATAGAATAGATGCGGTTACCTTTCTGACTCTCGGCTGCAGAGAGATGCTGTCTTATAATCAGATCCATTGCTGTATACAACGTCCAGGTAATATACGCTGCTGTAGTGAAGGAGGCACCTATACAGGAGAACAGCAGAGAGGAGGCTGAGCAGAGTCACATCAAAAAAGGCTGCAGACTGTTTTATATCAGAAAGGTGAGATTGAATACCAAGCAGAGTAGGGCAAATAAACTTATTGGGGGACATTTACTATATAAAATGTGCCAGAACTCTATCATAATTCGTGCTAAGAAATGTCTAACATACCTTGCGCCACATTTATCAAGTGTTTTAGAGACTTTTCAGACGATTTTGCATAAAAAGGGCATGTCTTTACTAGAAAGGGGCGCATCTTTGAAGGTATTGACCCACGTTGCAACAGCAGGCCAAGTTTTGGTAAATTTTTCTGGCAAACTAAGCCAAATAATAGGAGGTGTAGTGTTAGAATAGACAGTCTAACAACGCAACAGATTTGTCAAACAGCATTAGACACTTTGATAAATAGGAGTCTCATCGGACTCATCTCTGGTGCTCCCGGCACCTGCGCAGTACAGGACATGCACCCTGAAGCTAAGGTGTCCTCCTCTGACTTCAGTGAAGAACTGCGCTGGTGGGAGGGGTACAGCGGCAGGGGGAGTATAAAGTGTTGTTTACTTTTATTGCAGACATGGAGGGCTTTATAACAGGTCGATTTGGGACACTAAACCCCCGATCCACAAGGGTCTGTGGGTGGTTTAGTGTCCCAAATCACCCCGACAGCTTCCCTTTAAGACTACACCAGTCTTAATAAATCTGTCCCAGTATTAGTAAATCTGCTCCGCTGTAGTTTTAGACAGTGTACACTTAGACTAGACAGTCTTAAACTGTACCAGATTTATTAAAGTGTCCGATGCCGTTTGATAAATCTGGCGTACTCCTAGACGGTCTAGTCTCAATGGAGTGCTGGGGAAAGGTGAGTATATTTATTTATTGATTTTTACACACCTCCTCCATCCAACCCACAGGTTGTACCAGTTCCTGGGCAACCCCTTTAAACGCTGTGGTCTCTTAGGGGTGCTAGGGATCAGACCCCTGACAATTTGATACTGATGACTCAGGCTAAAGATACTGTAGGTCGCCAATATTAATCTTCTGGATAAAAAACATTGTGCCCCAAACAACACTTATTCCCTATCCACAGGTAAGGCAGCTGGGACCCTCACCAGTTATGAGAAGGAGCGGTCCCAAGGAGCTGTTTGAATAGAAAGGTAGTCACACGTCTGCTGCCACCCAATTCAACTCTACGGAACTATCAAAGATACTGTATTTGGCTAATAGTGGGATATGGGTGGGGGGTCCCATCAGTCAGAGACTCCCAGTGGTCTTGGTTATTGGATATATGGGAAAAACCCCTTTGACCGAGACCACACATTCTGGAAAAGCTGCATTTTTTGCTGTTTGTCAAAATCTCCAACACAACATACAGCTTTTCCACAACGTGTGGCCTCAGGTTTTGGCCTGGGTTCACACAGTGCTTTTGTTTTTTTTAATCCCTTAGTGAAGGTCCTTAATACTCAGCACCATACACATACAATGCCGAGACGGTGCCAACTGAGCCGATGTCATAAGCAGCGAGTCTCAGCTGTAACCTGGCTGCGGAAACTGAGATGGCGGATGTTTAACCCCTTAGGTGCAACAGTCACTAGTGATTGCGAAATCTATATTGTGCCCCCTCCCCAGTGCCACAATGCCTATATACTGTGACGGCCACTGGAGGCCTGAACAAGGCTCCCCGCTCCGCCATCAGTCACGTGCTGACAGCCAGAATACACTGCAGGACATTAGTAGTAACACAATGTAATAGAAATGTAATAATAAACAGATTTCATAGAAACATAAAATCCAGTTCTAAACATGTCCATAAAACATTTATTACATATACTGTACAAATAATAACATACAAATACAACACGAGAGGAATTCAGCAACATCTACAACAGCTTTCTGGCATAGGCATGAGAAAAGAGGGTGCACAGGAATATCAAAGCAGCGCCTCACCTGTCCACAGGTTGTGTGTGGTATTACAGCGCTGCCCACTCACTTTAATAAAACTGTGCTGTAATACCACACATAAGCAATGGTCAAGGGTGGCGCTGTTCTGGAAGAAGGTATTACAAAGAGGACGAACACTATGTATGTGTATATGTATATGTATATATATATATATATATACACACACACACTGTATATACACACAGGTATATAATTATTATGATTATTTGTTAATATATATCATTGTCGATACCTCAGTGTCACTTTTTTTTCACTTTTTTGCAACCCACTGCTTTCCATACAGTGGTGAAACTACAACACCCAGCATGCTAGGAACCGCAGTTCTACCGCAGGTACAAAAACCGCATGTTGTAGATTACTGCCCTTCTTAGATTTAGGGATACTTCAGGGGTTACAAGATGACAGGTCACAGACACTGTAGTCCCATTGCCTGCTGCACCCCAGATACATCCCTATATCTCCTGCTATTAGACGCTCCATAGACTCGTAGGGCGTGCTGGAACGTGTAGTTCCACAGCGGTTAGTCATTGTGTCGTCGGTGAGCTCCGTGACTAGGGTCATGTGACACGGCAGGACTCGGTATAGTAAAGAGTAATACCCCGGTTACGGTGCATTGTGTTGAGCACTCACCTCTACAAGACGACGAGGCAACCAGGAGTCTGACCCTGTAACTAGGCAACGGGACGCAGAGAACAGCTACGGAAGCCGCGGTGTCTCAAACCTGAGACATATACTGTAAATGCATGAAGAAAATGGTGAGGTATTTAGGTTTGTTATTGAAAATGGTGATAAAAAATAAACTTGTAACTGCATATGGGATAACAGAAGGGAAAAGGCCATACTTAACTTCCTAAGCCCATAACAGTCCGGTATGGGTCTATAAGTACATTCACTTGCCTATGACTAGCTGTAGTGGCCTCCTGTATAGCACATTATAGTTTCAGCAATGGCTACATGACCTGCAGAGGATTTAGACTAGGACTAAAGGTGACTTTTGCAACAACAAAAAAAAATCACTGTCGCTCTGTGACTCCTCCACCAATGTAAGTGAATGGAGTCGCCATCTCACCCTGAGGGTGGTGCGACTGCGTCTCCTACTTACAAAAACGTCAAGCACTGCTGGACATTTTTACAACCAGAAGTCACAGTCGCAACACCCTGGGGGTCACAATGCCTCTTCATGTCGGCTAGGTTCACATATGCGTTGGAGTCTCCGCTACAGATTCTGTCTAAAATTGGCGGAGAGAAAAGTCCTGCACAGAGGACTTTTCTTTCCTCCGGTTTCAGTATAAAATTGGCAAAATTCTGGCAGACCCCATTTTAGTCTTGGGATCCACTGGCGTCCACAGGTAACTACTTTTTTTAGTGGACAGGCTCTCCGTCTTTTGGGTTCCCATGCAAAAATGGGTTTATAAATTACAGTGTAATTGATCAATTTTTTTTTTCATTATTGTTTTTTTTTTGTGTTAATGGCTCTAGCTCACATACAGAGCCACCAGAGTGTGTAGCATGCCTGTTGCTGTATCTAGGGGTTATGACAAAGACGTTCAAGATGTGCTGTGCACGTTCCGTCTTTACGTTAGGTCTACGCAGCCACATATGTCTAGCAGTTTTTACCATACACCTCAATTACATGACTTTGACTCGCATGCAACATGTCTGCAACTTGACAGTATTTTTACAGCCAATTCTCATCTCGATGACGGAGAGCCCATCCGCTAATACATCGGTTACCTGCAGACCCCATAAACTATAATGAGTCTGCCAGGTTTCCAACGTTTTTATACTGCAACCGTGATTTTCTGCAGAGTTTCCTATGGAGACTCCAACACAGATGTGAACTTAGGTTAAGGCCCCACGTTGCGGAAACGCAGGGTTTTTTATTGCAGATTTTGCTCCGTTTTTTTTTTACCAAAAGTCAGGAATGGCTACAAAAGGAATGTAAAATATAAAAAAAAGCTCTTAGACGTTTCCCTTTCCTTAAATCCACTCTTGACTTAGACTCAAAAAAACGCAGCAAAATCTAAAACAAAAAACGCTGCATTTCCGCAACGTGGGGCCTTACATAGGAAAGACTTTTACATCTCTCTTCTGTTAAAGTCACTGATGGCTTTGGCTCAAGCAAAATGTGCAACAAAAAAAAAAAAAAACAAAAAAAACAGCTTTTCCAAAACTAATGCCTCATGCACTGTGTGGTGTGTATGGGTCACTAAAAATGGCACGGATGATTGGTATCCGTGTGTCATCCATGGTTTTCACTGACCTATACATCCAAATAATTGGACCGAGCCGCAAATACGGACAGGTATAGGACCCGCTCCGTATTTTGCGGCTCTTCACTACAGCCCAGACACACAGCCACAAAAACTATGGATGTGTATATGGGCCCATAGAAATGAATGAGTCCCTACTTTTATCCGCAATTGTGGTTATGTGCATGGAGACTTAGCCTTAATGGCACGACACATCACTGTGTAGTCCTAGCATTAATACATTTGTCCTAGTTCACACACAGGCTCAGAGCTCCAAAGGTAGATTCAGCAGATCTGAATGTGCTATTCAGGTTTTTTTTTTTAAAGAAAAAAATAAGTACAGATATAAACACACGTCCAGGATAAACATACGCTAGTTATGGGGTTCAGTATTCAGGAAGCCATCAAGATCCAGGAGGTTCAGGATACCATACAAGGGAGTAGACGGCCAAATTGAGTCTGTGGCAGGGTCTCAGCAGGCTCAGCCCAAGGATAAAACAGAGCTTGGAGTTCTTCATTCAGGATATGAGGTACAGGATACAAATCCAGGTTATGGGGTACTGGTACATTACACAGAATATTAATCCAGAAAATACAGTTTAGGCAGTGAACAGATTCTCAGTGACTGGTCCTCAGGACAGTATACAGGTGATTCTGATATCAGTCTGATTGGAAAGTAAGGTTAACTCCTTGCACACTGTTATATTATGATTGTTTCTATACTGTTCATGTTTCACACTAAATAACCTGTTAAGTTAAAGGGGTTTTCCATAAATATATGCTCAGCAAAGGGAGGACAATATGGATCAGGTTATCAGAGGTGCGTCTGGTCCCTGCACTATACCGTGCAAAGAGCCAGAAGCAGATCGTTCCATTTGCTGTATAGTGGCTGGACGTTGTTACCCTATATTCACACGATCGTCATGCGGCCGCATTAATATCACTATGTGTGAATGGGGGCTATTCACATGACTGATATTATGATGGTCTGTTGTAACCGATAGTAAAAATATAGGCCGTGTCCAATTTTTTTTCTTCTTTTACCGATCCCTCCATACACTGCAATGTATGAGGGATCCTTGAAAATGCAAATAATTAACGTTGTTAATGTAGCTTTACGGCAGCTCATTGACGTCAGCGGGAGCTGAGCTGCAATAATGTTGCCTGACCATTTGTCACTGCATAACACCAGGGCCTGGTACCCCCAAACAGGGGGTGCGGGGCCATGAGCAGATATTAGGATAGCCCATAAAAACAAAACTCCTGGACAACCCCTTTAAGGGTGAGTTAATGTGGTGAAGTTGGGCGCAATTTAAACTGCATTGGAAAAAACTGCATGCAGTTTTGAGGCTGTTTTTGATGTAGTTTTTTAGTTTTACAGGTTTAAAGGGGTTATGCCATGAAGAATATTTATCTATGGATAGAGGAGAAATAGCTGACCGCTGAGACCCCCTCCTGAGAAAGGGGGTCTTTTGCCCCTCTTGTGCATTCCGGCTCAATGTAGGCGTGCATGTCCTGGATGAGACACATCTGATCTCCGGAGATAGCCGAATGCTGTCCGCGAGAAAAAAAGATGTCTGAATAAATACACTGAAATTGATGGATACCAATGTGGATAGCACACAGATGTGTGAATAAGCCCTTAAACAGGCACAAATTTGAAAATGGTTGAGTCGGGGGTACATTTTTATTGTTTATGGCACACGTTATTTATAAATATGTCGTATTGGACGCGCACCGTAACCTTTGCCGCAAAAAAAACATCAGAAAAGTGTTGTTCTTCACTTGATCAATATGCCCCATCATCCTTTACCTTCCTCCTTTCGTAACATACCCCTTTCAATGCAAAGAGGACAGAGACGTTTTTTTTTATATATATATATACTCAGATTTACCAGATATCGCTGGCAGCGCATGGTGGGTACAGTCATTTCTGGATCCAGATGTTCCCGGCATTGAAGCGTATTCCGTGTTATTGGTCACCTAGAGATAATGTATAATTGGTCATCGGAGAGTACGTTCTGTAGCGGTATGGCACAGCTGGCAGCGCAAAATAGATGAAAAGAAGTCCCTGCGGATTCCCCGTGCCACCTAATGACCTAGAATGGTATGAGTCATGCCACCTCACTTGATAATTAGGTGTACCCTTCACAGGCTAGAACACCTCTTCCCTCCCAAGTCCTCAGACCCCGTCTCAAAGGATAATTATCTTATCTGCAAGCTTTTTAGGTCAGCATGTCTTGTACGCAGCCATGGCTGCAAATTAAATCTTGATAAAGCAGCACCTCATTACAGATTCAGGGGAAGAGAACATTCATTACCAAAAGCCTCAGCACCTCCTGCCTTTCAACATTGCATATTTATCTCCGCAGCTGATGTGTACCTGTCAGAAAAGCGCAATAGGTATTAAAACGGCTTAGAATGAAGGGAAGACACAAAACTGTTATTAATCTGCAGAGAATTCTGCCATTCCTATGATTTTCCAACCTCACGGTAACGCAGCGCAGTGACCACAACGTATAATAAATATTAGAAATAAAAATTTGTTAATCTGGTTGGCTTAAAAACTTAAAAAGCCCCTATGAACATGAGCGTGTACTTTGACAGGCTGGGGTCACATCTGCGCCGGAGTCTCCAACATACAGAAGAAGAAGAAAGAGGACTTTTCTGTCCTCCGCTTTCAGTTTGAAAAAGGCGAACAAACGTTGGACCCCATTGCCTATAATGGGGTCCGCTGGTGTCCGTGGGTAATCGCTGTTTTAGTGGTCCGGCTCTCCGTCATTCGGGTCCTCTATCTATCTATCTATCTTTCTATCTATCATCTATCTATGGTATATGCTGATATTTGTGTCTGTTGAAGACATCTTTATTGAACCATTATATTTAAAGGAGCTGTCCAAGAGTTGATATTGATAAGCTATCCTTAGAAAAGGTCATCAGTATCAGATTAGTAGGAGTCCAGTACCGGTACTACCACTGATAATTTCGGTCCCATACACTGTGCATTGGCAATGCTGCACTGTGAATTGTAAAAAAAGATGCTATACTTTGCATCAGAATTTTGGGCTTTTTTGCGTCCCCCCGCACCACTTTTTTGAAAAGCGGGCAGGTGGGGCTTAGTGGAATGAATATGGTCATCTGCAGCCCAGCAGATTCATAATATTTTATACACAAGACTGGAGTACATTTTTTCCAGGCATTTTATATTGATCACCGGGTTGGGTCATCCCAATTCCAACTCCTCTGCATCCTCCGCTCACAGATGAGTTGAATACAATGGTGAAGCAGGGATCTGTTTGTTCCCTGTTTTACCATTCAGCCCCTGACTCTGCTCCTGGTGTCTTGGGAGCAGTACGTGTGATTCAGTGATGTCACTTAGATTGCGCCTGTTGCTCCCTGAACCCTCCGGGACCAGGGACAGAAGGAAACGGGGAAAGGTGAGTATTATTTTTTTATTTGAAACATTATACTGTGGGCACCAGGAGGGGACGTGAAACTGAAAGGGGGAACCTGGAGGGAGACATGAAATTGTGGGGGCAGCTGGAGGGGGACATGAAACTGTGGGGGCAACCAGGAGGTGGGACATGAAACTGTGGGGGCAACTAGAGGGGGACATGAAATTGTGGGGGCAACCAGGAGGTGGGACATGAAACTGGGGGCAACTGGATGGCGGCATGAAACTGTGGGGTCAACCAGGAGGGAGACGTTATGCTGTGGGAGCAACTGGAGGGGGACATTATAATATATTGTCTGAGGGGCCACTAGGAGGGACAGGTTAATGTGTGTTGGCCATTATATAATATGGGGCCACTACAGAGGCATTTGACTATGTGATGGGCATTGATATTGTATGGAGCCACGAAGGAGGCATTACACTGCATGAAGGCAACTAAGAGGCATTATACTATATGGTGGTCACTGATAGACCATTATAATTTGTGTGGTTCAGGTATGTCTAAGTGGTGGTGATGGAGGGGGGCACTTATGAATCCTTTGCACCGGGCCCACCAAGGTGATAAAACAGCCCTGAACAAAATGCCCGAATATTTATTGTTGTTCTCAGCACATGTGCATTACTGAGGCTGCAGCAATACACCTCAGCTTCACTGCACATGTGCCAAGTATTACTAAACCAAACCACCGGTCCATAAGGATATGCTGGTGATTTTTTTTGTCCTAAATTCACCTAACAGGTTCCTATTACTGGTTTTCCCATATGGGTAACACCCTCCAAAACTGAGGACCTACAGATGAAATGTTTCTCGGTGCACTAGTATATATGTTGGACCTCATCGTCCTGATTCTTAGGTTTGCAGTACACAGTGAGGGGCCAGAAGACTTGTTCCTCTTCCTCCCCAGTTGTTGCTTCAACTGTCAGTTACGTGACTGCCCCCCTATGTACCAGCAGCGACAGTACAGTAGAGCGGCAGGTCCCATGACTAAGAGTTGGTACGGCAGCAGGGGAGACAAAGAATGAAACTTTTGGCCTCCACTGAGCTCTGCAAATGTAATAATGGGAGGCCGGGGGGGCCGGCATATATATTAGTAAGTAAGTTATCCAGCGCAGTGTATACATTGAGAAACTTTTTATCTTCCCCAGAATGGGAAAAGTGTCTCTTTGCATTGCCTAATACAGGAATTTACCAAGCAAAGGACTTCTCTATTGCCCCATCTACACAGGGCAATCTGAACCAGAAAATCCAGTCCGTACATCAGCTTTACTTCCTAGTTTGAATCTAGTAAGGAGACAGGACTCCTTGTGCCATAGGTATCTATGATGCAGGGACTCCCTGCCTTTTCAAGGCTTCACTGCCCTGTACTGTATATAGTGTATGTATAATATGAAGTGTAGCCGCAGACAGGGACTCCTAGCATGATGCAAGGAGTCCTGGTCTCCTGTTTGAGATTGGGCTGGGAAGTCCGGCCAATGTGCGCACCAGATTTTCTGGTCCAGATTGCCTCGTGTGCATGGGGTCTATACCATCCTTATGCTCTAATATGGACACAGGTTGTTGTTATGTGACAACCCTATAAATTTATTGTTGTCTTGAGTGAAGCATGGAATCTTAAGGTCTCTATCAGAAAAATGTAACATATAATGATGTAAAGTTACTAAGGAGAGAAGTTTAGACTAATTTGGAGACAATTAAGCGGTTGCAGAAGATAAGCCAACTGGAATAAATACAGTATACAGTGCCGATAGATCTGTAATAATAGTATACTGAGATAATAGTATCGCCGACTGGCAAGGTGGTATACTACTGTAAGATAAAAGAACGAGTGCCATCGGAACAGCTGCTATCTACCTTAAAAGCTTAGTCTGATTATGCCGAAGTGTTTTAGCGATTTCCTGTTACATATTTCATACAAGTCCGCCAGTTAACAGCTTTTTGAAGCTTTGCATATTTTAATGTTGGGAAATTTCTGCAATGCTAGAGTACGGTATAAAAAACCCGCTCTGTCTTACTTCTTATCGTAAAATATTCATCGACTTTCATGAAATATTTGTGCGCATCTATTTGGTGAGACGTTGTCTAGCAAAGCACAGCGTGAAGCGCGGGTAGGGGGACTTAGAGCGCTGCCTATGAAATACTCTTTCTAGTAGCTGACATCTCCGCTCACAAACAGACCTTTGGGTTTTCCTCTGTGGTGGTTTACTTGGACGCACAATTCAAGACAACCTCAATATTCAGTCCAGGCAGGAACGGGTTTGGAGAGAGCTCCGGCCAAGTGAATGGATCTAACTGTGTGTTTTGTTAGTGATTCCAAATCATAGCAATACTCAGACAGAAAACAGTCTAAAAACAGATTAGAAACACTCTCACTAAAGGGGATGGCCACTAGTCCCTATTTGTTAGAAGGATCCCTTGACATTAAAGGGATTCGTCACTTTGAGAAATCCCTATTTGTTAGAAGGGCCTTTAGAAGGGACATTAAACTGATTACAAACTATATCTCTGCTGAGTCACCTGTTATTGTGAGGAACCTTGACATTAGTTGTTTAATTTCCCCACAGCGCCACCACAGGTTAAATGAAGTATTATAAAGTGTCGGGTCGAATCAATAGGCAAATTTCAACGTAGGATAGGTCAGCCAGTTGTTCTTTGTAAGTGCTCTCTTCTTGAACAGAGGACACAACCGTCCATGTTAGGAGGTGTTCACAAGTAGGAAATTGATGCTGAATTTGAGACGGAATCCGCCTCACATTCCACCTGAAATCTTTCTTCCATTCATTTCAATGGGAGGCAGTACCTGATTTTATCAGCTAGCGGAAAAAGTAAGCGTCCTGCTCATTCTTCAGGTGGATTCCGATGAAATGAATCGAAGGCAGAAAATACACCTTTTCCGTAGTGCAGAATTTGTCAAAATCTTCTTGCGGAATTTAGAATTTGGCCCAGCCCAGTAAAGGCAAAACATGCAAAATACAGTGGCACATTTCAACAAATTCCACTTCAAATTCAGCTTCAAAATCTGCGCCAGTTTTTGTGAAGCAGAAAAAACATGTTTGAAATTCCTGAAGCAGAAATTTTCTGCTTGATAAATTCAGGTGTATCCTTTGTCAGTTTGTGTGTCTCAACAGAAATCTACCCCCAGCTCAAGTTGGCGTAGATTTCTGTAGTCATTTGAGGCTACGGCCCCACTTTGCGGAAACACAGCTTTTTTTGTTGCAGATTTTGCTGCGGTTTTTAGAGCCAAAGCCAGGAGTGGATTTAGCAGTAGGTAGAAGTATAAGAACTTCCTATATATTTCCCGTTCCTTCTGTAGCCATTCTTGACTTTGGCTCCAAAATACGCAGCAAAATCTGCAACAAAAAAGCTGCGTTTCCGCAACGTGGGGCCGTAGCTTAAGCCACAAAAGTGTGTTAAATGAGTGTGAATCTGCCATGCCAATACCGTGCCCCAATTACTTCAAGAAAAGTGGCGAGGGCAGGGTAAAAACACCATCTGAGACGTCTTATAACAAGCAGGGCTGTGGCGTCAAAGTCATTAAGTAGGAGTCGGGAACAATTTTTGGTGGAGTGGAAATCAGAAAAAAGTTACTGAATCCGGCTTCAAAATAAAATGATCAATTATTTTTTATTATATTATACAGTTATTAATACTGTATAATATAATTAATTGTTACATATTTACTTTCATAGGAATTCAATCATTGGCTTAAAATTGTGACCACAGTTGCCAGCCATTTATGAAGGAGTCTGAATGAGGTTGTGGAAAGTGAGGGTACGTTCACACATAGGAATTTGCTGTGGATTTGGGGAGGATTCCGGCCAGAATCTGCCTACCATTGTTTTCAATGTAAGGCAGCGACCACAGCAGGACTCTAAAAAATAAGTGTCCTGCTTGATCTTGCCGCGGATTCTGCTGCAGGCCCATTCATCTCGGCTTAATCAGCAGCGGAAAGCCACACCAGAATGCCAATGCCGAATACGGTGGGGGTAGATGAAGAGAAATTCTCCTTCATTTTTCACCATGTAAACGTACTGCAACGTCTCTGCCTGTTCAGGTCTCTGCGTCACACCCCGCCCGCATGCTGCGACGCAGGAGGCGTGCTCAGTTTGATTCCTTGTTTAAGATTCTTGTTGCTCAGTCTGAACACTGTCCCAGACTACGTAATTGATTTTCTACCACACCCGTCTCAGCCCCTTGATTTTCCTCTGCTCCACTAATAGTTAATCTCAGCCTTGCCTGTGTGATTGACAGCCTGTCTACCAATCCAGTCTGGGGCGGGTCCTGACTTTCTATAAACAGGTCGTCAGCCTTCGCTTGCTGGCTATTGATTCTGTTTTGTGACTAGGCCATGCTAGCTCCTTTTCTGCTATTCCCTGAAGTCCTGTTTCTGATCTCTGGTTCTGTCACCCAGATCCCCCTACTCTTGAGCAGGCTATGACATTGGCTAGTAGAGTAGGGTCTGTTTCCTCCAAATTTTGTCTCTTCCTTTCTCTCTCCTGATAAACCCACCTTTTCTCCCATCACTCCTGGTGAGGAACCCATGCAACTGGGAGCTATGGACGCCAAGACTCGACGAGAGCATCGTCTCCGGAATAACCTCTGCCTGTACTGTGGTACTTCAGGGCATATCATACAAGACTGCTCCATCAGACCCCGCACACCAGCGGAAAAACTTCAGTGCCTGAGTGGTAGTCGGAAGAACCACTCAGGCAACCAGGTATTTGTCAGTAATAACAATAAGATGTTATCTGTGTCTCTGTCCTCTGGGGACATATCTGTTTCTGGCCAGGCCTTAGTTGACTCTGGGTCTGCGGCAAACTTTGTCACATTCTCGTTTGTCTCAGCTTTAGGCATTGAGCTTTTGCCACTTGACTCTCCTCTATCTGTTACTGGAGCGGATTTTGCCCCACTGACCAGGGGTAAGGGCCGATTCAAGACCCCCTTAATCACGTTGCAAGTGGGTTCTGCACATTCAGAGGTCATGAGCTTTTTTGTTATGGAGCATCTGTCTTCTGATATTATGTTGGGGCTCCCTTGGTTGAACCTCCATAACCCTATTTTTGATTGGGGTAAAAGGGAGTTGGTAAAATGGGGAGATCAGTGCTCATCCCACTGTATTGTTTTGCACACCTTAGATTGTCAGTGAGGAGACGGTCTTGGCTGTAATGGTTGGAAATGCCAGGTGAATAAAAAAAAAAAAAAAAAAGTTTGTCTGGTCCACCAGCGCCTGTTGTTGTTCAGAGAGATCTTTAATTCAACGCGGAAAAAATACTGGGTCCTTTTAAAACTGGTTTGTCTGGTGAGGGTCCGGTGGCCCCTCATAAAAGGGGGGGGGTTCTGTAACGTCTCTGCACCACCCTCTGCCCGCACGCAGCGACGCACGAGGCGTGCTCAGTTTGAGTCCTTGTTTAAGATTCTTGATGCTCAGTCTGAACACTGTCCTAGACTATGTAATTGATTTTCTACCACACCCGTCTCAGCCCCTTCCTGTTTCTGACCTCTTGCTGGCAATTCCCTTACACTTACCCTTAGAGGAGTTGGAGTCAATGATTTGGCCTATCAGTCCAGCTGATAACAAAGAGAAAATTGTCCCAGGAGAACTCCAGGATTGGGCCATAGTGGATGGCCCAGTAGAAGATATTCCTGGTGCAACCCAGAGTCAGGCCATTGTTTGTTAGCAAAAATTTTGCTTGTGAGTATAAACTTAGTTCCCTTTAATACATCAGGGTATTGGATGCCAAGAACCAAAGGGTAAACTTTTGTTCAAGATAGGAATATCCTTTTCTATCAAAATTGCTTGGATTCAAAGTAGCCCTAGTTTGGGCTCTGACTGTATTTGTTTTTTTGTTTTTTTTTTTCCAGCAACTAAAAATTCTGCTGTAGCTGGAATTTGATATCTGGACAATTAATGTAATTGCAATATTTTTTGGAACTATCTCTTTGTGCTTTTTGGGTCCAAACTAGGACATTGATCTCTCAGGTTTTAGAGATCTCGATCCCCCTTGATGCTGCTACCTTTTTTGTTTAATGTTGTGCCTCTGGGCTTCCCTAAGCCATCTGCCAAGTTGATACTACACATCTTTACGGCAGCAAAATGTCTAATATGAGCACATTGGAATCACACTGACCCCCTCCCCCCATCTCTATTGGATCTGGTGTGGAGGATTGGGGAGATCCAGAGCATGGAATCGACTGCATCACTTTGCGACCAGGTCGATCTCTTTACCACCGTGCGGTCCCGATGGGACTCCTATGATTCCTCTAGACCTCCTTGACTCACTTCACCTCTATAGCGCCACATCTGGCGATTCCTATTTTCCCAGGCTTTCCCTGGGCAATGCAGAAATAGCAACTGCTACCGGGCCCTGGGACCTGGGGGTCCCAAAGGCATCTTTACAGCACAAGACACCAGTACTATAGATAGCACATGGTACATAGAGTTTGCACTGGGGCCCAGGCCTCTGCATACATATTTGTGGGTTTTACTGGGGATCAACTGATGGCAAGGCAGATAAGTGAATCCCAGGTACGTGTCACCATGCGGAGCAGATTTCCAGATTTTCTGCAATGACAGTGAAATGAACAGCAGAGCAGACATCCTTAACAAATGTGTCACAAACAAACCCATAATTGACCTTATTGAATACACGGCTCTATTTATTTGTCCTTCACTTTTCATCATCATCCTCGTTATACTTGCCGGATTTTGCCAGCTCTCCGCATAGATGAAATCAGCCTGCAGGTCCTTTATCTTCTTCTGTTTAACATATTCAGCTGCTCTTCTTTTATCCTCCTTAACATCAGCCTCTAAATCTTGACTTTTTTAATATTAATTTGGAAATGATTAAATTGCCGGCAAGCTGATATTATTTCCCTTGTTTTCATCTGGTTTGCATAAATTGATTATCTTGCAAAAAAAAAAAAAAAAAAACACAATACCAGTAGCAAATAACAAAGGGAATATTCCTGCTATAAAAACAGCAAAACAAGTCTTAAAGGGACAGTAAACACAAAAAATACACAAAATATCCCAGCACTTCCTCCCTTACAGGGCAAAAAAAAACTTGATACGCCATACACAAGTAGCATCAGTTTACAATTAAGTCTACGGAGAGGGAAGGGGGAGGAGGAGAAGTAGAGATACAAAGATATGAGGCTGTCAGCATTAAGGTGTTATCCAGCTTCCAAAGATTATCTGCAAATACATCCACAGCACTGCTAAATTCTCACTGTTCCCCTGTGCACCCTCTTCTTGGTTTTATATTACTTGCTGCTCCTTGTATCACTGTTGTTTATATGCAGTGAATGTGTGAACAAACTACACTTCCCATGATTCCTCTGCTGTCACTCTGTGTATGCTGCACACAGGGGTTGAGTTTGCAAATAAAACATAACAGCATCATGTGACATCAGATGTGGGAGTGATTTATTACCTGTGATTTCATTGCAGGGGTGCGTGGAGAAGGAAGGGGTACTCAGAGTGAGAGCAGGTAGATGAATCATGGGATATGTAGTTTGTCCACAGATTCACTGCATGTAAATAACAGTGATACAAGGAGCAGCAAGTAAAGCCATGAAAAGGGTGCACAAGGGAACAGTGAGTAGTTAGCACTGCTGTGGATGTATTTGCAGATATTTTTTGGGAAGTTGGATAATCCCTTTACATGAGTAATTTCTGTGAGGAGAAAGCTGGAGAGTAATTCCTGATAATCCAGCCTGTGAAAGGGAAATGTCTGTCAATAGTGCAGATGTCTCTCTGCTTTCAGGAGTTCACCTATTCATCTCCTTCCCCTCTCCATAGAGTTCTATCGTACAGACTTAATCTGTGGCAGAAAGAGCCACATAAGGGAAGAAACAGGCAATGTCTTTAATAAAGTAGATGAAAAGGTTTATCTTCACCGGAACTATGGATTTTTGAAAAAATAAGTTGTTATACTTCTACTTTACTTCTACTTAATTTCCTCATTTCCGTTGATACTATTATATCTCAATTTACAATAAAAACTGAGAAATATCTATATATCTTATATATATATATATATATATATATATATATATATATATATATATATATATATTTATTCTCTATGTATCTAAACTATTCAGCTATGTGCCCCCCTTCCCCTTTATCATGGTCTTGTGTCTGGCTGTGAGGTAACTGGATGGGACATGGCACTAGCCAAACATGGAGCAGATCAGCAGGAGATTAACCCTTGTGTTGTCTGCAGGATTTTTATGCTTCTGTTTTTTGGGTCACGCAAAAAGTGCTGCATGTTGGCAAACACTAACGTCAGATATACTTCTGTAGAAGCTACTGTACAACACTCTGCCAGATGTATCATGAGACAGAACCCCAACCCCATCTGACAGATTCCTGGTTAAGGTTTCTGCCACCTTACTGACTACAATGGTGCTCAATGCGTTTCTGTCCTTGACATTTTGTTATGGTGGACTGGCCATATACTTTATTTGTTATGCTGCTGTAACACACTGAATTTCCCCATGGTGGGACAATTAAAGGATTATCTTATCTTAGTTTATCTTATTTGGAAGATTTCCAGTGGGCTGCTCCTTTTGATCACACATTGGGCCATCTGGCCTAACTAATAACCCACAGTGTCTTCTATTAACCCCTTAAGGACACAGGATAGATTGTACATTAATGCTTGGCGACTTTTTTCATATTTTCCTTCCCTGCCTTTCAAAATTCATAACTTTTTATTTTTCTGTTGACTTTATGTGAGAGCTTATTCTTTGCGTGACAAGTTGTGCTTTCATTTGGCACATCTGGGGTACATATGTTTTGATTAGCTTTTATAAACATATTTTGGGGTCCATAATAAAAACCTCAAAATTCTATCATTTTATTCATTTTGTTTCTACAGCGTTCACTCTGCATTAAAAATGACTTGACAATGTTGTCCGGTGGGTCATTACGATTACGGCGATACCAGATTTATATTGGTTTTATGTTTTACCGCTTTTATAAATAAAACATCACTTTTTAAAAATGAACGATTTTCCCAGGGTCACCGTATTCTGATGCCTATAACTTTTTTTTTTTTTTTTTTATTGCTTTGTTGATGGAGATATCGCAGGGCTCTTTATTTGCAGGACAAGTTGTACTTTTTATTGGTACCAATGTTCAGTATGTATGACTTTTTGATCACTTTTTATTGCTATTTTTGGGGGAATGCAAAGTGAACAAAATATGTTAATTTGTGCATTGCAGTATATTGGATTTTTTTTATATTTTTGGTTTTTTTTTTTAGTTAACCGAACGGGGTAAATAACGTTATTTTTTGGATAGTGTGGACATATACGCACATGGGGATACCCAACATTTGTTTAATTTTTTTTGCTTACATTATGTGTTTTTAAATATAAAGGTGACTTCTTTTTAACTTATGTTTTTTATTTTACATTTTTTAATTTTATTTTTTTTTTTACATGTCCGACAAGGAGACTTGAACCTGGGATCTCTGATCCCCAGCGCAATGTACTGCAATATATAGTATTGCAGAACATCACACATAAGCAGTCAGGAGGCCATTGCCTGGCCTCCTGGCTGACATGACAACCCCGTGGATCCTGCAATCTTATCCCAGGGTATCCGATCTTGCCTCCGGACTCCCAGGATGCCATGATCGCTATTGATCATGGCATCCAGGGGATTAATCCGCCAGAAATGGAGTATCTTCTGACTCGAGTGGCTGGTCCCAGACAAGTGCCGGAGGTAATACACCCTTCATGTGCCTGCGGCATTACAGAACTGTACTATTGCGGCATTGAGCATTAACTTTATGCTCAGCAGGACGTAATAGTATGGCACAAAGTAGGAAAGGGTTAAGAATTTGGTTGGGATTTCAGTGCAACGGAATTGCCGCTTTAACAGTTCCCACGTGATGGAATTGCTATTTAACTATATTGCAGAAAATTGTCAGATCAAAGACAGCAAGCAAAACAGACCCGCAATGGGGGCACCCATGATAGCTGAGTGCTGTATTTTATCTCCAGTTCTCCCATTGAAGTGAATGGTAGCAGGGGTGCAGTAGTGTCCACCATTGGTTCAGCTGCCCATGGCTGCATTCACAACCTCAGTTATCAGGATTGGTGGGGGTCTTAGTAGTCAGTATTAGCCTGTTACCTAGACCTTGCCTTAGACTAAGCCCCCCCCTTATCTCGGTGCCGAAGATAATTGGTGATGGGGGGGGGGGGGGCACAGTGACAGTAAGTAGACAGGAGGGAGGATAGTGTTAACAAACTGTAGTGTCTATATATTATATGGATGCTTAGGCTGTGTGGTGCTGTTGTGCAGTGATTGTATGTGACGTGCACCATTCTTGCAGGGGTTGGGGGGGTTAATGGCTTAGGCTAGGTTCACACTTGTGCCATGCGCTCTGTTCGTATCCACAGTGGGACCCAAACAACGGAGAGCCCATCCGCTAAAACAGTTACCCGAAGACACCGGTGGACCTCATAATTATATTCTATAATATTAGATTATACTCCATTAGATTATATCAGTATAAAACCGGTGGAAAGAAAAGTCCTCCAAGCAAGATTTTCGGAGGAATCTGCGACTGAGTCGCTTACGGAGACTCTGACACATATACGAACAAAGCCTCAATGGTGAATTCCCTGGTGTGGTGGAGGACAGGCTCAAACTGGCCCAACAAAACTCACCAGATCTTGTGGAAGACAAGGAGCCTCTACATAAGGGGTAAAGTATTACCAGGTTCCCTCTGATAACAGGTGACCAATGGAGGTCCCGGCGGTGGGAAATCCTGCGATCAGCTTATCTTTCCTGAAGAACCATTTACTTTTGTGCCACTTTTATTTCAGTTTTTATTTCAAATTTTCATGTTTTATTTATTGAGTTTTTCAATATCATAAATTTATGGATTGAGTTTATGATTTTGCATCTTTAATGTTCATCATTTTTTTACAAGTCACTCACTTGATTTTACTCCTCTCATTTATAGCACATTGATAATTCAACGATCAGCAATATACTTTCCTGCTTTAGTGGCCGTGATAGCAGATAGAACTAGACGGAAATACTTTGGCATTTTCAGCAGTACGGTAAATAAAAGTAAATATTTGACTTTCTTTATTGGATGGGACAGAAGAAAAAAAACTACTAAGAACATTTGGGGGAGATTTATTTGTTCTATGCTAGTTTTCCAACAAAACAGTCAAAACCTCAGGTTTGGGGCTTTTTAAACACTTGTCACCCAAAAAATTGCTGCATATGATTTTTAAAGAGCCTACACCACTTTCCAAATAGGGGACATGAGGAGGGTTTGCTGGGTTGGGGCCATCGGCTCAGTCAGATTTATTATAATTTTTGCCACTAATGGACATTATACTGTAAGGGGGTCACTGATGGACAATAAACTGTGTGAGGGGTCACTGAGGTGGTATCATACTGTTTGAGGGGTTACTGAGGGGCATTATACTGTGTGAGAGGTCCACTCATGGGCACTATACTATACGGGAGCCACTAAAGAGCGTTATACTGTGAGGGGCATTATTCTCTGTGAGTGACCAATAAGAGGTATTATATATGTGAGGGCCACTGAGGGGCATTGTACAGTATGGGGCATTATAATGTGTGAGGAGACAATAAGGGGCATTTCACTGTGTGGGGCCCAGTAAAGTGTGCAACCTCCGGCACTCTGTGCACCTAAACTAAAATCTGCGCCAGTTGGTGTAAATATTGGTAAATCTACAGCATGCCACTCTTACTTTTCAAAAAAATGGCAAGGGTAATGTAAAACACCATTGGCGCAAAATGTTAGTGCCAACACCAACAATACTGCTTGTGCTGCCACATAGTATCTCCATACAGCAGCACATGATATAAGTATTTTCCCTTGGAAATACAGATGTAAGAAAGTTTAACTTGACACTTAGAACTTGCTGCAGAGTAATATCTTATCACTGAGCACAACAAAGCCATTGAAAGGAACAAGTTCAATTTCTGTGCCACAGTGAAGCTAATGGATTAAATATCAAGTTAAACTTTGCTACATATGTACAGTATGGCAAGCAATGGAGCATGCCCTGATTTTTGTTCTGTTAGGGTATGTTCACACTACCATTAGTAATGTGCATTGTCTCATCCATCCGAGGACTTAGATGCTGATAGAGTGACTGATACCACCAGAACCCCCTCCATCTGCTTCCATTCCCATTCATTCTACTGTGAAAAAACATGACGTAAATTTTTTAGCAGAACAAAAATTTGCGCAGGCAGAACTTTTCCTTCCATACAAAAAGTAAACAAACATGAAGAAAGAAGTAAATGCAGATCGACCGTGCGGCATCTGCATAGGACACTCTCTCCCTGTTTAAAGGGGAACATTTACCCCATCTAGGATGCATCTCTTTGCATCCTTCAATAAGTCATTCACTGATTCCAGTGCAGTTGTAATTTTTTTCTCTAGCCCACAACATTCCCAAGCCATCAGTACTGTTAGTTTCAGCACACAGCAGGCTCTCTTCTGTCAAGTTTGTGGTCCTGGGCTGGAGCAAGCAAGCAGGGACAGCCCACCTGACAGTAGAGAGCTTAATTAGCATACTGTGTACCAAATCTAACATCACTGATTGCTCAGGAATGGTGGGGCTAGAGAAATAATTCCAACTGCACTGGAATCAGTGAAGAAGCACTTATTGAAGGATGCAAAGAGATGCATCCTAGAGGGGGTAAAAGGTTTCCTTTAAACACGGGTAGATTCCATCTTTGCCAATTCCATTTTTTCTGGAATCAATGGAGCGGCACCTATTGAGTTGGAGTTGGTGGAGGTAGTGAAAGCACTTTAAGTCAGCTGCTTTCACCCTATGATGGATGAGAGCAATGGACTATAATAAAGGTAGTGTGAACCCACCCTTAGACTTCAAAAGAATTCGGATGCATATGAAGATATAGTAGGGCCCATACACTTACAGATACTGTACTATGGTTTTGTACTTCTAGAGAGAGTGCAGAGTTGTTATACAACTGTGTGAATGAGGTCTTATTCTACATTTCCTTTATACAGGGATGCACAAATTAGAAATAACCATACAACATCTAAATAATGGTTTCCCACACCATTTACCCTCGGAAACATCTATTGATCTCCATGTGGCTATAGCCTGATAATTATGTCTGTAAAACAAGTAAAGAACCATAAATAAGTCTAACCCCACCAGAGAATAAACACAAGGAAAACAATTATGTGAAATTTCACTCTTGTCTCTTCCGTAAAATAATGTCAAATAATTTCATTCAAGATAATTAAAACCATTTCTCAATGTTAGAAAACAAGCAAGTACCCGAGAATATTTAGGGAGGGCGATTAGTGCACTCCAAAGAGTCCTTACATCTCTTACTCTTCTTAAACAATAAAAGAAGATTAAAAAAACATTTCCTTTAGGTATTCTTGGAGAAGTTTCCAATCAATTACAACATTGTGTGAATTCTAATGGAAGTTTCTGTACTTTAGCTGGTTTGGAGTGAAATACATTTCCTGGCACAAGAATGATTCTGGTGTATGTTGGAAAATAATTTTGTTAGCTTTTTAAAGCTATATATAGTTCAGTGACTCTTCGAGAATCTTATAGGGGTTATTTAATTAAGATTTCCCACTTCATTTCAAGGTTTTTCTACTTTTATTCACCTTTTCCCTGCTGACTGGATGCCATTTGATCCAGTTGACCTATTCAAGTCTGCTCTACATTATCGCTAATGTATTTGGGCATTTAAGGGTATATCCCTTGCACAAAGTACTTTTACATGAGCCAGAGTAGAGAACTGCTAAGTAAAAATATCATAAACTGGACTTTTATTCACCTTAGCCCTGATGGCTGGATGCCATTTAATCCAGGTGGCCTATTTAAGACTTCTCTACATATTTAGCTTTGATGTTCGCAAAGCAATTCAGCTCTAGTTTCCTGTATTATGTCTTCAGTGTTCAGCCAAAACCTGCTATACCAGTAATTAACACTTTCCTGGTTCTTGACTATTTTGCCATGCAACATCAAAAGAATAACTCTTTGGTGCAATGAGAGCAATGGTGGTGCGCTTGTTGCACCAAACAGCTCATTAGCATGTCAGGAACAAAGCTAAAATCTCAAACAGTGGCGTCGATTGAGAAGCAGAAACAATGATTTGTTCACATGAACCTGAGAGATCTGACTGTTGATGTAATTCACTAGGGACTGTTCTCATTACACTGTGCTAACAGCCACTGCCTAAGGGTCAATGTACTGTCCCCAGAACTGTTCCTGGGTCTGATCCCATCCAGCCTTATGTCCCTGTGATTTCTGATACAAGCTGTTAAGTTCCAAAATTGCTCTTGAGTGTCATTCCTGGCACTTGCAGTTCTTCTTCTGGTTTCCATTGGATGCTACATATAGATATTACATGTAGACCACAACCTGGTCCTGCTTTGGTGAACACACTTCAGTGCTTGGACTTTGCTTGTAGCATTTTCTGGTCTCAACCTTGGATTGATCCTTGACTCTGTCTCTGGTATCTCCCAGTTCTGAATCTGAGGCCTTCTTCTGCAATCTCCCTGTTCTGTCTGAGGGCAACTCATGGTCACTGCTCCTGTCGGCTCCTGGTTCTAACCTTGAATTGTGTGCCTGGCATCTGAATCTGAGAACTGCTGATGGTGGTTGCTTCTAGTATTTCCTGATTCTGTGTGACCTACATCTTGTGGCTTCACCTGATGTCTGTTCTCCTGGTTGCAGCCCTTGGACGGTTTCTGCTGTCCTAGTCCTCTTCTGCCCTCCATATCTAATCTCAGCTCAAGTGGGCCAGCTATGCTGTATCAAAAACACCAACTCAGCTCTGCCATTTCTCTACTATGAACTCAGCTCTGCTACTTGTCAACTATCATCTGAACTCTGCTAATTTTTAAATATGAACTCGGTTTGCTGCACTATTGTTTCCAGATCTTTTAGCAAAGTCTGTAATGGAAGATCTTAATGGAGTCTCTGAGGAAGATGTCAACCTAGCCTAATGTGAAAACAATAGCCAGTATTTGTTCCTCAACTACCTGATGTATTACTACTAGGTAACCTATATAAATATAAATTTTATATTGACCCATCTGTCCTTCAGAGCCAATTGTTCACAGGATGGAGTTGTGTATTGTATTTTAAGGTGGATACCCATAGCCTGCCATATTGTACCTTTGTATGACTCAAGAAAAAATGTGTTCCATGAAACATTACATGCCATATTATGGAGGTAGGGAAGAATATAATGCCTCACACAAAAACATCATACATCAGCATATGAAGTGTCTATGCTGCCCCAATAAGGACCTATATGGTGACGTCCTCAAGGCTCTCCATGGGAGTGCAAACTGGTCCTTTATAAAAGCTCAAAACAACATTTCTACCCATGACTAATACATTACGCCCTATAAATGAACCTTGGTATAATCTTTAATCTATGCTAATCGAATCTGATCTTTTTTTCGCATGATACAGTAATGAAGTAATTATGGGTCGTAAATTGTTTTAGCCTTATTTTGGTTTCATTAAAATATTAAGCATTTTTAGACTAAAGATTCCTTTTTTGCGAAAGTCGTTTAAACAGCTATTACATTTAGTGCACTACCACACTATTAAATAATGCAGCTGGAATCCCAACTAAATACTGTACATGGGCTTCTGAGCCACGCTGCTATGATTGTTTCATTTATTCGTAATGAGCACAGCGGTGAATCTTTGTTTAATGTAGAACCCTATTATCTACTAGAAGATTTCCTTAACCCATAAACCATTGGAAAACTGCATAAGGAATAATTATGATGCACAAAAAGTAATGAATCAGTAGGTGTCAAATGATCTATTTAAAGGGTTAAGGACCCTGTATAAATTGATATCGTTCTCAGAGTTGATTTCAATTACTTTTCCTGAATCTTTAATTTCCAGGTGTCAGAGATGGGACCAATTTTTTGACCAATCTATCGATTTCGACTACAGCTTCAAAATAAAATGAGGAGAGACTTTGCTTTTATACAGAAATCCAACTTTATATCGCAGATTCTGGGGATTTCTGTTCAGTTCTGGTGATTTTTGGTGAATTCTAGGGACCCTCTTGTGTATACTAGCATCATAGGTAAGCGACCCTCATAATGTATGAGCGTCTATTAACTCTTTAGCATAGGATCGCTTTATTGTTAAGTGTCTTCAGGCTGGAAGGCTTCTTCATCATGTTGTTGGCTTAGTTTCCTGCCAGGGATGGTTCTTATGATATTTAAGCCTTGACGGGTTACTACCAGGTAGCACGACCTGACCTGATTTTCCACTTACCACGTGGGATGTCTTGGACATGTACCCATAGTGGAATCACTATTAACAATACACCTGACAACATTGGCCGTATTATTGGCATCTGACATTATTTCATCATTCTTGACCATCATCCCCCAAAATATATACTGTATATATAATATACACACATGGACAAAACTGTTGGTACCCCTCGTTTAATGAAAGAAAAATCCACAATGGTCACAGAAATAACTTGAATCTGACAAAAGTAATATATAAAAATTCTATGAAAATGAACAAATGAAGGTCAGACATTGCTTTCCAACCATGCTTCAACAGAATTTTTTAAAGAAAACTCATGAAACAGGCCTGGACAGAAATGATGGTTCCCTTAACTTAATATTTTGTTGCACAACCTTTTGAGGCAATCCCTGTAATCAAACGATTCCTGTAACTGTCAATGAGACTTCTGCACCTCTCAGCAGGTATTTTGGCCAATCCTCATGAGCAAACTGCTCCAGTTGTCTCGGGTTTGAAGGGTGCCTTTTCCAGACGTCATGTTTCAGCTCCTTCCAAAGATGCTCAATAGGATTTAGGTCAGGGCTCATAGAAGGCCACTTCAGAATAGTCCAATGTTTTCCTTTTAGCCATTCTTGGGTGTTTTTAGCTGTGTGTTTTGGGTCATTATCCTGTTGCAAGACCCATGGCCTGCGGCTGAGACCAAGCTTTGACACTGGGCAGCACATTTTTCTCTAGAATCCCTTGATAGTCTTGAGATTTCATTGTACCCTGCACAGATTCAAGACACCCTGTGCCAGATGCAGCAAAGCAGCCCCAGAACATAACAGAGCCTCCTCCATGTTTCACAGTAGGGACAGTGTTCTTTTCAAGATATGCTTCATTTTTCCATCTGTGAACATAGAGCAGATGTGCTTTGCCAAAAATTTCGATTTTTGTTTCATCTGTCCATAGGACATTCTCCCAGAAGTTTTGTGGCTTGTCAACATGTAGTTTGGCAAATTACTTTGTCAGATTCAAGTTTTCTGTGACCATTGTGGTTTTTTCTTTAATTAAACGAGGGGTACCAACAATTTTGTCCACATGTATAACTTATCATTTTATTTTATAATGAATAATATATAAAAAGATTAATAGAATAATATTTTTATTTTCCGACCACCCAAAACTTGTAAAAATACTAACAAACTTTTAATGAATTCCTAATTTAGGAACTAACTTTAATTCCCTGTAGATATTCAACTAATTAAAAGTTTTAATAATCCAAATAATAAAAAAAAAATCTAGTTCAAGTAGCCAAAAAGAAGGAAACTTCACCCTAATTGAGGAAATGTCCTGTAATTTGTACATATTTAACCTCCGGCGTCAGACAGAAAGCCAGATAGTTTAATGAAAGGGTTCTACCTTGTGAAAGTAACACGTTTGAGCAGCTTGAGCAGATGGAGAGCTCTGCAGGGATGAGCCATCCGTCAGTCCGTCAATGTATTAATCATGCTTTAACTATCACACGACACAAGCACTACTGTTGGAAGGTTTTAAGGCGTTTCATTCTGATTTTATGGTTTTCATGAGGAATAAGATTTGGAAGGCGAATTTCACTTGTTTGAAATTAAACTTTGAAAGTACAGAAATATCGATGGACATCTATGAGCAAATATTAGTCGTATGTGTTGTGCCTGGAAACATAGCCTAAATCTCATTTTTTACAGAATAGTTTAAGGCCCCACATAGTGAAGTGCAGCAAAAAAATGCTGCAGAAAAATACATGGCAGAAACGCATTTTTTCCGCAGTGTTTTTCATTGCAATTTCACAGTGTTTTCCTCAGCGGACTATCTGCCCCTATTATACCTATGTGGAAAATGCCAGCGTTTCCGCAGGTATGATTGTCTTGCTGCAATTTTCAAAAACACATGCGTTTTTGAAAATGCAGCTTTTCCGCTGCGTTTTTTTTTTTTTTTTTCTTTTCTGCAATGTGTGGATGGGATTAGCCAAAACATTTCAGCGTTCAGGCTTCAGCCTAAGGTCGGGGCCCCACGTGGTGGTTTTTGCCGCTGCGTTTTACAGCCATGGTAGCGAATCCCATCCACACATTGCTGAAAAATATGTGCAACAGAAATGGTGCCATTTCCAAAACCGTTGCGGTTTTGGAAATTGCAGCATGTCAATTATACCTACGGAAACGCCAGCGGTTTCCCTATAGGTATAATGGAAACATACAGACTTTCTGTGAAAAGCGCAACGCTCCCGCTACGTGGGACCTTAGCGTAAAAGAGGAAAGTTTGTTTCACCACTTGAGGATAAGGCCCTACGTTATGGAAAAGCTTTTTTTGTTGCAGATTGTGCTGCGGTTTTCTGAGCCAAAAACATCGAAGCGCTTCCTATATATTTCCCACTCCTATTTAAGCCACTCCTGACTTTGGCTCAACAAAACGCAACAAAGACTGAAAAAAGAGCAGCTTTTCCGCAATGTAGGTCCTTACACTTATGCAGAAAATGACCTATTGTTTAAATTCTTTTTTAGATGAAAAATATTTTTAAACTTTGGAGTTTTTTTTGTGATTTTCCATGTCACTACCTATACTTAAGAAATACTGAAATCTGCCCAAGATGCTAATAAACGGACTCTTCCTGTTCAGTAGAGATCACTTTTGAGCAGGCATCTAATTATCCTCACAGACAGGATTACAATAACACTTTACAGAAAACAGAGTCCACCATTCACAATGGGGTATGACAGATCACCCCTTCCCAGCACAATGACCTCTGCACAGGTCACAGAGCATGCCCACAACACTCTCTTGTAGAAGAATTAGTCATCTGCAGAGTACAAGAATACTTGTGGTTGCTGTAAAGCATATTTGTGAATGGTGTTAACAGCAGATCAGGCAAGATGGCTGTCCCCATTATCCTGTACAGAAAATAGAACAAAAAATCTCCTCTCCACAGGTAATAAATCACTCCCACGTCTGAGGTCACATGATGCTGTGAAGTTTCATTTGCAAGCTCACTCCCCCCTCCCTCCCGTGAGCAGCAAACACAAAGTGAGAGCAGGCAGATGCATCCTGGGAAATGTAGTTTGTTCACAGGTTCACTGCATGTAAACAGGGATACAAGGAGCAGCAAGTAAAATAAAGCCAAGAAAAGGATGCACAAGGGAACAGTGAGGATTTAGGACTGCTGTGGGTATATTTGCAGATAATTTTTGGAACCTGGATAACCCCTTTTAATGTGCACTGTGCAAAGAAATTAAAGGAGTAGCGCACCCTTCCCCGAATGATCATTTAGTACATGCAACATTTGTACAGAATGGAAATGTAAAATGGCCATGTGCCATCTGATCAGTTAGTGAATGAATTGCTCAGCAGTCCGTCTGGCTTTGCAGCTCTAACATGCTAGTGGGACAATCTTAAGAATTCCGGAGTATTTTGTCTTCTGTACTTACGCAGAGAATGCCTTCCTTATAAGCACCATGTGTGTCTGCACCATTAAGATAATGGTGTCACAATTCATAAATTTCATGATTAATAGGAGACTGTGCTTCAGCGATTCCTAAACTCATTAGTCTTTTTACATTAAAAAAAAAATAACAGCGACCAGCAGGGTGTTCATTTATTATTTTTGTACTTTCCTTAATTAGAGCCAATTTTATTCAATTATGATTTCAGTCGGGTTTTGTAAAATTGATGGAGGAATAAATCTCTGCTCTCTGTCCTATTGTTTGAGGAGCGACCCATAATCTCCTCTATTTTAGCCATTTAGACCTCAGTTGAACTTGGGAGGATGAATTATACTAATGTTTGAGCAGAGATTTAGGGACAACTGCGCAGGATCCTTAGTTAATCTCGGCAGGGACATAATCATATATCGTTTCCCGTTGTAATTTCACTAATTGCTTTTAAATATGTTCGTTTATTGCAATGAAGTCGATTATTTGTGTGTTCAGGGCGGCCATGTTTTTGGTTATGGACGTGTGGATGATCAATATCCTGTATAACTGGTTATATTTAATCCATTCATCACACTACATTGTACTTTACTATTATGCTAGCATTAAGTCTATTATGGAAGTCTCACTTCTGGTGTCATCCACCACTTCTACATGTAATAAGGTTGACATTTGGTGGACATTTTAGCATTACCTTTTTTTTTCTGCTTTCCCCTATAGATGGGGCTAATTCATTAACCCCGGTTACAGGAAGAATGCAGATGCCTGGTATGTACTACAGAACTGATCCGGGTCCACATGCAGTTCCCGACACTTCACATAACTGTTGGGTGGACGTTGCTTGGGCATGAACTCGAATGGCCACTTATGGATCCCCAAGTAGGGCTACTAAAAAGGTTAACCTTTCACCTCTACACTTCCCATGGTTTCATTAGTCTTGGCAGCAGCAGCAGCCTGGCACTGATTTCTAAAGTTATGTTTATGGTCCACTAGTGATGCAAACTTTGCGAGATTGGTCTCACAAATATTCACGAGGCTCAGGCTAGGTTCACACCTGCACCTGGATTCCATTCGGGGATTCCGTCCCCCATTCCACTCGAAAAATGCAGATAGTAAAGTCCGGCAAACAGGACTTTTCTCTCCACGTTTTCGGGCGGAAACCCAGCGGATCCCATTATAGTCTATGGGGTTCGTGGGTTTTCACGGGTAACTGCTTTTTAAGCAGATTGGGTTTCTGTTTTTCGGTTCCCCAAGCAGACCTGAAGAACATAAATCCCAACACAGGTGTAAACCTAGCGTCACCTGCAATTTTCAGTTCGGGGGTCTGCCGTGACATCTGCTCTTTTCCAGGGTGTTCCTGCTTCCTAGTTGGTGTCAGCAAGTGTGGCCTCTGTGTCCAATGTGACTGCTAAGACCCAAACACAGGCCTCGGCAGAACAGGTCAGAAGATAATGGGAAAGAAGACCAGACACCACATTGGAGGCTGAGAAAGGTGAGTCTGAGCTGTTTTCTATACTTCACCTGGGCCTTTTATTATAAATTAAAGACCCCAGAGTCTATTAAGACTCATGGGTTGTGATTGTGGACCGCAAAAATTTTTAGTTGAACTGATCCTGAAATTTTTGGGAAAACCTGTAATGATCCTGGTTCATTGCAAGCCAGTTTGCTCATCCCTATGGTCCATGATCCATCAGTCTTTCAATGCTTTACCATATAACATATAATATATAACAGTAAATGTATTTGTCGTCTTTATTAGCTACCACTTCTCAAATCATATAAGGAAATCCAAAACCTAAGTGTAGAGTAAACTGGTTCTACTGGTTCTTTTTAGGCAAATAATGAAATTCTATTCTTAGTAGTGTCTAATGCTTAATAATTAGCCTCTGTACATCTATACATGATAGATTGGGCTAGCCTAATGAAAAATACTATCTAAGGATTTAGAATGTAAACTGAACCTATGACCTCCTGAACCTGGATGGAGGTTGCTCCTGGCTCCGCTCTTCTAAATTGTGGGTTGATAATTATTATATCTATACACTTTGTACTTACTGTTATTGGTGTATGGGTTTTAACATCATCAGAGAATTGAATACATTCATATACGGCACTTGCTCACTGTTGTTCTCTGTTGCCATCCATTATCACATAATTGTATATGTACATATGGGCAGTACTGTTGTTCGCTGTTTTGTATTTTATTTCCCAACCCTTGTGTATGATTAATATGTATATTACACACTATATTTTTGGAGCGAAGGCTAGCTACTACCTCCTCCTCCTTTCATTTAATGTTTTTAAACAAATTTTAATAAATGTTCGATCTATTTTATTATCCAGTTTTAATAGTTTTATTAATTATTCATTTTTGTGACTTTGGTGTATTTTATTAGGTGACATTTTTAGGATTGTTGTGATTAAACTATTCTCCCTTAGAGCATACCATAGCGGTCACTGATCTATACACATCATGCAAATCAAGGCAAATGAAGGCAAAGCATACAATAGAGTGTAGATACTACCTCCCGGGTCATCGCCCCATCATAACATACAGAACCTCCCCCCCTTCTTTCACACTTTACTTCCTCAGCTCCTATTGTACTGCAGTCTGTTCCCTCTGACATAAGCCTTCCCTCTTATCTTGTGCAGCTGCAAACCTCCAGAGCTTGGCTGCTGTACACATCTGACACACCACCAACATGCTGTGATCCCGACTGCTGACCCTTGCCGTGCACAAAGACTGGAGCAACTTTTTGGCACACAAAAATTCTACTTTGCCTGCATCTCCTTATACGAGATACCATGTGCAAGCACAGCTCGTAGGTAAGTATATGACTGCAACTTATTGTCTGCATGATCTCAATGAATGATATAATCCTTCAAGTGCAAACTTATGTGTCAGATCTGTAGACCATGTGTATACATTGCAGGAATGAGGTCAGGCTGGGATTCTGGGCAGAATCAGGACGGATCTGATTTTACAACAGACTTTTATTGCCTTTGATAAGTCTATACATGCTAATCTGTTTATAGACATGACAGATGGTTTGCGAAAAAGTAATGAACTCCAGAACAGAGTGCAAGGGGAGATAAATTTGTCTAATGTGACGTCTCATAAAAAGTCGTGAAATGCCAGTAATTTGTCGTAAACAATTTAAATGGAATAAAAATGTAACGGGAACTGACAGCGACTCAACATGGGATTCTCCTGCACAATATAACCAATATCTAGTCACTTACTGGAGGACACTAAATACTCTGGATGATGGGATTACAGTAATAGGCAATGGTTCTTTCACCAGAGGTAGCAGAGTTGGGTTTGTCAGTTGTAGAATTTAGCACAATGAAAGTTATTTGATGGCTTTTGTCACAAGTAAATAATGTAATATAATTAGTATTATAGCTTTTATTATAATTAATATAATATAAAAAGGAAACTAATCAGATACAGATATAACAGAGCTGGGTTTGCCATTTACCTTATTTTGTACATCCCAATAGGACTGAAAAATGCAATGAATGTTACCTGCATTATTGTGAATCTTGGTAGTAACAAACTCAACCCTTCCACATTGACACACTAAGGCAAAGCTAAATCTATTTGTTAGGTACAATTCCTATATTCATAGTCCATTTCTGACCAATAACTGATTTAGTGCTTACTATTAATAGCTGAGACTCTTAGCCATGAAAGGGAAATGTTCCCATTGATGGGGCAAATTCCAATTTGCAAGAATTAATATTTTTCTTTACACAATAATTAACAAATTTTTAATGATGATGACCATGTGAAGTGGTCAGCTCAGGCCAGCTGATCAGATGTTATTGGTCTGGCTAATGTGATGTTTCGATGTGTCAGATCAGATTTTGCTAGTTATAGTTAATAACAATTGACCCCACAATGACCATACATATAGTATACAGTAGCTGTCACTATAAGCTATGCCTCCCACCTCCATCATATATGGAAGGAGCCATTGCCAGAAAACTTCGCTCTCATGGGTGAAAAGGATTGGGCTTGTTGAAATTCAACACTCACTATCTTTCTTTCTTACATCTACCCCTGGGGGACAGTCTAAGGCCCCATGTCCATCTCAGACTGTCTATATTGTAAACTATCTTGTAAACAGATTTTAATCTTATTCAATAGACCATTTACACGCTCCAATCAGATTGATTGATTTGGCCTGATTGTTTAGAAATTTCTATGCAATCAGGCCAAATCAATCAATCATCAATCATTATGTACATTATAGCATTTGAATGATTGAAGGTCCTTTGGGGCCATCTCATTTATATTGGGGGGACTACAGGAGGTCTGTGGAGAATTTGAATTTCCAAAATGTCTGAAATACCATTTTCAATAGATTTTTCTTCAATTTACAGATGCAGCAATGCTTAACTTGACAGTGATATCTAGCACAAAACATAACCAAAGCCATTAAAGTCAAGTTTTACTTTCTTGCAGCAATGTTACATGGTAACATGTTAAGTTAGTGTTCCACATCTGTATGTACAGAGCATAGAGCAGGGGTAGGCAACCTTCAGCACCCCAGCTGTCAAACTAAAACTCCCAGCATGGATACTCGCTCTGCTGTTCTTGGAACTCCCATGGAAGTGAATGATGCATCTTGGGAGTTGTAGTTTTACAGCAGCTGGAGTGCTGACAGTTGCTGACCCCTGGCATAGAATGTTGTTTGTTCTTTTTTTTTTTTTTTTGTAAGGAGTATTCCGGATTTGATCCGATAACTGCTAGATCAGTGGGGGGTCCGAGCGATGGGACCCAACCAGTCCCATGGTCCTCCATTCTACCACACTTAAATGGAGCAACAGTTGAGCATGCGTTCTGCTGCTCTATTCAAGACTCGCCAATCTAGCTGGTATAACTGTCCAGTGAGTAGGTGATCAGGTGATCTGACCACAATACCTCTTTAATGAATGGACTGCATCCAACAAGCCGATCATTCATCCCCGAATATGCTTGGAGCTCAGATAATTCGGGACTTTGGTCATGAGATACATAGACATGAGGGGTCCTCATAGCAAGGATTGAAAAAGGAGTTCCACTTTTGGGTTGGTTAACACCATCACATCTCTACTCACCAGACACAAGACATCTTGCTTATTTATCTGTATGCTTTCCAAGAGCCTTGTGAAGTATCAGTTACCAAACCCTTGTTGCAGAGGTTGCAAGTCCTTTGGAGAAGGGACCCCAGTATAGATTTTCACCACCAATTAAAATAGGGATGAGGTCTCATTCCTGGGGACCCATAGACTACCTCTATGGTGTGTAGATCTTGGGTTTTATAGTGCTATGCTGCTTTTATGTGGTTAGCCCTTTCACCTTAAGGCACTGACATCCCAGGATTGAACTGCACCAGGAGAATTATCTGCATGGAGTTTGCTTTCTTCCTCGTGCTTGTAAGGATTTCCTATTTTGTTTTTCAAAAACAGAATTAGAATTAATTTGGCTTCTTAAGAAATTTACTTTAGGGTTTGAGGAACATAGAAATGTGAGTGAATGGGAAAGAAACTCCATAAGTTAAGTAGATAACACAACTTTATATTAAAGTTGTCCCACTCTAGACATGTCCACATGATAGATGACTGAGCGCTAGGGGCCACTATGCTGGGATATAAGCAGTTGCAGTGAAGGAGTCTTCGTAGAGCGGCTGTTCCATTCAAAGTCAATAGAGGTGATGGAGATAGCCACATAGCGATCAGATATTTAAACAATGGCTAAGTCCAGTTACAGCGTGGCTGCGTCCGCTGGCGTATGTATAATGGCATCCTTAGGAGGGGTGACCAAATAGTGTAGATAGCTGCCAGCGATGTATGAAACTCCATCAGTGTACGTACAGCAGAAATCACAATGGGACACTTTAGTGATACTGATTGGCCTGTCCAATACCCCTTGCAATAGAGAAGGGTAGCATGTTACCATCTGGGTATTTTTCCTTCCCATTTGTAATGTGATCATAGAAATGGGAGAACTTAAAGGGGTTGTCCAGTTTCATACAAATATCTGTATGATTCAGATGTTTGTATAATGAAAAGTTATACCGTTTGCCAATATATTCTGCATCCATTCGTCAGTTTTCAAGATCTTTTTGCTTTTATTCATTCTGCTTACTTCCAGTGGATCAAAATCAGTCCATGGTCATGTGATGTACAGTCCATGGTCATGTGATGGACACACAGGTGTATGGCTCGTTATAGTCACAGCGCAGTAATCAGACATCTGCCTGGTAACGAGCTGTGCACCTGTGTCCATCACATGACCGTGTACCATATCACATGACCATGGACTGTATATCACATGACCGTAGACCATATCACATGACCATGGATTGATTTTATCCATTGGCAGTAAATAGAATGAACAGCAAGCAGAGATCTAGAAAACCGTGAGGAATTGATACAGAAAGTATATTGGAAAATTGTACAACTTTTCATCATACAAACAATAACATTTGTCTCCAATATTAGTTTGAACAACCCCTTTAAGTAGATTCACATACAGTTCATAGAACAGGCAATATGGTTAGTCCCATATAGATATACTGTAGAGCCTTTATGTAATGAATATCCTTATGTAGCTGTCTGCTAATAAAAAAAAAAAAAAAAAAAAAAAAAAGGTTAATTCTAAGCTCTTTCCAATTTCACAGTAAAAATCATCATTTTAATTTACTGCATGATATACAAATTGTGTTATAAAATAACATTTTAATAGAAAAGACTCTGCACAGAGCCGGGGTCTGCAGCTGCTTACTACGACTGGCTGCCTGCCATCCAGATGTGCCCAGCATCGTCAGCATGTTAATCCTCCATTCTAAATGCTCTTTCATAGATGGTGGTAGAAGCAAATGGTGCCAAGCGGTCACAGATGATTATTATTATTTTTTTCTTAGGCTCTATTCAGAGCCTGTTTAACGGATGCAAAAAACGGACACACACAGATGCAAATGGATGGCCATCATTTACATAGGCATCAATGTTACAAAAAATGGATCCATTGCTGTTTTTTTTTTTTTTTTTTTTTTTTTTTTTTTTAAGTACACACAAATATAGTATACCATACTTTTGTGTCCTTTTTTTTTTTTTTAACATTGATGTCTATGTAAATGGATGGTGATCTGTAAAGAATGTTATCTTAAAATAGCCTTACTTGTATAGCTCCAACATATTCCAGTACGCTTTATAGGCATTGTGTCACTGTCCGATATATGGCTCACAATCTAAATTCCCTCCAGTGTGGAAAGAAACTGGAGTACCCAGAGGAAACCCCACACAAATACAGGGAGAACATGCAAACTCCTTGCAGATGTCCTTGGCTGGATTTAAACCCAGGACTCGAGGGCTGTAAAGTATAAGTGCTAACCACTGAGCTAGATAACAGCATAGCAGGTTTTGGAGAACAAGGGGCCCATAACTATTCAGGGGGTCGCTTCCTGCATTGAAGGCTCCATGATGTATGTTGAATGCAGGCAACTTGGATGGTAAATTGCTATAAACTCATGTATTTATTGGAAAGCACAGCTGACTGAGCTTTGCTATGCAGAGAGCCAGACAGGAGCTGGCGAGGGGGCATGAGTCTGAGCTCTGATACTGTCCAATCATCGGGAGCCTGTGTCAGAGCTCATACTCACGCCCCCTTGCCCGCTCTGGACTAAAACCGCCCACTTGACAGTAGAGAGACTAAGCAGACATTATAACATAATTGAACGTCCACAAGAAAGTAGATCATGAACTAATACTGACAACCCAAAATTGGTGACAGACGCCCTTTAAATGCTCACTAACATTTCTGTAAATTTTGCATACATCAATAGTACAAGCAAGTCCACTTATCAGGCTCCTGTGCTCCTGTCCTTGCTCCTAACCTGACACTCACTCTGGAATCTCTTGAATTCTGTCTTGGTCTCCCAAGACACTGTCAGCTCACTGAAGTATCACATTACATGTGTCCATAGAAGTGTATGGAGGGGAGGTGAGATACATGCAGTCATAGGCTTGTGGAGCTAATGGTGAGTTTTATATCTCACCCCAAGTGCTTTATTCACATCATGTTCATTACTTCTCTATAATATCCTAAATGGTGAAGCTGCATATGAGTGAGAGAGGGAGCAGAATCTCCTGCTTTTCCTGTGTGCAGTCTATGGGATATATCATGTCAACTAGTTTCCACCCACTTGCTCAGGGACACCTGAAAATTGGAGACCTGCCAAGGGGAAAACTCATTACACAAATGCAGCATACAGATCCTGGAAGGGATAGATACATGGCTTATTGTGAAAAGTTCTGTACTCCTTAAGGGTGGGTTCACACTAATTATTTAATGGCCATTGGTCTCATCCGTCACATTAACAGATGCAGATGGAGCCGCCTCCGTCGGGTGTCTGTCTACATTCATCTCCATGCAAAAAGATTTCTTCCGTTATGTTTTTGACTTTTCTGATGAAAGAATGTGTTACATGCAGGACTTCTTCTTCTATTATAAGAGTAAGCAAACATGATGGTAGAAAGCGTCCATTTTTTTTTTTTAGATTATAGTCAATGAGAAAGGACACTGACAGGGCTCAATCTGCATCTGTCACTTTACTAATGTTAATGTCCGTTGCTCTCATCCTATGACGGATAAGAGCAACAGACTGTAATAATGGTAGTTTGAGCTTCCTTTACGGTATTTGTAACCAATTTCTCAAATTTATCACTTCATGCATCCCTTGTCTGTAGACATGCTACACGTAACCAGTGCTAACCCCAGAGCTGAGCTGTCACTTCTAAATTGACTTCTTGGAAATTGAAGAGCAGCTGTCATTTTGGCAGCATGTGCAATCAATAACAATGTGAGAAAGTACAAGAAATGTTAGATTAATGGTGACAATCAATATGTCTGCATTTGCTGTTACTTTTGCAAACATGAGAGAGAAATGAGTCTGCCCTTCATCTCACCAGCATGATCTCTGCTGGATTTAGCAATCTGGTCACCCCATACAGTTGCGAGGAAGAGTTTTGTGAATATACAAATTAAAAATTAGGTTATAATAGAGACATATAATTATATAGAATTCAGAATAGGTGATAACCATCTAATTGTAAGCAAAAACACCAACCAACAAGTTGGACACCATAAGTGAGTATTGGTATGTATGGGATTTCTCCTTTACCCGGCCCGTGTGTTCCCTGGTCATATGTTCATGCAGTATATATAATATTTTTGCTTGTGATTTTTTTAGGCAATTAAATTTCACATTATAATTGGCTTACATGTGTTTGATTCCTTACTTTAGTATTGTGTAGCTGTATACTGCACTAATACAATTTTTTACCTTTTTGCCTTGAGGATTTCTTGGGCTTCAGTGCAGGAATTTACTCTTTGAGGCTGAGGCCCCACATTGCGGAAAAGCAGCTTTTTTGTTGCAGATTTTGTTGCATTTTTTTTGAGCCAAAGCCAGGAGTGGATTGAGCAAAACGTAGAAGTATAAGAACTTCTTATATATTTGCCATTCCTTTTGTAGACATTCTTGGCTTTGGCTCAAAAAACCGCAGCAAAATCTGCAACAAAAAAAGCTGTGTTTCCAGAATGTGAGGCCTCAGCCTAAGAGGACCGTTTCCACCTCCACCAGCTCTAGTGCTTTGCATTCTTTATTAGGTACCACTCCACTGACTCTATAGCAGTTGGAATTTTTCCTCTAGCCCCCACTGTTCCTGAGCAATACATTTTTAGTTTCACCACTACTGTTCTCTACTTTTAAGTGGATTGTCCCAGACTTTCTGATTCCCACCTGGGACCACCCAGCTGACAATAGAGCTTAGTTAGCATATTAGTTGCTCAAACTAACACCATCTATTGCTCAGGAACAGTGGGGGCTAGAGGAAAAATTCCAACTGTGCTGGCATCAGTAGAGCAGCACCAGTTGAAAGATATCAGGAGTAGAATACAAGGAGTTAGACTTGGTGGAGGTGGTTAAATGTCTACTGTAAGTCATATTCCTTTTATATTGATAAATTTAAGAACCTATTGGATGGGTTTGGACATCAAATAATGTATCAAAGTGAATGATGGCCGATTCCGCACTTAACACGTTTTACACGTGGAACTTCCATGCTTCGCATGTAAGAGGGCAAGCCTTATTTTTCATTGTAATATATGTAATTATTGTCTGTTTATTGTAGTCCCTTGTGTATGCCTGCTTATTGTCCCAGTGTCATGTCCCCTACTACAAGCATGACTCCCATCGCAACTCACATACTGTCACTGGGTCAGACACTGACAAGAGGTTGTGGGCCCCCCAACATGTACCCCACTCATGCTGGACATATGTCTCATATATGCCATTCATTTGCTATACACATGTCACACACATCAGTTACAGTCATGTGCTAGACACAAATCAGTCATACAAGTTGCATCCATGTAGTATTGTTAGCCCAATGACCTACTCCACACACAATAGTATCCTCTCTGCAGCAACAGTCAACTTATGCTCCAAGAAGGGCCAGAGTGATCCCTCACCTCTGTGCACAGGCGACGTTTGCCCTTGAAATCTCATAAATCCTTTTATTTAAAAAAAAAAAAAAAAAACTTAATTTCTAACATTGAAAATCAGTGATCTAACCATAAGTATATGAAAAGAATATAGTATTTAGCAATTGTATGACCCCATGCGCTGTTACGGTACCATGGACCACCCAGAAGAAGTGATATTGAGTAGTCACGATACATCTATGCAAAAGGAATTTACCTAAAATTACTTAAAAATTGCAACAGTTTTATTGCATGCAGAGGCTTTACCTTCAATGGGGGCTAAAAAGGGTTATTTGTACACTGTATTAACCCTAAAAAGTGGCTGCAGTATTATTGGAAAGTGACCAGAAACTTCACAAAGATTGTCTTCTGCTGAACCTCATTGCTTATGTGGGCTCCAGTCTATATGGGGTCACATAGAAAAACTTTGTGGTACTGTAACACCAGTATTATTGATAAATATACTGCCTGGTCCTATGTATCCAGATTAAGCCTAAAATCTGCAGTAGTGGCAGGTGACCAAAGATACAATATCTTCAGAAGGACTGTCTTCTGCTAAACCTTTTTGGTTGCGTTTTGGGCTCCAGACTATCTTCTGCTGAAAACTTCATGGTATCACAAAGACTGTAACACTAGTATTATTGATAGATATAAAGCCTGATCTGTATTGACCCAAAAAATAAGTGCAGTAATGCAAGTGACAAAGGTTGCAATATGTTTGGAAAGGTGGTCTTCTGTTACACCTCACTGGTGGTGCTGTGGGCTCCAGTATAGAATACTGTAGCTTCTCATTGTACAGTATTAGGATTATTGATAAATAGGCATCAGGACTTTTCTCTATGCCAATTTCAGACGGAAAGTGGGTGAAAACCCCATTGTAGTCTATGGGTTTCTTCATGTAACTGATTTTTAAGCGGATAGGGTTTCTGGAAACCCGAACGCTAGTGTGAACCTAGTGTGACCCAAGTATTTTCAGAAATGTCTTCTGCTGAAACTCATTGGTTGTGATGTGGGGTGCAGTCTACAGATGCCTTAGTGTGTCTCTTCAGTCTATGGAGGCCTCATGGAATAGCTCTTCATGGTATCACAAGGAGTGTAACATTAGTAGTATTGGTAGATATGGTGTTTCATTCTATGTATCTGCATTAAACAAAAAATGTGGCTTCAGTATCGGTGAGTGACCAGTTACAGTACCTTCAGAAGGGCTTTCTTCTGCTGAATCTTGTTGGTTACGGTATGGGCTCTAGTCTACAGAGGCCTCATGGAATAGCTCTTCCAGGACTGTTTCAGTAGTATTATGGTAGATATTCTGTCCTATGTATCTGCATTGACCTGAAAAAGTGGCTGCAGTAGTGGCAAGAGATCAAAAGTACAGCATCTTCAGAAGGGCTGTCTTCTACTGAATCTCGTTGGTTGTGTTATGGGTTCCAGTCTACAGATACCAAGTAGAATAAGGCTTTCTGGTACTGTATCACTAGTATTATTGGTACCAATAGAAAAAAAGGATTTCCACACAAAAAAATTGGATTCTTTTTCCCATGTAAAGTGACTGATCCTATGCACCTGCATGAACCCATAAAATTTACTATAGTAGTGGCAAGTGACTAAAGTGACAATATCTTCAGAAGAGCTGTCCTCTGCTGAACCTAGTTGGCCGTGTTGTGGGTTCCAGTGTACGGAGGCCTCATAGACTGGTAACACAAGGACTATATGACTAGAATTACTGATAGCTAGGCAGCCTGACACTATGTATCCACATAGATTGAGATATTTGGGTTCTGTCTAGCTCCAGTATATATCTCACAGCTTTCCTCCATGCTTCCTTTCTGGAGCGGTTTTGACTCGGCCTCCGTGATCGGTCAGGTGTGAGATTAAGTAAATTTGAATAGTTTTGCTTATTTACATCCAAGTGATACTGTATGTTAGGATAATGCCAGCTCACCGAGCCGTACTGAAAGGCCCAGGGCACATTACATGCTCTTATTTGAGAATGTGATTTAACAGTAATTACTTACAATGGAAGGCACATTGCCATTTCTAAACACAATATATGCAGAGAGGTTATTATACTATGGAAATATGACATCTTTTAGCGGTAGCTTTTTTGTTATGTTTCATGTGGCAAATAATTAAAATGGAAAAATATGCAGAAACATATAATAAACTGGTTTATTGGTTAACAGAAGTATTCATTATTCCCCATTTGTCCCTGTAAATTATACAGTAGGTGTGCTCCCCCACATAGTACTCAAGCCCCCTTTTGTGTCAGTCTGCACAGAATCTCTCCTAGACTATATGCTGTTGACAATTGCGATTTTATCAGGAATGGGTTAATTTTCTCCTTTCTGACAGCGGAAGGCTGTGTATCATAAATCTCTCTAGGTTACCAGATGGCAGATTTAGTAAACTTGTAGTGAACAGACTGCCAGCCATCAAAGGCAATCAGAATAGAGATCAAAGAAGTTTACCCAACCCTAGCGTGTTGAGGTTAACCTGTGGCTTCTGGGCCTGGTCATCTGGACTATTGTCACTCCAGTGGTTATACCATACTTCCTATTCTGTGATTTGGTGTCTCGTGATTATAGAAAGCTTTACATTACCGTTCCAATCTCTTTATCGCTGAGACAGAGATAGTGGAGTGGCTGCCATGTGACAGCTACTCTATTTCATGGTAGTAAATTTGACATGTGACTTCCATTTACTTTTTGATCATTAGCAAATGTAATGCTTGACTATCTATGTCTGACACATCTCATTGAAGGCATTATCATTATTCCCCTGGGGAAACTGTTGGAAACTGTAACAATAATGGTTAATCATATTAAACTTTATTATACAGTGTCAATATATTCTGCACGTTACAAATCAAAGGGTGCAGATAGAGGCAAAGACAGGCATTAAAGAGCAACAAACTTATCCACATATTCATCCATAGGAGTGAGGGCCTGGCTCACGAGCTTACAATCTATAAGGAAATAGGTAATACGGTAGTTTGAAAAGTATATAGGGTTAAACATAATTCCACTTTTTTGGTACTTCTATTACTGATCGCTGTATAATAGATTCCAGATGGTGCTTTGCATATACCTCCCCCCTCTGCACAGGACATCAAATAATGTATGCATCCGTTTCTTGGTCTTACCAAGATGCTTTTTGCATTTGGCACTATTCATTTAACGTATGCATGCATCATATATTATGGAAATTCTGATTGGAAGCAACATCCTAAAGGCACCATTCACATTGGAAGAAACCTGGTTTTAAATTGTAAGTGCTACTAGTTTAACATAAATGTATTGCTGGGATGTCATTAAAAAGACTTCACACATGCCATAGTCGTGTCTGTCTTCCTGAACAGGATTTTCCCGTCTTCCCCAGAAGGTTACTTGGAAGCTCAAAGACAATAAGGTGAATTTCCTAGTTTGGTAATCATAACTAAATTCTAAGGTGGCACAAAAGTGATAAAGTTCTTGTTTTGCTCAATGATCTGGCCATTTTTAAAGCAGAATAGGGTAGCACCCGTAAAGCTGCGTGAGCCAGTCACCAGCCAGTATTTTTGTATACTCAGATATGATGTACATGGCGCGTGGGGATTACTACTAAGTGAATGGATCTCAGGTTCTTAGGAATAAAATAGAAGGGGCTAAATAGAGAAAAATTACAGATGTAGCAGCTGCAAATAAAAAAACCCAAAATATAACTCATACAATGGCTAGGAATAGTGTTCCTTATGTACACATATTGCCCTATTTATTTATGCAACATTCCAGACACATCTGTTTTTATAATACACACTTGATAAAGGGCAAGTCCTGAAATGCGTTGTGTGTCGCCACTTGGAATAAAACGCTTTGCACCTGGACCAGCGCTTGTTTGCCTCTATTTTGGGGTATCCATCTATACCCTACACCACTCTATTAAATCTGTTTTATGTTCAGTATGAGGCTGGAGGGGTACCTGACACAAGGTTTGGTGTTCTGAATCGTTTCTTATGAAGCTTGATATCCACATGCTGATGGTTTCCTTTTGCCATTACAGAAAATACTGCTGCCTGTGCTGCCATTTCAATCTAAAAATGTATTATCTTCAATTGGCAGTCCCAGCACTTCTATCGGTTTTATGCAGGTAAAGTTTTTGCATTTGTTTTTTTTATATTTTTGTAATTTTTTTTTATATTTTTAGTTAATGTTAATTTATTGCTTTTATATTGGGTTGCCTTAAAGGGGTTTTCCCACAAAAAGCAAGTTATCCCTAATCCATAGGATTGGTGGGGGTCTGACCTTTCCGAACCCCACCGATTAGGAGAATGGGGGATGAAAGTTCTGCATACACTGCTCCATTCATTTCTATGGGAGATAGACCAGTGCTCCTATTGAAATTAATGGAGCGGTGCACACGCTGCCCATCCACTGCTCCATTCAGAACAAGGGACAAAAGTCGCCCATTCTCCTGGTCAGTGGAGGTCTGAGTGGTCAGACCACCACCTATCTGCAAGTTATCCCCTATCCTGTGAATTAGAGAACTTCCTTGAATGGGAAAACGCCTTAAATTTTACAACTAACCATATTTTAGAAATTACTGAAAAAAATAGTATGTAAAAGTTCCAAAGGGAATGGTAACCTGAAGAACCTGGGTCCTAGTGCAAGGTCTATAACAGGGCCCCCACCTATCATATACCATATATAAATCTGATGTCTTCTCATGTGGCACAGAGACCTCGGGGCCCCTCCAGGCAGCAGACTGCAATGTGACGGCTTCCTCTGCACTCCTTATAGCTTTGCCACTGTTATGGGGCCAACAAAATTCATTTGTGTTTTCTTTCTAAATGATGATCGCAATCTGTAGAGAAATTTCATAAGGTTTCTCATAAATATGAATATTAAAGTCATAATTTTAACTTTTCTGTAAAATGTGATTTACAGTATCCCATAATCATAACTTTTGTTCATAATTATAGGACATAAAATTTCATATTTATGATTTTATAGCTCAACATTATGACTTTATTGTCAAATATATGTCTTTTTTTTCCTGCAAAAACTTGACTTGTGATGCCCCAGAGATAAAAATCATAAATAATATAAAGCTAATATCTGGAAAAAATGTAAAGGGTACGGGCTAATAATGATGGTTGTAATATCCCCGTATTATATGGACTGTATTACAGCTGCAAATCCAGTCTTGACTGTGGGGCTAATGATATAAACTAGATGCGTCATAGATACGATACGATATGATACCGTTATCTAACACAAATATAATGTGGTCCGTATAATATGACTATATTATGGCTGTCTGAATAAACCCTTAAAGGGATATTCTTATCTCAATCATGGTTAAGATGGGAATAGGCTACTGGATGCAATAAAAGATTGAAACTGTAGTCTGCTACCCATATGGGCAGATGTTGAAGCCAGGCCCACTTTTTCTGCACAAAGGATCGGCACATTGGGAGCAAGTGTGATCAAAAAGTAATTTCACCTTTTTAGAATGTAATTTTAGTGTTAATTTTTAATCCTGCAACCTTGTCCAGCCGGAATACACCTTTAAAGAAGAAATCACACCAAAATGTTATCTAGGTTTACTTGATGTAAATTGTAGTGAAGTTAGAGGACCTTTCACCACCTCCACAAATTCAAGCGCTTCACATCTGTTAATAGTTGCTTCTCCACTGATTCCAGCGCAGTTGGAATTTTTTCTCTAGCCCCCACCATTCTTGAGCAACAAGCACAGCTAGTTTAGGTGCCTGATGTGCTATGTAAGTTCTGTAGTCAGAAGGGCGGGGTCAGGCATGGGGGTGTGATTCAGAGCTCCAATCAGAAGCAGCCAGTGTCAAAGCTCAGAATCACACCCCTTGTCTGCTCCTGCCTGACATCGCCCTCCTGACAGTACAGAGCCTAAATAGCATATCAGACACCAAAACTAGCTGTGCTTCTTGCTCAGGAATGGTGGAGGCTAGAGAAAAAAAATTCCAAGTATGCCAGAATCAGTGGAGTAACACCTATTAAATGATACAGAGAGCTGGACTTTTGGAGATGGTGAAAGGTCCTCTTTAAAGGGGTTTTCCGGCCCCTAGGTGGCCTTTTACTGTGTCTATTACTGTTTCCAGCCTTGTCTAGTAGCTTTTGGCATTGGGATGTGGCTGGATCAGCTGATCAGTGCTAGGTCCGGGTGTCGGACTCCCACCGATTGGATACCAATGGCCTATCATCTGGATAGGTCATCAGAATAAAAAAGAAAACACCTGGGGGCTGGAAAGCCATTTAATCTATTTACAGTATCAGTGGTGGTATTTGTAAGCTATTTACTCCCTTCTGGTCCTCAGCTGTCATGTGACAGCAATAAGACTCCCAACTGACACAGCATCTTATGAGTGGACAGGAAGTCTGTTTCTCTGTTCGTTTCTATGAGAATTACATCAAGGCAGTCATAGTAATAAATAGAGAAACTGACGTCCTCTCCACACATAAGGTGCTGCATCATTTGGGAGTCTTATGCTGGTCATATGACACAAGGCAGGACGGGTCCTTCTGAGCAGGAGATGCTCTTTTTAACTCTTAATTTTTGCCAATAGTTGAGGATCCTCAATGAACTTGATTTCCCTAATAGGCTGTATGGGAAAAGGATTTCTAATCTGTACAACCGCTATAATGTGAAATGACTGCACTCATTGATATTCCAAAGTATTAACATATATTCTTTCTTTCCTTCATGTTGTTCCTACCAGCATCCGTTATATTCCTACTGTTCATGCAGAAGGAAAGGAGGGAGAGATACTTCCCCCTACAATCCAAAAACTCATGAAAGGATATAACAAATATCTGCGCCCCTTCTTTGACAGTGAGTACTGTTATATTATGTAGAATAAAATGTAGAAATGTTACACTGTATAAGATTTTATACTGATTCTTGGGTGTTACGTTGAGTGCCATGTTGGCAAGCACTATTGTTGAGAATTGTACCTCAAATATTCATGAGGTTCATCTGCAGTTTAATTTTGGGCCTAAATTCTTTGGTCCAAAAATTAACTATTATGGGGTCTCTGCAGACACTAGAGTGGAGGGGAGGTGCGTAAACATAACTTAGTCTTATTCATCTTTCTTGGGCTCTGTCACACCGTTGTCTGGTGCAGGTCCCCATTCTCTATGTATTTCTTAGCCTTCTGAACAATTTCCGTAGCCCCAGGGTACCCAATCGCAGGCCTCAGTGGTCACATCATACATGCTGAAGTCATGATGCTTGTGACTAAGCATGATGAAGTCGGTACACACAGACCCCAGAGTTTAATAGTATACAAAGTAGTTGTATGAGAAGAGCTTCTCGAAGCAGAGACATCTGCACTATAGAGAGACAGGTTTTTTTTCACAACACAGATGGATTATCAGGAAATACTATCTGGCCTTCTCCAAACAGAAATGACTCATTTAATTATATAGATGGCCTTACATCTGTCTCTCTCCTTCTGTCTTCCAATAGACTTCATTGTAAACTGACACTGCTTGTGTACGGAGTATGGACTGAAATCACTCAGATAAGAAGTAAAGAAATTAAAGAAACAGACATTTTTTTCTTAAATAAAGTATATTACAAAATTTGTTCCCTTCACCTGCACTATGGACTTATGAAAAAATAAATAAGTTTACTTATACTTTAAGCCCTGCCCCCTTTGTTAATCACCTATCCCTCTGCCAGGTATAGCCTAATATGGAGCAGATCGGTGACTATATTTCTTCTTTACTTTTATGATTCATTTCTAGGTTTACTGTTCCTTTAAGCACCCTTATGCTGTTTTCAGGCAGTGCTGCTTTTAGCTTGGGTCATAAGATTTGGAGTCAAATTTTGGATTTGTGTTCGTAATTCAACAACTGTCAGGAATATAGATATCCGAGCTCCTACTTCTCTACCCAGCAATTGTCATTCTCTTCTGCACAGCACTGCTGGAGGACATCCTGTAAGACATCTGCATTTGCCACCTGCCTGTTAAGGTTGCTATGCCTACCCACTAAACTTTGGCGTGATCTGTTGAACCAGTCAGAGGTCTGAGAGAGTCATTCAGGGCTGTACTTCAGCATCCAATCCATTGCTGAGGCGGGTATCTTAACCTGATACTTTCCTTACTCAGGTGCCTGTGATTGCATTAGTATTCTAGGTTCTGTGTTCTCTGTACTTGCTTCCAGTACCTTACCCTGTTTTCTGCTGGTTCCCTGGTTTACTGATTTTGGCTTGCTTTTCTGGTCATTCCCTCTCTTGCTGATTTGGGTTTATCTGTGACCCCCTAGACTTGACCATGACCTGGACTGCTGATATTCCTCTGCTTCCATTTTTGGTTATTCTTGCACTCTCCTGGTTTTTGACCCTGGCTTGTGTATTACTCTTTCTGCCCACCATATGGATTATGGTTTGTTCTTTAGCCTGCAAGTTAACCTATTTTCGGAATATCCTTGTTCTTGCGTTGCAACCTGATTTGCAAGCAGCCAAGTCCATCCTGTCTTGCACTGGGCTCTGAACACCTCAGGGTGACCTTAAACTCTGCAAATCAGAACTGTGTAGGATTATAGGTAGCTTTTTTACTTACTATCTGCTGGTCCTGTCAATTACCTGCTGTATATTAGGAAATTCCTTAAATAGGATTTCCATTACCTTTTGGGAAATTCCATTTCGGGGGCAAAATAGGACTGATGTAAGATGTATTTTCCTGTTTGAATAGATGTATTCTTCCTTACCTGTCGTCTTCGCTGGATAAGTCATGACATGACCAACTTTTCAAGGCAGCATGATTTTGCAATATTGTAACACACAGTGATATATTCTATACATCTATCTGCGGCCACCCAGTGGTTTTGTTGTGCATTTCAGCCTGCTAAGTGTTTTACTATCATGTTATAGTATCATATTGAATCGGTTTCATGACAAATTCTACCTAAGGGTGGACACGTGTAGTGAAGACCCTAAGTAATTTAAGAAACCTCTATGTTGTTGCTTTCTCCATTGGCACCATATAGAAATAACGCACAGAATCTTTGCCTCTTATTTCACCTTCCTATTCTTTGTACCTATTGTATAACAATGACGTGTACATTGACGCCGTGGATTAGTATATCACAATAGAGAATATGATTAATACGACTTCCCTTCTGCAATTTGCAACAAAGTTTGGCAGCATTCACAAGAGATTTTTGGGGGAAGTCCTAGATATCCTAATGTACCTAGATTTATTGAAGCTGCAGGCTATATTTTCACTGTAACTATAAAAGCAGACCTGTCATCTCCTCAGTCATTTAGCCGTTAACTTAAGAGTTGTCTGGTTATATGAGCATTAAGGTAGGATTCAGAGTATCTTTTGTTATGTACTTGTTTATACTTCCTTAGACATCTCCTTTGGCTTTCTGAAAGGGCTTTTTTGAGTTAAGTGTCAGATTGGTTGGGGTCTGCCTCCCAGCACCCCCACTGATCAGCTGTTCTCACATTCACTGGCAGCAGAAGTAGCACAGAGATGGAAGTACAGCTCCGTTCTTAGTATAGTGGCCATGCTGAGTTACTGCAGGTAAAGTTCTCATTCACTTGAGCTAAACTTTGGAACAACGTTTGATCTGGCAGCATTTGTGACATTTAATATATGTATATTTAATATATTTTATCAATGGATTTTGGCTCTTTTCTGTGAAATCCTATCCTGAAATCCACTTCTGTTCCTTCTGTATTCTTTGCCTAGTTTCTCTCAATGCTTCTCACTGGAATACGGGGGTGTATGAGCCCTAATTGAGTTGGGGGCCATTATAAATAGAACAGCAATTCTAGTGTCATATAGAAAAAAAACATTCTGGATTGGTAGCAGATACAGATGTATATAAATATGTCAATCCTGACTTTGTTTTAACTGGTATCTGTTGAAATAATACAGATACAAAACTTCAATCTTGGTGTTATATGAAACACGAGAATCTACTCTTTCATACAACGCCAAAAGCATGCTCTAAGTTTTATAATGGCTGACATATAACTGTTTAAAGTAACCCTCCCAAACTCAGCTTTCCTGTACTATTAGACCCCATATACACAAACTCCAGTGAGCAGCCAAAAAGAAAGCAAAGCAAAGAATACAGAAGGGACAGATGTGGATTTCAGAGCAGGATTTCACAAAAAGGACTTAAAAACCATTAATTATATTACTATTAGAGGTGAGCAGACAAGTTCAGATTGAACCAGATTTGACCCAAATTTTCCAAATGTTTTCAGTTTGACACCAGCGAACAAGAAGTGAAATTATTATTCTCTGGGTTCTCGTCAGACCAAGGAGTATAATAGGTAGAGACCGAGGGGAGGAGTAATAAAATAACAAACAGCTATACTCTCCTTTCTTCACCTCTTCTGGACCTTCTTGAAGTATCCGGCACTCCCTCTGGGTCCTCTTCTGTCCTCCTGGGTGATGTCATGCATCCTGGGGTCACAATTTGCATCATGATGTTGGTGTGCCCCATGTGACCGCTAAAGCCCAATCACAAGCCTCAGTGGTGAGCCCAGAGTGCATGATGTCACCCAGGAGGCCTAAAGAGGCCAGAAGAAGACCCAGAGGGAGCCACAAAGAGATGAAGGAAGGTGAGTATAACTGTTGTTTTCCACATCTCTCCTGGCCCTGAAAAGTATAATCTATTCACTTCCTATAAGTAACAAACTTATTCGACCCAAAACTAATCTTTGGGCCAAACCTGACCCTAAAGGAATCTTCAGAGGTTCGCCCATTTCTTATCTCAATATTATCACAAATACTGCCAGAAAATCAAAAGTTTAGTTACTCTAACTTGCAGTCCTATGTAAAAATGCAATATACAATACGTATTTTGATTTTACTGTGAATTGTGCCAAAATCTACTCTACTATTTGGGAAAAACTGAACTGCTGCATATTGTATATTGTTTGAACTGCTGCTGATATAAATTTGGAGTCATAAAACGCTGCAGGCTCTTTACCTGGATTTAGCAATGCGTTGTGCTGTTTACTGTATGTTTTCATGTTATATTACTATTTGCAGTGTTTGGGGGTAGTTTATTACGGAGTCACGGCTCCGCAGTCTGGATAAAGCAAATTTAACCTCAAACAAATTTGATTATTTTGAATAATCGGCTCCAGTGATAATAAAACATTCCAAGATATTGTCCCCTAGAGAGGTTTCCAGAGACCGCGCTAAACTACATCAGACAGTTTGGTATTTATTTTCTATATCTGCTTATTTACATTGCCCTCTGGTTATGTGTTCAGATTTCATCAGTCAAAGCAATATATATTCTAATGAATTAACATGTATTCAAATAAGCACACATCTACGGAACTAGGCAGGATGTACTCTTAGTGGGGGATTGGAAGGGAAGGATCAAAGTTACCCATAAATGCCCAACTCTAGGACACTTACCAACTTGGTGAATGGAGGTCTCTAAACCCTACTTGAACACTACATAATACTACTACAGTGAGGCAACCGGGAGCCCAATGGTTCCATGCTGGCCAGACCACTCATGACAAACTATGGCCAGTCCTGAGGTCAACTATGACTTTGTCCTGCAATAATCTCTCTGATCTCAGTTTCCTGCTGGATTCTCCTCACTAGACTTGGCTTGATCTCTCCCGAAATACATATAGGGAGAGACCTGTCCATTAAACTTGAGCTGGGTAGGGAGAAACTGGTAGAGAGTTGCTCCGATCGTTCTTCTTCCCATTTCTTAGTTGTTTTTAAACTACTGAATGATTTCTCTAAAAACTGCAGTACTTCGGAGTAAAATAAATGGCAGTCTATCAGGATATTTTGCTGACCTAGTTTTTTGGAACCGGTATCTTGGAATAGAACTTTGACCTAAGGATTTATCACAATTGCATATTAGGAGTTGGGAAACAATTTTTTGCTCTGATGGGGCTATTGGCGTCCACCTTATAGTATTTTTATTTATTTTTTCCTTTTTTTGCTTTTCCCTATATCAACATGTTAAGTTTATAGGGTTTACTTGTGTCTTTATCCAACTTTATATACTATGTTACTCTGATCAATTTCAGGGCAATTTCACTAGAAATTGTTCTATCCGAGTGTACATGGACCCATTAAAGTGGATGGGGCCCATTACAGTGAAGAGGGAAATTCACAAATTTGTTGCTTTTCATGGGCCAAGAGACACTGAGGAAAAAAAATTGACATGCACTATTTTTTTTTTTTTTTTTTTCTCTTTTCCCTTCTCGTAACAAAGTCTATGGGTCTATGAAAAAAAACAAAACCGATTCATTGCTAGGTGATGCTGAAAATAAAGAGGACAGCATCCTTATTTTTGAATCCGCCAAAAAAAAAAAAAAAAAAAAGGATGATGCGTGGATTGCACATAGATGTCACAAAATGGAAATGCACCAGGATTAGAGATGGGTGAATAGGCTCATAATGAGCCGGGTTCATCCTGAATATTCCAAATTGTTTGTTTTACGAAATTGAAGAAAAGATTTCTCGTATGCACTAAAATTAGAGGTGAGAAATTTAAAAAAAACCCTCATACTCACCTTCCTTTTCCTCTCTTGGGCCTCCTCGTGGTGTCTGTTGCTCTTCTGTGATGTGATAGTCCTGGGCTGAGCACTGAGACTCTCAGCGTGCCCATGTGACCACTGGTGGCCCAATCACAGGCCTCAGCCATGACCCCCAGGCTGGTGACATCACAGAACAGCATCACAAAGATAGTGCCAGATGCCATGAGGAGATCCCAGAGGGGCAAGTGAAGGTGAGTATCAATGTTTTGTGTGGTGTGTGTGTGTTTTGTTTTGTTGTGTTTTTTTTTTTTTTTTTTTGTTCTTCACACCTCCCTTGGGCCTTCATCTATTATACTCTGAAGTCTGAAGAGACCTCAGAGTATAATAATGTCACATTTACATAACTTGCCTTAGGGAGATAGAAATGGTCTAGATAGGTTCATTGAGTATTGACAGTGTTCTACACTATGTTTTATAGATAGATTCCTAGGAGCCCTGACAGTGTTCTACACTATGTTTTATAGATAGGTTCCTAGGAGCCCTGACAGTGTTCTACACTATGTTTTATAGATGGGTTCCTAGGAGCCTTAACAGAGTTCTACACTGTTTTATAGATAGGTTCCTAGGAGCCTTAACAGTGTTCTACACTGTTTTAAGCCAAACACGAAACAAATCCTAACCGGTTCGCCTATCTGTAACTAGGATGTACTATGTCTGTTTTTTACAGCCCTCAAAACAGGTAGCGTGAGAGCAGCTATACCCTGATCAATCATAATGTATACACCATGCAAGTAGATAACAAATTGAGCTCTGTTACATCTTTAAGTGAATCTATTGCAGTTCAGCTAATAACATACAAACCTGAGTGAGACCTTTTGACCGCTCCGTGACCCATCTGAGAGATGTTTGACATTAAGCATCTTAATTGGAAAGTCATCAGTGGAGTTTATTGGACAGGAGCAGTGGCTGCTCTCGCTCTTCTGTCTCTCGTGGCAGCAATTCACCTTCTATTTCTTTCTTTCAGTCAGAATGAATTTGTCATTAGATACAGAATAAATGAAGAACTGTCTTTTACAGGGCCAATTTAGATAGAGCAGAAAAAATTCTTACAAATCCTGGTAAAATTCTCCTCTAACACATTTGCAATGGAATTCATCCATAGAGACCCTGTGGACTCTTTTTCTAGAATAAAAGGTAGAGATTCCATTTAAGTTGTTACACCAGAAATACATGCCTAGGTAATAGCAATATGGCAGTATCTTCCACAGTCTTTTTTTTTTTCTCTTCCTCCTAAAGATGTGAATCGATCGGTAATGTACAATGTCACCAAAGATCACTTCTCTCTGTTGGGCATTCCTCAGCCAACTATTATATGACCAGCTTCTCAGGAGATATCAACTACTTGATAGGGATTTCAGCTGCTATTTGGGGCAGCAACCGAGAAAAGAGACCTACAGGAAGACTCTGTGGTTAAAGCAAGGGACAAAGCAATTATGGTTGAAAAAACAGGAGACCATAAGAAGTAAATTAAAGTTAGTTGAACCTGTCAGCAGACATCTAGTAACTGCTTTCTTTAACCTGTGACAAGCTTAGTTTGATCCCCTTCCACTATATATAAATAGACCAAGTCAGAGTAGCTCTTTGGTGTCCTACCCATTACTGAAAGGGTTTTCCAGAACAACCTGTTTTTGGCAAGGAGGCCGGTGAAGGTGAAAAACAAAAAAACAACCCATTATCGCCTGTCCCCAGTGCTCTGTCTTCCACCGTGGTCTGGTACTGTTGCTCCTAGGGTCTTGTTTTGGCAGAAGTCGATGCACGGACTGGCCTAAGTAAAGGAACCAGTATGTCACTTGCATATTTCACTTGTGGTGTCCTTTCCTTAGCTGAGGACGCTGAGTGGCTTCAGCGGTCATGTGAGGTGAGCACTACCACCAAGACAAGACCTCGGGAACAGCATGACTGGACAGCAGTGGGAGACAGCAGAGCACAAGGGACTGAAAATATATATATATATATATATATATATATATATATATATATATATATATATTTTTTTTTTTTTTTTTAATCACCTTCCCTAGCCTCCATGCCAAAAACAGGTTATCCTTTAGGACCTTTCACCTACTCCAACTCTGTGTCATTCAATAGGCACCACGCCACTGATTTCAGACTAGTTGGATTTTTTTCCCCTGCCATTCCTGAGCCATCAGAGCAGTTAGTTTCAGCACCCAATATGCTAATTAGTTTCTGTACTGCCAGATGAGCGGCGCTGGACTTGAGCAAGGAGTCTGGGACCGTCCACTTGACAGTAGAAAGCCTAGTTACCACATTTGGTACTTGAATTGACTGATCTGATTGCTGAGGAACAGAAAGCTCTAGAGAATACCAACACCAACTGTTCCAAAAGCAAGGGAGTGGTACCTATTTAAGGATGCAAAGACTTGTAGAGGTCGGTGAAAGATTTCCTTTAAGACACATGCCCTGTCAGCTCTCCATTAGCTATAAACCTGCCTGTTAGTAACAAATCTGGCAAATGGGGTCAGCTTCGATGCACTTGTAGGCTTATTTGCATAACCATAAAAAGATATTTATTTCTGCGTTACTTCATCCGTTCGCGGCCATATAGATATCTTTCTGCTCCGATTACAGGCCCCTACACGACTCTATTATTGGTTTTGGCGGCATTTTGGACCGGACAGTCTCCCTTGTAATATTATCTCACAAATTCAGCGGTTCTCACTTGGAATTTTACACTGCAGTGAACAGAAGGTTTCCTGGTTTTCATTGGCATCGGTCCTCGGTGCTCTGTCCATGGTGCTGAAACTATAAGATTCTGGGAACCATTTGAATGATTGTAAAATATAATAAATTTTCAGAATGCATGGAAGCAGAAAACCAGAGACTGACTACATTTATTCAGGTCACTGAAAACCATATGGATTTTATATAATAATGTTATAGGGTTGCACAATTTAAAGGGGCTTGTATAAATATACCACTAGATTGCCATGTGGCAGGGATTGAGCATAACACATGATCCTAGATGAATGTTGTTTGTGATACACTATATGTAATATGCCTCCTAAAGGAGCCAAGTATGGACTAAGTCAGGGATACATAGAATAAGTATGCAGTAGTTTGAATTGCAAAGGTCTTTGCAATTTGGGTTTTGGTCAGAGCTGCAGATTACCACCCCTAATTCCCTCCGTTTTCCTCCCACCACCTAATTCCCACCTCTGTCCTCGATCATCTTTCGAAAGTCTTCGGTAAACATAGTGCACGCTACTGCACATGCCCGATGATGTCACAGAACACCTGGAAGCGGCGCTTGTACTAGTACCGTGTATTGTGCTTGCCGAAAATTTCAGAAATAAGAGTGAGGACAGAGGACCGTCCTTCATCCTGTGGTGGGTGGAAGTCAGAGAAAATTAGTAAAATGCACTTGCTACTGATAATAGACAGGTTGATCTCTGAGTCCATATGTGATGCCAACCATAGTTACATCCACCTGAAATCAGTCACAGTGATATAATATACCCTATCCTACATAATACCAGTCACAAAGTCCACTGCAGATGTATCCTTCCTTACCTTTACTCTTGGCTGAATATTTCCACATATGTGTATCAAGAGATAACTAGCTTTAAAAAAAAAAAAAAAGATTTTGCAAGAATTCTTAGACAGATATGTCCACACATAACTGTTCTCCAGTTTGGTTAAGGACTCCAATCTGTCTTAAAACCAGTTCAACACAATATCATGCTAACAATATCCCCCACCTGCACTGGGAGGTGGGGTCACACAGACACAAATCAGTTTGTGATGCGTTAGTGTTGGTCACCATTGGCCGCACCCATTAGAGATCGACCTAAAGTGGCTAGTGAGCTTGTAGAGCTTGATAAAAATGTATACTATGATTATGAACCTCATGTTCATATTTGTAGATTTTATTAAAAAGCATAAATCAATGTATAATACTAGAATGTGCAGTTCCAGTGTCTTTTTTTTTTTTTTTTTTTTTTTTTTTTTTTTTCAAACTGTTGGAATATATTTGGACATGTCCAGCCTAGAGGACAGATTTGGGAGAACACATTTATATATGTCTTGGTGTAGCCCCCAGTGGTTGTGTTGTGAATTAGTCTGTGAAGGGTTTTGCTAGCATGTTGTGATACAATATTGAATTGGTTTTATGAGAAATTAGAATCTTTAACTAAATTTGAGCTAAGGGAAGGAAGGACAAATCTGTAAGTCCAGTCATATTTATAAAAGCCATAACGCTCACATTGTATGTGCCCATTTAATGCCAGACAGCTGCATTTATATGAGCACTCCCACAAAATGTTTTATTCTGTAGCCCATTGGAAAGATACATGATTATTTGTGAGTTATCCACTCATGCTGGTCCTCTGCTGTGTCACATGACCAACACTCTGACTCTCAATTTAACAGTCTTAACTGTGAACATGAAGTCACTTTCTTTATTCATTCCTGTTTCTTCATCCCCATAAGATTGAGTAAAGTCACTGACTTCCTGTCCACTGTCAGTTGGAGAGTCTTATTGCTGGTCACATGACATGACAAAGGACCAGAAGGAAGAGGATAACTCACAAATACAGCCAAACATTAAGAAGGTAACTTTCACAACCATTTACATCATGTTCCTTTCGTATAGGCCAGAATATTGTTGTTTTGTCTGAAAAGCAGGCGTGGAACCAATGGTACACCCCCACACCCCAACCCCCACTAACACCTGATCTTCTACGGCATGAGTTGGTCGTTTTTAACCCCTTATTTCACAAGCTTATGGTAGTATATCGGCTGCTGTTCTGACAGACTGTAAAATAATAACATAGATTTAACAGTCAGACCCTACTGTGTATCTCTCTATGGGAAATGAAGAAATTACAAGTATCCACTATAGAAATCCTGCCCTTGTTTGCATGATGGTTTTGGACAGGTATTATTTTAATGTTGTAAAGTGCACATCACCATGTGCCTGATCTCATCACATACAATACTCTTCACAGATAATAGATGTGGCAGCACTGACATAACATATTCTGATGGCCTGGGCTCTGCCGTGCACAAAGCAAGGCGTCATGCACTCTCTAAATAGTAGAAACCATCTAGACATCTATAGGACAAAATAACCAGCACACTACGCAAAGTCATGAATATTCGCCTCCTTGGGTATCTGCCCTGGGAGCAACTTCACAAGCTATCCAATGAGATCACTGTAGTCAATGACACTCTCTAGTCTGCTATAAAATTGTGGATTTGTGTCTTCCCTGCACAGCTAAATTAAAGTAATGACATTGGTCAACTGGAACCATAAATCGGGCCATGTAAGGCAATATTAATGATACTCATGCCGTAGTTTCTTCTGCACATTGTAATGGCTAGAGGTGACAAATGCTGCTCTAGGCTATATGCATATCAGCATGTGCTCAGACAGGTCTGTGAGAGAGCGGCACATGGATACCCGTGCCGCCTGTGTCCTCCATGGCGCCATACGTTTCAATGAATGAGCCCAGACTGCAAAACAGACAGGAATAGGACCTGTTCTGAGTTTTTCCTCCAGGTTCAACCTTCCCACATGCATCTGTTATAATACATGGTCATGCATATGGGTCCATAAGAAAAGAATGGGTCAGTTAAATAACATGGATAGCACACTGACAAGGAACATGGATATGTAGCCTTAGGCTAAAGCCACATATAGTGAAACAAGCTAAAAAGCAACTATGGAAAAAGCACGGCCAAAAACACAACCCCAAAAAATGTACTTGCACGTTTCGCTGTTATGCAGTTTTGCCTCCCCCATACAAGTCTATGGGGAGAAGGCTGTGTGTTTGCAGGTAAAATTACCGTGCTGTATTGTCACACACATGTACCGCTTCTTGAACATTTTCTGCTGCATTTCATTCTTGCAATGTGTGGATGAGATTAAGTAAAATCTCATTTACTTTGCTGGGACTGGAAAACATTGCATGTTTTTCCTCTACATTTTCACAATGGCCAAAAACACCATTTCTGCAATGTGTGGACTCGACCTTAAACATGCAATGTACTAAAAATGGTTTGTCAGATGTATGGAGACAGTGCTCAAATAAAATGTATTCTATTCCTATCAATGTTCCAATGGATGATGCAGTAAAGATTAACAGGTGGATTTGGGGAAATAGGTACAGAAGGGAAGCAAAGTTGACAGTTATGACTTTTGGCTGAGTGCATATTTAACCAACATGTGTTCCATGTTTCTGGCTTTAACCCATAGCTTATGCAACTCCAATGTGGGGTCTTTACTTTGACTTCTAGCTCTTTTGACCATGTCTTCTCTCTACTAGTCTTGACTACAGCTACTTGCTTGTTTTGACTATGCGGCCTCAGACTCCTTTCCATGTTCTCAGACTCGTGTCATGGCTTACTTCTGTCTCAGCCTATTCTCCTTTTCATTGGCAACCACCATTTGGTAAGCTGTAAACTGAGCGGCCAATTGGTAAAGGTCATTCCTTTTCTTAGATTCCAGCATCCTGGTTTAGGGACCAAACCAGCTGTGGTCAAGACGGTCCACATCAAGAAGGACAGGACTGACAAATTCCCCATATGATACATACAACAGTAAGAACTTGTTTGATCTATTGACTTCATCTTGGGCAAAGCTTGAGTTGACTACCATAGACCTGTATCTAAATAACCTAGCCAAGGCAATACGGATTGCTAGCACTCCCTCAGGCTCTCAATGTGTAACTCAGTAGCCATATCGATATAACTTATGTGAAAATCTCTAAAAATGGGTTACTTTACAGTGCACTTGGCATTTGTTATGTGTGTGTGCATGAATGATAACACTGTTTCTGGACATCATGTGACTTACATTGTGCAGTTTTAGAAGTTTTCCCCTTTCGAGGCTGTATCTGGTATTTGTAGCTCCCTGGAATACAATACATACAGAACAAGTTTTAGAACTGTGTCATTTAGAAATATCTCCAGGACCAAGCAGTACATATATAGAGAAGTACTGGCCCGTACCGATGTGAATTAAGTGCTTTGGTTGTGATAGAAAGTTTCTTTTCAGCTCCAGCATCAGACTAACACAAGATTCACACTAGCGTTCGAGTCTCTGTATGAAACTTCTTCCCAGATTCCACTTAAAATTGTTCAAGGAGGACTTTTCTCTCCACCGGTTTCAGTATAAAATTGGGGGAAACCTGGCGGTCCTCATTATAGTCTATGTAACCGCCTTTTATGCGGACAAGGTTTCCATCTTTCGGATCCCCATGTGGACCTGAACACTGGTGTAAACCTAGTGTAAGCCTGTCTTTGTTCACTTATCATCTGCGCTTCCTGCCACTTCTCCCTAATAGACTTCTATAGTATTTCCAGAGTGAAAGTCGGTTTAGCAGAGGGAGTGGGAACAGGATAAGAGAAGAAAGAGGCATTCAAAATTCTTAAAATCATCTGTATGATTTTATGCAAAGTTTGTTGAACTTAGTGTTTTTTTTTTTTTTTGTTTTTTTTTTTTGTTTTTTAACCCTTTTACGTATTTTGGGTTGAGTCATTTTCTTTGAACCAAACTAAGAATCCACTGAAGCAAATCTGATCAAAACAAAACAGTTACATGAAAAAATAAGAGTGGTTTATTGGGTGGTGCAATAAAATGGAGCTAGATGGAGTAATGCATCCCTTATGAAGTGTAAATTCTCCTCGTCATTAAATAAATTTACAATAAACAGACAATAAAGTGTTTGCGTTTTATGTTCACTAAACCCAGGCATTAATTTTATTTCATCTTAGTTGTTGCTGTTTAACAATAGTCATTTTCTTACAGATTGATGTTTTTGTTTTGCTGTAGCGGCTGTAAAATGCTCATGTAAAATTATAGAAGATAGATTTCTTATTTCCTTGTGGAAAATATAGAGATTGTTTATATATATTATTATTTCCCTCTCGGAGGATCAGTTTGGAGGAAAGTTCACTACTAAACAAGGTTATTAAAAAATTTTTTTTTTTTTGTTCTTTTCTGTAGACAATAAATGGATTCCCTATGTAGACTTGGTAATACAATATACAAATACTCGCAAAATATCCATATATTATATGCAAACTAGCTCTTCTCCTGAAGGAAGAAATCCAGCTCTCTGTCTGATAGGTAGCTACCCAAAGTCAATGTCAACCCATTATAGGCTTTTTCCAGGCTACATAATTGAAGACCTATCATTAGGATAGGTTATCAATTAAAGATCAGCAGGGGTCTGACTCCTGGGTCCCACCTGATCAGCTGTTTGAAGAGGCTGCTGTTATGATGATTGATGCAAGGACAAATGGCAAAATCAGGAGCTGGCTGATAACAGCGAGCAGTAGAACATATTTAAAATACGAAGCCAGAAATAGAACCCCTCTCTTCACCAGCACTGGCCACAAGGTCAGTTGGACTTTTGCTGAATTTGGGGGTTTGAATTGTCACCACCTGGAACTGTAGAGATAATACACGCTCTGCAAAACTGAAACCAAACCAGAACCCACAACTGACTTACAGGGCAGATCAGAAACAGGAGACTAATCATCCAGGCAAAGGGTCAAAACCAGGAGAAGATGTCAGAGGGAGAATCAGGAGACAAAAGCGATATCCAATAGAAATCCAAGGGTCAAATCCGAACGGGTATGTCAAAGACAGAATCAGCAGGTAAAAGCGATATCCAAAGAACAAGCCAAGGGTCGGTACAGCAATCAAATACACACACGATCAGGTAGCCAAACTAGAGAAACTAAATTAGTCGGTGACCAGGAGGGAGGGTTCTTATATAGGCTTCTTCAGCTGCTAATTGGACCAAACCAGGAAACTTCTGAAATTGCAGAAGTTTCCTAGGTTGACACGGTAACTTTAAAGGTAAAAAAGCTAAATTGAGAATCCTGACAGCTGCAGTGTTTGAGTGCTATGGCCTCTTCAGTACTTACAAAGCACAGTGCCATACATTTGTACAGTGACTGTGCTTGGTATTGCAGCTCAGCCCATTCTCTTGAATGGGGTTGAGCTGTGAACAGCCAGCTGTTCCACAGGGTTCTGGTTGTCGGAGTGCCATGGATCTTCAATTGACAACCTATTCTAGAAACATGCAATTTTAACTAAACTAGTGTCTAGTAGGAATAAGAGACCCATATGTAGACAGCTCTTTTGAGTTTTTTGCGCCTCATAAGAACAGAATAGGATAAGCAGTATTCCCCAGGAGCTACATCCAAGGCTTCTCACCCAGCCGACCAATACCCTGATCAGTGTCTTACTATTTCAAGGAGACTCTGGTTTGGCCAAAATCCCAAATCATGTTTCAAGGCTCTTTAAAGGGGTTTGCCTATGGAAGACATTTATAGCAATATCCACAGCATATGCCATAGATGTCTGGTAGATGTGTAGCCCACCTCTGGGACCTCCATCCAGGTTTCGTCGATGGATTTACCTTACCCCATCTCTGGTGACAATGAAATCTAGACTGTCGGCAATGGTTGGATTTTACAGAAACCACAGAAGTCTCATAAAAGTGAGTTACAGAAACAATGTAGCTTGAAGATCTCTGCTGTTTCTGTAAAACTTGACCATCATTTTAGAGACAGGTGTGGATCCCAGAGGTGAGGCCCCATCTATCAGACATAGATATGCCATAAATGAAATTTGTGGGCAAATCCCTTTAATGAGTTGGACATTGACATACAGGGTGGCTACCTATCTTCTGGAGGACAGCTCATTTCCATACCTTTCCCCAGGGACCATGACCTGTAAGGGTAAGTTCACAAGGAGGAATTTGGAGCTGATTTTGAGGCCGATTCCTCCTAAAATGGTTTAACAAAATAAGCAGAAGTGCTGAATTATTAATGGATAGGCGCTGGCGTCTTACACGTTACTTTAAGAACATAATTAGCCTTTAAGGCAATTTTCTATTGAAATGTTTCTACCATCACAACATGGTCTTGAAATTAAAAAGCAATTATCCTATTGAAACAAACAATTTACATATGATTGGTAATTGTATTACATTGTGACTGCAGTTTTAATGCATTCTTATTGCTTTGGCTTAAAACTTTGTAGTCTTCAACTATCTGTACTTTTATATCCAATATGGATGGTTGGAGCCTCTTCATGCTTCCGCCTGCCATACAGGATGACTGCTGTGTTTCTGCTTAGTCTGTCATTCACTCTGCTCTTGAATACACTGGACTCATAAACTATATGACCAGTGTATTCTTCTGGCCTCTGGCTGACGACGTTCACCATTGAGGCCTATGAATGGACCTCTGTGATCATGTGGAGTAGGCTGATGTCATGATGCTTTGACCCCGGGGAACGTGAGGTTAGCCAGTGGCCAGAAGAGGATGCCAGGTGCCACCGGACGCCACAAGGATAACCAGATATTGCCCAGGAGAGGTGAGGCAAGGTAAGTATAACTGTTTAGTATGTTGCTGAACATACCCTGCACCCCCACTTATTATACTCTCTGGTCTGAAGAGACCCCACAATATAATGGCACTTCCGGAAACAAACCAAATGGCCCAACCTCATGAATATTTGTCAAAACGAATCTCATGAGGTTCGCCCATCTCTAGTTTTGTACTACTTATGTCATAGTGTCTTCCTATATATAATTGTATCCTGGCTGTTATGTGACACGGGGTGATATATACACATTGCAGTGCTGATATTCCAACCATCTTGGTCTGCATCACCAGTTATTGTGTTTTTTCAGGCTGATGTTTTTGTAAAAGGATTTATACTATTTGGGGTTTTCAGTAAAGATGAATTGATATATTTATACCTTCTTTTGACCGTGTATTTTCTTGATAGAAGGTTTTAAGAACCAGACCTATGGCAGTCCTCTTATCATCCGTGGAGCTGTATGGCTTAGGTATTGTCTTGTTACCCAAAGTATTCTTACTTGCAATACTACTTCAATAGTTATGAAAAGGTATAGGCAGAGGAGGAGTTCAAAATTTCTGGGCCCAATGCAAAATCTGAACTATGTTTGGTTTATTGGAATCAGACACCTTATGACTACCGGGACTGGGTGCGACTCCACCCTCTGTAACCCCTCAAGTTATGCTCCTGGATATGGCGTCTGATCAGATGGGACAACCTCTTTAATAAGTGGACTAGTATGACAGTATTTGGCCAATGGTGCCTTAAGACCGTGGACAGCTTAAAACATATTTCTATCCTGTGTTCTGCGAATTAAAAAAACAAAAAAAAAAAACTAGTAATGAAAAGCAAGCTGACAGGAACAGCTGCTCCTCTGTTGGCAAGATGGCATGTGCTAATGCCTTGTGCTGCTAGGAACAATCAGAGGACACACTTAACATACTTGGTAAGCTAGATGCAGATAAGGACATGAAGCAATGGTCACTGATCTACAGTATATGCAACAATGCATTAACCAGAGCACAGAACTGTCCTCACCTACTAATGTCCTTGAATAGAAAGTGTAGGGCAGCGCAAGCTGGGTTTTATGACTTTGTACACACTATGGGTTAGTCCCCCATTCAGAATATAATGGTGGTCGGGCAGTGCACCCACTACTCCATTTATTCCAATGGGAGTGCTAAAGATAGCTGAAGTACAGCACTTTGCAGACTCTAGCATTCCAATTAAAATGATGTGATGTGCACAATGCCAGACCACAGTACCATTCATAATGGAGGTCTGATATGATGACATCATCATGTTGAATCTCTTCTTTCATATCACACCAAAAGCAAGTTTGTATGTTTTATGTCTGTGATATAACTGAAGTGACCCTTCCCTACCCTCTTTTTCTCTACATGTTACACAGCCTGTACTCCATACACAGTAACATTCAGTAAGAGGCAGGAACAGCTCTCAATACAGAAACAAGGGAAAGATTGAAAACATGCAGGATTTCACAGAAAGGAGACAACACTTGTTAATAAAGTATATTACAAAATTTATTTTTGACACACATACTGCCAGAAAATTAAGTTATCAGCAAGTTACTAGATTTCCATAAAGTCTTGGTCTCAGATTACTTGGTCTTACAATGGTCAGTCTGGAACAACTTAATATTGTACACGTAACAGAGGGAGAACTATGCAAAAAAACCTCTTGAGAGCTACAGAAATACTGAATGGGTGTCTGGTCAACGATGGTCCAACTTTCTAGTTGTGCTTCATAGTATCCGTTATTCCATGGTATACTGTGATACCTCAAGTTTTAATTTAAGGGTATGTCCAGCCCCAAATGGATTTTTCATACTGATGATCTATCCACAGGGTAAGTCATCAGCATGTGATCTATGGAGGTCTGATACCTGGACCCCACATAGGTCAGTTGTTTTGGCAGCCTCTAGGTGCTGGAAGTTAAATGGATGGGAAGTGTGTGCAGAAGGCTCCTATTCATGTAACTACTACTATACAGTGGATTGGGCTGCAGGAACAGAAGAACGCTCCTTGTCCACTGCAGTAGCCTCCAGCATCTGATCTGTGCGCAGTCTGGGTGTTGGACCCCTGCAGATCAGATGCTGATGACCTATCCTGTTGATAGGTTATCAGTATGAAAAAAAACATTTGGGGCTAGAAAACCACTTTAAGTGCTAAGACCTAAGTGAGAATTCTGAAGAGGACAGCAGAAGGACATTATTAATGGCCGTTACTTTCCCTCTGTACTTTTCCTTGTCTGCCTGATCATTAAAGCCCAGTAACGCTGACATTATGACATTTCTGTATTGTGCCCATAATTGCTCGCTTACATCTGATGAGGCAGGCAGCTGTTCACCTGCAAGATTCTCTGTCTAATTCTCATTGTGATTTATTCCATACAGATGGGCCCGTGACAGTGGGAATGAGTCTGGACATTGCCAGCATTGATACAATATCAGAAATTAACATGGTAAGACGTCCGCTATCATTCTCCATGGAATAGAAAAGTTGAAGTTTGTAAGTTATAAATATCGGTTCCAGAGCGGTGGGGGATTTACTAACCCCTCTACACCAGATTTCTAGAGTAGACAGGTGCAAATGTGGTGCGTCTTTAGTGCACGGCCCTTTCTTTTGCTCCAGAGATGCGCCATATTGTTTGTTCTGTGCACCACTGTAGGAAGAGTGGTGCAGAGACCGAGGCAGGCCATGGTGGGGACACCTCAGGTCGACAACTTTAAGGTGGCGCTAGAGAGAGACAGATTTCCTAATTTTGAAGGGGAACTAATTTTTTGCTATGGTGCCCTAGTAGTCGTTTGATCTGACTGATGCCATGATCTGCAGGGTCCTAGAGAACCCAGACCAGCTTTGCAGTAAGAGCTTTACTCCAGCTGTGACTAGGTCTAATGTATCAGCTACAGTTAAGGGGAAATCAGCAGAAAAAAAAAGTCATCTTAAAATGCCCCCCAAAGGTCTATTATGACCTTATGGGGGAGGTACAATATGATTAAATAAAGGGAAAAAAGAACTAAAAAAAAAGTCACTATTCTACCCAAATCACAGGTTCCAGCCCAACAACTGGAAAAACTAAACTGAGAGGGAAAAATATTTTAAAAATAATTTTTGTAGTCCATTGTGCTAGAAAAAAAACAGGAAAAACTTGAACACTTTGCCCCCCTTTTTTTTTTTTTTTTAACATTTCCCCAGATGTTAAAAAAAAGTACAAAGAAGGGAAAAAAAAAAAAAAAACATAAAAATAAAGCCTCATGTATCACTGAATAAAGATGGAAAACAAACTAAACTTAAAAAAAAATGTTATAACCTTCAAAAGTGCATGTACCAAAAAATGGAAATTGCATCCAATTATGAAGTGTGTTTTTAGACAATTTTCAAGACAATTTATATATTTTTCTTGACATTTTTGTAGGATTATACAGCTACCATATTCCTGAGACAACGTTGGACTGATGAGAGACTCTGCTTCGAAGGCAACAAGAGCTTAAGTCTAGATGGTCGTCTGGTGGAACTGTTGTGGGTCCCGGACACATTTATAGTGGACTCCAAAAAGTCATTTCTTCATGACATTACTGTAGAAAATCGTCTTATACGGATTTATCCAAATGGAACAGTACTTTATGCTTTAAGGTATGGACACAACTACATTTCATACACTCAGTAACCAAGCTAGTACATTTTTCAGGCCTATTACTCTTCCACATACTGTATGATATATTATAATAGGCTAAAGTGATGTTAGACATGTTGGACTTTAAGGGCTTCTCCACCTTGAATAAATCCTACCTCTTGAAGGGTCCTATCAAAATACACAAACTGTCTCTCTGCTGAGATCTCCAGTGATCAGATGCAATCTGTAGAGAAACCTGGCAGTAAATGTTCAGATTCCCTGCAGCACCACCACAGGTGAAATTAAGCATTACACTATGTCCACTTGTGTAACTCCGGACAGGACAGATTCTCCAAGAGACACTCTCTACGGCCAGCCGTGAGGATCCTGAGCAGAGGATCCCCTCTACTAACTGTAACAATTCCTTAATAGGATAAATGGCTCTTCTAAATTCAACAGACCCTTTAAAATCAAAGTTCCAATGTGAATGGGACAAGCCAATAAAAAAAAAAATTAAAGAATTAAAATATTGAGTAACATTACACTAGTTTTTGTGTTTGAGTTGTCTTTTATTTGATATTTTCCTGGGATTTTGTTTCCTGCAGGATAACGACAACGGTTGCGTGCAGTATGGACTTAACAAAGTATCCTATGGATAAGCAAACCTGCACACTACAACTCGAGAGCTGTGAGACCCATTCTGTTAAATTATTGTGATTGCAAATTTTATTATTTCTAGGAGGTTAAAATAATTTAACTTGTTGACATCTAAAGCTTAAAGACAATGTCCATCAAAAAAGTTTCCAAATAACTTTTTTGAAATATATAAACCCTTTTTCAATTCTGTTTCATATTAATTTAATAAAATTTAGTGTTTTTTTTGTTTTGTTTTTTGTAATGAAAAAAAAAAAAAAAAAAAATTCAACATCTTTTGATTTTTTTTTTTACCTTTTCTGGACAAGAAGATTCTCTGTGCCGTAGAAGGAAATAATCCAACTCTGTGTCAGATGTCACCTTCAAGCACTCTTAGAGAATTCAGGAGATGTCTCCAAATATTTCAGACAATTTTTATGTCTCAAGTGACTCTTGTACCCAGGACCTCTACTATATAAGGCAACTATAAAGGGAGGATCAATAGAAATTCTGGTATATAGAAATAAAAAAGAAAAACCTGAAAGCAAAACACATAAATATATAAATTTAGAATATATACATATATAAATGAATACACACACTTCTAATATACTGACCTAAAGAGATATATAGAGATAATTTGCTCTTGAGGCTTTTAGGCAGAGAAAATCCTTCTACTAACAGGGGAGCTTTTGACTCACTATGCAGCTGCTTTACGTACTGAAGGTACTGGGTTCAAGATTCAGCAAGTTGTCTGAAATACTCAGAGAGATCTGAAAATTCTCAGATTGCTAAGAGGTCTCTCACACAGAAGGAAGGAGGAGCATTTCCACTTGTGTTAGAGAGAAGCTTCCTTAAGGGGATTTTCAAATGTTGGAATTTGACGCTGAATTTAAAGCAGAATCTACCTCACCTAGTGGGAAAAAAACCTGAGAACTCCCATTGTAATGAATGGGAGGCAGAAAATACACCCATTCCATTGGCGAGGAATTTGGAATCTGGCCCTGCCCAATAAAGGCAAAATACTAATTCCGCTTCAAATTCAGTGTCAAAATCTGCTTCAAATTCAGCGTCAAAATCTGTATTGGTTTTCATCAAACAAAAAAAAAAATCTACTTAAAATTCCTGAAGCAGAAATTTTCTGTTTCACAAATGCAGTATCAAATTCCTACGTGTGAACACCCCCTTATTTATGCGTTTTTCCTGCCTAAAGCGATCATTTGGAAACTTTTTTAACCAGACAATCCCTTTAACACTAGGGCTATGTGGACATTTAGGCTGCATCACATCCATATCACAATGCTGCATTGCGGTATACCATCTCATGATGGTCTAGAGGTCATATGTGACATAAGATGATCTTGACCATAAAATGGCGAATTCCAAACCTGCTGGACTTTTACTTCTAGATTGCAAGCCACATGTGACTTTAACATCTTTGAGACTTCTTCGGTAATCAAAGCCATCAAGTAGACCTAAATCAGTATTAAGATATTGTAGAATATCCTTATTGGCTACTTATAGACAGGAGCAATCCTACCATACCTCCACCCCCCCCCCCCCCAAAAAAAAAAATAAAACAAAATCAAAGGGTAGGATTGTGGATCCTTAATGGCCCATCATGACTTATTATCCCCCCATTGACTGGTCCATCTAGATTTCTTATCTAGGTGTCATTTGATGCTCATGAATTGCAATGCAAAATCTGTAAAATATCCCCACCCACATTACCATGTGTTACCAGGGACCAGATGCCATTGCTGTCTCTGCAATCCTTATAGCAACTCCTCTGCAGAAGTCTCCATGTTGAAGTCCAACCCTTACAAAATTAGTCTTTAAAACGTTTTGGCTAGTGCTACACTTTGACTCTGGCTATGACTTCCAAAGATCGCCATGTCACCCTGCCACTACTTCACTAATGGAAGTGAATGGAGTCACATTGCAACCCAGAGGGTGCCACAACTGCAACTTCTAGTGTCACAGTTTTGACTCCATTCACTTACATTGGTGAAGGTGTCACCAAAGTCCCCATGTAATCCTAGTATTATTTCTGTGTCTGAGCCATGACATTTCTATGAAGTAATATCTTTCTCTGTGCCATGATTATATCTACAGGGGGCTATAACATCAATGACGTCATGTTCTACTGGACCAGAGGAAATGACTCAGTGCGAGGTCTCAATACCCTCCGCCTGGCACAGTATACAGTAGAAGATCACTACACATCTGTGTCTGAAGCCGTATATGAAACTGGTAGGAGTAACAGAGCCATTCACACATCATCAAACCCTCATCACATCCTTCAAAATGTGTAACCTTTAACAGCTTAGAGCATTGCTATGTCAGTGCACCTGTCCAGGAGATGGTGGTACACACAAGATGGATGAGCTTAGGAGTAGACATGAGCATGGGCTGGTTTTGCATTGCTCATCATAAGATTTGCATAAATGTCATTGGTGTTGGTCTTACTCTGTGCACCGACTGTCACGTGACACTAACAAAACATGGCTATCACCATGCAATTACCATGCAGCAGACATATATGCTAACATGGGACCCAAAACTTATGGGAAAGTCATCTCTATTCAGATGTAAGGTGCAGCTAGTGATGAGTATAACATTCTCTGAAGAGCCCCATTGCTTTGCCCCTTCTACTTCATAATGATTTACATTATCCCTGTACTGTGACTTCACTATACTTTATACATTATACCTGTACTGTGACCTCACTATACTGCATGCATTATCCAATTATCCATGTACTGTGACATCACTATGCTGTATGCATGATTCCATTATCCCTGTGCTGTGACATCACTGTACTGTATACATTATCCCTGCACTGTGACATCACTGTACTCCGTGCATTATCCCACTATCCCTGAACTCTGCCATCACTATATGAATTATTCCCATGATGTGGCATTACTATCCACATTATCCCTGCACTGTGCAGTCCCTATCTGTATTATATTATTCTGTCCCCAGAATACTATATGTTGGCACTGTATAAATAACAGTTATTATTACTTATATAAAGGACATTTCAGCTCTGCTGACTTGTCTGTTTTAATAATACGTGTACAAAATGTCCCATGTAGGTACAACTCGGGAGCAGGCTTCCTCTGTGCATTGTGCCATTGATGATATAATAATAATAATAATAATACATTTTATTTATATAGCGCCAACATATTCCGCAGCACTGTACAATTTGTAGGGTTCAGGTACAGACAAAAAAGATACATTACAGAGAAATAGTAAGTTCATACAATGGGACTGAGGGCCCTTCTCACAAGAGCTTACAATCTATGAGATTAATTCTCCTGGATATTTATGAATAAATTCACAACTGGGTGTTACCGTTTCAGCTGTTAAGAGTAACCGTGAGTAAATTTCCAATATGGATAACGGAGGAACCACACAAAGCAGAACTATAAGGAAAGATGCTCCAGAATTATTATACTATTGCAAAATGCAATTATTTGCTAAACCAGACATGTCTGGAGAGGTGACTGATCCTCCTTACACAGCTTGTAGTGAGTTCAGAGAAATCTCATATGCAGAGTACTCCCCCTAGTGGTAGATACAGGCAGTCAGAATATTATTATTTAACTCCTACTGTATAAAATCAGGTGGGGGAAAACCGTTTTTTTCCTAAATAAAAATAACTCATATTAAATATTGGATACATATTTGATCAATAGTGTGAAGCTTCTATAAAACCTAAAAAGGGCACTGTTGCTTTAAGTCATCCTAGTTAAAAGCCATACTGTACAGTGCTCTGTAGATTTCACTTGCATCAGGGTTAAATTATATGATGCCTTATATAACCCGCATCTGCTTCTCTTCTGTTGCCTCCAGCGGACTAGACAGCTCCAAATGCACTCGTAGGAAATAATACTTTTTAACTGGTCTGTCTTGCAACGTATTAAGATGGGTTCAATAGGCAAGTTTATTTTGGTGCATCAGAAATAAGACTTTACAGATCCCTCCATCTGTGGCCACTGAATAACTAGACAGTGAAGAGAAGGAGGGGATTGTTCATTTAATGGTGATTAAAATCAGGAGCGCAAGTAATGAAATAAACTGGCTGACAACACGCTGAGAGGAAGCCTGTCCCCGCCGCCCCTGCGCCTCCATTATAGATTAACGTTAACAGGCCTTCTCTGCGATCACATAACCAGACTAGGCTGTCAGATGCTGTACAGAAAGGTAAAAAATGTAAATCAGGTAGTGCAGGAGTTAAAGGGAATAAACTGGTTCTAAACGGAATCCCGGTACCATGTAGAGGCGATTCTATAGTTTCCAAATATACCTCAGTTATTCAGCTCTGGAGCCCCATTGACATATAAATTGCTGATTTATTCATATGCAAATGAGGGGAAAAGTGCTGTATCTGGGAATTTAAGCTGAGACCACACCCCTAAGCATTCCCCTCCATTTGCATATGAATAACAAATGACTTTACTTGAAAATGGCGCTCTAAAACCAAATGACAAGAGAAATCTTTGGAATCTGTAGAATCGCCTCTACAAGGTACTGCAAGTAGGTTTATAACAATCTACTGCCAACACACTCCCTTTAAACATTCTGTTGTCTTTTGTTACCTTAAAGGGATTGTCCAGTTTCATCAAATGAATGTTATTGTTTGTATAATGAAAAGTTCTAAAATTTTCCAATATACTTTTTGTATCAATTCCTTGTTGTTTTCTAGATCTCTGCTTGTTTTTATTTGTTCTGCTTAATTCTAGTGGATAAAAATCAGTCCATGGTCATGTGATGTACAGTTCATGGTCATGTGATGTACAGTCCATGGTCAAAGTAACTCATTGTGTATACAGCGATCGGGAAGGCAGGGATGGTAATAAACTGTCCCTGACTTCCCTATGGGATGTCCGGCATGATTTTGTGCAAGAGATTAACCTTGCAAGGGTATGTGTGTGTGTGTATATGTATATATATATATATATATATATATCAGGTTTAGAGATGGACCGGTCTGGACGTATATAGCCTATGGGCAGTCTGGAACTGGTTATTTACTTAAGAAGACTTTTCATCTTGTTTTTACAAGAGTAGATATTAACACATAATCATCTATTTTTTCCCAGGACGATATCCAAAGCTAATTTTCCACTTTGACCTCAAGAGAAATATTTTGTATTTCATTTTGGAGACCTATGTACCGTCTATTCTTCTAGTTGTACTCTCCTGGGTGTCTTTTTGGATCAGTCAGTCCTCGGTACCTGCAAGAATTTGTATAGGTAAGAAAATATTTAGGATAGTAGTGCAAAGAAACACTTAAAGTACAATTTTTAGTTCCAAAATTCTGGACTTTCACTATAAAAATTCTGCTATATCCATCTCCATACAAATTTTACAGTCACATGACTCAGATTACCCATGTCTAGAGAAGTCTATGGAGAGGGAAGGGGGATGAGACAAAAGAATAAAGGCAGGCTTACTCTAACACAATAATTCATAAATTGTATCTCTGCCATGATGAATTTTGCAGGTGTCACAACAGTCCTTACCATGACAACACTTATGATGGGCGCCAGGACCTCTCTACCCAATGCAAACTGCTTTATAAAGGCAATTGATGTCTACCTTGGCATTTGCTTCAGTTTTATATTTGGAGCCCTTCTGGAATATGCAATCGCACACTTTTGTACTCTTCATCGACCAGACCAAAAGCACATACAGGTACAGTACCTAATATACTAACTGCAAGCAACTCTCCCATCTTGTGGTTCCCGCCCTTTGACTCCTATTTTACAGCAGTGGTCTACAATGTTCACCTCTACAGTCATTTTGAAACTACTGACTCTTCACCCATGCGGGTAGTTCACGTTTCACAGCTAGAGAGCTACAATTGGGGACCACTGACTTATATACCTGTTTACAGTACAGTAGTGTCCCCCAACTTGTGGCTTTTTAGCTGTTATTGCAGGTTACCAGCTTGGTGCGTTCTGTTTTTCATTGAGGAGATCCAGTTGAGTAATGAACTATTGCAGACAATGCCTCATGGGAAAAGGTATGCAAATTAGCGGGATGAAAACTGTCTCTATATTGTCACATATAGTTAGCTGCCTTGTAAACCAACGTCCGACCCATAAAAGAGCCTTGAAACATGCCAGTACTTTCAAGATCTGTGCCAAGGGCATAAAGATGGAGGAAGAACCCCAAAATATCTGTCTACAGATGGGTTCCTGATGTGGTTGCTATCAGTAGTCATGTTTCATGGCCATTTTATAGGTCGGCTATTGATTTACATGGTAGTAACCTATAATTTGCACTAGAGAGTTTTCTTCCTCATAGAGTAGAATTTACTTGCATGTAGACTGTCAAAGCACACTTGTATACCTTGGAGTAGTGGTCCCCAACCTTTGTATCTCATTCTCTACAATGTCTTCTGTAAACTACCCTCATAGCAGGGACCATGCACACCTAGTATACTGGACACCAAAGCTTTTCCACTCTTGCAGCTATCATACCTTCTTAAAGCAGTTGTCCAGGGTTTAAAAAATTACGTGTAGTCAGAAGGGGAGGGCTAGAAAATAAAAATGCATTCATACGTACTTGCATCCTCCGCCCCATTCTTGTTCTGTGCTGGCTGTCACCCCCACTGTTATGTTAGTATACAGAGCAGCTGCAGTCATGACGTCATGTCAGCTCTTAGCTGTATACTGCTGCAGTAGCCCTGTCGATGTGACAGCAACATTACAACTGCTCAGTATTCAAAGAGGGCAGCATAGCATAGTGCAGGAATGGATGGGGAGGACGTAGGTAAGTATAATTGCATTTTGATTTTATAGTCATCCCCTCCTGACTGCATGTAAACCCCTTTAATGATTGCTCTGCTCATTTCTTTTAGGGTCAGTCCTAAAATATACTTAGAAACAGAATAAAATCCCATGTGTTCATCCCAGTGTGAAGTGCAGTTATGTGTCTTTTACAACCTCCATACACGTTTTCCAGGTGCAGTGTTCATTGCTTATAAGTCAGATCTGTGCAAGCTCAGGGCTTTATAGGAACACTCCAGGTTAATGGGATACACTGGGGCAGATTTACTAACAGTGTCTTATAGTCAGTACAAACTTAGACTAGACAGTCTTAAAATGTGTCAGATTTATCAGTGGGACGGTGGATGATACATTTGGTGCATCTTTAGACTGTCTAGTCTAATTTTACACCATTTATTGTATCTGTTGGCTTAGTTTTTGACAAAAGATGCTCCACTGTTTCAGCGCATTCTTTAGTGTATGATGTCACAATTTAAGCCCTGCCCCTATCTGCTCTTCTTTACTAAGCCCCATTCTTTGTTGGACAAGGCACAGAAAATGTCAAATCAGTTACCAAATGTGGTACATGTTCACCAGTTTTTTTTTTTTTTTTTTTTTTTTACCAAAATTCAGAATTTTCATTATCAAGGGCAGTCTGTCAGCAAGAAAAGTGGCATAAAACTAATGACAGTACCTTGTAGGGCGACTTCTACACTTTCCAAAGGTGTCTCCATTTTCATGAAAATCAGCAATTTATTCTTATGCAAATTAGCTGAAAAAGGCTTTATGGGTGTGTCTACTGGGGCTTCCCTCTCTGCTCTAGATAACCAGCCCTGGCAGGAGAAGACACACCCCTAAAGTTCTTTTTAGCTAATATGCATAAGAATAAAATGCTGATTTTCATGAAAACAGAGCTGCAATGCAGAATAAGAAAGGCATCTTTGGAAAGTGTAGAAGCCGCCCTTCAAGATACTGTCATTAGTCTGATACCGCGTTTTCTGCTGACAACACCCTTTAAGTATGACTTAATATGTCATGCCTACAGTAGCACAGAGCACATCCTCCTTCACAGCTCAATGGAAAGAAGGCCCATCATATGCTTTTATAATTTCTGCCATCTGCCCAGACCCCCTTCAGTCACCCACAGGCTGGAAGCCAAGGACAGGAAACACTGTCCTAGATCCCAAATCTATTTAAATTTTAATTTGACTATATTTATTTTTTCACCAGGTCTGTCCTGAGTCGAAAACCCAGGACCTTCAGTATGGTAGACATCCTAACAGTTGAGCTACAGGCTAAATTGTTCTCAATGGGAAGATTTTCTCTGACTAATAGCCTCAATATTTCTTTTCTTTAGATGTATAATGTACTGGTATATAGAGATATATTTGTATATGCCAGTACATTATATGTTAAAAAAAACAAAAAAAAAACACCCAATTATCACCTATCCTGTGGATAAATAATATCTTATGATTGTGGGCCAACCCGTGCAAGTATTACCTCTTCAGTAGGTATAACACAGTGTCAGTTTTGCCAGAAGTGTTTCTTTAAGTGAGAAATGCTTTCTTAAGTATCTTTTATACACAGAGTTGAGTGAAAAAAAAAAATCTTCCTGGAACATAATTTTTCCCATCAGTGTTTGAGTTTGGCTTAATGTGCCATTGAGCTGTGTTTTCTGTCACTGAGCTACGTTTCCACCCCGCTGCCCATTAGGTTACTTTTATGCTTCATTCCCTTTCAATAGGCGTTATAAGCTTAATTAATACAGCCAGGAACAAGTGTAAAGATCAACATCTTACCCGAGTCTTTTCTATATAATTGCTCATTTGCTGCCTCTCGATAAAGTAACTGCACTGTGCAAACTGCAATGGGCACCGCGCTCCGCTCATTTTCTCGTAGTTTGTGATGTTCTGTATTGTCTAATTCCTTAGATGTTTCTTATCCCAGTTTTAATACTAAAATATTTCTACTACAGTCATGGCCAAAAGTTTTGAGAATGACACAAATATTCTATTTTCACATGATCTGCTGCCCTCTGGTTTTTATGTGTGTTTGTCAGATGTTTTTATCACATACAGAAATAGAATTGCATTCATATTATGAGTAACAGAAGCTTATATTGACAGTTAGAATGAGTTAATGCAGCAAGTCAATATTTGCAGTGTTGACCCTTCTTCTTCAGGACCTCTGCAATTCTCCCTGGCATGCTCTCAATCAACTTCTGGACCAAATCCTGACTGATAGCAGTCCATTCTTGCAGAATCAATGCTTTAATTTTGTCTGAATTTGTTGGTTTTTGTTTGTCCACCCGTCTCTTGATGATTGACCACAAGTTCTCAATGGGATTAAGATCTGGGGAGTTTCCAGGCCATGGACCCAAAATCTCTATGTTTTGTTCCCTGAGCCATTTAGTTATCACCTTTGCTTTATGGCAAGGTGCTCCATCATGCTGGAAAAGGCATTGTTGAGCGCCAAACTGCTCTTGGACGGTTGGGAGAAGTTGCTCTTGGAGGACATTCTGGTACCATTCTTTATTCATGGCTGTGTTTTTAGGCAAGACTGTGAGAAAGCCGATTCCCTTGGCTGAGAAGCAACCCCACACATGAATGGTTTCAGGATGCTTTACAGTTGGCATGAGACAAGACTGGTGGTAGCGCTCACCTCTTCTTCTCCGAATAAGCTGGTTTCCAGATGTTCCAAACAATCGAAAAGGGGATTCATCAGAGAAAATGACTTTACCCCAGTCTTCAGCAGTCCACTCCCTGTACCTTTTGCAGAATATCAGTCTGTCCCTGATGTTTTTTCTGGAGAGAAGTGGCTTCTTTGCTGCCCTCCTTGAGACCAGGCCTTGCTCCAAGAGTCTCCGCCTCACAGTGCGTGCAGATGCACTCACACCTGCCTGCTGCCATTCCTCAGCAAGCTCTGCACTGCTGGTAGCCTGATCCCGCAGCTGAAACACTTTTAAGAGACGGTCCTGCCGCATGCTGGTCTTTCTTGGGCGCCCTGGAGCCTTTTTGGCACCAATGGAACCACTCTCCTTGAAGTTCTTGATGATGCGATAGATTGTTGACTGAGGTGCAATCTTTCTAGCTGCAATACTCTTCCCAGTTAGGCCATTTTTGTGCAGTGCAATGATGACTGCACGTGTTTCTTTAGAGATAACCATGGTTAACAGAAGAGAAACAATGATGGCAAGCACCAGCCTCCTTTTAAAGTGTCCAGTGGTGTCATTCTTACTTAATCATGACAGATTGATCTCCAGCCCTGTCCTCATCAACACCCACACCTGTGTTAATGGAGCAATCACTGAAACGATGTTAGGTGGTCCTTTTAAGGCAGGGCTGCAATGATGTTGAAATGTGTTTTGGGGGATAAAGTTCATTTTCTAGGCAAATATTGACTTTGCAAGTAATTGCTGTTAAGCTGATCACTCTTTATAACATTCTGGAGTATATGCAAATTGCCATTAGAAAAACTGAAGCAGTAGACTTTGTAAAAATTAATATTTGTATCATTCTCAAAACTTTTGGCCATGACTGTAGATAGCATATCAGGCACCAAAACTATCTGTACTGATTTCTCGGGAAAACTAGAGGAAAAATTCCAACTGTGCTGGAATCAGTGGAACAGTACCTATTAACAGCTGCTGAGAACTGGAGTTGTTGGAGGTGGTGAAAGGTTCTCTTAAAAGCATTCACTGCACTGGTTAAACTTTGTGATATATACCCTGATCCACTAGAGCCTTGAGTTTACCTGTGTCTCCCTGGGTGACACTCCAACTCTGCGACTCAAGAAGAGTCAGTGGCGGCAGGGAATCAGTAAGTTGAGCATTACTTCTAATATTATTAAATAGCTTTCAAAGTGGTTTTTTTTTTTTTTTTTTTTTTTTTATAGATTTTGGATAACTAATCTTTTTTTTTTTTAACTGTAATTTTTGAGTTTTAAGAAATTAACAGGAAAAACATCACAAAAATTAAAAAAAAAATAGCATAACAGGCACTATCCAAGTTGGACAACCAATTTAACTAGAGTTAGGCTAAACAACTGTATAACCTCCACTTGAAAAAAATACTAAAAAGGTTGTCCCACTATAGACTCTTATCTTCAATCCACAGGATATAGGATAAGTGTCTGGTGAAAGTGTGACCATTGGGTCCACCAAAGATCACAAGAACAGGGTTCCCATTTGCCCCATATGAAGTGTATGGGATTTCTTGAGATAGTTGAGTTACAGCACTCGGTTCTTATGATTGGTGGTCGTACCTTCACCACACTTAGCCAATATGTTGTGAATAGGGGTTGAGCGTCTATTGTAGGACAACCCGTTAAACTTCACAAATGTTGTAAAAAAATCTACAAATATTGTAATTGTAATAGTCAATCAACTAATTTTGTCTGTTACAAACACACTCCAAGATAAGTAAGAAACTATGGGTATACTTGGTGTCCACACATTAGCATTGCATACTACTAATACCATGTATCCATTTTATCAAAAAGGATTCTGAAGATGACATTGACATGAATGGGACCATTAATGCCATTTCCAGTGGAGAAAACCGTGGAGCTGACATTGACACCAGTAAAAATAAGAAGAGGCGAGGTGGCCGCATTACCTCGGCAACCTGGAGAAGACTCCTATGTATTTTGTATTGCTTTCAGGTTGAGAACCCGCATCACATAGATAACTACTCTAGACTTTCTTTTCCATTGTGCTTTATTATAGTTAATGTTTTTTACTGGGTGTATTATTTGTATTTTTGAAGCATTTATGCTACACAATATACAAAATTATCTGGGCCAAAACAACTATGGAAAGTAATATTCTGTAAATTAAATGAAAGGAATTATTATTTTTTGTAAAACTTTGCAAATGAAATAAATATGTAATATTTATATGGGTGAGACATGGTTAAAGGGGCTGTCCAGCTGGATAAATATAGTTAGAACACCTGCGTTCGGGTTTCCGTTTGTGGGGTCACCAAGCGGACCCCATAGACAGAAACCTAATCCATGTAAAACGGCTACCAGCAGAAACCCGCTGACCCCATAGACTATAATGGGGTCCGATGGGTTGCTTGCAGGACTTTTCTCTCCGCATTTTGAAAGCAAAATGGGGAACAGAATCCCCAAGCGGAGACCGGACACAGGTGTGAACCTAGCCTTAGAGTGTTCTAAACATTCTCATTGTATCAATTTCCACCTCTCTAGTACCAAAAGCTTCCCGATTCCCTGCTGGTCTCAACTTCCTGCTCCCTCTAAAAATGGACACTGTTCAGTCACTGTTCATGTTATGCTCACTGGAGCAGAAAGTAGAGACCACCAGAGAACCCATATCGCTTCCAAACTGATGCAGAGGGGGGTGGTAAGGTAGGACTTTGTTATTTTTGTTATTCTAAGCTGTTTTTTTTAATATGTTGTCCAGGCTTTACAACCCCTTTTTAAAGCAGTTTTTTTTTCTATTTTAGAAAGTGCTACTTATTCTTACAGTCGGAGTGCACTGTATGAAACATGTGAAAGTTACATAATCACATTAGTCCCACTGGGAAGAGTAGGTGTAAAAAGTGTAGGATCAAGAAATGTAGCACTGATTATTATTATATAGCTTTTATTAACAAGGTACATTACCATCACATTGACAAGAAATAATGGACAATACAAGGAGATAAGTAGAAGACAGCACCACAGAAATCGTTTCATTTCCCCTTTGTCTCTGATACAGTATATTCCTTTTTTATCCAACTACCCAGAGCTTAGACTGTTTAATACTATTTCTCACTCATGCACTGTCCAGTGCGTCAGACCTTTTGACCATTTAAGCCATTTCAATTGGCCAGTTTCCAAGATTTTTTCCTTATAACTCTCTCTGTAGATCCAACACTGTGGAGTCTTGTTTTTACTGTTGCAGATTACACTGGCCATTTTCCTATTTAAAGGGGTTCTCCTTTCTAGACTATATAAATGTTACATGAAAAGGTCTATGGCTGAGGACTATGAGCCATAGTGGAGCACATTGCTGGAAAGAGTAGATTCTTCTATTGTGAGCAAAACACACATATATATATATATATATATATATATATATATATATATATATATATACTGTATAAAATGCACTGTAAACAAGAATGCAATGATTTGGAAATATTATTTTACCATATTTTATTCACAACAGAACATATATCAGAAGGTGAAAGGTACACAATAGAACATAGAACACATAAGGTGAAAGTTACACAATAGAACATAGAACACATAAGGTGAAAGTTACACAATAGAACATAGAACACATAAGGTGAAAGTTACACAATAGAACATATATCAGAAGGCGAAAGTTACATAATAGAACATAGAACACATATCAGAAGGTGAATGTTACACAATAGAACATATATCAGAAGGTGAAAGTTACACAATAGAACATAGAACACATATCAGAAGGTGAAAGTTACACAATAGAACATAGAACACATATCAGAAGGTGAAAGTTACACAATAGAACATAGAACACGGAAGGTGAAAGTTACACAACAGAACATAGAACACATATTAGAAGGTGAAAGTTACACAATAGAACATATATCACATATCAGAAGGCGAAAGTTTTTCACTTGAAAAAATTAACTCATTAGAAATTCATGGCAGCAAGAAATCTCAGAAAGGTTGGGACAGGGTTAACAGTGTCATCTGAAACAGTGAAAACAAGACTCAAGGATGTTGGACCAGGTAAGGTTATGAGGAAAAATTCTTGTTTGCTTTACATTTTACACAGCGTCGCAATTCTCTTGGATTTGGGGGTGTACTATATGATTGTACTTTCATGTAACTGTCCACCATTTAATACTACATTTACCAATAAGCAGCTACACTGAGCTGCCCCCAGTTATAGCAGTTGCCTATTGGAGATTAGTAATGGTTGACAGCTGAGGGGGCTTCAAACTACTTCAATAGCTGTCCACAGAACAGACTATTCTTCTTCACCCCCATGCACATTTAGGTGAAAACGGTTTTCCAGGTAATTGATGGCCTAGCCTTAGGATAGGTCATCAAATGAAGATTGTCTAGGGTCTAATGTGTGAGCACTGTGGCCTCTTCACTCAAAACCAAACATGGCATTGTATATAGCCTGTGCTTGGCATCACAGCTCAGCCCCATTTACTTGAATGGGACTGAGCAGTGAACAGGCCATGTAATCACATGGCCTCTGAAAAGGAAATGGAACTTAGGGAGCAAGTAACATTGGCAGGGATTAGAGTAAATGTCAACCATTTTGCTTTACTATTTACAATACTGTAGATCCAAAAATGTTGTGTTGATAAATTTAATATCTAGTGCTTAAAATTCTTTCCATAATAAGATGGCAATTCTTTTATCTACTCTAACTAGTATCTGCTATAGCCTGGAGGATTCCTACAAGAGATCAGGACTACTGTGTGATCTTATTAGGAAATTGAATATAATTCAATATATATTTGCTTTTTCACCCTTTGAAGCAGCAGTGACCATTACATATATCTACACTGTGTACTGTATCATCCATATTGTTATGATATGTATTTTGGGATGCAGTAAAGTAATAATGTATCTATATTTATTTATTTTATATCTATTTAGCCAATATTGCACAGTTTAGATTTGTGTTATTTTTCTAATAGAGTTAACTATACTAATAAGGGTATGTATTCATCATATTGTATACTTTGTACTATTATATTGGGTTCAGAGAGGCCTGTGTAGGATACAATGTACAGTACACTGTGTCTGTCTTATATTATCTCATAATGGATACGTACACTTTTTTATGACTACAATTCATCTACAATAAAAAAGTAACTTTGTAAATATTCTTGATTAAATATTCCCTGTAGTTTTGTCTCTTTTGTCTCCATAGTAAAGATGAATAACAAGTCTTTTCCCCAGATGTCCCATACTTTTTGTTACATTACATATTCAGCAATGTGCACTTGCATTTGCTAATCTGCAGTACCAAATGCACCTACAATGTACCTACAGCCTTCTGTAATGATACCCAAAGCATCAAAGTGGGTCCAAGCATCACTACAGGTAAAGATAAATGTGTGACTGTAGGAGTCCGGGTTATATAAGCAGACAACTTTATTAGGGAGTGGACCTTGCCCTGCTATATTGTAGATATGTTATCAATACAATGCCAACATACTAAGCAGTGATCCATTCATACCACATCAGAATATGTTGATTTTCCAAAGTTGCTCCCCATTGTGGTCCACTGATCACTTTGGTGAGTGTCTACTGCAGGCGTAACGTTTCTCCCCACTGTGATTCCTGGTCACTTTAAAAAGTGTGTACTTCTGGTGAAATGTTACTCCCCATTATTTCCTTTTTCCCTTTAAAAGTCTCCACGGCAGGTGCAATGTTACTCCCTTTTGTAGGTCCTATCACTTTAGTGTCTACTGCAGGTGTTCCTCGCCATTGTTGTCCCTAATCCTTTTAAAACTGTCTACTACAGGTGCAATGTTTCTCCCCTAATGTGGCCTCAATCACTTTAAAAAGTGCCTACTGCAGTTGTAGTCTTGCCCACCCATTGTGGCCCCTAACAATTTTAAGAGAGTCCACTGCAGGTGCAATGTCCCTTCCTTTTTTGGTGCCCAACTAAGTTAAGTGTCTACTGTAGATGCAATGTTGTTCCCCATTGTGGTCCCTAAAAGTAAGTCTCTTCTGCAAGTGCAATATTGCCCCCTATTGTGCTCCCTACTTTACAAGTAAGTGTCTTCTGCAGGTGCTATGTTGTCCCCCTATTGTGGTCCAAAATAATGTCTACTGCTATATTACCTGTGAACCCGCATTGCAGAAAATGGAGTCCATGCCAGCCACTGTTGGACACCCCATCATCATGAAGAGATAAGTACTTCTGAATCCATATGGTACCCATCCAGAACATCATATGGAACTTATACAGAAACACTGTAAACACATCTCATAGGGAACTGGAATGGAAGACCATACAGAAACATGATTTCAAGATGGTACCATTTGGAACTTGACAGGTGGAGTTAATGTAGATTTTTCATCCGATTGTATGGACAAGGGTCTCATACAGACGTCTCATCTACTCACCCTTGCCCCAGCCCTTACGCAGGTAGGTGTTCTTTTCATTCGATTTGTACAAAGTATTTTTTTCCAGCCGGTTTTATTCATATTAGATGAATTCCGGTCCCTAATGAGACACAAGCCTTTAAATGCAGAAAGAATGAATAGGAGATCTGAACTTTTCATACTTCCATTTGTATTAGTGATAGATTCTAGACACTTTGCTGTACGTTTTCAGAAGAAAAAAAATGAGAAGATCTTAAGATGTGTTCTTGTCTTTTCTTGTTAAAAGAAATTGCTGACAGGCTGTAAGCTCAGAAAAGGTGCTTCAAGAATCTTTGCTATCTATCAAAACTAAACTTTTTCCTCACCCACTGAGCCGGGGTCAGACGCAGACAATATGTTTCACATTGAAGGCTAGATTGCTACGGCTGATCTCTGTGTTCTCCACATACTGACAAGATGCCTTCGGCAAACGCAATTAAATATTTTACATGAGGGAACTTTACCTGAAATGAAATGATACAATTCAATGACTGGTGAACGTTCAGATGTAATTCTGTATAACTTTACCTAATCTAGAATTATTTACGTCTTACAGGTTCGGACTGGCCAACCGGAGAACATTAGAGGATCCTCTATGATAAAGGTCCCCTGTGGTCTCCAAAAGTCAACCCCATTTGTAGGTAACTTTGGAGCCATCACTTGTCACTGGGGTCAATTTCTCTTGGGTTGATTCACGAGTATCCTATTAGATGTCACTGAAGATTTGTCTGGTGTATACTACTGTATTTTATCAACCAAAATTAGGATGAGATTAAAGGGAGTCTATCACCTTCCCTAGGGATCTTCAGCTGTCACCACCATATTACAGATTAAGATATCTTTGTTATGTATATCACTTTTGTCGATTTGGAGAAAAACAACTTTGAAGTATTATGCAAATGAGGCAGTTGGTGCACTGGGGGCGGGTCTTCACCCCTAGGAGCATTGCGCTTATTGCTCAAGTAGGATAGGTGATGTCATAGCCGTGGGAGGGTCAACTCTCACTGCACAGGGTGGTACAGGAAGGAGATGGTAGGGATCTGAATGGCAAAAGCCATGCTCCAGGGACGGCTTCCATCAAAGTCCTGAGCCATCAAATGAAAATGTGTGTTGGCAACTGAACACATGGACACAGCTGCTGTAGGACCAGTAACTACAGGAGACTTCACCACTGTGATGTCATAATAACAAAAACAACATTCAAATCACAGCCCAACTCACATATTTTGGGGATGAATGCGCACCGTCTTCCTGAGACTTCAGATGCACGGGCAAACCTTGCCGATAGAGGTGGAAAGATTACTTGAAAACTGTGTAGCGTCCAGAAAACAATTAAGCTCAGGTCTTGTCACATGACTAAGGGGACTGTTCCCCGAAACGCGTAAGCTAAACACCCTTTTTCTGCGTAAACATGGGAGAATCTCACCATGTTTATTTTTGTGATGTTCCTTCATTAAAAGTTACGTTTTATACAAGACCTGAGCTTAATTGTTTGCTGGACGCTACATAGTTTTCATGTCATAATAAAACCGGATGTCAAGATTCCATCGCACTGGCTGGTTTGACATATTTAGTTGTTGTCTTATACATACTGCCTGAAAAATGACTGTGTGAACATGAGCAAAGGATACAGCATGGTGTCCCAACTGTATAAATTAGTAGTGAACAAAAAAACAAGGGTATAGTGGATAGATCTGTGGATGTCTGAGAGGTCAGACTCCCATGATCCTAAAGTGATGGTATATTCTAGGAATATACAGTAACTAGAGATGGGCGAACCTCATGAGATTTGTATCAACAAATATTTGTGTGGTTCAGGCCTCCAGTTTGTTTTGGGTCAAACTTTCCTGGCATGTACTGGAAGTGTTATTCATTTACTCTGAGGTCTAATAAGTGAAGGCGTAGGGGAGGAGAGTAGAAATAACAAAAAGTTATTCCCACCTTAGCTCACCTCTCCTGTGCATCCTTGGCAAGTTCAGCGGTCCCCATGTATCCTCTTCTGGCCTCATCAAAGCTTTTGGAAAATTTGGGCCAAATCTTGGTTGATCCGAATCTGTTCACTTATCCCTAACTGTAACCTTACTTTAGAAGATTGGAATAACCATTTAATGGTAACTATGGCCTGTACCTTGTTCCCCATGCCTCGCTTCAATAACTTTCTTCTGCAATGCACCATCAGCTCTATTTATAATATAGCCCCCCTCAGACCCCTCTGAACCCCTTATAGTCCTGAGCGCTCACAATTCTGTTGGTTGTTATTGGAAACAGTAAACAAACCTGTTGTCAGACACAACAATGAACTCTTAAGCTAGCCATACATATTAGATCAATTTCAGCCAAACCCACCGATTTTGGCAGGACCCACTAACTATTTCATGTTTTTGGGGCCTCCTGACACTTTGTAGATGGGAGATGACGTTATATCCGAAGGTTGATAAGCTGCCACCACATCTTACTTGCCAACTCTGCTGGAACATCTGGGAGGGTCCCAAAAAAGGAAGTCCTGAAGCAGCAGGCAAATCTCCCACATCTGCCAGGTTAGCTATTAGTTTGTATGTGTATTGGCACTTTATTTGCTGGTCATGCCCCAAAAAAGGGGAGCATCCAGCACATTTAGTGTCCACATCACAAAAAGGGGGCCTTTTTTACCACATGGGGGGGGTATGACGTGGCTATTGGGGGTATGAACCCATATATTGTAGACGTGATCTCATACATTCGCCATCCTGCATGCTTTTCCCCTGGAGACAAGCCTTTAAAGTTTGGCAATTACGCACTAGAGATGGGCGAACCTCACAGTATCCATTTCACAAATATTCACTAGGTTTGCCCACCAGCTTCATTTCGGACCGAACTTGTTTGACTCAAACCAGTAATAAATTTATTATGCTCTGAGGTTTCTTCAGACCTCAGGGTATAATAATTGGATAATAACTTCAGAAAAATCATAAACAGTCGTACTCACCTTATCTCACCTCTCCTGGGCATCCTCGCTGCATCCAGAGGTCCTTCCTAGACATCTTCCAGTCTCCAGGTTGACGTCAGCGACCTCGGGAGACCTATTACTGGGCCTCAGCGGTCATGTGGGGCGGATTCATGTCACAGCGCTTATGCTCAATCACAGGCACAAAAAAGACTGCAGAGTATGATAATAATTTGTGGGGGGCAAATAGAGATGGGCAAAACCCCAAGCTTTGTTTAATTTCGGGTTGAACAATTTTGGATAGAACCGGAAAAAAAAAAAAATTTAAACTCATCTTCCATTCCCTCTTTTTTGCCTTCTCACGACATCCGACACTCTAGCTCCATCTTCTTGGTGACACTATGCACCAGGGGTCACTGCGGGGGCCTGTGAATGGGCTTCGATGTTGACATGGTCACGCCAAGCATCATGGTGTCAATTCAGGTATGAGCGGTGACCCAGGGAGCATGACGTCACTAGGAGAGCGCCGGAGGAGGCCCAAAAGACCTCTCTTTGGCCTGCACCTATTATACTCTGGAGTCTGAAGAGAGCCCAGAATATAATAATTTACCGCGTCCATTTTAGTTTGTCGACCAAATCTTCAATTAAGTTTTGAACAATTTGGTATATTCGGGTCGAAGCCGTTCTATCAATCTCTAGTGGCAAACCCCCAAATCTATGGTTCAGCTTAACCTGATATTTTTGGAAAATTTGTAACAAGCCTGGTCCATTATGAACCAGTTTGGCTCATTTTCAGAATATACCAGAGGGAAAACACACATGCTCAGCCGAGCCAAGAGTACGTGTGTATGGGGTTGGGAGAGATAGCTGTTGGATGAGCAAGTGTCTATGGCAAAATATACAATGGCACAGATAGAGGGGTTTTTACTAAATCAGTTTATTGTTACTTTGGTGTGAATATGACACTTCCTAGACACACGCCAGCAGTAGTTTAGCGTAGACAGACATCGAGTCAGCAAGGAATACTGGGAAATTTCTGGTCCGACAGCTGCAGAATTGTAAATGCAGCTCTAGACTATAATACAGACTGGAAACAACGTCAGAATATAATGTAGAGAAACTTTTTACTAAACTCCTTTATACTGATTTATATAGCACAAGGCAAAAATGATACAAATCGGAATAAATATTACTCTTCAAGTATGGCCGTATACTCAGTATATTCCCATACCAGTTCTATGGGCGATAACATGGGCTTTTACATCCACATTTTTTCCTTCAACTCTCATTTTTTGCGGTTTGTTTAATATGACGACCGGCCCTAAAAAAAATCATCCGGCTGTAATTTCCTCTTTTACGCTTCAATAAAATAAAACCTTTTTACTTGCCTATGGGAAGAAAAGCTTGGATCAAAGACATTATGCCAAAAGGTTACAATGCCAGCGACAGGCAGACATACGGCTGTTAGCACGTCTTCCTGAAGCCAGGGGGTGCTCAAGATTTGCAGAATAAAGAACAACCATAGACCCATTCAGTCTATAAAGAACCTTGCTACAATGCTGCCGACTTTCAATCATCTCCGTCCTAGATGTGCAACCTATGGAGTGCAGTGTCACAGGGCGCTCAGTAGAGGGAACCCCTGCACGGGCAATGAGGACTAATCTGCTGGAATCAAAGCCAATAAATCAGATCTGCAGCTTTCTGGATATAACCACATATTGAAAGATAAAATTCCTTTTCTTCGATGAGCAGTAATTGAATAGATTCTTGCATGTGCTGTATATAAACCATAAGGATGTAATCCGTCAATGATAGATGGAGAGACTGACAGATTGATAGACAAAGAAATAGAATCACAAAGTCTATTCGATGGATTAATTATATGTCATGTCACATTCGTGGGGGAAGGGGCAAATAACAGAGGACGCCTATGTAATAGCAGTATACATGTGCCTTGTTTCGAGTATCTAATTTACTAAGAATGAGGCACTTGTCATAGCATGGCAACTGTGGTGGAGTATCACAATCCATCAGTTATATTATTATAAGTGAACCTGTCAGCTCGGCTCACATGTCTGTGAATGTTTAAAGGGGTTATACAGGAAGAAGTAAAGCTTATCAGTACATAAACTAATATATATCCAGGTCTCCTAGAGAGAGCAGGCAGTCGATCACAAGGCTGACTCTGCTCTACTCTATAAACATGCAGCGAGAGTAGAGCAGAGTCACAGTGAGCCAGAGCTGCAGCAGTGGAGGCATCGGGCAGAGACATCTGGCCTCCGCCACTGAGCTTTGCAATTCATTGGGGCTCTGTGGGAAGAACCTCCGACTCTCGATCACAAGGCTGACTTTGCTCTACTCTCTAAACATGCAGCGAGAGTAGAGCAGAGTCACAGTGAGCCAGAGCCGCAGCAGTGGAGGCATTGGGCAGAGACAACCGGCCTTTGCCACTGAGCTTTGCAATTCAATATGTGGGACCTGCATATATGTTAGTAATAAAGCTCTATTTATTCCTCCATAACCCCTTTAAAGGATATTCTCCATTAACTAACAATAGTAAAGCACTTTGTGTTGTGCCATTCCTCTATTATATCTACAAAATAAATTGACAACTAGGTATTACCATTCCCCTTGTCAATAGGGTGTGTCTCTGCACAGTCTGACACTGTCAGCACTGATTGGACTGTGTGAGGGTATATAATGACACCCCCCAACCAACTAGTATCACCCAGCTTCATACATTGCTAGGAGGAATAACAGAGGAACGGAACAAGGCAGAGATATCTCAGGACTCTTACATTATGGGCAATTCAACTAACTACTTAGGAAAGGTAACAAATCTTCTTTAACCCCTTCCTAGCACAGGCATGTATACATGTATATGATACTATTGGGCATGGGATAAGGAGATGGCTCAATCTCATTTCAGAGACTTTTGACTTTCACAATCCACAATTCATTATTATGCTTTAGGTTTGAAGAGACGCTTTGACAAGTCAATGCCCCCCCCCCCCCCATGTGATTACTGAGACCTTAGCAGTCCCCTGGGGCCTCTGACATCACAGAGTAGGCCAGAAGACACTAAGTACTCCAAGGAAAAAAGACTGTGCGTGATGACGGAGCCCTGGAGAGGTGAGAATAGGTGAATATGCATATTTTTTATTTTTCTGCACCTTCCCTGGACTTCTGATTAATATTGCACTTCTGGTTCAGACCAACCAAGTTCACTCCAAACTGATGCTTGTGAGCAAACCTAGCGAATATTCATGAAATTAATCTCATGAGATTTGCCCATCACTACTCACAACCAATCAGTGACCACAGACTCGTGAATGTGAGGCAAGTTTCCTGGGAAATGTAGTGGTGTGGCAGGAGTGGCGGCACCATGATAACTGCACCTGAAAGAGTATGGGTGCAGGGGAAATGGGGCTGAAAAATAACTTAGGATGAAATAAAACACAAAAAAGTCAGAAAATCCTAATACCCCTTTAACTGGTTTTGGACAGCCCATTGACTATATACGTCCAAGTAGTCCACTCTTAACCCTGAAAAAACACACCCGTGCCTCCTCGCAGGTGCAGAAGCAGGAAGGTAACTATATTCCTATAAGGAAGGCTGGATCGCTTATTACTGTCCCTGCCTTCCCAATCCCGATCCCATCCCTGCCTTCCAGATCAGCTGTGCAGTTCAGGTTAGGAGGGTGCATTCCTCCTGTAACTGGGGCTAAATGTATCAGCCACAATTACAGAGGAAATCAGCCAAAAAAAAAAGTACTATTAAAATGCCCCCCAAAGGTCTATTATGATCTTATGGTCTTATGGAGGGCACAATGTTAAAAAATAAAAAAACAAAAAAGATAAGTGTAATGTAATATAATATAATATAATAAACATCAATGCCAAACTATGTGTCAGCTATATAAAAATTACCGTAACATTTACATTTTCCCAAAAGTGCAAAAATATAAATAATATAAAAATAAAGCCTTATGTATCACCGAATAAAGACGCAAAATTATTTTGAATAATCTGAACATTTTTTTTTTTATAGCCACATGTACAAAAAAACCCAGAAAGTGTGTCCAGTCCTGAACCAGGGAAATTGGCCCGGTCCTAAAGTGGTTAAATATTCTATTATTCCCTTAGAAATTTTTTCAGGATTATTGTGGATTTTGCTTTGTTGGTGCAGATAGGTAAGACCTACATATACAGAAACTCTTTCAATACATAAAGACACTATAAATACAATATAGATCCAGGGGTCACCGGTTTTACTTCCTTAAGATTCCAAATTCATTGTACCCAGCCAGTCCATAAAAATCCAGTAAGTAGATTATTACCAGTTAAAGGTTACATGCAAATAGATATATAATTCTCAATGATCCCAGTGCTGCTTCGGTCTCTGTAGTCATTTCTATTTTTTACGTCTCAGGACCTCTGCAAAATAATGAGGATTTAACCTTCCTTTTTGTATTTGCTATATCCAGAACCATTGGCTAGAAGAGCAAAAATCTCAAAATCGAGCACATACAACTAGCGAAATTTATATTGGAAATGGAAACTGCAAAATCTGTGCCGGGCCGGAATGATACACGTAGGACGGGGGAGAACAGAGACAAGTATCTGCAAAATGTGGATGCACAGACAGCAGCTGAGGTTTAATTCAATGTGCAGTAAATAGAGATTACGCTGTAATAATGCAGCTCACACGATATAACTAGCTAACCCAGATGTAGGCTGCATGGGATTTTATTGCAATAATATGCTAATTTCTAGCTTCTTGTATTCAATCCCTTTGGAGCTTTAATTTTGTTTGGAGATTTTGCATGCAGCACAGTGCCCGGGGAAATGTGTATGTATGGCACAGCATTCCAAGAAGAGCCTACATGCTATGTGAGCATTGACTGTAACGTACAGAGATTAGGAACGCTCCCTGTGATTACATTTCCCTCTTAAAGAAGGTAAACAAATTAATTTCTATTACCAGAGGCTTATGATAGCACTAGAGCGGGAATGAAAAGGCATGATAATAAAATATTTCAGAAATGATAAAATAATACCTTCTTACGAGATGTGCCATTGACTTGGAGCTCTTGCTTTGTCATAGATCAAGCTGCATATTGCAAAGAATGGGCTGTAGCTAAAGCAGTACAGAGGAAGCAGTCTCACCCATATCTGGATGCCTAAGGCTAGGTTTACATGGCGGAAAATGAAGAGGAATTCCTCTTCATTTTCCACCTCCGTATTCGGCCACAACAGAATGCCGTTGCCCCTGCATCGATTTCCGTTGCGGCTTTCCTCTGCTGATTAGGCCCGGATGAAACTGCAGGGACTTCCAAGCCACGGGATCCGCGGCAAGATCGAGCAGGGCGGTGATTTTTTTCCACGTTTTGTTGCGATTGATTGAAAGTAATGGAAGGCAGATTTGGGGGCGGAATCTGCCATAGGTTTGGGGACAGAATCCGCTCCCAAATCCATGGCAGAGTCCTCTGTGTGAACCTACCCTAAGAGTAGTGGCCAAATAATAAAAAACCTGTGTCATAAATGATGCATAGTAGATGGAGGCTCTGTAGTGCTTGCTCTACATTCTATAGCTAATCCCAATTTGAATTGGAATACCCTAAAAAGATGGCCATTTAAAAGGAGTGTGTCACCAGAACCCAGAATATCAAAACAGCCCAACAGATAGATAGGTTAGGTGTGTCCATTGCTGAGATGTTGCCGTTTTTGTAATTATGGAATGCGCTCTTTGGAGTATCGAGGATGTTGCCATTGCTCCAAACAGCTCATTTGCATATTGACAATATCTCTTCAATGGAGGCAGAATTTTGCTAGGGGAAAGCACTATTTAATTCAGGTGTCCCTAACCTATCTATCTGCAGGGTGGCTTGAAATTCTGGGGTCTGGTGTCAAACTCCCTTTAGGTCACGTAGTGGAGAAAAATACACAAACCTAACACATCCTCCACAATACAAGGTAGAAAGGAAAGAAAAGTGATAAGCACAGATTTGGTATGGCTGTGAATAAGCAATGCATAGGCTGCTGAGCAGGGAAGCAAGATGTAGTATTCCCGGCTTTAACGGTGAGTGCAACATAGAAAAATTGCAAAAAATGTTCCAGAAATACTATGTAGAGAACGATATCAATGTTATACAGTCTATCTGTCTGTCTCGACCAAATTGAGTTACTTTTCCCAGTAAGTTCAGCTGTAGATGGAGTTTGTGCTTCAAGTCAATGCACAGTCAATACTTTCTTGGCCTTATGTGGTATTTTTGATACGACTTTACTTGGAATTTTTTCAAGATATTCGAGTAAACATGGATTTGGGTCTACTGGTGGAGTGGCATGAAAGACTGTGTCAATAAGCTCTTTTTATTCAACATTATGCAATCACTGGACATAACAACAAGATAGCCATGGCCATGTATCCACTATCAAGTCTTTACACAATATCCAAATTGGGCCAAGTGCCTCAACCCTATGGGAAACAGGAAAGTGTTATGATATAGTCTATAACAAGCTATAATTGTGAAACCCTATGAGCAGAACATGGACAACTTGGGTATAGTTTCTAAATCCGTACACCAGGTGTCTTCAGTCATCAGACCCACATCTGTGTCCAATTTCATGGTTAATACTCTCATTTCTGTATAATATGCCCTGTTGACTTTTGCACAATACGTTGGTTTTATACTTTCTTATAACAGTTATAACTTTGCCCTTTGAGTGAAGATTTGTGTCTACATTCCTTCTGGTTCTCATGAAAACAATTAGAAATCCCGGCCAGATCCTGTTGGCCGAACCATGCAACGGATTATCACATAAATGGTCATAGCTCAAAAATGTCTGCAAAAGTTTCATTAAATTATTTTTGGACCAGAACTATATTTTTAAATCTAATTCAACCGGAGAATATTATTATGTCTATCTGAGATCGAAAGCATTCTAACATAATAAATTAAATCAAAAAGAAAACCAGACTCATCAACTTGCAAGATTTATATCAGCATGGACCTGAAATGTGGGCCTGGTCAGGAAATAAAATATCTAGAGACAGAATATTACACTACCTTGCCAAAGCGAAAAACAGTCTCCATGTAAAATTGCCAAGGTAAAAGCTGGCGCCAACGGACCGAGAGTTGAAGTAAACAAAAATTTAGTGTCAGGTAGTTTCGAAAAACCTATTTTTGAAACTGTAATTTTAAGAGTTCCGAGTTAAAAGATGGGAAAAGGGGATACAGTCATCTATTAAACAGGCTCAGAGGAGAGGATCTTAGGGTTGTCCACATGGCAGAATTTGGTGCGGTTTTTGAGGCAGATTTCCCATCAAAATCACTGACAAACTCAATCTGCCTTCCAGAGATTAAAGTAGAATGCTGAAAAAATAAGCATTTTGCTCAATCTTGCAGCGAATTCCACAGCCTCAGTCTACAGTGTAAGACAATCCGCTCATTGGGCCCATTTATCTGGGCCTAATGAGCGGGTGAAAGCAGTGGTGGAAGGCCGGATGGCCAGAAATGGAAGAGAAATTTGAGGCCAAAATCTGAATCAAATTCCTCTTCCACATCTGCTGTGCTAATGCATCCTAATTCTAGAAGACCCAGCAAGACTAGTCATTGCAAAGAACCAGGGATGGATTGGCCATATACTTCACCATAGACTCGCTCTCTCTCTCTCTCTCTCTCTCTCTCTCTCTCTCTCTCTCTCTCTCTCTCTCTCTCTCTCTCTCTCTCTCTATCTCTCTATCTACAGTATCTATCTATCTATCTTTCTATCCATATATAGTATTTATTATTTTTCTCAAGCAGCTAAATGAATTTAATGACAAAAGAGAAATCTAAATCTCATCAATATTTGGTGTGACTTTTGCCCTTTGGAGGAGGAGTCCTGGAAATGATGATCCGGCCCCCACAAAGCCCTGATCTCATCATCATCCAGTCTGTCTTGGATGACATAAAGAGACAGAAAGATTGGAGAAAGCCTACATCCACAGAAGATCTGTGCTTAGTTCTCCAAGATGGCGGGAACAACCTCCCTGCCAAGTTCTGCCAAAAACTGTCTGCAAGTACCGAGAAGGACTGATGGCAACTGAAGGCAAAGGCAAAGGTCACACCAAATATTGATGCAATTTAGATTTCTCTTTTCTTTGTCAAAAATCAAACTATTAACCCTTCTATTTGTGAAAGCATTCTTACTTTTAAGAAGTAACAGTGGCACGGCAGGACTGTCCCTCTATTTTTGAAAAATTTCTCCCTTTGCAGCATTTTTTCCACACCTGCCTACACCATGTGCACAATATTGTATATTTATAAACACGAGCACACAATATAACACAGCAAAGTCTCGATCCCCTGTTCCTCTGTCCTTGGATCCTCCACTGTATTCCGGTGCATTCAGTCTCTGAGACGTTTTTTTGTTAAGAAATTACTTTTCACATGATTAATTTAAGTCCCTGAGGTCTGTTCTGTACCGGCACAATTTGATATTTTGACATTCAGGCTGGCAGAAAATTGGAGAGTGTTTTCATGGTTCCAACAAATGTTTTGTGATAGGTGCAATACGTATTTTTAGAAACTTGTCTATTAATAGTCGTGACAACTGAAATGTGTTGAAGTCATGTTCATGTCTAATATTCTACTTTTCCCTTTTTCATATATTACAACAATGAATACCTGTCTGTCTGTTTTTGCTGATTTTTTTTTTATTTTTAATCAATGATTGACATGTATTGTCTTTAACAAGTTATTCAGCAGCTGCAATGTACATTATTCAGCTGCTGCAGAACACCATAGAACAATACACTCCTTGGATGACACAACCTTCTTTTTTTAAGGATAAGGATGTTTCATACCACTTATTCACTGATGGATAGCAAACACCGCCTTAGGCTATGTTCACACTATTGCGGCGAGTAACGGCTCTGAAAAACAGTCCATTTTTTCAAAGCCATTTTGGATCCATCTGGGACCCGTTGTCATGAACCTTTCATAGACTTTGGTCTATTCAAGGATCTGAGGAAGTAGATAAAGATAGGACATGTTCTATTTTTTGACAGTCTGTTAGAACGGACCGTCATATGCGGACATGTGAATAGACACATTGAAATCAATGGGAGTTATTTATCAATTGTACAATATTTTTGCACCTTTTTTTTTTTGGCATGCGCCTATTTTAGGCCTCGTTATTTACTAAAATGACGGCACTTGTGATATCGGTGCTTTCTGACATGACTGGCTTTTTAACCCATCTACTGGATTGCAGAATAAACCACACACCCCAATTCGCATCTAAGGCTAAGGCCCCACATAGTGAGCTGCAGCAAAAAAGCACTGCGGGAAAAACTGTGACGGCAACTCATCACTGTTTTTCCCGCAGTGCTTTTCACAAAGTCCGCAGAGGATTTTCTGCTTCCATTATACCTATAGGGAAACCGACGGCACTTCCGTAAGTATGACTGACATGCTGCGAGTTCCAAAACCGCGACTGTTTGGGAAATCCCAGCGTGTTTCGCTAGAATCCCATCAACTACACAGTCACAGCGACCCCATCATGCCACCCCCGGGGGACACCCAGAACAGCTCAGAGGTTTGAGATAATGGGGTTATGTAAAAAAAACTATGAAATAAATGTAAATCTTCTTGGCTGGACATGTCCAGATATTTGTAAAAACAACATAATTTTTTGATAACCTGTCACAAAGTGATATGCTAACAATATCCTATATGTGTTTATGTACCGCCATCCAGTAGTAGAATATAAATGGCAGTCTTTAAGGCTTTTGAAACTGTTTCATGAGAAATTGGAGTCCTTAATAAAATTGGAGATCATCTGTATATACATATTATGACAATGGGTATATTATACATTCATCTATAAATGGAATGAATGCATACAGTAAGGCAAACACAAAGGGGAAATAATCATGGTATTCACATTATTCACCAGATAGTATTTAGCAGCTAGATAATACCGTCCTATTCATCGGGCTGCTCCGCACTTAATAAGGTGATAATTACAGATGAGAGAATAATTAAAAGTCAGCTTCTTCATGTACTCATGGGATCCGCTTATGCAGAGCGGTGAAAACTGTAAGGGAAATTCATCAAGACTGGCGTTACATACATGTAGTCCAATGGAGTGATTTGCACTTATTTTAATAAGAGGCATATACCTATATACAAAAGGAAGTCAAATCTTTTCCAGATAGGAGCTGAAAAAGATTTGGACTATAATTTATACTGTAAATTTATTAGATCATGAGAAAAGTGGTGACTGCAGAATTAAAATGTAACAGTTTAAAATTTTTGAGCAAAAAAATCATCAAAACCATTAATCTAAAATTTGTGCCAAAATTTTTATGCCAGAAAACTGATGTAGGGGACATGATGAATTTTCTTAAAGAGGACCTTTCACGTCCTCATAGATGTGCGGTATTATATACCACTAGTCATCGGCTTTCTTGGTACGCGCCACGGTGCTGGAGATATCAATGCCATTAATTTTGGCACTGATATCTCCCCACTGTCAGAAGGGCTGGTCTGACAGTCTAGCGTCATCTCTGGGCTTTGAGGAACGCTCACCTTGACAGTACAAGTCTATGGAAAGCTACTGTCGGGGGGTATTCCTCACAGCCCAGCAATGACACTAGGCTGTAAGGCCCTTCTGACAGTGGGGAGATATCGGTGCCAAAATTAACATCACTGATATCTCCAGCACTGGGGTGCATACTGGGCGCATAAAACCGACAGTGTGCTGAATAGGATTATATATGAAGTAGGGTTATAACATTGCCTATCCGATTGACTGAAAAATGGAAGGTGTACCACATTGTGCCAAAATTTTTGCTGTAAACATAGGCACAAAGTAAGCCAACCTAAACCTAATTGTCCAAAGATGCACCAGATTTATCATACTGCCTGAACCATTGTGATAAATGTAAGCTTATGCTAAAAATTAGAAAGGATTAGTAAATATGTCCGCTATTAGTAAACTATTGTAGATAAAAAGTGACGATAAAGTATTTAAGCCTAAAATATTCCTACTCCAAAAACAAAAATAAATAAAATCCTTGTGTACAGTAGAAAATGTCAGTGTGCTTTTATTCATGTGTTCAGACTATGAAAACTGCTCATCTGTCTTCCTCTCCCCCAGCGTGAAATCCCAGCATGAACATCAAATACCAAGAATTGCATTTGGCCAATCTTATTTTTCTAAAGTTGGGAAACTTTTATTTCTAGTTCTCACCTTTCTGACTAAACATGTTAGAACTACACGTAATACTGTAGCTGAATACTACTGTAATAGAAAGGTGAAGTCGTTTTGGTTGTTCTTTTCTATATTATGTTTAGATGATCTGTCTTTCCAAAATTTTTCTAAAATGCGGCAAATTCCAAATTTGTGATGAATCAGACAATCCACATGTCATTCCCATATAACAGAAGATTTTCAGTGTGGATTTGATGTGAAAACAATCTTCAAGAAAAAGCAGCATGTTCCTTTTGTCATGGATAAGCTTGGCATAGATTAGCCCCATTAAATAGGACCAGTACACGATCACCAGCACTTAGAATGGCAGATGTCCGGATGTCAGCTTTGAATATCTGTACCGATCCTGTAGTAACTACTTTCCTCCACATATGTGTGTCATAGATAATTAGATTTTACAGACAATAATGTTTCATGGTATTGTGCCACAAAGTGTTATGCTATATGTGTCTATTTGTGCCCAGACAATGGTTAGGCTCTTTAGGATTTTGATAGTATGTTGATATATTGTATTGAATTGATATATTGTAATGAGAATCTTTTCATACTGGTGACTTCTTCATGGACATGTGATCTTTGGTGGTCCGATGCCAGGACCCCGCACAGATCAGCTGTTGAGGCAGCCTCGGGGGCACCAGAATTTGCTGCAGTAGAATGAGTGCACGTACAGTGTGCATAGCGAGGATTTCAGGGAATTGCAGCCCCACAATTATTGCTTAAAGAGGAGCTGACTGCAAGCGCTTCCACATGCAGCTTCCGGTGCCCATGATGTGTGGGGTGTCCCCCACAGATCACATACTCATGACCTACCCTATGCATAGGTCATCAGTATGAAAAATCCAGAAAACCCCTTTAACCAGGTTTGAGCTATGTTAATGGTGGACACATTTACTATATGCAAAACCGAGCCATGTGAACAAGCCCCTAGACTTTTTTTTTTATCTGATCTGAAATGCTGTGATTCACAAGTACTGGACCACGCCAATGGTTAATAAGTGAGCTTATTAAGAGAATTCTCCACTCAGTCACATATTTACTCCAATAGTAATGGGTAAAATAAACCCATCTCCAGTGACTTATAAATAATTTATACCTTATTGATTTCTCAGTATTGTCGTATTAGTCGTGCTCCGTATTCACTGGATTGAGTGACTGAATCATTTGTCGCTTCCTGTTCGGAGACAAAGACATTCTCAGTAATGCCGGCTAATTAGTAAAATGCTTCCCATTGCTTTCGGCACTGGCACTGACACCGGCTGAATCTCAGCTCCGCAGGGAGGTAGAGCTATATTTACAGACTGAGCCCGGATGGCAGAAGCCGAGATATAAGGAGAGGAAAATATAACACAACTTCTGCTTAGCAGTCTATACCTTGTGTTGTATTAGGGAGCCTAAGGTGGGATATTCCCTGCTATAGACTTTGTCAATGTACTAATAATTTTGGTTAATTTATATTGAACCAAAAGACATATCATTTACAATAACACATTAGTCTATTTTATATGTTTAACTCCTTAATGATCATCACTGTATTAGTACAAGACGAGATGGCAGACTCGGCAACAGTGGCACACTAACCTCTCAGATGATCATTTGGGTGGTTCGGGAAGAGGTCCCCTTCTTTGACCTCCTAGGCTCCCCTGCAGTGAGATCGCAGGGCTACAAGTGGTTGATATGGGAGCCAGGAGGACATTTGTGCTTTTAAGGACACTTATTCACTATCCACAGGATAGAGGATAAGTGTCAGATCACTGGTGGTCCAACCCTGGGAGAATGAGGGACCAAGGGTCCCGCTAAAGCCTCTTTGTAGATGGAGTATCAGTAGGTTTGCGTGAACGATGTTCCATATGACGTTCCAACATTTATAACTTCACTTTACTACAATGGAAATATCACAGAGGGGCAGCAATTGAAAGCTAAGTATTTCATCCTGTACATGATGTGGCCAGATTATGGTGGAAAAACCTTTACAGCTGTCATTTTGTGTCACTTGTCTCAGGTTATGTTGGGTGTAAAGGAAAGTTAAGTAGCATGCCAGGTTATGTTAGATCAGCTCTGATTTAAGAGAGCTGAGCTGCAATATTGTGGCACAACCACTATACAGTAGACTGAACTGTCTGCTTCTGGCTCCAATCCACTGTATAGTTTCCGTATTGGTGGCTTATCAGAGGGGTGCTGGGTGTGAGTCTACCAGAAATTTGATACTGATGACCTGCAGTGCATGTTAAGGAAAGTTGTGCCATGAAAAGTATTTATCTTCTATCCATAGCCTCTGATGAGCCTCCCACCGATCCCTACAACGTATGGTCCTTTCCCCTAGCTGTGCATTCAGCTTGACCCCAGCCAGGCTGAATGTGACACTGGTGGTTAACGGCCTTTCCATTCACTTCAATGGGAGCACCGAGGACAGCCAAAATAAAGCACTCGGCCATCTCCAGCGCTCCTACTGAATTGAATGGGAGCACCGTCCATCACCAGTCACGGTCACATTAAGCCTGGCTGTGGTCAAGCTGAACATGCAGCTGGGTAAAGCATCTCTGGTTCTTATTTCATGGCATAACCTGCGCAACCCATTCAACACTATTGCTATGCATGAGATTTTGGGCTCTGTATCTTTAAAGAAAACCAACCCCAACTATAGATGGAGAAACATAGCTCAGGACCCGTAGCAGTCTCCATATACCATTGGATTTTAAAAAATTCCCTTTTTCTTCCTTCTCCACATATTAATCTTATGAGCTGTTGAAAATGTGCTGTAAATCATTTTCATGGAGGATATGACATTTATCTATAGAAGGTCATCTGAAGGATACAGAAAGCCAACCGGATATAGACCCTTTTGTTAGAGAGTATACAACACTCCTATATATACAATGTTCTGTAATACTATGATTCACTGCTTAGATCCACATTACGTGAATAATAAGAACAGACCTTGATATAAAGTATTCGTTCTGCAGCAGGGAAGAAAAAGAACATCAACAAAGTAAGAGGCAGAGGAAATGGTTTACTTAGTTTTTCTGCTTTTCTTGTAACAACAGTTAAAAATTCTGCATCATTCAGAAGCGAACACACTGATGTGTATTAACAGAGAAACCTTGAACAGAATGGAACAATCTGGAGAAGAGGCTGTGTATGCTCAGAGGTTATAAAAATGTACTTTTGCTAATAAAAAAACAAAAAAAATCAATAAAATATCGAAGCTGGAGATAGTTTTAGATATATTTATTTCTTAAAGTGTAATTCCAATTTCAGAAAAGAATAGTACCGGTGAATTTTGGAAACTTTGTTATATATCTGGCTGTTCTTCTCCTTATTATCATTCAGACATTTATCTCCAAGAGAATCCTTACTTAGATATAGAAGTCTATGGAGAGGGAAGGGGGACGAGGAGGATGTCAACTGATTTATTGCCTCATTCTGTGTAGTGGTAGAGGGTTATCTTGAAAATATGTCAATGTCAGAAGAGCTTTGTCACTCACAGTGTTGCAGAGCTTAGAATTTGCAGTTATTTGTATGTCTTTTCCATCAGCCTCCTCCCCTCTCCATAGACTTCTATGTAAAATGTAACTGAACTGAACTGTGCAGCTGAAATGTGTAACTAAAATGTAACTGAACTGTCGTTTCAGAAATAACAGCTGAAAAAGCGCACCAACTCTAGCAGGTCACAGCTCCAACGGGTACTTACCAGAGGTAGTCAGTTACAACAGGATTTTGCAGTAGTTACGTTAGGTTCACACATGCACTCGGTTTTCTGTTCTCCACGTCCGCTTGGAGACCCGAAAAATGGAAACCCAATCCGCTTAAAAAGCGGTTACCCGCGGAAACCCGTGGACCCCATAGACTATAATGGTTTCCTCCTGAAAAATCCGGAGAGAAAAGTCCTGCTTGCAGGATGGAATCCACAAACGGTGAGCAAGCGCAGATGTGAACCAGCCTACATGCATCCAAGCTTTGCAAAAAATGGTCCCATTTAAGGGCTGTTTTCCATCCATTTGTCACTTATTTTTATCCATTTCCTGGCCATCTGACCATTTTAAACATCCATAATTTTTTTTATTGTCTTTAAAAAAAAAAGAAGATAAACTTCATTGTCTTTTTTTTTTTTTTTTTTGACCCAACCCACTGAGCCAAAAATAGAAAATGCCCTAGTTTTGGATGAATATTATTCACTGTCTCTTAAAAAAAATGGACGTGCGAATACACCCATAGTATTTCACTGCTGGGAAAACGGCCGTCACATGACCGTTTTTCACTGTTGTGTGCATGAGGTATAACACACGACTGTCTTTTCCGACAGCGTTAGACCCACAGGTCCGCATTTACACAGCAGTGTTCCGGTTTGCACAGGGAATGCGCTCGACTCATGTGCCATGAAACAAACTCCTCAATTCTACACCTATCAAGCAAATGGATGACTTGTCTGTAAACATAAAAACACAAATGGAGGAATGTTATTCCACGCAGAATTCCTAGTAAGATATATGGTCCTATTACACATCTGTAATGGTGTGCTTAGAAACACTAGAAAGCAATAGCAATATGTACACTAGGATTAAGGAATGAGCCTAGCCGACAGCTGACAAACTGATTCCTCTATAAACTGGGACATTAAAGGTAATGTAATAAATTGATTTCAGGTTTGATACATTAGTTTGTCCAACAAAAAAGTGAAATTATTAGGAGAAAGCTGTGCTTGCAACTAATACTGCGAATATGAGGCACTTGGATATGCTAAGTAGCTGTATATTATATAGAATCTCTATGAAAACTAGAGTGATAATAAGTAATCTCAAAGGGGGTGTATAAAAACGGAAAAAATGGACTGACCCCTTAATTCTAGGCAAGATCGAATGTAAGTCTGGAAGAACTGTAGTCTTTAAGCCTCCATATGCACATGACATATGCACATGTTCCGTTCAGGAAACATTGTCCATGTTTCCCGGATGGATGAACCTTGCAAGATTCATCTCGTGAATATTCGCCTGCAAGCTTCTGTTTGGACCAAACTCCATCTCAATAGTCTGGCTGAATCCAAATTTTTGGAAAACACGTAATGAACCCGGTTTGTTACAAGTTAATTCGCTCAATCCCTTGTATTTACCAAAACATACATGTCAGGAAAGCTGACGGATCTGCTCCTAATTCTCATATTACTATGGAACCAATTGGAATGTTACAGATGTCTCCTTCCTTACTTTTTTTGACTTAAGATATCCAAGGATATGTGATGTGAGATGAAGGACTAGTGAAGAAACCATAGAAGCTAATTTATCATGTCTTGCGTGTCAGAAACTGTGCACAAGCCATGAAAAAGTCATAATTTTTTGGACAAGTGAGAACTTTTGTGCAAAAACTTTTTGAGTTTTGCGTCCTGCACACAACTTTCCTCAGGGGGCATGATGGGGACGGGGCCATAAATATGGCATAAATGATGCTAGAAATCTACACCAGCAAGGCGTAGATTTCTGTTGTATGTGGATGTGCCTAATTTATGACGAGGGGTGCAACATATCATAAATTAGGTGGAACCTTCAGGTGGCAGGGATTATCAAGACCAGCATGGAAAACTGTTATATTCTGGTGCTCTATTACAAGATGTCTATTCTATATGTATCTATAAGGGGCCACCCAGTTGTCGTATTGTGGATTGCAGGCTCTTAGGGGTTCACTAGTATGTGACCATTTTGTATTGAATTGGTTTGGAGTCCTTAACCAAATGTGAGCTATGTAAGGGTAGACACATCTATATAAGACCCTCTTAGCTCCACTTGACATAGTATGAAAATAATACCCGGATTGTAGGACATGTCTGAATGACACATTAAAAAGCATATTTGCAATAATAATATCTGAGTCACTTGATATTTCCTTTTGAGTGGCTGAAGGGTTAGACATTGTTGCTTTTCACTGCGATCACCTTTTATTGTAGCAACCATTCTCTGTGTGAATAGGAGTGTTATCTTTTCAATGTTATATTAACCTATCTGAAAGATTATTTATCCCATAAAAATGCATTGTGTTCTCGTTTCACAGGTCTCAATGTGATGCCGCTCGGTTCACCCAAGAACAACAGCACAGAGATTACGCCGACTGAATAAAATATGACTAAGTCATTCTGACAGCTACAAGAATGAGGATTCAACAAGGTCACCTGACTGTATAGTCTTTAATGAATTATGTCTAAAGAAATAGATTCAAGCGTCCAGCATGTAGGTTACAGGAATAAAGAAACTGAGTTTTGCTTTAAAGCTAAGGTGTGTAGACTTTTTAAAAAAAGAAAAGCAAATGCAAGGGCTCAGGGGATGTGGTGGCTCCAAGTTGATGTAGCTTGTGTGGGCACCAGAGGCGTAGCTAGCCTGGGCTCACTGACATTGTACCGTGGGGCCGCCATTAATACATCTTTTATTTTTAACTAGATCGGTGTCTGTAGACACCGATCTAGTTAAAACGCTTCCTGCAACTTGCTGTCTTGTAATCCGCAAAGCCACACAAGGCCTGCGGTTTACATGGCAACGAGAATGCAGTCATCGGCACAGGCGGCGCGATGACGTCACAGCAGCGCGCCTCCTACGCTGAGACGCTGACGTCCTGTGGGTGGAGCCTGCGCACAGAGCGCGGGGCAAGAAGAGAAAGCGGCGGCTGCTTTAGTCACCATCGCTGGTAGGTGAGTATAACTTATATTTGTCTTGTTTTAGCTCAGTTGTGGGTATTTTAATAGTATAAGAGGTTGTTAGGAGGGGGAATTATAACTATAAGGGAGGGGGCATTATATAAGGGTTATTACGGGGTACAAGGGGGGAGGTTATATTAGGAAGTATTATGGACATAAGGGGGTGGTCATCGATATAAGAGGTCATTAGAGGTGCAGTATTTATGTCAGGGGCATAATATGAGGGGCAATTAATTTAATAAAAGTGACACATGGGCTTTATTAAGACTAAAGCCCCATGTAGTGGGCCGCAGCAAAAAAGCGCTACAGGAAAATCCGCGGCAGTAACATTGTGGATTTTCCCGCAGCGCTTTTCACAGAAGGACCACAGAGTTTTCCTCTGTGGACTTTCTGCTTCCATTATAACTATAGGGAAACCGCCAGTGTTTCCGTAGGTATAATTGACACGCTGTGAATTCCAAAACCGCAACAGGTTTGGAAATCTCAGAGTGTCCGCTGCACATATTTTTCCACAATGTATGGATGGGATTTGCTAGAATCCCATCCACTTTGCAGGAACTGTAAAATGCCACATTTTTTTTCCCGTGGTGTTTTTGCCACATGGGGCCCCATCCCATCCCCACTTTGTGGTAAAATATGCGCAGCGGAAACGCTGCAATTTCCAAAACAGTCGTGGTTTTGGAAATCGCAGCGTTCCTATGGAAACGCTCCCGGTTTCCCTATAGATATAATTGCTGCGGTACGCCACGTGCGGCCCCGGCCTTAAGGAATTTTCCAGCTTATTTTTATTTATGATCTATCCTCAGAATAGATCATCAATAAGAGATAAGTGAACCCCCACTGATCAGCTGTATGAAGGGGCTATGGCGCCTGTTTATATCACATGCTGTCTGTTTATAGTGACCGTGTGATGTAATTCCAGCCTTGTCACATAGACGTGTATAGGACGAGGCTGTAGTTACATGACATGGCCGCTATGAGATAAATGACACTATGTAAACAGAGAAGCGGTCACGGCGCTTACACAGGTACCACGGTTCATTCAAACGGCTGATCCTGGGGGTCCCGATTATTGGAACCCCATTAATTATTTTTACCTTTTGTTTACTTTTTAATTAGGAAACACCTGGGGCATTATTAATAAGGGGCAATATTTAAAGTGGGTACACAGGGAAGTTATTAATTTAAAGATGCACTTGTGGGTATTATTCATTATAGGGGGTTATATTATATATTTTATAATTGGGGTAACAGCAGGATGGGTGTGCAGGTGAGGACAATGTGGGTCGGGTGCCTGGAAAAGTGAGGAGCCAAAGATGTCTGTGTTGCAAACTTTACAGAGACTGGAAGAAATGGTCATGGCGGTCCAGATGAAAGAGACGGGAAATGGGAACGATTAGTCAGAGACGTCACCGGTAAGTCACTAAATGTTACTGCACTGTATTTGCCTAAATGGTCTGCAGAGCCCTGTGTAGATCCAATATATACCACTATACGCTCACCGTATAGTGATAATATCGATATACCTAAGTTGGGGGCCCACTTGGACATGTTCGCCCCCCCCCCCCCCTGTGCTGAACCCTTAGCTACGCCTCTGGTGGGCACCAAAGCCCATATAAGAAAACCGGTACTATAAATTATGTGTGTTAGTTGGGGGCCCTCTCAACTTTAGTTTTCTTAAGGGGTTTCGAAAGCGCTGCCCTCAAAAACAAAAATCACACCGCATTATATTGCACAGAAGCATACCTACCACTGAAGCTGGGTTCTGTATTGGACCATGATGAGAGACAGCCTGACTTGCTTTGCCATAAAGCTGAGTCCAGGCCATATAGCATTAGCGATGGCTACGTGTAGCTAATAATATTTTTTATCATGCCAAAAAGTAAGAGCTCCCTAATGCAGACATATATTGAATTTTGGACCTAAAAATAGAATGGTGTAGGTCTAGGCACTCTCTTGGACTCTAGAGGACATGTAACATGGAGGGACAGATCTGAACACTGGGCAGTTGGGGTGCTGGGTAGGCCAAGGGAGACCATCCTAGCTGGTGGCATATCTCTACTATGAGAAGTCCCGATACCTTACCAGAACTAGTGATGTCACTAGAGTGTATAGCATGGAACAAAGTCCAAAAACAGAGTTCTACACATTTCAAAAAGATACGACTTCCCTCTTCGAGGTTTAGCCATGTTTTATGCTGTTGTTGTCTTGTCACACTTTGAAGGTACTGCCCACCTCTCCTTTATGACCATGCTGTTCTCTTCGAAAGGCAAAGAGCTCAATCTTCCATTTAATCCCTCTGGTATAATACTGTTTAAATGAGAAATCCAGAGTCTCTCCACCTGTGACATTTTATTAATATCATTTCCTTTCCTTTCCTCCAGTCTGGTTTGAATGTCTCTATTTCATAAATTTCATCTTTTTTTTTTTTTTTTTAAAGATCTCCATCTTTTTCCATATCATGGTTTGAGAGTGGATGCGCCAAATATTTTCTGAAAATATTATACATGTGTTCTCCAGTTCTTTTATGGAAAGGACATTGAGTATATCTTATGTATATCTTTTTACATCGACTTTTTATGGAGTAAATCGCCCACTTGATGTGACTTTTTATTCTTGCTTGAAACTTGGCTTCTGAGTTTTCCATAGACTGTAAAGTCTCTTTCATCTCTAAATGCCGGCAAGCTTTACATCTCTGACACAGAAAAAAGTCAGGTTTTTGGAAGAATATTTTTGTGTTATTAGTGTTTCTTTTTGTTTGTTCTTGCACAGTAGGAGATATCAAGTTCCCTATGTTGTTGGCCTTTTTAAAGCCGAAACTCGAATGCTTTGAAAGATACTCCCTGATTATCTTATCCTGCCAAAGGATGTGACAATTATATTCTTAATAATATATTTCCACAACCCTCCATAGTCCTTATATTGAGTAGTAATGGCCATTTTTATTTTTCCAGTATCCTAATTAGTTTTGTCCGCATTTTCCAAAAGTTTCTCCTCCATTTTTGTTCACTGCTACTGTATTATAGCCCCCTTCTTCTGTAATAGATCTGCTGTATTATTATGCTCATTTTGTGCAGGTTGACATAGTCGTAAAAAATTTTTTTTGGAAATATTCATCAGCCAGATACGTACATGACAGCTCATTATGTGGATCAAACTCTTAGGGTTAGTTTTTCAAATGTTTTTGTGACTATCTGACCCTTCTCTCCATTTCAACAACCCTCCATAGTCCTTATATTGAGTAGTAATGGCCATTTTTATTTTTCCAGTATTCTAATTTGTTCCTTCTGGATTTAGTTCCCAAAAGTTTCTCCCCATTGATGTTTACCACCTCCATTTTTGTTCAACGCTACTTCCCCTTCTTCTGTAATAAATCCACCTTATTATCATGGTCAATTTCTGCAGTTTCGGCACAGTTGTAAAAATTTCTCTTTTGGGGATATTCGGCAGCCGGAGAGGTACGTGACTACTCACTATGGGGATGAAAATGTTACGGTTAGTTTTTGAAATGTTTTTGTGAATATCTGATTCTTCTCGATATAGACTGCCATATCCAAAAAAAGAATTAACTTGTGTGTGACTAAAAACTGGAGATAAAAAGATTTGTTATTTATTTCACTAAAAAAGTTTTGTAACAAGCAAGACGAACCAGGGCTATCCCGAAAGAAGGAAGATGCATTTTCTAAAATTTGTAGAAGCCTGTTGTTGGAATGTGCACCCTGCCATACGCTCGTAGTGAAGTTATTAGAACTGGACAGGTAGCCAAACTTCTCAGGTGGAGCACTCTTCCATGGACATATAGTACAATACCCCAGTGTGGTTTAAACCAGGAAAATAGACTCACTAGCCAGACTATACCCATCCCATATCTTCTGAACTGGGCTCCATATCACTATAAGTGGTGGTATTGTGGAAGGAAGCGTATAGAGCAACAAAAAGTTTTTATTCTGGAAGATATCTGCTTCTAGCAGCGCAGGCAGTATAATTTTTTAGTAGAAGTGCATTTTATGTTTTGTGGGTGACAGTATCCCGCGTCTATCCTGCTTCTAGTGCCACGACGGAAGGAGCCCTGGTGTGTTTTCCGATTTTACCGAATTTCTACATCACGTTTATGCTTCAGTAGATAAGTGCATGATATTACTAGCAATAGAAAGATATTGTAGACTTCTCAGTTCAGGAGATGAACTGCACTGGTGCATACAGTATATTTTCCAATGTATCATGCAGTCAATGACCACTTAATAAATGACTATAAAGAGTTTGTTGTTATGGCTGTCACCAGCCTTTTCTCTCCCTCTTACTTCAGGATAACACAATCTTTTTCACAGTCTAGAGCTCTCAATTTTAAATTAGGATCAGAAAAGGCCAAGGATGGCGCAACCTCATTGTCACATAGCTTTTACTAGCAGCTGCTCATGGAGCAGAAGACCGCGCACAATGACACCGCTCTCTAATGTACTGTCACCACTATGCAAAAACATACGAGAAATATTTACTGCTAATAAACAACAAGGAGGAGAGGTCTGTTATCTTCAAGAAATTCATCAGATTTATGTAAAGTAAACATATTAATTACTTTTTATATTCAATTATATTACATTACAGTACAGATATATATCCACCCTTAACCTCGCTTTGATTAAGGACTCCAGTTTCTCATAAAATTATTTATTATTATTATTTTTATTATTACTATTATTTATTTTTAGAGCACTATTAATTCCATGGTGCTCTGTACATTATTAATTCAATGGTACTGTTCATTATTATATTAGTTCCATGGTGCTCTATACATTATTATATTAATTCCATTTTGCTATACATTATTATAATAATTCCATGGTGCTCTCTACATTATTATATTAATTCCATGGTGCTATAAATTATTAATTCCATGGTGCTCTCTACATTATTATATCAATTCCTTGCTGATGTACGTTATTATAATAATTCCATGGTGCTGTGTATATTATTATATTAATTCCTTTCTGCTGTACATTATTAGATTAATTCCATGGTGCTATGTACATTATTATAATAATTCCATGGTGCTCTCTACATTATTATATTAGCTCCATGGTGCTCTATACATTATATTAATTCCATGGTGCTGTACATTATTATATTAGTTCCATGGTGCTGTACATTATTAGATTAATTCCATGGTGCTATGTACATTATTATAATAATTCCATGGTGCTCTCTACATTATTATATTAGCTCCATTGTGCTCTATACATTATATTAGTTCCATGGTGCTGTACATTATTATATTAATTCCAAAGCTATGTACATTATTATATTAATTCCATGGTGCTGTACATTTGAGGGTTTACACCCAAAATATACAAGTACAATACAAACATTGTGACCAAATGGTACAGTGGGATAGAGGGCCCTGCTTGCAAGAGGTTATAATCTATGACGGAAGGGAGACAGAGACTGTAGGTGAGGGCAGAAGATGCTTAGATAATGGTGTGGTGGCAGTAGTGTTATTGGAGGTTGTAGGCTTCCTGAAGAAGTGAGGCTTCAGAGTCCTCTTGAAGGTTAGGATTGTGGGGGACAGTCTTATATGTCGTGGTAATGAGTTCCAGAGTATAGGGGATAAACAGGAGAAGACTTGGAGGTGGTTGTGTGAAGAGGGGATAACATCATGACATCTTCACCCAAGAAGGTACTGTACCTATTTTTTATTATATAACATTGGCTAGCAAATTTACATCCACACTAATTTATATTAACACTAAGAGGGATTATATCTTTGGAATGGCTGAACAGGTTTGGATGAATTAAACACTAAAATACTCAGGGTGACAACACCTATTAGAGGATATATGTCATTGGGTTTTCCTGACCTGGTGACAGGTCCTCTTCAAAGGAGCCCATGTTGCATATTCATTAAACCGTTCCCATAGTGTTATTACATGATAGTAACAGTGTTCTAAAATGTCACTTTCTGGAGTATCCTGTCCTGTGCAATGTCAGTCAAGCCATGACAAATATGGGATGGTATGACTCCTCTAAAGACAGGGACTGCCTACATGACTCTTCTAGTGCACTACTTTATAACTAATTTATAACCTCATTTTCCTCTGTTATGCTGTAATGGACATCTCTAACAATGACATGTTTGTGAACCTTCTAGTATTATGTATAACACTATGGATACAGTTTAGGGGCTGAAAATGTTATGTTGGGTTCCCTTTAAATAGTGTACATGTTTTCATCAAACTATTTTCTAATATATTCGCACCATTTCTCTCTTTTAGGCAGATTGATACATGAGCCTCCCTGCATATCAAGACATCAAGGTGTCCCAAGGTGACACTAGCAGGAATTTGCAAGTTTAGATGCAGAGCTATTAGCGGATCACCAACAGCAGACTATGAGCAGCAATAAATAAGATGGTAAGGAAAGGACAGTGAGGATTAATGTGTAGCTCCAGGCAGGACTTTGCAGACATTATAGGTTTATATGACTTTGTAGCCTGGGGCTTAGCTTGAGGATGTGCTTGCGGGGCTTTTGTCCCTTGTGCTGGGTATGGAATGGGCATGCCACTGGCACAGCAGCAAGAGGATTGTCAGGCCGCCAACCAGCAGTAACAATGCCAGGGCAATACAACAATATAACCCAATATTTTAGCAGCATGCAATGATCTGTATGTATTACTGTGTGGGAAAGGTGCACCAAACTATATCTTTCCTGCTGCTTCATCCTGGCAGATACTACGGCTTTGCCGATATGTATGAGGATTATTCCTGCAGTGGAGTGGACCTGATATTAACACTTTCCCTATATTTTATTTGACACTTATTTTTGCCTATTCCAAATACTGGATGATTTCTGCTACATTTTTATTGAGCAGAGATGAGCGATCCAGTTTGGGCCCTAACCAGATTCAACAAATTTTCCAAAAATTTCAGGCTCAAGCCGAACCAGAAACTTTTGGGTTTCATCACCCATGAATCACTGTTATACTCTGGGGTCTCTTCTGAGTCTAATAAGTGGAGGTCCAAGGGAGGTGCGAAAACATAACAAACACATACTCACCTTGCCTCACCTCTCCTGGGCTCCCTCGGAGTACTCTTTGGTGGTCTTCCTGTCTCTAGAGTGATATTACAGGACTGCTGAGGTCTGTGATTGGACCTCAGTGGTCAGATGGGCTTGATGATGTCATGACACTCAGTGTGATATCAGCCAGAAGGCTCGAAGAGATCTCCAAGGGAGTGCTAGACGCCATGAGGGATCCAAGAAGAGGTGAGTATAAGTGGTGATTATGTTTCTGCACCTCCATTGGACCTCCACCTATTATACTCAGAGTTTTGTGCCGAACAAGTTCAGCCATCTCTATTATTGAGATGTCACATTACTCTTCTATTCACTAGATGCTTCACAGAATATAATATATTATACATATATATATATTGTATCTTTGTTCATAAATTGCTCAAAAAATATGTTCTGCCTTTGAATTTGTGCACTTTTGTTTATTTACCAGTTCTGCCATTTAATATAAAATTGTCATTTTATTATTCGTCATATCTGGTATACTATTTACTGTACTTGTTGACATCTTATATTGTATGTGACACTTTATCAAGAGTGAACGCTGCATTGGGACCATTTTTATTTTTAATGGTTCTCTGGTGTATACTGTATCTGATTTTAATTGCTTTTATCTAGTAGCTTGTCTTTTGTCACCTGTAATAAAGTTGCAGTAAAGAAGGAAAAGAGCAGCACTAGTATAAACAGAATGAGTTTTCCACCTCCAGTCAATAGCTTGTTGGCGCCACAAAATATCTAAGCAGACAGATATGCCCTCCTAATAAAAATAGACTTTATTTTTCTTTCAAAGCTTGAAAAAGGTCCAGTTGGACTCAGATGTTACACTTTGGACTACTAAAGTCCAATTCTTTATCTTTGGCTTGCTGACCTTTCCTTTTTTTTGTTATCTTTTTCTATAATAAAGAAGGTGATTAGAAATGGGCAGAAGAGGAGGTGAAAAAATAAAAAAACATTCATACTCGTCTTCTGTTACCTCTTTTGGGCCTCCTCATGGTGTCCGTCGCTCTCCTGGTGATGTTCTCTTCTTCTGTGACATCATCTGTCTGTGATTGGGCCTCAGCGGTGACCTGGGCATGCTGAGCATCATGACGCTCGGAGTGCCTATGTGACCGCTGGTGACCCAATCACAGGCCTCAGCGGTGACCCCCGGGCCGTTGACATCACAGGAATGCACCAGACATCACCAGGAGAGCAGCGGACACCATGAGGAGGCCCAAAAGAGGTAACAAAAGGTGAGTGTGAAAGTTTTTTTATTTTTTTACCCCTTCCCTGGGCCTCCACCTATTATATTCTGGGGTCTGAAGAGACCTCAGAGTATAATAAATGTCACTTTCACACTGACATAACTTCCACTGTGTTTGCCTTAGAGAGCTAGAAACCAAAGAAAGCAGCAGATGTTCTCTTTGACCCAAAACTGAGACTTCACTTAGCTTGGTTGCTGTTGACAAGGAGCAGTAGAGACAGGCAAGATATGGCACGCAAAACAGTAGCGGGAAACGTACGAGACTCACTCACGTGAGCCAGTGGATATGACTCCTATTCTGGCAAGTGACACTCCCAACTACAGTCTTGGACTAGTCCTCCAACTCCTATGTAACAGTGGCTGCTTCCCAGGTCAATGCGGAACCTTTCAATCCCAAATGGACTCCACATGCAAACTCTCATGGAAATGTGTAGAGGCCGCTCTTGATATAGTGTGCCTTCTTCCATGTGTCTTTACATCACAGACAGTGTGAGGTTATATCATAGCATATGCCTAAAGAACTCTTCCAGTGGTACAACTCCTAAGAGCAACCAATGCAAAGAAAATACAGCAACCTACACTTTACACAACCGACAATTCACACTAGATTCATGAAAATGATAACAAAATGCACATAATTCAGAACAAACACCTCGTGAGATATCTGCCAATCTTTGACAGGAGCTGTACATACGGCCAGTATGGACCCCCACCTAGGGTTACTGTCTAAGGAGCTTAAACCTCTATCTATTCACTATAGATATATGACATATATATATATATATATATATATATATATATAACTTTATACTACACAATAGAATAACATATTATAGCAGTATAGTTTTTGTGGATTCATGAACACCGGGTTAAAATATATGATGACTGCTTTTTAGACAGAAAGAACGGCGTGTGCGTTTCGGGTAGACTTACCTTCTGAGTGTTTTTGTAAATGTTTATAGAAGAAAATGGAAATTAACCAGACTCATATGTAAGAAATAATATCTTTTAAGCATTTACGTCATCGAGAAACGAACATCAAGATTTTTACATAATTGACCAAAATATAGGACAAAAACAAGGAATTAAAATGAAGCTTTTAGTAAAAGTATATTATAGTACTGCCTTTATTCTAACCTTAACTTGGGAAATTAAAACCTCAAGAATAACTATAAACAAAAGAAAGGAGAATAGGAACTTTAAGAAATCGAAGAACTTTAAGATACCATTAAGAGTTCCAGTGACTTACAGAATAAATACAAGCTCTTGTAACACAGTCTCATATATGCAAGAAAATCTTTCAGGCCTCCATTAGAAAATGGACTTTGGCTGACTTTCCAAGAGTAAAGAACGGTGCATCTTAAACTTTTGTAAACATTCATTAAATAGGATAGCCCATAAACCTCGGTGAAAAGAGAATAAACACTGCCTCTTTTATCGGTCATGAATTTGGATAGGCCAGTGTTCCAGAGTTCATCCATCTTTTGCAGGCACGTTAATGTTATAATAACATTGTGATGAAATATTCAGCAAGTTTTATTATTCTTGGTTTACTCTACTGTGAGATCCTGGAGGATACTTGTGATGGATGCTCAACAAATGAATTCATCATAGAAATATGTTAATTCTAACCCATAAATAAACTTTATGTTACAGTGAAGGGTCAAGTCTCAAAGTACTGAGTCAATTTCGACTGCATCAAACACAATACAGGATGATAGGGCAATGTTTTCATTTTCTCATAATATACCTACATATGACTAATATTCATGTTCAAGAGTAGTTTTTTATCAACTTTTGTTTCTTTCCTCTAAGCTATGTAGAGTTCTCATACTGCAGATGTGGCAAAAGGTTTCCTCCGGCCAAAAATGTAGTTACTAGCTTTTCAACAAACTTTGTATAAATCAACAGTAAATATAAAAAATAATAATACATTTTTGTCTCCTTCTATTTGTCTCAGAAGCCAGGACAGATAGCAGAGGTTGTACTATATACAGGAGTTTATAGAAGATAGCCAGATAGCAGAAATATGTACTAAATCAGAAAAAGGGACAGGTAATACAAATGAAACCAGGCAGAAGGACATGTCTCCAGACAAGATCATGACATACAAGTATACAGACAGAAGTACATGTATCCAAACTGGAGATCATGACACACAGGGATAGACAGAAGTGCATCCATCCACTTAGGAATACAGACAGAAGGACATGTCCTAACAGGAAATCATGACACACAGGAATACAGCCAGAACCCAGAGCATTGCTCAGGCAAGGTGTGGGAAAAGAAGCAAACTTTTATACAAACAGGTAGATATTGTCAGAAGAACGCTTGCAGGAGCATACCAATCCAGGATATAACCAGGCAGCTAGGTCTGCTGAAAAAGGTAGTATAAGCACAGAGCATTGGCATTACACTGTATGATTTGTTAAGTCAGAAAGTGATGGATTATCATGATAGTTGCCAAATGTAATTAGACTTTTAGGAACCTCATTACCTTTACTCCCCTCCTAAAGAGCTCCCGCATTCCGAAATCATTGCTGAATCTGTTGTGGTCTCCCAAGATGAACTGTTAGCTCACTGAAGTATCAAATTGTCAATATTTATAAAAGTCTTTGGAAAGGGTTGGTAGAAGGAGCCAAGTGAGAGCTTAGCAGAGACACAGGACATAATGTTGCAGCTAATAGTAAGTTTTCTATCCCATCCTGAGTGCTTTATTCATATAGTACTGATCAGTGCTTCTCTACAATATCCTATATGGTGCTGCCGTTGTTTCTCAGAGTGAGACAGTTAGCGTACAAAGTTTCCTGTTTTTCTACGTGAAGTGTATGGGAGACATCATATTAGCTAGTCGATACTCATTAGCTCGAGGACAGCTGTGAATTAGAGATGGGGCCTGCAAAGGGAACAACTGCTAAGTACATGTAACGCCAGATATAGTGTTACTTGTCATGTACTGTTCACACATGGTAGCTTATTCTGAAAAGTCATCTAAGAGGTTAGGTATGTTTTAGAGATACCCAATGCTATGGAATCGTCATGTGTAGTAACTATGTAAGTTTCTGTTTAATTCTTGGCCATTTGCTATATAGACCAATGGATGTTGGATGGGCTGGTCAAAGGATGAGCTTTTTGGTTCCCTGTTCTCTTGTCTCATATTTCACTGCCCCAATTCCTTCCTCTTTCTTCAAGACCCAAAGTGAGCTGCCTCTGAATGTCACATGCTAGAGTCAATGAAGTGCTAAACTTTGACATCATTGTGTGAAACATCCTAGAAGAGCTGTAGAGAAGCTTCTCTTATTACAGTGGCTGTAGAAGTAGATAAGTCACCAGCTTCACTCAATTATAGTTTAGAAAATAATGGGTTTCACGTAACAATTTCACTATGTAAAGAGTTGAGAAACTGAATCTAGGTCATGGAACTCAAGACTATTCACGTTGAAGAGCTTGTTTTTAGGGTTGTATATAAGCACCATACAATATCTACTACTATAAAAATATCTTTTGATAGTTTTCGATTTTTCAGACATTTCTCTGTGCAGAACTCTAAACCAGCTTTTTGTTTGGCGCCTTGAAAAACATAAAACGGAGACCGGAGTGTATCATGTCACTGAAATCTGTCCTACGAGCCGACTTGGGGACCATTAAACAGGACACTAGTCAGCATCTGTAGACCAGAAAAAATTTCAGATCTATTGTAGAGGTTTTTGGAAAAACATCAGCCCCTGCGTCTGTATCATTAGTGATAGCTCAGCAAATGTCATATATATTTTCAACAAATCTCATCATGAAAACAGCAATAAAGCATGCAGCGGTGATTTATCTGCTACATGTAAAGGGATCAAATCTCAACGGGCAGATTTTGTATTACGTTTTATGGTGCGCTCTGAAATGCTTAGGACAATAGTCTCATATAATGAGAAACAGCCAAGCTCTGTGGAATGAAAGCAACTGTGCAAATAATCTTCCAAAGCAGCGGATAGGGCTTAAAAAACATATGCTCAAGCTACAGGACCCTTTGGCTTCATATTTTTCAACAACCCTGGGGTCTGAATTCTATAAAGAACTAAATCTCCAGTTTATAGACCAGCGGTGAAAAGGTAAAAACACTTATGTCAAGTTCTAGGAAAGCAATACATCCATATAAATGGAGATGAGTCTACAGTCCATCTACATTATGCAAATAGTTGTCTAGAAGGATACAATTCTTAGCCAATGGATACAATACTTTTATGTTCTCTTTGTAATTGCAATGCTATATATTAAAATCCTAGTATATTTTAATGCAATAAGGTTTCTCCTTTGGGGTGGAGGTCATAGTAGGGTTATTGTATTTGAGATATCTTGGCTGTAGTATTTTCTGAAGTTGCTGTATATACTGTAGATAACGCATGTCCTGGATTGGAAAGAAGTGTCTGCTTTTCCATGGAAGCACTGCCACACTTATACTTGGCTATGTCAGGTATTGCAGCACAACCTTAGAGGTGGGTAACCCTCGTAAGACTTGTTTCGTGAACATTCATGAAATCTGGCACCAGTTTTGTTTTGGCCTGAACCAAAGTGCTATTTTTATACTCTGGGGAGGTGCCGAAAAAAAATAAACATTGATACCCACATCTCCTGCGCTTCCTTGCGGCATTCAGTGATCAATTGTGGTCATCTTATGTCGTCTTCCAGCCTCCTCCGACCTCCTGGGTGATGTCACAAGTGCCGGGTAACACTGAGGTCTGTGATCGAGCTTTAGAAGTCATCTGGGCAGCCTGTGATGTCACCTGGAACTCTGAAACATGACGGAAGATGACTGCGATGATGCGTCAGACAATGTGAGGGAGCTCAGGAGAGGTAAGGGATGATGAATATCAGTGTTTATTTTTCCGCACCTCCCCTGAGCCTCTGTGAGTGGAGAACACCAAAAAATCTTGGGTACGTCAGAACCTGAGTTTTTTTGGAAAGCTCATCTCTCCTCAGCCCCATTCACTTGAATGGGGGTGAGCTGAAATACCATTCACAGCCCATGGACAACAGTGGTGCTGTTCAAGATCCCTTTTTTCTACTACTAAATACTAATACTAAACATCCTACCTTTTATAGTCCAAAGAGAGTGGGGCAAATTTCCTTACCCTTTCTAATTTTTTAGCCAATATGTCTAACCATTAAGCCTCATGGCTTCTCAATAAACCCCAACCCAGTTAGCAGAATAAATACTAAAACAGAAGTCCATAGTAGATGTCACGAATGCCAGAATAGGTAGCAGAAAAAGTACAAACTAAGAAACAGGCACAAGTAATACACAGAAATCTAGACACAAGGACATGCATCCAAACCGGAGATCAGACAGAAGGACATGTGTCCACTCAGGAATACCCGCAGAGGGACATGCGTCCTAACTGGAGTTCACGAAACACTGAACTAGAGCATAGCTCAGGCAGGGTGTGGCAAAAGAAGAAAAGTATACACACAGACAGGCAGAGAATGGCAGAAGAAAGCTTAAAGGTGATCACATTAACCCTTAAAGAAATAAGAGCGGACACAGGTGGTAACCAGACGGGTAGGTCTGCTGAGAAAGCTAGTATGCTGGCAAGCGCAGGATGCTAGTGCTAGACAGTATCTTAAGATTGTCCAGGAATTGATGGATTGTCCTGATTATTGTCCGACGTAACTAGGCTTTTAGGAAGCTCAGTCTCATGAAATAATGTAATATTGTGGAATGATGACTTTAATAGGAAAATATAAGATTGTGACTTGGACTAGGGGAATATTGCCGCTTCTACCTGTACGTCTTAACAACCATTGATCATTATTGTGTATTTGCAATCAGAGCTCAAATCTGATATAAAAGTTACCCACCAGGATATAAAAGCAAGACAAGTTGTCAGCCATAAAAGAAAACACACTCTGCACAATAATACTTTATTGGTAAGCTCTAAAGCGCTAAAAAAATATGTTTCTCTTTATGATGAACCAATAACTTAGATGTAGTAATTCTACATTAGAGTAAATGTGAGATCCACAGGTATCCGGCTATTGTCTCAGTGATGAATTGTATTTTAAAGGCCCATTATAATTCTACTGTCACGGACTAATATACCGCTAGTAAGCCGTGACTTTACTGACAACTCTCCTAGAAATCTGATAATGGGGGCTGTCTATATATTTACATCACCAAGCCAATATAGACAATCATGCCTTATTTTACTGTTCTTAAAGAGGACTTTCACCACCTCCGCCAACTCCAACTCTTTGCATTCCTTGATAGGTGTCATGCCACTGGTTCCCATACAGTTGGAATTTTTCCTCTAGCCTCTACTGTTCCTGAGCAATCAGTGCTGTTATTTTCATCACCTAGTATGCTAATTAGACTTTCTGTCAGGTGGGAGGTTCTGGGATGGATAGTCTGGGACCGCCCATCTGACAGTAAATAGTCAGGAAGATCTGCAATTGATCTATGCAACTGTTAGGCCTGGGCTTAGCTATTGAAGGTGTAACAGAGGCTGGACTTTTTTAAAGGTAGAGCAGAGGGCAAAATGGGCTTGTTTAACACTAGAGCAAAGGCTGGCGTGGGCTTGTATAATAGTGGAGCAGAGGCCAGAGAGGGCTTGTTCATCGTGGGAGCAGAGGCTGGAGAAAACTTGTTTAATGGTGGAGCAGAGGCCAGAGTGGGCTTGAGCAGAGGCTTGAGTGGGTGTATTCATTGTGAGAGCAGGGGTTGGAGAGGACTTGTTTAATGGTAGAGCAGAGGCTGGAGCGGGCTTGTTTATTGTGGGAGCAGAGGTTGAAGAGGAGTTATTTAATGGTGGAGCAGAGACCAGATTGGGCTTGTTCTCCATGGAAGCAGAGGCTGGAGTGCAATTATTCATTGTGGGAGGATAGGCTGGAGTGGGCTTATTCTCCTTGGGAGCAGAGGCTGGAGTGGACTTATTTATTGTGGGAGCAGAGGCTGGAGTTGGCTTGTTTAATGGTAGAATAGAGCCTGGAGTGGGCTTGTTCATTGTGGGAGTAGAGGCTGGAGTGGACTTATTTATTGTGGCAGCAGAGGCTGGAGTTGACTTGTTTAATGGTAGAACAGAGGCTGGAGTGGGCTTGTTCATTGTGGCAGCAGAGGCTGAAAAGGTCTTGTTTAATGGTGGAGCAGAGGCCAGAGTGGACTTGTTCTCCATGGGAGCAGAGGCTGTAGTGGACTTGTTCATTGTGGCAGCAGAGGCTGAAGAGGTCGTGTTTAATGGTGGAGCAGAGGCTGGAGTGGGCTTGTTCATCGTGGGAGCAGAGGCTGGAGTGGGTTTATTCATTGAGGGAGCAGAGGCTGAATTGGGCTTGTTTAATGGTGGAGCAGAGGCTGGAGTGGGCTTGTTCATCGTGGGAGCAGAGGCTGGAGTGGGTTTATTCATTGAGGGAGCAGAGGCTGGAGTGAGCTTGTTGATTGTAGGAGACTAGATTGGGCTTATTCATTGTAAGAACGACAGTGGACTGGAGGCCAGAAAAGTTTCTTCTTCACAACAGTGGAGGTGATCTAGAAGACCAAAGTGAGTGATTTCAGGCATGTGGAGACACTCTTGCTCTTGAAAATCTCACAGAGGGTTCTACACCATTCCCTATTACTTCATATCTCACAGACAATAAATGGTTTCAAACGATAAAACTTAACTTTTAATATTTTAAAAATAAAAATTGCACAAAGGACGTCCACTAATCTACTAAAAGACAGATCAATGTGGTCTGTGCCTGCCTATTCAAAGTTTATTCAGGATTTAAATGTTAGACAGTATTCACACTCTCCAACTTTCCACTGGACCTAGGGTGTAATAAGATACTTTCACCACCCTTAGACTAAGGTTATAGTATCACGGCTGCATCATACAACAGGTCAGTATTTTGTCAGTTGCTCTTAGTGCTAGGAAAACCCAAACACCTGGTCCCCACACACATAATTTGTAAAGCCTCACTGACTAGACTCCTGCACAGCCATGATGTACCTCCACAACCCTAGTCTGTAGTATGTACATATGCCAGTAATCTAGGTACAGGTCACAGTAACTTCATTTCCTGTCATTAAAATGTTATGAACATAAGGGAAACTATGATATTCTGACCCTTATACTCAATAAACCCTTATATTGCAGCCATTACTGATATCCCCTATGTTGACTCCAGGGATATACAGCTACCATTTCCATTAGTGACTCAAGTTCCACCAACTAATCTCCAGGCTAATCAGACTACCCCAGTCTCCTGTCAGTCCTTCATGCCCCCAAGTGGTATGGCTTGTGGTCAACTAACTCAAAAATAGAAAATACAAAATAAACTTGCTCTACGCGTTTCCCCTGTGTTATCTATATCAGGTTCATCAGGAGCCAATGCTAATAAACTTATCAGTTTGGTCTAAGCTGCTATAAATTTTTATCAAAAATGCAGTTACAACTGCAGTTCCTGGAGCACTGATGGTGTGCTCCAGTGTATAGAGTCCAGTGAAAGACTCAAAAGGTAAAAGAGGGAATTAAAAAAAACACCTATCAAGGCCTGTATAGTGTTTCTCGGGAGCAGTATGATAACTCTCGGCCACCACGTTACGGTTGCATTGGTTCGTTGGTTGTACTGTATGTCTCTGACCTGTTTTATCTGAAATATATGAAATTCAATACAATGTTTGACTCCTCAAAACACTTTTTACTTATTGTTATGCCCACAAAATCTAGTATTATTGACAAAATCATCTTAGTGTATTATGTTATAAATAATGTATTGCTATCTCTCAAATGGTAACCAAAAATCCATAAACGTTGCTCATCCATGTTCTTTAATTACCTATTCTCAGATCTATGGATATGGATGAAGGATATTCTGTAGTTATTACACCTGTAACAACGTTTTAGCACTAGAATATAATTTACAATTGGAAAAGTATATACATTTTGGGTGGAATTATCTTACAAATGGAGTTTGTACAAATAAAAAAGTGGTGACTTTACCTATTATAGGCCTCTACCACCATGAAAATCAATTCTAGAACACTTATATGCTATCGTCAGTTTTTGGGATAGTGAACCTACCTTTTTTATATCAAAGTGCAATCTTGATATCGGGAAAAATAAACTTTTTATCCATATGCAAATGAGGTGTTCTGTGCACCCAGGGCAAGGTGGCATCTGCTGGAGAATACTTTGGTTGGGGCGGATATGCGAGAATAGGTGCTCTGGTAGGCACGGCCATGGCTCAGGTGCTGTTTTTCATGTAGATTAAAAGTTGACTATCTTGGCAGCAAAATTTCGCTTTCTTTAAAAAGTATACCCACTGTGTCACTAACTGGCTCTACAATGGCACATAGTGGTTTAGAAATCGATCCGATCAAGAATCACATGTGTTGGAGAAATAAGCCTTCTCTAGGGAGGTCCAACCTCATGACTTAAAATTTCTGCTTTTGACTTGCCAGAAACCATAGGACACTTCTAGAGGTCTTGCCAAGTCTTGAAAGGTCAGTGCTCCTTTGGCAGCAGAGGAAGGTCCTACATAATAGGCATATGGTTTTAATGCTATGGCTAATGTACGCCTAGTGAAGAATTGAGCATCAAATGTGAGAAGAAATTTTGGGTCTGCTGCCATTTTCCAAAATCCATTGTTTATTTGGTTCATTTTGGAACTGAAAACATGATACTGAACAACCACATGCCTTCCATTATCCTAAAATCTCAAGGGATATATTTGGCACCACTGTGTAATTTAAGGAAAATAATTACTGGGCACTGAATTGCACTGGCAGAAGTGAAGAAGGAGGCGGGGGTGATCATTAAGTGCCATTGAAGTGTTCTACAAACAGTCTTGGCCAAATGTGTTGTTTTACACAGTAAACCTGCTGTTAAAATTTTAATGGACTTCATAAAGTTCTCACATAGCACAAACAAAGTAGCGAACACACACAAGTCTACGTGCCTGCTGAAATATTGGCAGCGGGGCAAGAAAACGGGGTCATATGGTTTCATTTAATTATCACTCCCCACCGTCAGAAAGTATTGTGTGAATGTGGAATTAATAGGTGTTGCAGCAGTCCACAACGTACTGCTGTTATCTACATGTATCGTAACGTTCTTAATGTACTGTGTTCTATATTTCTGGTTCCTTCTAGACTGTTCGGGGATGGGATTTAAGTTTTTTAACATCAAGGTTGCCAACTCTTTGGAAATGGCTTGGTGGCACCGTGCAAAGCATTCCTTAGCAGATTTTTCCTCCTACAAGACTTCAAGGAAAAAAAATAAATTGTTTACATACACTATAAATTAATGGGCAGCCTCAGATATATATTTGCATGTAACATAAATTTTCCTGACTGTGCCCCACTAATGCCCCAAAAAATAGAAGAGTAGCCACATCAGTGGAATTTTAACCAAGTCATAAATGGTCATGAAAACCAACCCTACACATGAATGGTCTCAGGATGCTTTACTGTTGGCATGAGACAGGACTAGAGATGGGCGAACCTCCCAAGATTTGTTTAGTTTTGGGTTCGGGTGGCTTGGGTCCCTGGTTCGTTTCGGGTCTAACAAATTTGGATAGAAGTGGAAGTAAAATTATTATACTCTGAGGTCTCTCTAGACCCCAGAGTATAATAGGTGAAGGCCCAGGGGAGGTGTAAAAAATTAAAAAAAACATTTGTAATCAACTTCCCTTACCTCTTTTGGGCCACCTCGCCGGCATCTGGTGCTCATTCTCAGGTCTCCTTAGTGACGTCATGCACCTGTGATCACATGGACATGCCAAGCGTCATGACGCGGTGAGGAGGTCCAAAAGAGGTGAGGGAAGGCGAGTATAAATGTTTTGGTTTTTTTTCACCTCCTCTAGCCTCCAACTATAATTTACCGCAATGTTGCGGTGGCCATTTTAGTTCATTTGAGGTGAATCCTCAATGGTTCGTTTCGTTAAAAACTGAACAATTTGGGATATTCCGGTCTAACTCAGGTTGAAACAAATCGGTTTGCCTATCGATACACAGGACTTCTGGTAGTGCTCACCTTTTCTTCTCCAGATAATCATTCTTCCAGAAGACACGTCTGTTCATTCATGTGAGGGGTGGCTTTTCATCCATGGAGTAGGCTCACTCACACTTTTGCTAAAGAACTATGTCATGAATAAAGAATGATATCTAACGTCCTTCAAGACCAACTTCTCCCAACCATCCAGGAGGAATCTAGTGATGAGGAACAATACTTTTTTCCAGCGTGATGGATATCATGTCACAAGGAAAAAGTGATAACTAAGTGGCTTAGTGAACTAAACATTCCCATTGACAACCTGTTGTCAATCCCCAAAAAGTGGGTGGACAAACAAAAACACAGAAATTGCAATAAACTCCAAACACCGATAAGGCAAGAATGGGCTGTCATCAGTCAGGATTTGGCCCAGAAATTGATATCCAGCATGCCAGGACAAATTGCAGATGTCTTGAAGAATAACGGTTAACGCTGTAAATATTAAGTCTTTCCATAATCCTGACATATTTGTCGATAAAAGTGTAAAAACTTATTAAATGAATTGTACTTCTGTAACAATAGAAACATTTGACTAAAAGATCTAAAAACACTAAAGCAGCGAACTTTATGGAAAACAAAATTTGTGCCAGTTTCAAAACTTTTGGCCATGACAGTACATGCTCCATTCACTATTGTATGAGCTCTGAGCACTGCTGTACAAGCTCGCCTCACTATTGTACAGACTCTGTGCCTCGCTGTACATGCTCCAGTCACTATTGTACATGTTCTGCTTAATATCATACAGGCTCTGTGCACTGCTCTACAAGCTCTGTTCACTATCGTACAGGCTCTGTGCACTGCTCTACAAGCTCTGTTCACTATCGTACAGGCTCTGTGCACTGCTCCACAAGCTCTGTTCACTATCGTACAGGCTCTGTGCACTGCTCTACAGGCTGTGTTCACTATCGTACAGGCTCTGTGTTGCCAGGAAATGACCTATTCTTTAAATTATATTTTTATATTAACTAAACATTTTTAAGAATTTTTGATGATGTCTTTAATTTTTCATGTTATCTATATTTTAAAAATCCTAAAAATTTAGCAATTTCAACTCTTGCCACTAAGCCTAAAATAGTTTGCGACCTCCCATTTCCTGGAGGTGAACCATCTGCCTTAGACACAATGGTCTGGAACAGATCCTATTGACTTCTATAGGAGAGTTTTCTAGGCATGCTGTGTGACCTGTTCAGAGAATGGAGTAGATAGGCTGTGAAATCACCTATTGTGACTGGTGAATTCTGTGTCTTATCTACATATACTTGATAGCTGTGATCACAAGTAACTGTGCTGACAAGTAGGGTAACTACTGCAAAGAAATCTACAGAAAACAGGAAGTGTCCGCATATTATTTGGCTTAGTGGCCAGAGTCGGAACTGCATGATTTTTAGGAATTTTTTTTTAAATATAGATAATAATATGGAGGTTTTTTAAAAATCCTACACCTGTATTCACATTACTTATCTCCAGGTATTCTACTTTTTGGAATTGTACCGCAGAGTCAATGACTTCCTGTCTGGTGTTTTGTCTTTTATTAAAACTGATGTCTTTGGAGTTTCTGCGACTGCCTCGATGAGCTCTAAGACTCCGGTGTGTCAGATCTTTACCGTGTCATCCTATCAAAGGGTTAGATTTTTTATATTTTTTTTTTTCAGGCCAATACAGCAATGCAAAATACATCAGAAAAGAAGGTAGAAAAGAGACGGAGAGCGCGCTAGCACCCACTGGGAGCTTAAAAAAAAAAAACATTTTAAGCCATGTGAGCCCGAGAACATTCATTTGCAATAGCAGTGTGCAATTTTATCATTACTTATTAAAACTTTTTTTCTTTTTTTAAGTGCCTCGGCAGGATGACTGCGCTCGGTTTTTGTATCCCGTTTAATAGGAGACATATTCAAGTTCTCCATTTTTATTTCAGTACTGAGATTAGTACAATGTGAAAGCCGAGGCTGGAAAAGTATGTCAATACCGCCATGAATGATGTACAATGAAAAGACAGTTTGACCTTTTCTTCGCCTGTTATTGCAGTGGGAGATATTTATGGCATCAGATTGTGTCACTTCCCAGTAGGGTTACTTTCATTCCCTCTCCTGTTTTTTATTGTTACTGTGGTTAAACTTGTAGTAAATTTTTAAGATGTCAAGTAAGATATGAAATCTTGGTCTTGAGGGTTGTCTACAGAAAAGTGATGTGGATAATTGGGCATTAGTAGAGTCGTGTAGTACTTGTCGAGCGCTAGGAATAGAAGTCATTTTAACAAGAGTCTGGGTTCTTTTTCCTTATTTCATGCAACCCTTTAGTGCTCTAAAAGGGGTTGTCTGGCCCCAAATCAGTATTTTATACTGATGACCTATCCACAGGATAAGGCTTCGGTCACATCTGCGTCGCAGTAAGAGACTCCATCGAAGATTCCACCGAAAATCAGCGGAGAGAAAAGTCCTGCTCGGAGGACAGGACCCCATTATAGTCTATGGGGTCTGTGGGTAACTGCTGTTATGGTGTGTTCTCTGTCATTCGGGTCCCATGGCAGATACAAACAATGGAGAGCATGGCGCAAGTGTGAACCTAGTCTTAGTCATTAGTATGTCATCCATGGGGGTCCGACACCTGGATCCAACAAAGATCAGCTGTTCCAGCAGGGTCTGGGTGCTTGAAGCTTTAGCAGTGGATAGGAGGCATGCAGCATGCTGCACTTTCTCTGAACCGACACTATACAGTAGAGCCTGCCAGATCCCACAGCTAACACTCCCAGAGCCAACGCCATTACTGGATCCACGACACACCTGATTTAAACCACTCCATTATAGACTCATACCGCATGTGCTCCCCATCCACTGCTATAGTTCCCGGCACCCAGACGGTGATGAGACAGCTGATCTGTGTGGGGTCCAGATGTTGGACCCTCTTGGATCCCAAACTGGTGATGACGTATTGGTGGCCAATGGATATGACCATGAATGCAGAAACACTATAGTTTCCGGCACCCAGACGGTGCCAGGATAGCTGATCTGTGTGGTGTCCAGGTGTCCGATCCTCATGAATCCCAAACTGGTGATGACCTATCCCGTGAATAGGTAGGTCTTCAGTATGAACCATCAATTTTGGGCTGGACAAGCTCTTTAAATATTTTTGCAAATATCAAGACCATCTTTTGTCTTGATACATTGCCAATGGATATGGAATAAGGAAGTCATGGCTGGGTTTCTGATAAGTCCCTGATCATAGAAGGTTCCTGCCTTCATGGTCATATCCATTGGTCCATCCAATCTATCAAGCCTAAAGATGGTCTTAATATTTGCATATATATGTTTAAAGGGCTTGTCCTGCCCCAAATTGATGCTTCATATTGAAGACCTACCTATTCACGGGATAGGTCATCACAAGTTTGGGATTCATGAGGGTCCGACACCTGGACACCACACAGATCAGCTGTCTTGGCACCGTCTGGGTGCTGGAAACTATAGTGTTTCTGCATTCATGGTCATATCCATTGGCCACCAATCAAGGCAACAGATGTCCCCACTAAGATGTTTCAAGAATATTTTTTTTAAGTATTTATATTAGCAAAATTGTGTAACTTTTAGTTGTCTACAAATCTAAACATGGTTAAGTTAATGGGAAAATCCCTTTAAGTATTTTCAATAGCCAGATTGTGATTGTATGAGGCCTTCATTTGTGTGTCAGGGTTCCAATGTCTGCGGTCTGATAGGATTTCGGCAGGGCCTGGTGCGTTCTGTTTCGCCTCACTCATCACATCTGAACAATTACTCGGCAGTTCTTAAACGTCTCTTTTTGCTGCTAAAATTTAAATCACCCCAGAGTCGCATATTGGCAGACGGAGTAGAAAAAAGGAGGCTCTGTGTGTCACTGGTGAAGTTTATGAGCTGCAATGTGAAGCTGACATAGTGACATGGGAACTCTAAAGTGCCGGCTCGATAACTGGGAAGAGATTTTTATCCTCTAGTTTTTATAATACGCCATTTTCAGGAACACATTGTTGGATACATAATCATTGTCCAGTCTGTATAATACATGCTGTTATATTACCTTCTTTATTGCTGGCTGCTTCTCAATGGACATAACAGAAGGACATGATATTAACTAGTCATAGATAAATGTCTCCCAGCAAACCCCATTACCTGGAGTCCCACAGCGCAAACCCATAGGAGCCAGCCAGTGTCTTACATTCAGCCAACTAACTTTTGATTAAAATTTTATTGCGTTTCCCATACTATGACCTATAACTTTATTATTTTTCTGTCAATGTATCGCTATGAGAGCATGTTTTTGGTTTTTTTTGCCGAACGCATGTTAGTGTGTAATGGCACGATTTTGGAGTAGATATATCTCATTGATTTATCTTTTATTAACTTTTTCTGGGAAGGAATAGAAAAAAACAGCAATTTGCCATTGCCTTTTTATGCTCTAAATTTTGTGCCATTTCAGTGTCGCTTAAATAACCTGATAAATTTATTTTGCTGCTTTTTTTTTTTTTTTTTTTATAAATTTTGCTAATTTTGCAAAGTAAAAACACTTTTTGTGATAACATTTTTTTTTCCATTGCCACTTTCCATACCTTAATATTTTTTTTGTCATGAAAAATGCGGAGAGAAAAGTGCTGCTTGCTTCATGCGGAAATCGAGTGGAAACCACACGGACCCCATTATAGTCTATGGGGTCCGCGGGTTTACGTAGGTAACCGCTTTTCTATGCGTATAGGTTTCCATTTGGGGGGTCCCCGAGCGGACTCCTCGAACGGAAAGCCGAACGCAGATGTGAACCAGCCCTAAATATGGTTATGTTTAATTGTTTGTCCTGAATATCACTCATCCATCAATTCCAAATAATTCTTTGCAAGTTGCTTGCAAGTATTTTCTTTTGTAGTTCATGTACTGTTTCATAAGAATGAAGCTTCTGCTCCAATCCAAAACTCATAGACTTTTCTGATTTATAAAGACTTTGAAAGTTTTTCAATGTGACTTGTTTCTTCTAATTAAAAGGAAAAAAAAAAAATATATATATATATATATATATATATATATATATATATTGTGTGTGGAACACTATTCTCAGTCACTTATCTGACAGCTATTTACAAAGTAACCAAACACAGGAAATGACCCCCGTCCACCCCTGCTCTATATAGCTAGCCCTTCCATGTGTTCCTGTATTGTTATTATTAACATGTTCTTTGGTGCACAGACCGATCATACAAAGATGTTTTATATGATTATTATAACCCTTAAACTATTTACATTACACATTGCAGTAAATCACTCACTGGGCCCTAATGTAAGTAGGGGTACATCCACATATGCATATTTGTTGCAGAAATTTCTGCCACTGCAAATCGGTTCCATTCCTCTTAATGGGGTAGTTAGCATTAGCTTATTTCTGCAAGCAGCTGTCAGAGGCTCTTAGAAATGACTGCCCAACTTCACTGTCTTTCCATGGCCACAAAAAATCCTACTCAGGGCCACTTTAACCACAGGGCAAATTGTGCATCTGTACTGGGCCCTATGGCAATGGGAGCCCCCAAAAGTCAACCCAGTTCGAGATGGACAGTTCTACAGTCCTGCAGTTACTTCTCAAAAGTAAGAATGCTTTCAGAAATAGAAGGGTTAATAGTTTATTTTTATCAATTAACAAAGTGAAGGACTCCTAGGAACCTATTTATAAAACATAGTGTAGAACACTGTCAGGGCTCCTAGGAACCTATCTATAAAACATAGAACACTGTCAGGGCTCCTAGGAACCTATCTATAAAACATAGAACACTGTCAGGGCTCCTAGGAACCTATCTATAAAACATAGTGTAGAACAGGCATGTCAAACATGCGTCCCGCGGGCCGCATGCGGCCCTTTACAGGCATATCTGCGGCCCGCACAAAAGTCTCAAACTTTGTCTCTAAACTTTACAAAAGTCTTTTGAGACCCCGGAGTATAACGATCGGGGGCCCAGGGGAGGTGAGCGAACATAAAAAACACTGTAACTCACCTATCCGCCGCTCCGCAGGCTTCGGGCCTGTTTGGTGACGTCCCAGACGTCAGCCGACGTCATTATGCGTCGCGACGTCGGCCTGGAACGCGCGAGATCCGGTCCGATATTGAAGGTGGCCGAAGTAGCGCACGGGAGTGCAACGGAGCAAGAAAGAGGTAAGTTGCAGTGTTTTCTATGTTTCTATCCTCCCCTGGGTCTCCGATCATTATACTCTGGGGTCTGAAAAGACCCCAGAGTATAATAATCGTTCATGGGTGGTCCACTATGGGGCATAATACTGTGTGCAGGGGCCACTATGGGGCAAACTACTGTGTGCAGGGGCCACTATGGGGCAAACTACTGTGTGCAGGGGCCACTATGGGGCAAACTACTGTGTGCAGGGGCCACTATGCGGCAAACTACTGTGTGCAGGGGCTACTATGGGGCAAACTTCTGTGTGCAGGGGCTACTATGGGGCAAACTACTGTGTGCAGGGGCCACTATGGGGCAAACTACTGTGTGCAGGGGCTACTATGGGGCAAACTACTGTGTGCAGGGGCTACTATGGGGAAAACTACTGCGTGCAGGCACCACTATGGGGCAAACTACTGTGTGCAGGGGCCAGTATGGGGCAAACTACTGTGTGCAGGGGCCACTATGGGGCAAACTACTGTGTGTTGGGGCCACTATGGGGCAAACTACTGTGTGCTGGGGCCACTATGGGGCAAATTACTGTGTGCAGGGGCCACTATGGGGCATAATACCGTGTGCAGGGGCCACTATGGGACATAATAGTGTGCGCAGGAATGCGGTTTGTGTGTGGGGGGAGTTGGGGGCGGCGGTTTGGGGGGGGTTGGGGCGGCGGCTTGGGGGGGGCCCATGTCAAATGTTCGCCTTGGGGCCCAGCCATTCCTAGTTACGCCACTGGTGTCAATCCATGACGTGTGTACTTTGGTCGGCTGCTGATCACGTAAGCAGGTCATATGCAGGGATATGGGCCAATGAATGACGACCCGGAAGTGCTGATCGTGAGTTTTATACATCTGCGGCTCGCGTGGCTGCTGATCACCTAAGTCAGTTTTGTTGTGAGCGGAGGAAGAGTCGTGGCTGAGAGTGATAATAATATAAATAATAATATAATATAATGAATAGGCCTATTCATTATATTATTATTATGAATTTTCAATATGTATTTATTTACTTTATATTTATTTAATGGGCGTCTGTAGGATTTGTTCTTTTTGGTGTTCACCCCTGGTATTTGCCTCCACTGCAAATATATGTTGCTGTTACATATTACTACTTCATATCTTGTTTTCATGACTGCTGTTAAAATACGTGTGTGACATTAGCTGCTGTGTGCGGCCCTCGCAACAACCTCTTGTTACTCATGTGGCCCTCGGGGTACCCTGAGTTTGACATGCCTGGTGTAGAACACTGTCAGGGCTCCTTGGAACCTATCTATAAAACATAGTGTAGAACGCTGTCAGGGCTCCTAGGAACCTATCTATTAAACATAGTATGAACACTGTCAGGGCTCCTAGGAGCCTATCTATAAAACATATTGTAGAACACTGTCAGGGCTCCTAGGAGCCTATCTATAAAACATATTGTAGAACACTGTCAGGGCTCCTAGGAACCTATCTATAAAACATAGTGTATAACACTGTCAGGGCTCCTAGGAACCTATCTATAAAACATAGTGTATGACACTGTCAGGGCTCCTAGGAACCTATCTATAAAACATAGTGTATAACACTGTCAGGGCTCCTAGGAACCTATCTATAAAACATAGTGTATGACACTGTCAGGGCTCCTAGGAACCTAACTATAAAACATAGTATGAACACTGTCAGGGCTCCTAGGAACCTATCTATAAAACATAGTGTAGAATACTCTTAGGGCTCCTAGGAACCTATCTATCTATCTATCTATCTATCTATCTATCTATCTATCCAATTTCTAGCTCTCTAAGGCAAACATACCTGAAGTTATGTCACTGGGTGATTCATGTCACAGTAGAGCGCCAGACGCCACAAAGAGGCCCAAAAGGGGTAACAGAAGGTGAGTATGAATGTTTTTTATATTTTTGTCACCTCCCCTGGGCCTCCACCTATTATACTAAAGAGACCCCAGAGTTTCATACGGTGACCATTCTAGTTTACTAAAACAAAAAAAAATTAAATAAAGTAATGAAAGAAAAAAAATAAATAAAAACAATAAAGTAAAACAAACAAATAAAATAAATTCATAAAACAAATTAAAATAAATAGTGGGGTTGTTTTTATTTTTTTTTTTACACCTAAGAGGACTTTTTATTTAAGCTACAAAAAAAAAAAAAAAAAGCCTTAACCCCGGGAGGAGAAAATGAAACATTTTTAAAATTAGCCTCTTCCTGAAGGGGTTAATATATGATACCGTTAACTAATAATAAACTTGCAAAACTTACAAAAGTTCAGCAAATCCCAGGACTGTAATGTGCGTGATATGAGATATTATAATGTCAGGTGGACTGTCACCAGTTCAAGGCTGTTCTTTAAGATTTGCTATTTTCTTGAAGTAGAAGACAAGTAAGGATCTGATGTATGATGTGATACAATCCCATTGTGCTGCAGTCAGGGTGATGTATTGTCAGGGTCTGTGTAATATCTGTGAACGTACTGGAGGGACCAATGATATAGAAGTGAGGGGGCTGGACACAGGGATGGAGAAGGGGAGGAGGTGGCTGAGGGATGGAATGGGCTGCTGACAGCCATAGCCTAACACACTTTTTCCTTTACAACTTTTCCCCAGCACTGTTGTAAGTTCTGATAAACTTTAGCTTGCAGGCGACTTGTCTCCCTGACAGCTGCTTGGAGTGACATGACAGGATATTATTACATGACGTCCCTCTTATATTCGCAGACAGCTCCGGGTGCTGCAGTTATGACTTCTGAAAACTTTTGTTAATGGCAAATAATAATAATAATGATAATAATCAGAAAAGAGTTCTGGAAAGTTTGACGGCTGAAGATGTCCTAACATGGATGGTACACGTCTGTTCTGGGTCGGCTGTTTCCTGGTTTTTGCCCTTCCCGGCAGCTTGCTTGCCAGCAGGATCTGTCCGGACCTCATCACTGACAGCTGCCTATGCACGGTGGAGCGCTCCAAGGGACTAGGGCGACAGAAACTCCTCCACATCAAAGTGGTGTGCAATGGAGGGGAGCTAGTGGAAACGTTACCGCCTACGTTACTGCCCAACAAAACAGTGGCCCTGTGAGTACCCATCGGCTTGAACCTAAAATGACTACTGCTATATATTCTGCATGCGGGAATTTATTAGCTTGTGCCAATAAAACTGCACATAGGATGTTGAAGAGGTGCGAGAATCTTTTTGGCAGGTTTACGGTTTGTAACAAATCATTCTGACTCATGGAAGAATCCATTAACAGAGAATTTTTAAAAATACGGTATATGGCAGTATGTATCAGGAAACTACAAGTGCCAGCATGCATGACCTATAAGTTTCAGCTTATTCTGACAGGAGGTGGTGCAAGAGGGACTTTAAAGTTCTGGTCATCTTAGGCTAAGGCTCTAGTACAATATATGTCACGTGACATAAAGTTGCGGCAAAAATTTCAATGTATCTCTATGGTGTCGAATTGCGACATCATGCGACGGTGACGTGACAGCCGCAGAAAATCCAATGCTGTTGGATCTCGGTCGCAAGTTGCATGAAACTGTTTTTTACCGTAGACTTGCATGTGACATGTCTACACATCCACATCACAGCTCTAAATAGTCGTGCGACAGTAAGTTGCAGACGAGTTCAGTCTGCTTTTTGTCATGTGACACCTGTTACCATGTAGCCCTAATCCTATGTGAGTTACATTGTAACCCTACCACAATAAAATATTGTTGACTTTTATATGGAGATAAGCGTCACTAAGATAAGCGGCGCCACATATAGTAGACGCTGCTCATCTCTGACATGCAGTGCTCCTTTTCTGTTTATAAAAGAGGTTCTGCAGAACATCAATATGCAAATCTCAGATATTCTTCTGTACTCTTCAAAAAGAGGTTCTGCAGCAGTTGGGCTGTGTATTATAGGAATAAAGTACCCTTTACTAAAAATGATAAAGAATATTAGAAAATATATCAGACATGACCTATATAAGCATACCCAGCCTTCAGCATCACATTCTTATAAGATCATGGAATATTTTTAGGATTTACTTATATAATTTCTGGATTAGAGGTCGATAATATGCCTGAGCTTCTCCTCTTCTCTGTTCGCAGCATTTAGTGATATGCTTTACAGCATAGTCTTGGCCATAGGCAGCAGTACTCTGGAGCTGACTCATTGAGAACTATGAGAGAGTTTTGTAGACATGCTCTGTGCAGGGATGGGGAGTAGATGAGCTGTGACATCATCTATTGTCAGAAGTGGATGTAATAATGGGTCAGTGGTGTTATCTATAGAGGTGTTATCTTCTATTGTAATAATGTCTGTGATGCAAATGAAGTGACTCCTGCAAAGAAAGAAAAAAGCTCCTACAAGTGTCAATCTATTATTAGGCTTAGTGGTCAGGGTGAAAATTACAGTGCATAGTTTATTTTTTAAGTATAAATCATGACATGGAAGATTTAAATTAAACATTTTAACATAAAAAATATTTTTGGCTTAAAAAGAATAGGTAATTTTCTAGTGATACATTCCCTTTACGTTGTTGGAATGGTACCTCTTACACAGCACTGTAGCTACTGTGGAACTACAAGTCCCAGTTTATGCAGCTACTAAAATTCCATCATTTTTTAATGACAAATAGCCTTGAAAAAAAAAAAATATTGTTTTGTCTTTACATTTCCTATACAGACCTATGTGTAGCTATGGTTACAGACTACTAACACAGGTTGTGTAGTCAGATCCTGCAGCCATACTTTCTTCCATCAGTCCCATACGTCTTACTAACATACATTGGGTAAGTTATTTTGAGGACAGATGATAAGGGCTGCAGGCTCAGACTGTGCAGGGTTTGCTGCAGCCTGTCACCATGGAGACACATACAGTAGGTCTGAATTGGATTGAATATTAATACTACTATATGCAGTGTTTGTATATTGTTCCTTGGCATTGTATGGAGTTTGTTACACTGTATGTTATATTCTATACCTGCCTTCCTCATTTATGGACTCAGTGGGTGTAAAAAGCCGAGCAGCGTCTGCAGCCGACAGAGTAATTCTCCATTCCAGCTCAGGAACTCAAGCACATCATCAAAGTACCTAATATCAGGAGATACAGTACTGTGCAAAGGTTTTAGGCAGGCTTGGAAAAAATTCTGCGAAGTAAGAAGGCTTTTAGAAATAGAAGGGTTAATAGTTTATTTTTACCAATTAACAGAATAAATTGAATGAAGAAAAGAGAAGTCTAAATCCCATCAATATTTGGTATGTCCTTTGCCCTTTGTTCTTCTCGGTACTTGCAGACAGTTTTTGAAGGAACTCGGCAGGGAGGTTGTTCCCGCCATCTTGGAGAACTAAGCCCAGATCTTCTGTGGACGGAGGCTTGCTCCAATCCTTCTGTCTCTTCATGTCATCCAAGACAGACTGGACGATATTAAGATCAGGGGCCATATCATCACTTCCGCTACCTCCAAAGGGCAAAGGTTGCACCAAATATTGATGGGATTTGGATTTCTCTTTTCTTCCTTCACTTTCTTTCCTTAATTGACAAAAATAAAACATTAACCCTTCTATTTCTGAAAGCATTCTTACTGTGTAGCATTTTTTCCAGACCTGCCTAAATCTTTTTTACAGTACTGTAGGCTAGTTAAAACATGGGGGAAGATTTTTTCAAAATAATTCTATTAAAAAACTACAGTCAGCCTGAAATGGCTGATAACAGGGAGTAAAGAATTGTGGTTATACAGTGGTTACCAGCACTTCCAATGTTTTTTGCTTTTCTAATCCTAAATATTCTTTGGCACTAATTGTATGACCCCCTGAATAGTATGTTGTATGACCCCCTGAATAGTATGTTGTATGATGCAAATCTAACTTAGAAAGCGTATCCTCTAACATGGCTTTATAGTTGTAGCGGTGCACTATATATCAAATGAATCTACACTATATATCAAATAAATAGTTGAGTAACTTTAATGAATTCCATTACTTATCTTGTCCTGAGTTACAGTCTGTATTATACTCCGGAGGTGTATTCACCATTCTTCAGGCTTCAGAGCTTAAATCAGGCGCATTACAGTAATTGTCCCCTTGCATTACTGTTCAATAAGGCTCTCTTCACATTGTGTCCACCACACTGTAAGGGAAGCTCCTGGCACATACATTAAACAGATGATTGTGATGGCGGTGTCCGTCACCTGTACACATTTCTGAAATAAAAGTGCATATTCCATGTGATATATTTATAACACTGGATGCCTCTATATGGAGTACCGCATTCTGTTGTACACTTGTGACTTATACAATAAATATATCATATTATACCCCTATAGTATACCGCCTGACCTGTCTGTATCAGTAAATACGTGTATTTCCTATAACAATTCGGATTATCTTTTCCCTGTATAGGTCTGTTCCCCTTTTATTCCTACTCGACCAGGGGTACTCGACTACTTTTAGTAAAGGTCCACTGACCTGGGTCTGACATTAGGTGAAGGTTTTTGCTGAACGTGGCCGGTATTTTCACATGTTAAGACACACCTCTAACCTCAACCAGTCCTGTCTAGGCCTCCTCTGACCCCACCCAGTTCCTTTTGTGCCCCCATACAGTAATAGTGCCCTTCTATGTGTAAGATACAGTGATGAAGCCTCCTTTGTGCTACCATAAAATATAATGTCACACACAGTATAAAGCCCCCTTAGAGGCCTCACATGGTATAATGTTACATTGGTGCCCCCACATGGTATAATTCCCCATAGTGCCTCCACACAGTATAATGCTACCTTCATGGCCTCCACACAGTATAATGTCCTATTGGTGCCACCACACAACGCAATGCCCTATTAGTGCCCCTCCACTCATTCAGTGGTCTTTACATGGCATAGTGACTGACATCTTAACACCCCATTCGTGTCCCCACACTCAACAATGCCCACATAGTATATACTCATAGTACAGTGCCAAACCCACAGGAAACTCTTCCTTGCTTCATGTTGACTGACAGGGGCTGGCAATAAGACTGATCGCTCAACCGTTCATTTTGCACTGATAAAGCACAACAGTGGCTGAGCAGGAAGCGGTAATGGCCCCCGCTGCTTACAATGCAGCATAGCCCCACTAGTGCTATTACTGTGTAGACAGCAGGAACGATTGCCATTCCCTGTCCCAATGCTCCTGTGCAAAAGAGACAGCGGGCATGTGTGAGGTCAGACTTTCTCCTGACCGCTATCATTATAAAGGAGCAAGGAGACTTATATCTAATTAGCACAGAGTGTACGAGACTGTATGGACACATCACGATGACAAGAGGAATGGTAATAACTCTTCATATATCTCTAAGAGCAATGACCGAGGAGCGGCACAACTTAGAAAATACATGTCAGGAGAACTGACTGGTCCTCTTTAAGTCACTGTTCCTTCTTCGATTCCTAACAAAGTCCTCAATGGTGGATTTATCCTTCAAGGAATCATTACGTGTCTTGTGTAGCTGTAAGGAAATCTGAAGACATGATCCAATCACTTGTAGTATGAAGAAATATTATGCTCCATTTCTTCTTTTAGCTCATTATAAACTGGAAAAAAACCTTCATACAATCAGCAAATCATCTCCGATGGGCCCCGGGGCCATTCCCTGTCTACAAGTTTGGTTAGTAAAGCAATTACAATGAGCAGTGAATGAGCATAAAATGTTGCTTGATTCCCGTTAGGGGGAAGAGACTTGGCTGAAGGGGACATCATTCAATAAAGCTATATTATTCATATGCAAAATTTAATCTGTAGAATCTCAATAAAAGTAACAAACGCCCTGCTATCGGCTCTACCCCCGAGAGGCTTCACATTGGCTGTAAATCTTAGGAGATGATGGCAGATAATGATATAAGATATTGCGCTCAGCGAAATGGTCGTAGGACTGGAAATCGAAAACCACAATTGGTTTAATGGACATCTGATGCAAATGGTAGCAGACAATACGGGGATGAGAACATCTTCTCGCTCAGTAATGGCTGAAAAAAGTGTAAGCGAATCCATTGAAACAATGAATCCAATTACAATGAAGAACAAAGAAGACAGAGAGGGGAACACTCACACATTGCCTTTATTTTCACTTAAGCATCTGGGGAAACTCCGCATCCGAGAAATAGTTTGGGTGGAGATAACCCTTAACCCTTTCAGTGGCAGGGGGTTCCGGACAATAGTCACACTTGTGGCATATACAATAAATACATGACATTATACCCCTATACTATATCTTCTAAAAGTAGACATTTGGCACATCATGCAATTTTAAGCATTGTCTCTTCTTATCATCTTCAGTTCTTCTCTTATCAAGCTATATCCCTACTCAAATTTGTTCTCTTAAACTGGTATTCTGGTGGATGCGTCTCAAGACGGTGCAGACAGGAAACATTACTCATATTATACATATCTATAGAAGTCAATGGAGAGGGGAAGGGGGAGGAGTGAGGTGGGGGTCAGAGAGAGAGCAGCAGAATCAGTGGAGTGGCACCTATTGAAGGATGCAAAAAATCTGGGGTTCATGGAGGCAGTGAAAGGTCCGTTTTAAGTAGAAGTTTTTGCACACTGGCCACTGAACTCTCAAAATAGACCAATGTATCCTATGACTTTTCAACTTGTACTGTGTACACTGTAGCTGTTATCTCGTTATTATCACATGCAGGATTACAATGAAAAATAACACCTCTGTTATAAAGCTGAAGGCAGATATCATAAGATCATCATAGAGAGTCGATGGTAGCTACTCCTCTACACATATCAGAACATGTGTTAGCAATCTCAATATCTGTGCTACTGCCGCCCCAACTTGCATCATCGGACAACCTAGAGCTGAGGTGGGGTATTTAAACTTAGCTATGCCTCTTCTTCTCTGCCTGTGATTTCTTTAGTTTTCTGGTTCTGTGTTCTCAGAACATATCCTGTTTTCGGCTGATTCTCTGGTTACTGATTTTGGCTTATTTCCCTGTTGATTTGGCTTATTCCTCCTGGACTTGACCCTGGCTTGGATATTCCTTTGCTGTTGCTTTGGATATTCTGTACTTTCCTGGTTTTGACCTAAGCTGGTGTATTTCTCACTTTGCCTGTGGTAGTTTTTCTGGTTTGGTCCTTACCCTGCACCCATTATCTGACACATTGTTCCATAGTTGCAACCTGGATCCTGAGCTGCCAAGTCCATCCTGCCTTGCGGTGGGCTCTGGTGAATACCTTTGGGTAACTTGCTTACTTTTAGGCCTACCAGTTACTTGCTGCATATTAAGAAATTACTTAAACAGCAATTTCATCAGCATCTTAAGCAGCAATTCCCTGGGTTGCTCCCTCCTCCCCAGCTTTCTCAGTTACCTGTACTATGGGGGTTTGTTTTACTATAGTCATTCAGTCCCCATAGCACATAGTTACCTAACTACCTGTCAGAATGGGAGAGTGACCCGGGTAACTGGCGCTGGTTCCAAACACTTGACCCAAAGTCAGAACCCACCATAACCCCCAGGTGCAACTGCAACAAATGTCTGGAGAAAGTAAGTACAATTAAAGTCCCTGGACAACCCCTTTAAATTTAGGAATGGCTCTTCATGCATAACACGAATATATCACCTACAGTTTATGCGATCAGAGTATTATTGGCACACGTTGCACAGTTTTTTTCCCATTATTCCCCTGGATTGTTGAGTTTATTACAAGTACATTCAGGTTTTAATTGTAGGCTTCTTAGTTTATGTGTTAGAAATTACAGCTGTTTAGTTAACCACAAAACATCATCCAAATATTATAGTTTATTAATCTAAGTAAGCGCTAGACAAACTTTATCCACAAGCGGGTTGTAAAAAAAGATGCTCATCTGTAATTCAAATGTGGTTCTCAGAGCCCTGGAAATGCTAAATCCTCAGTTACGAGGGTCTGTTTTGCGGTGAGAGAACATGGATTTGCCCGAGTCGGCTGCTGAATGTACAAGGAGCCTGAAATCTGTTCCACTCACTGTTTCATTCCGTAGCTGAAAAAAAAAAAAATGACATGTCGTAAGAATTTCCTCTCAGACGATCGGTCTGTTTTCACTCCAGTTTATTATTCCACAGAGAAAAGAGCTTTTACCATATGGAATATAATTGTTCAAGCATTTATAGATCAGGAAACGGTCAACATAAAGAGGGGTATTGTTACATACACAGGGGAACGCTGGATACCCAGGGGTCGCAGGATTTAGCAGTAAGTTTGCTTATAAAGGGTCTTTCTTATGCGTTTGTGGCTGACATCAGCCTTTCTGCAAAATTTTGTATTATGTATGTAATGCGTTAAAGAGAAATTACGGTTTTAGCGAAGGAAGCTCAATGTGTTATACAAGGTTCTGATATACTTTTTGTATCAATTTCTTGACGTTTTCAAGATCTCTGCTTGTAGCCGATGAATAGTAACCAACATTGTTTTCTACCAGAGGCTAAAAAAATGTCTTGGTCACGTGATCATCACACAGCTGCAGGCGTGTTACAGTAGATAATAGGAATTTGAGCTCTCCCTTCCTAATATTATGGGGTATATATTTAAAGGGGATGGCCAGATGAGCTGCAGTTAGCAGCCCTGGCCACTATACAGGGCACTGTGCTGTGTATAGTACAGACATCATATTTCACCACTTACCCCATGATCAAATATTAAAGCTTATACTTAGTATAGGACATAAATAAGAAATTCCTGGGCAACCTCTTTAAGGGCTTGTCCCAGAATAAATAATTATTTACTCAGAATGTAACATTTATCAATTATAATTATTAAAAAATGTTCCTGTGTCTAAGTATTGCTATTAAATATGTCTTGTGGCACCCCTAGTGTTTGTTTTATTTTCTCTCAGAAGGTCCACCTAATGTGTCCAGTGCTGGTGGTCACACATGCTCAGTAGCTCAGATGTTAAATTAGTTGGATCCTCTCATACACAGGGATTGAGTGATTCCTGCTAATCTTACTAGACAGTAAGATTCACTATGGTGGCAACAATTTCTTCTTACTGGACACAATCGGTGGGCGTTACGAGAAGAAATGATAAGAACATCAGGGGGTGCTATAGCAACTATGTAACAGCATTGAAAACTTGTCATGTTTTGTGTGATCTACAGTAACTAAATTAATATTTAGAATTCATAAAGGTGAATTTTATTTATTTTATTTATTTATTAAGGACATAATGTGCCTTAATGGCGTCAGGCAATGCTTACCTAGAAATTCCTGGAACGTCTCCCATTACTAGTTCTGGCCAGAGCTTTTCTTAACAGTGACAACAAGAGAGTTGTTACTGGATTAGCTGGCAAGGCATGTGCCTCGGGTGTTAGAAACCAAGAAGTTCTTAGAAAAGCTCCCATTAATAGTGCTGTCCAAAGCGCCCTTTAACAGAGATTGGTATACCTAGAGGTAATGGCAATGTATGTGCCTTGGGCGCTGGCAGTCAACACCACTATTTATTTGCCAGGCTTTTAGATACAGGGTTTAGTAAGCAAACTATTTTTGATCGAGGTGAAGGAAACCCAAACTGCAGTCAGAGCCCCCATTAATAATGCCAGCCACTATGCTCTCTGACAACTGAGCTGGTGTTAAAATAGTCAATGGCATCATAGTAAAGTACTTTGTCTCACTGGTTCATTATTGGGACCTGATGAGGAGAGTGCTTTTTGGGCCCCCTCACTCTTGTTGGCCAGCCCTCCAAGAGAGAGATGCATTCATAGCTCCATTATGTGGCCAAGGATGGTATATTTATTATTGGAGCCATATTACTTTGCCTATGGAAAGCTAATTGTAAATGGCAAATTCTTTACAAGGATTTTCCAGGCTACAAATATTGATGACCTATCCTAAGAATAAGTCATCAATATCAGATCTGTGGGGGGTCTGATACTCAACACCCCCATCAATTGCCTGTTCTCATCAGCTGATACTCAGAGAATGGAGCAGGAAGCAGACAGCGCTGTTGTCTGTGTAGTGGCCAGATCAGGTACTGCAGGTCAATTTGAATGGGATCTAACTTGTCTTAGAATGGACAGTTACATGACAGGGGTGACGGGTGTCAGACCCCTACAGATCTTATATTTATGTCCTATCCTCAGGATAGATCAATACTTTTAGTTTGGAAAACCACTTTAAGTGCTTTGCCCAGTTTAGTGTTTTTTTTTTTCAAGTGTTGTATGTTTTATAGGGATATTCATTTCTATAGTAAAGAAGTTACCATTAGAGACAGAACACAATGAGTAGATGTTTCTAAAGTACAGCAAGTTTTCTGCTTCCAAACAATTTAATAGACCTTTCCAAAGTCCTGTCTGTCTGTAATGAAACTCAGCTGACATCTGTGAATTATTCTACGATCTTGCCATAGAAATGGATAGAAATGGACAATGCTGTAAATCTTATTTGTAGATAACAGTTACTGAAATCTGGATGGAATCACTATAGTTTACATCTAAGTCTTCTAGGGGTAGGTTTTTGTTACATTCAATTAGATATAATGGGATCCCGAGCAACAAGAAAAGTCTGTACTCCAACATTTGTTATTAACATATTGTGCCAAGATACTATAATACTGCCATAAACAGTCCACATAGTACAACCGCACAGTGGCCAAATAATATATATGCAGATAAAGCTTCTTTAAAGGGGATGTTGCTAGACATATGTCTTTCATCTGTCCTAATTGTGGAGCCATGTTGTAAAATACTTCTTTCCCTCTTTTTTTTGGATAGTTACACTTCTTAACTGTTAAAGCAACAGTGCAGCTATAGGACTTGCAGATTTTGAGCTGTACCCAAGCCTGACTGAGAGGGACCACTTGCTGCCCTGACACAGTAGAAGACGCTAATTTTATACGTAGCACATAGTAGGCAATGCCCTGACTGAGGGGTGCACATACCAAAAAAGGTGCCCAACCTGGCCAGTGGCTCATAGGTTGGATCATAACTGTGAGGACAATCCAAAATTCCATTCACAGTCATGCGGATTAAGTCTGAAAAAAGGGAGCAGGGCTATAGCCCATCTCCTGACTGCACAAAGACACGTCTCTGATTTGTATTTGACTGCTGTCAGCCTAACCTAACTGGTAGGTCCCAGTGTACTGGCGTAGGCCTCAATGGCAGGACATCGCCTAGTAGCTCATCAGGGGATGTGGTGTGCTCTTTAGCAATAGGGGATACATTTCCGATTGTTGACCTATAACTTAAAGCAGGACTGCCTGTTGTCCCCCTAGACGTCGACTTCTTTAGTTATATAACTGACTTAGGTGCAGATATAACTATGCCAATGTGGGCCCTATGTAGGGGGCTCAGAAATTTCAACTCTGCAAATAAATAAGAACAACCTGGAAGCTGCAAATATAGACCAAAAAGTAAGAAAAACTCTAAAAGGTTAACTCTCTTTAAAGCTTAATCCAAAATCTCTCCAAAAGAAATGCATATCCTTACAAGAAGTACCTGAGATAAGAATATTTTATTGATGGTGACAGCACTGACATAAAGTTCTCTATAGCAGATTATTGAAAGTGATTTTAATTAAGTTGGTGTACGGCCAGATCAGACCGCAGAGGCGCAATCCTAATGAAGCAGCTACTTTATATCCTACTGATAAGAAACAAACAAATAACACTTCCATCACATTAATGGCCCCGGCCATAACCCTGCTGGCCTCAGGTGGAGGTTTCAATTACATATTAGCCTTTACATGGAAATGATTATGGATTTATTATCTATGTGGAGCCCTCGTGTACCTGGATTAGATTTACAGGGACGTCAAACTCTGTACTCTGCAGTTTGCAGCCAGTTTAGTCTTTAGTCTTAATTGTAGGACCCCATGGCTGACTGTGTTATGTGTGTGGGGGGACCCCGACAGATGACAATGGTGGTGAGAAGGATAGGAGGAAGAGGTATCAGACAATGGCTTGAATGTACATATGGAACAACTAGGGGGAATAGCTGTCAAGCAAACAAGAGTGCAACTGATAACTATTGAAGGTCTTAAAGACCTGTATCTTAAGGACCTGCAAGAAGTCCCCCGGTATCTTCCAACAATGTCCAACAAGAAGCGTTATTCATCCACAGCTCACTATATAAATCAATTAACCATGAGATATATAATTCCAACCTTGATGTTATTCTAAAGGTACAGTATCCCGGAGAGTAAGGCATGCATTCAGGTCTTACGAGAAAAACATAATCTTCGTCTGCTTTCCCTTAACATCCACCATATAGTCAGAGTTATTTAACGTATTACTTTCTATCCATCACTATAGGAACTGGATCTTATGGCATACTTTCCATGACCACATGCTTTGTACATACGTGCTTTATAATATGCCTTATACAACCTTATTTATATCCATGGCCTTCTTTGGACTGTCCATATGCACTTTGTCTCCACAAAGATCATATACTTTCAATTCCCCCTATCACCTCTAGGTGGAAACTTGTGATTCAGGTAACTGACTGTGTCCATTCTACGACAATGAGATTTAGATGTGACTAGAATATTATCTTGCCCACTTGAGACATTCTGTCCAGATTTTCAACCCTTAAAAATTTCCATTATACTTAATAAAAAATGACCCAGCATTATAGCCAGTTGTCCTTTACCCTGTGATCACATCCTTCCTTCCATGTCTTAGCATATAAGGCATAGATGGCAGTCGCAGATATAAGATATATATGGCAGAAAAGTAGCAGATGTTCTTTACTTCACCCTCCATTGCAAGTCCTGTCAGCAGGATTCATCTCAGCACTAGGTCTTTGACCCATTCCAGCCAATGCTCCATGATCAACACTGCATGCGCACCACTCCAGTACCCGGGACTCCGGAGGAGAAGGAAGATCGAGCCAGGGGGGAATTGTCAGGAAGGAAGCGTGACGTGACAGCATGCTATGTCATCATGACAGCACTGTCCCCCTTTGACCTACTGCTTTAGCCTGGGCTTGCCTTTTAATCGAGGGCATGTATAGCTGGAGATAGACCCCTTACTAAGGGGGTTTCCCACAAACATAAGCACAATTCAATTTGTAGATGAATGTTAACATTTTTTGTAAATATAGTAATTCAAAATTAATTCAAGTAATTTGAAATTTTGCAGCGTTTTGCAGCGATTTTCTCTAACGATCTTAGCGGGGACAGTCTGTTGATAACTTTCTATCTCATGATTTCCTTATTATGGCCGGGTTATCTTCTCATACATGTAGTGTCCCTGTCTGATAATCTGTCCATACTAAGGAAATCATGGCTGGGCTTCTGACAAGTCCCAGAACATAGCAAGTTCATGGATGTATCCATTGGCAATTGATCGGGATAAAAGATTGTCACCAATGGTTAAAGAAAATCTTTAAAACTCTGCAAAATTTTTAACCATTTCATATTTATAAAAATGTCTATAAAGTTAAATTTGGTCATGTTCGTGGGAATACCCATTTATTTTTCCTAGGGTCCTCTCTCTTCTCCGTTCCTAGACTACCGGTACTGTAAGTTTACTTTGTACCATCTTACTGTCCTGATCCATCACTGATCATTTACACTATTCAAGTATAATAAAATCTATAAGTCTTTGGAATTCTGTATCTCTTTGTCTCGCACTCATCTGCCAATTTACGTTCCTTAAGAATTTCCGTCATCTCAACTCATTTTGTAAAGCAGAAAAATCAGATTAGACAGGCTCAAGATATTTTCAATTACTCCATATGAATTATCGTCTCGGCAGCGGCATTGTCAGCCTATAGTTTGGAGAAGACTTTAATCAGGATATTTTGCACTTATATTTCAATTTTCAGGCCTAAAACTTGAAGTGATTAGAACCATCTCCCCCTTCAGCCTGTAGTGGAACATTTTCCTTGCAGAATTCATCTTTCCAATCTCTCCGAACCACAAACCCCTGGTTTCCTGTAATGTGGTTTTGCAGCCTGTGCCAGAGGGATAGCTATGTATCAGAAGTGGACATCTCATAATATTATCTTGTACATCTCTTGCAGCAGTGGAATTGAAAATAGGAAATCCGTTACAAAGAAAACATATTCGTAAAAAATTACGAAAATGGGGAGATTATTGGATAAATGTTGTGTCATTTTATTCCATGTCGCTGTCAGCTCAGTGCACTGCCTCATATATGAACTCAACGTTTGCAGAGTTGGGACACAAGAGCCCCTCTATCTACAGTAGATACTACAGAGCGAGAAGCCAAAGAATGGTCTCAAGGGTGAACAATCTGAGCATCGGTGTCCCTTCTGATGTAGGCACCACCAATAGCCTGGCACCACAATTATTACCATAAGGCTGGGGCCCCACGTGATGTGGTTTTGTTCATGGCTTTTTCAGTCACTGTATAGTGGATGGGATTCTAGTGAATCCCATTCCCTCAGTGCGGGAAAATACGTGCTGTGGGGAACCTACGATTTTCCAAAATCGGAGCATGTCAATTATACCTATGGAAATGCTGGCGGTTTCCCTATAGGTATGATGGAAGAAGGAAGACCACAGAGACTTTCTGTGAAAAGCGTTGTGGAAAAAACCGCATTACGTTGCCTCCGCAATTCTTCCCACATCGTTTTTTTTTGCCGTGGCCCGCTACATAGGGTCTTAGCCTTAAAGGGTTTTATACACTATAGATGCCTCTTAGCGGTTCATCCCACAGTCATAAGATACTGTGTACTCCATCTTGTGGATGTGCCCCATTCGAATGTGCCTCTACCTGTCCCGTACATCCCTTTTCATCTAAGCCAAGCCTTCTTATGGAGCCAGTCAAAAATAGAGGTCTAAAACTAGATGCGCTTATTTTAGTCAAGAATTCAGAAACAACGTATATGTATGTGAATAAATACAGTATAAAGTCAACTGTCAAAAATGGAAAATAACTTTTTCTAAACATTTTATCACAAATATAACAAAAATAACATATATATATATATATATATATATATATATATATATATATATATTATTAATAACCCATACAATACATAAAATAAAGTATGTTATTAGTGATAAAAACTAAATAAAAAAAATTGGTGAATTGTCCTTTTATACATTCCACCATTATATAAATTTGTATACATATCCTCAATATCTACAACTTCTACAAAACCAAGCTCACATCATTATCCATAGTCCTTTCCCCTGTTCTTCTGAACACTTTCCTGCTTCCTCATGTCCGTTGCCTCCTCTTTTCTGGCGGCAGTGACCAATATAGACCATTTAACAGTATCTCGGAGGCTGTTGCAGTACCGGCTGTTTTGGTCATTACCCCTTTGTTTCCGATTTGTGTCTATGGGATGGCAGGTGGAATTCTCTCGTGCTGCACTATATTTTTCAGCTCACTTCACAACTCAGTATCTTACTCTGTAGCTATAATAAATCCATTTTGTTTCTGGCAATGACCAACTGTGGCGTGCTGCTCCTACTATGTCATCCTACTATGTTCTTTACCTGTAGCAATTAGGTTTTTATATGTTTGGATGAACAAACTGTACGGTACAATACCGAGACTCCGACCCCATGCGGCATGCTTGACTTCCACAAATATCTTTCTGTAGACCTGGTGTTTTAGCTTACTGATTAAAACAGAAACATAAAAAATAACCCTCTATTCCAAAAGTCTCCTGATAAGGAATTAAGTGATTTCCTCTGGGAGTTATGCCCTCTAGTTATAGTGATGTTACTTATATTGTACAGTGTGATTTCCCATAAATCCTTTGCCTATGCTCTATAAAAAAACATTCTGCGGGTCTAAACCAATAATTTCTTACAAGGTGGAAGAGCTTGGGAGAAATTTTCTTTACAGGAAAGCGGTAACTATGTTTCTTCTTGTGGTTTCCGAACACCATGTAATGGCGACAAATCATTGCGTTCCCATTTTTCCTCACTTTTTGTTAAAGGGCTTTTCTGAGAGTTCTATACAAGTAGACTGTCCTTAGGATAGATCATCAATATCAGATTGTTGGGGACTGAAGTGAATAGGACTGTGAGGCAATACCATGTGCAGCAAATATATGACATTGTGTCTGGGAATCCAAGAAGGGTAGGCTGATCGGAAAGTGTAGCGAGAGTCAGACCAACAGTGATCTGATATTGATGGACTGCCCAACACTTTGGCACAGCCAAGGCAGGCAATATAGCTAAGATAGCTAAGCCTCCTTTACCGTTTGGGGTAGGGCGATGGAGTCAAAGACAGGGCCATGGAGTCGGAATCAGAAAAAAGCTCTGACTTCCAAATGAAATTATTATTATAAATTATATTAGACAATTATTAATATTGTATAATTAATTTGATACATAGTTTGTTGCATATTTACTTCCATAGGAATCAGTCACTAGCTTTTATAGCAAACTAAAGGACCAACCAGAGTTGGAGCAGGAGCTGGAGTGGAAAAATAGAGGAGTTGGCGTTATACTTAGTGATTTTCCTATTGCCACTCAACCTTAAATGGGTTGTCCCATGAAGTAAACTCTGTAGGACCTTTGTCCCACTCCACATTTAACTTGAGCGTAGCCAGTCTGAATATGGATGGGAGTGGTGGCGGTCTGCGCTCCCAATCACTTCAATGGGAGCACCAAAGATAGCCAACTGCTGTACTTCAGTTATCTCTGGTGCTTCCATTGAAGCGGATAAGAGTCCAACCACCAACATTCCCATCCACATTCAGACTGGCTGCACTCAAGTGGAATATGGAGTGGGACAGAAGTCCTGCTGAGTTCACTGTGTGGGACAATCGCTTTAATTTAGGTTTGGGTGCCAGGGATTCATTTTATGATAAAGTATCCTGGCAACATGCACACAGAATATAAGTTGAGTGCCACTTTTTGTGATGTTTCTCCTGGTCTCAGGAAATTCACCAACTCTTCTGGGAGTCCTAGACATCTCCAGTTTTTATGAGAGCCTCCCAGATAAGAGTTGTGAAATTTGCTTTAGCTACAGAAAAAAAAAAAGAATTGGATGAAATAAGAATCCTGAGCTTTGCTTTTGGGCACATGAATAATATGTCGTTTTCCCTAACTCCGTATTGTTTTCCTCTCTGAAATATGGAAACGCATGTCGCTCAGATTAATGTGTTTATTTAGAATTTGGACATTTATTTGAACTGTGTTTTCACAAATAATACAGAACTGTGGCCCACATTAAGCAAAGAAAGAACATGAACAATCATTCCTTGGCAGATTGCTCAATAAATTATCAAGAAACAAGCATAGCAGAAATCCTGCCGCATAAATCTACAATGGAGACCTCGGCAATGTTTACTTTTCAGATTGGCAAACTACAGCGCTAAGCAAGAAAAAAACATTCAGTATAATACACACACTTATGGCATGTACCGTATATTACCCCTTGATCCAGCAAATGGATACCTGTTTTTTTTTACCCTATAATGGGGCAGTAGAGACAAAACACAGTGGGCGAGATTTATGCAGACTGGCATATTCAATGTCCGTCTTCATATCCCCTGCATTGGCATGTACCCTCCACCAGGCCATTTTTGTAGCTGGTGTAGATTTCAGGGTTGATTTATGCCAGTAAGCTGGTGTAAATGATATTAGCTCTAACATAACTCCCACACCCCCACCTCGAAAGTGGTGTTGGCGGCACAAAACCAAAAAAGTTACACATTTTTGTGCAAATCCCCATTTTGCGCAAAATTTTTTTAAACTTTTTTATGCCTGGTAATCAGAAAACTTGGATTATAAATCTCCCCCTGTGAGTGTAACTCAACAAGCTCCAGTTTTCTGTCGTAAAAATTTTGTTTTGCACAAGACCATTTTGGGCAAAATGTTAAACTTTTTTTGCTGCCTTTGCCACTGTTTCAAAAGTGGGAGTAACTTATAGTCTATATGGAACTGTGTAGGATGTGACTATTTGGTGCATGGAGAGGCCTAATTCAGTAAGAGATGTATTCCTCTTTATAAATTTGGGTGAGTTCACACGGCCGAATCTGCCGCTGATTCTGCCGTTATATTCCGCACCAAAATAAGTGGCAGATTCCATTACGATTCTGATAAAATAACCATCCTGCTCGATCTTGCTGTGGATTCCCTAGCTTGAGACTCACTTCTTATTAGGTAACGGTGGAAAGCTCTGCTTGGACATTCCACTTTGGGAAGCCAAGAAGGAGGAAAATGAAGAGGAATCTGAGGAGGATGTCTGCCTCCAACTCCTCTTCATTTTCCAAAGAATGAATGGGTCCTAAAAGATGGAAAACACTCCAGCACAAAGTACTTCAAGACTGGTGTACAGTACGTAGGGCGACTCTTGATGAGTTCTCCCAAGTTAAACATTTTTTGGAAATTTAAGAAATTTTAAATTTTGCAAAGTTTTAAAGGTTTTCTCTAACCATCTAGCGCTGAAAGTCTTTTGGCTTAATCGGATATGACCATGAATGCAGGAATGTTCTATGATGTGGGACTTGTCAGAAACCAACCATATTTCACCCAGTGCCAAGGCATCCTCCAAGCCCTGTCCTCCAAAAATATAGGGAACTTTGTGACCATGTTACCAAAATTGTGGTAACTTTGTAACGTCCAGGTACTTAGTATATATAGAATTAGATGTAAAATGAATGAACAGATGTTATAAGTTTATGTAGTGGGAACCGTTGTAAGCATAGCTCGATACTAGCCCGTAATGAGCGCTATCCTCATAAATCATAATATTTATCCGTAAAAGTATCTCACCTAGAATATGTATTTTTTTCTCCATTCATTACAAAGTGCCAGCTTATAAATCATGCATACTATCTTGTAATAACCGTCCCCGTAATTTATGACGAATCATTAAATATTTCACTTGAATTTAGAAAAATGAGAAAGCTTTGCAGATAATTGCAGCCTATTTCTGAAAGGCCTAAACGGTCTCTTATAGTTTCCAGACTTCCCCTCTAATTAAGAACAACATTTTTTATTCATTTGGAAATAATTGACCCAATTAAGTAGAAAGGGAGAAAAGAAGAAAATTGCAAGAGAACGACACAAAAACAGAAATTTTGGAAGCGCTCTCCACTTATATTTATAAGAAGACAAGACCCCGAGGGATTTGACCTCGGTTGGACGGTGCTTCTGCTATTGAATATAAAAGTTCTAGCACTAGAGAAGAAGGAAACAACAACAAAGAATCCTGAAAATAATTCTTCAACTACAGATGGAGAATAGAATTCTTATCGTGGTTTATATGCATATTTTAGGATAGGGAATACATGTTAAAGGCGTATTCCCATCATAGACATGTCTGGCATATCCTTAGGATTAGAGATGAGCAAATCGCGCCACATTAGTTTCATGAAGATTTGCTCGATTCAGGTGACAAATTAATTTCAGACTGAATTTATCTGGTTCAAACTGAAAAGTGCTGTGGAAAATAGTTTATTATTCTTGGGAGTATCTTTAGGCTCAAAGTATAATAACCAAACCCACCTGTCCTTGGCCCCGCGGCAGCAGCCATTGGTTTTCCAGTCCTGTTCTCTGTTGCTGTCACCACTGAGGCCACATCATCCCTCTTCACTACTCCGGATCACAGGGGTAACATAGAGGCCAAATTACGTCATGAACATTCTGGAAGGCACCCAAATAGAGAACCAGTACCTGCTGTGGTGGGGACTGGGACAAGTGGGAAATTCTTTTTGTTTTTGTTTATTAAACCCCTTCCAGACCCATAAATTACTTAAAATCTAAAATTTGGGGGAAATTCAAAATTGGATTAGTTGGAAATCAATTTACTCTACTTTTGGGATTTGGACACTTCTGAATTCCTAAACTATCAGGATAAAATTGTGACCCCAGTTTAACCAATATGAATATCAATATACAGGTGAAGTAATAAATAGTGACGTATACATGGTGCACACCATAAAATAAAGTGTTTATAGGTGCCAGTAAAGGTCAAGAATGCTTAATACATAGTGTAAAATAACTATAACTTACTTAATAATTTAAATAGCTACTGTCATCCAACAGAAATCCAAAGAAAAAGCCGAAAAACTTGGTGTCCATTAATACCAATCATGCATGTCTGGGGTGGGGGCGGAGCTTATCAACTGTGTATACCGCCACACCATCTCAGTATATGACAAAGGGCATGTCAGTGGTCACATGACGACTTGTTCATAAAATGGACATATAATATGTTACTATGTCATTAAGGACAATTAGTTAATAACTCCAACTTACACAGTGGAGAGGAGTATAGGTATACAGGTATATTGACTTAGTTATTACTACAACTTCAAATTACAAAAAATATAACTTTAACCCTAAAAATCCTGAAAATTCAGCAAAAAATTTTACCAATATACCAAAAAAAAGACCTAACACAACATCATTAGTTACAGCTCTCAATACTCAATAAGTGGTTAGTGGTTAACTCCTGTTGAACCAGAATTTTTAGGTTTGCTGAGAACTGTCCTTTAAGAAAGCAGAAGATTTCTCCATGTTAAAATCTCACATTCCCAATATGTGCATACAAAGTTCCATTTAGATTCCTTTTGGGTATTTATGCAAAACAGCAAACAGAAATTCTGCAAACATAAAAGACACACGGACCATAGCCGCATAAATAATGAATGTGTAAATGCTCAGAATGAATATTTTGCTGTACGCTTGACACAAATACAGACTCTCGCCATGCTTGTGTCATATAGGACATAGAATCACGGATGGTAATGTCAGCAGACAAGTGTGGTATGGGCTAACATTGTATATCACATCTGTGCAGTAAAGATTTCACAGCCATTTTCACTATGGGAGATCACACAGAGCAAGGACAAAGGCGCACAAGTTCTTTTACTATTGTGTCGGTAAACAATGCAGCTGGGGAGACAGCAACACAAGAAATGGACGACTGAGCTCCTGAAAAACTAAAAACCATAAAAAAATGTTCATGCAAAGTTATTTCAGCCAATACGAAATGGTGATGACTCTGCACATCTTTGTGGCTACCACACTATTATGGTGCGTCACTGGCTGATTCTCAGGCTTGATGTCATATGGAGGAGCTTTAGGGCTTGAAGTAGCAAATGATGTACAAGTAAAACATCTAGGATATAGAATAAAACTACTAAACAACATGGTAAACTGGACCCGCTCTTGTGAATCTAGGAAGCTACTGTATACGACTTAGACCCCATGCACCAAGTGTGCTTCCTATGTGAATTTGCAGCAGATGACACTTGGAGTGACATATGAGTGCATTTCATTATACATTCACAACTGTGCGGCTTCCGATCCATTATGGTACAGTGACTCGGAGCAGGATAGGAATGGAATGAATCGAAAGCCTCAAGGACGTGAAGTTATAACGGAATGCCCTCAGATGACACTTGGATTTTACTCATCCAACAGTATTTCGCTGCAAACTGGGCCCCACATTGTAAGCACACTCGGTGTGCATGAGGTCTTACAGTATTCAGGCAAGAAGTCTTAAAGCATATACATTATTAATGGATTTTGGCTCCTTTTTTTTGAAAGCCTGCTCTGAAGTCCACTTCTGTCCCCTATGTATTCTTTGGCTTGTTTTTCTCATTGGAGTACAGGTGTACGGGCTCTAATAAAGCAGGGAAGCTGAGGCTGGGGGGGGGGGGGGTCACTTTAAGCAGGTATATCTAAGCCGTTATAAAACATAGAACAGTGATGTTGGTGCCATATGAAAGAGGAGATTACAGATTACAATTCTATCTGCATTTTTTCCTTAGAGATCATCAGTTAAAGATACAGCCAGGATTGGCATAGTTACATGCAGCCCCTCCCAATCCCGAATCTAATGAAATAGATTATCATTATGAAACATGATTTGAGGAGTTCTCCATGAATAGGATAGGCCATCAATGTATCATTACTGGGGTCACAAGCAGACACAAACACCACAAGACCCCTGTGCTGAACAGCTAATTTTATAGTGGTACTAAACATAGAGAAACCATGTCATTGCTCTTTAGAAAATCCTAGCACCTAGTATGTCCACCAGTAGATGTATGCCATTGGTAGAAATGTCCTCTTCTCAGGAAGTGACATCACATCCATTGATTACTTGGCAATGCTGCAGCTCAGTCCTATTCATTCAATTGACGTGATGTCACTTCCTGAAAAGAGGAAGTGGAGCTCTTTTAGAAAGAAAGCAGCCATGTTTTCTAATCCTGGATTACTCCTTTAAGACTATAGTTCCTTTTATGCAATTTAATGGATGAGAGGACATTTTATTATTTTTTTAAGCTGTAGTGGACACTCTTGCCTGCTGTATTCTTTGGATTCCTTGGAATCAACCTCTTGGACTGGCCACCCTTTGGGACCATAACCCTTCTCAATGTATTATTTTCTATGCATAGTGCATGCCCACTCATGCTGACCATCGAGACCCCCACCATACATATACAGTCATATGAAAAAGTTTGGGCACCCCTATTAATCTTAATCATTTTTAGTTCTAAATATTTGGGTGTTTGCAAGAGCCATTTCAATTTGATATATCTAATAACTGATGGACACAGTAATATTTCAGGATTGAAATGAGGTTTATTGTACTAACAGAAAATGTGCAATATGCATTAAAGCAAAATTTGACCGGTGCAAAAATTTGGGTACCCTTATCATTTTATTGATTTGAATACTCCTAACTACTTTTTACTGACTTACTGAAGCACAAAATTGGTTTTGTAACCTCACTGAGCTTTGAACTTCATAGCCAGGTGTATCCAATCATGAGAAAAGGTATTTAAGGTGGCCAATTGCAAGTTGTTCTCCTATTTGAATCTCCTCTGAAGAGTGGCATCATGGGCTCCTCAAAACAACTCTCAAATGATCTGAAAACAAAGATTGTTCAACATAGTTGTTCAGGGGAAGGATACAAAAAGTTGTCTCAGAGATTTAACCTGTCAGTTTCCACTGTGAGGAACATAGTAAAGAAATGGAAGACCACAGGGATAGTTCTTGTTAAGCCCAGAAGTGGCAGGCCAAGAAAAATATCAGAAAGGCAGAGAAGAAGAATGGTGAGAACAGTCAAGGACAATCCACAGACCACCTCCAAAGAGCTGCAGCATCATCTTGCTGAAGATGGTGTCACTGTGCATCGGTCAACAATACAGCACACTTTGCACAAGGAGAAGCTGTATGGGAGAGTGATGCGAAAGAAGCCGTTTCTGAAAGCACGCCACAAACAGAGTCGCCTGAGGTATGCAAAAGCACATTTGGACAAGCCAGCTTCATTTTGGAAGAAGGTCCTGTGGACTGATGAAACAAAGATTGAGTTGTTTGGTCATACAAAAAGGCGTTATGCATGACGTCAAAAATACACAGCATTCCAAGAAAAACACTTGCTACCCACTGTAAAATTTGGTGGAGGTTCCATCAAGCTTTGGGGCTGTGTGGCCAATGCCGGCACCGGGAAACTTGTTAAAGTTGAGGGTCGCATGGATTCAACTCAGTATCAGCAGATTCTTGAGAATAATGTACAAGAATCAGTGACGAATTTGAAGTTACGCCGTGGATGGATATTTCAGCAAGACAATGATCCAAAACACAGCTCCAAATCTACTCAGGCATTCATGCAGAGGAACAATTACAATGTTCTGGAATGGCCATCCCAGTCCCCAGACCTGAATATCATTGAACATCTGTGGGATAATTTGAAGCGGGCTGTCCATGCTCGGCGACCATCAAACTTAACTGAACTGGAATTGTTTTGTAAAGAGGAATGGTCAAAAATACCTTCATCCAGGATCCAGGAACTGATTAAAAGCTACAGGAAGCGACTAGAGGCTGTTATTTTTGCAAAAGGAGGATCTACTAAATATTAATGTCACTTTTCTGTTGAGGTGCCCATACTTTTGCACCGGTCAAATTTTGGTTTAATGCATATTGCACATTTTCTGTTAGTACAATAAACCTCATTTCAATCCTGAAATATTACTGTGTCCATCAGTTATTAGATATATCAAATTGAAATGGCTGTTGCAAACACCCAAATATTTAGAACTAAAAATGATTAAGATTAATAGGGGTGCCCAAACTTTTTCATATGACTGTAGGACCTATTCTAAGGATACCATACATCTTTCTAATGTAATCTAAGAAAATCCTTTTAATAAAGTAGGCCACACATTTCTTGAATAACAATTATAACCAGAGCCCGTCTTTAGTCTCGGTTTTTGTATTGAATGGCCGCGGTACCCGTGGATGGCTGACTGACATGTAATGAGCCTATGACAACAATCTATGGAAAAAGAATAAGAAATTTATTTACTCTGCTAACAGTTTCCCTTTTGTGCTTTTACAGAATTCTCAGCAATAACAAGATATCGCTTGTAAAGAATAGATCTTTTCTCGGATTAAACTCCCTTGAGAAATTGTGAGTACGAATTTCATTCTGAGCGTTTGTAAGAGTTGAAAAGTTGCTCCAATTGAAGTGGGTACCTGGGTGACTGGGATCAGAGCCTCAAATGCATTTCACTTGTCAGTGTTTCTAGACCGCCTGACTTACAGATCAAAAAACACCGTGAACCAGAAAGTTCATGAAAAGGAAATACATGTCTATAAATAAACAAATAAAAGTTGAAGAAGGCAATTTTCTCAAAAGGCCGACTCCATGTGGTGAAAGGAATAAAAGAATCAAACATCAACCTGTCATTGTATTTCTATGTAGTTCTCTGAAACATCCTTATCTTTTTTTCAGGCCAAGCATTTATTCAGGAAGTGCTTATGGCTCTAACCAAGGCAGATAAATGACATCACCCACCCATGTGTTCTTAAGGAGTTTAGTTCTGTTAAAGGGATTGTCCACTTTCTAACACTGATGGCCTATCCTGTTCCAGGACAACATGGCTACTGGTAATGTTTACATGCTGGACGTTGCGTTGCTCATTTGTCGTACGATGTGTAGTGGTGAATTTAGGTATTGCAGCTCTGTCCCGTAGACTTCAACCTAAACCCATGGCTATATTTTTTAGTGTGAGTGAGCAGCGTGGCTCCCAGCATGTAAACATTACCGGAAGCCATGTTGGATCTGGAACAGCTGATCAGAGGGGGTTTTGGCTGTTAGACCCTCTCAGATCTAATATTGATATCCTAAGGATAGCTAGTCAATATTAGGAAGGGGATAACCCCTTTTAAAGGTAAAGTATATTTACATTACATGTGGACGTCTCCACCCCTTGGACCCCCCACGATAAGATTGCAAGTTCCGAGGGGTTGCCGTAGATTCTAGGAGGCTGGGAAACAGCCTTCTGACTATCTATACACATTCCCCATAGGAAACCTATGTGTGATGTTCTGCCATACTATGTATTGCAGTACATTGCACTGGGGATCAGAGATCCCAGTTTCAAGTCCCCTTGTGGGACAGGGAACAAAATGCAAAAAATTATGATAGAATTGTGTTTTTTTCACATGGACTCCCAAAAAACATTAATAAACGCTAATCAAAAAAATTATATGTACCCCAAAATGGTGCAAAATGAAAGTACAACTTGTCATGCAAAGAATAAGCCCTCACATAGCTATGTAGGCAGAAAAATAAAAAAAAATTAGGAATTTTAAAAGGCAGGAAGGAAAATATGCAAAAAGTTGCAGACCATGAACATATAAACTAACGTGCGTCCTTAAAGGGTTAAAGTTTGTTGTTCTCATGCTATGATGGATGAGAGCAATGGACATTAATAACGGTAGTGTGAAAGCACCCCTATAGGCTAAAAAAATAAATTCTTAACAAACCATCTTAGAGGTTCATGCCCAAAATGTGGTGCTTTTTGTGGCAGAACACATTGGATATTGACTATGGATATGCTGCAGCTTTCAACCTTTGCATTGTAAAGGCTAAAAACCACGCAAAGCCTGCACATGAATTGACAGGCGGCAGCTTGCAAAGCCACCTTCTAGCTAGAATTAGGGAACAGATAGAAAAAAACATACTGTTTACTGTGTAGTCTGTAGCCATGGAGACATATTTGTATAGGAACAGTACATGCAAAAGGTATTATATATTTAATCAAAAATATCTGCAGCATTGCTTCATTTTTTTTACAATAAATTCATGGGAACTATTGGTAGCAAATATGGACATATCTTTATATGTCGGCAAGTCAATATGAGTGAAATAGTGTTTAATAAACCACGGTGCCATAGCAGAGCGTCTGCATAAGAGATATATATTATAGGTGTTTGCGAAAGCAGCTTCACCCGAGTACTAGAAAACTTTGTTCAAATTGGAGGACCAGAAGCAAATAAATATATAAAATAAAATCTATGCCACCACCTCAGGCTAGGTTCACACCTGCGCTTGATGACCCGTCCGGGATTTCGTCCCCCATTCCGTTTGAAAAATGCGGAGACAAAAGTCCTGCAAGCAGGACCTTTCTCTCCGCATTTTGCCAGTGGAAACCGGGCGAACCCCATTATAGTCTATGGAGTCGGGTTTCCGATTTTTAAGTGGATTGGGTTTCCGTTCTTCAGGTCCGCTTGGGTGTGAACCTAGCGTCAGTACAACTAGATAGACCTTGAACATGGACTTGACTAAAAATCTTCTGTCGTTCTGTGTCCGCACCTGGTGCCTACTCGGGTCTAGGCACACCAATGTTTCTTAGTGCAGACTGTGAACAAACTGTGTATAGTCTTATACTGAAGCCATACTCCACTTTATGTGCCCCAAACTTCTTGTAATTGTATATTTGATAGATTAGCAAGAAGTAGAGAACAGATAGAAAAACGTTTCCTCCAGGATCAGACTACACAGTGGTTGTTTGTAGTCTGTAACCATGGAGACTTGTTTGCATATGAGCTATAAATGCAAAAGGTGTAATATTTTTAATCAACAATATTTGCAAAATTTTTTTCACTTTGATATTAAAGGGAATCTGTCAGATCAGTCTGGGACACTAAACCACCCACACGTCCTTATAGACCTGGGGTTTAGTGTTCCAGATCGTCCTGTTGTAATGCAATCCGCAGGCGTATTAAAAAAAAAAAAAAACCTTTATCTTACCTAGATAAGGGTCCGATCGACGCTGTTTGGTGAGAACGGTCCAGGTTATTCATGAGGCACGCCTCCTGGCGCCTGCGCTGTTCTTCATTGAAGCCAAAGATGGACACCCTGGCCTCACTGCGTAATAGTGGGAGATGCGCACTCTGTACTCCTCTGGCTTCATTGAAGACCTGCGCAGGCGCGGTGAGTACAGCGGCAGGGGGAGTATAAAGCTTTTTTATTTTTAATGCGGCCATGGATTGCGTTATAACAGGGTGATTTGGGACACAGGTCCATATGGATGTGTGGGTGGTTTAGTGTCCCAAATTGCCCTGACAGATTCCCTTTAAATGCATGGGAACTATTCTTAGTAAATAGGCATATCCTTATATATATACAGTAAGTCAATATGGCAGAAAGGTTGTTTAGTAAATCCAGGTGTCATAGTTAAGCCTTATCCTTATAAGTGATACACATTACAGGTGTTTGTGAAAGTTGCTTGGCCCGAGCACTAGAAAACTTTGTAGAAAGTGGAGGAGCAGCAGCAAATAATGACAAATCATTTCTATGACGCCACCTGAGTATAAACAAAGGCCCTTTAAGCTTGTATTTGTGAAGTGCCACTTACAGTACAGTCAACACGTCTGACTAAGCAGGAAGCAGATACTTTGCTGAACTATTTCGAGCTGAGTCCACACAACTGCCCTTCATGTCGGTGCTGCGAAACCTTGGCAGTCCATTTTAATGAAATGGTTTTTATTAGGCATTGTGTAATTGAAACTATACCGTCTCTTTGTAATTGTGCGGTATAATTAGATTGTGTAATTGGAGCCACAAAACGCTCCGCATAATTGAAAACAGGACCCAAAAACTAACAGCTGGGGGAGGGAGGGGGTGAAAAGAGACACACTGCTGAACAGGAGACAATTCCTTCCAAATGGGTGATAATGGGAGAGTTATGTTCCAGTACATAGTAGCTTATTGACAGCAGTGTAGAAATGTGGAAGAGCTGAGCATAGTGTGAGCAAACAAGCAGCTCAGAAGACTTACTTTATATAGTCGGCCCTGCTACATCTGTGTATAATCATCATTATGAAAGGGGTCTTCCCACTAATAACATTTATCCCCTATAAGTGTCTGACCGTTGTGGGTCTGACTGCTGGGATCCTCAGTGACCATGAGAATTGGGTCCCTTATGTGAATAGAGCAGTAGCGAGCATGTGTCATGACCACTCTATACACATTTATGGGACTGAAAAATAAGTGTTATACAGTGCTGGCCAAAAGTATTGGCACCCCTGCAATTCTGTCAGATAATACTCAATTTCTTCCAGAAAATGATTACAATCACAAATGCTTTGGTAATAATATCTTCATTTATTTTGCTTGCAATGAAAAAACACAAAAGAGAATGAAAAAAAAAGTCAAATCATTGATCATTTTACACAAAACTTCAAAAATGGGCCGGACAAAAGTATTGGCACCCTCAGCCTAATACTCGGTAGCACAACCTTTAGACAAAATAACTGCGAACAACCGCTTCCGGTAACCATCAATAAGTTTCTTACAATGCTCTGCTGGAATTTCTCCAGGTCCCTGAGATTTGAAGGGCGCCTTCTCCAAACTGCCATTTTGAGATCTCTCCACAGGTGTTCTATGGGATTCAGGTCTGGACTCATTGCTGGCCACTTTAGAAGTCTCCAGTGCTTTCTCTCAAACCATTTTCTAGTGCTTTTTGAAGTGTGTTTTGGGTCATTGTCCTGCTGGAAGACCCATGACCTCTGAGGGAGACCCAGCTTTCTCACACTGGGCCCTACATTATGCTGCAAAATTTGTTGGTAGTCTTCAGACTTCATAATGCCATGCACACGGTCAAGCAGTCCAGTGCCAGAGGCAGCAAAGCAACCCCAAAACATCAGGGAACCTCCGCCATGTTTGACTGTAGGGACCGTGTTCTTTTCTTTGAAGGCCTCTTTTTTTTTCCTGTAAACTCTATGTTGATGCCTTTTCCCAAAAAGCTCTACTTTTGTCTCATCTGACCAGAGAACATTCTTCCAAAAAGGTTTTGGCTTTCTCAGGTAAGTTTTGGCAAACTCCAGCCTGGCTTTTTTATGTCTCTGGGTCAGAAGTGGGGTCTTCCTGGGTATCCTACCATAGAGTCCCTTTTCATTCAGACGCCGATGGATAGTACGGGTTGACACTGTTGTACCCTCGGACTGCAGGGCAGCTAGAACTTGTTTGGATGTTAGTCGAGGTTCTTTAGCCACCATCCGCACAATCTTTCGTTGAAATCTCTCGTCAATTTTTCTTTTCTGTCCACATCTAGGGAGGTTAGCCACAGTGCCATGGGCTTTAAACTTCTTGATGACACTGCGCACGGTAGACACAGGAACATTCAGGTCTTTGGAGATGGACTTGTAGCCTTGAGATTGCTCATGCTTCCTCACAATTTTGCTTCTCAAGTCCTCAGACAGTTCTTTGGTCTTCTTTCTTTTCTCCATGCTCAATGTGGTACACACAAGGACACAGGACAGAGGTTGAGTCAACTTTAATCCATTTCAACTGGCTGCAAGTGTGATTTAGTTATTGCCACCACCTGTTATGTGCCACAGGTAAGTAACAGGCGCTGTTAATTACACAAATTAGAGAAGCATCACATGATTTTTCAAAGGGTACCAATACTTTTGTCCACCCCCTTTTTTATGTTTGGTGTGGAATTATATCCAATTTGGCTTTTTGACAATTCTTTTTGTGGTTTTCCATTGACGACAAATTAAATGAAGATATTATGACCAAAGCATTTGTGATTGCAATCATTTTCTGGAAGAAATTGAGTATTATCTGACAGAATTGCAGGGGTGCCAATACTTTTGGCCAGCACTGTAAGTGAGAAACCACTTTAGGCTAAGGCCCCATGCGGCGTCCCACAGCGGGATCGCATTGCGGTTCTTCCCGCAGCGCTTTAGACAGAAAGTTTTCAGAGTTTTCCTCTGTGGACTTTCTGTTTCAATTATACCTATGGGGAAACTGCCGGCGTTTCCGTAGATATAATTGGCATGCTGCTATTTCCAAAACCGGCACGGTTCCTGTGTCCTCAGCATGGTTTTTCCACAAAGTGGGCATGGGATTCACTAGAATCCCATCCACTTTAATCTGACTGTAAAACGCCGCAATTTTTTCTGCGGCGTTTACACCACGTGGGGCTTTAGCCTTAAAGAGGACCTGTCACCAGGTCTAAATAGTCCAATGATATGATGATCGGCGCTGACACCCTGGGCATTTTGGTGTTTTGTTTATCCAGATCCGTTCAGCCATTCCAAAGATATAAGCCCTTTTAGTGTTAATGTAGATTAGTGAATACTAGCCAAATGGGCGGTAACACTGTGGTTTCTCTGGGGGCTGTATATTATGCAGTATAACCGCCTACTTGGCTAATAGACCTTAATTTGCATCAACACTAAAAGGGCTTATATCTATGGAATAGCTTAACGGATTTGGATAAACAAAACACCAAAATGCTCAGGGCGACAGCGCCGATCAGAAGATGTATATCACTGGGCTTCTTAGACCTGGTGACAGGTCCTCTTTAAAGACCAATTTTTTGGTGACTGAACAGCCTCTTTAACAGACTTGTCTATAGGAGATTCACAGGTAAAGGAAGCCTAATAGCCCTTCTGCCACATACCATGAGAAGGCATCAGTCTTATAAAGGGCATAGGGTAGGCAGCAGATCTGTAACAGATTTTGCATTGGAGCCCAGAGAACCGTAGTATACCTGTGTGCATGAGGCTTTAAACCGGATTCACGTGGCGTATTCAGTCATTGAACAATGGACCATATGTTGGTTGTATTTTCTTGCGTGGACACTGAGCAGGGACCCGGACTCCTTGCATCATAGTCATCTATGCGATACCTCTGTCCTGTACTAACCATGAGTAGTCCCACTGGGAGACATGGCCACCTAGCATTATACATGACTATGATGCTTAGAGTCCGGGTCTCTGTTCAGTCTTGGAAATAGAGCCGACATACTGTCTGTATTTCATGGACCAAATATGCCCATGTGGAGACTGCCTTAGGCTACCTTCTGACTATTTCCACCTGCAATTTGCAAGAAAACAGTCATTGGCAATAGCAGGAAAAATTATTTTTTGCTTAAATTTCCACCAATTGGATGGCTGATGATTTGTAAACATCCTTTATTACTTTTACGAGCCTCTATGATGCAGTTATAAAATATCAGCTTTTATGCGGCACTAAAGGTTTTCTGTTTTGCAGCGATCTATAACTTTATTGCAGTTATGCACAGACATAACTTTAGGTTTGGCTGCTTGTCAAGTTATATTGTTGTGAAAAAAGATGGGAGGGAAGATTAAAGAAATGAATGTTTATTCAACGCATAATGAAAAGTTATGTTTCCAATATTCTTTGCACTTCAATTCCTCTCTATTTAAAGATCTCTACTTGCTGTCAGTGACTGATAATATTAAAAATATAAAAAAAATACAATGAAAGTTGGACTGACCTAGGTCCTGTACACCGCTATGCACCATCCCCACCAACTTTAACTCTTTGCATTCTGTAATAGACGCCGTTCCAATTATTCTGGTGCAGTTGGAATTTTCTCTCATTGTTCCTGAGCAATCAATGCTGTTAATATCAGCACCTAATATGCTAATTAGGCTCAGGGCGGTCCTGGGCTGGAGCATGTCTGGGGCCGCCCACCTGACAGTAGAGAGCCTAATTAGCATATTAGGTGCTGAGAATAACAGTGCTGATTGCTCAGGAACGGTGGGGGCTAGAGAAAAAAATTCCAACTGTGCCGGAATCAGTGGAGCATCGCCTATTAAACAATGCAAAGAGTTAAAGTTGGTGAAAGATCCTCTTTTAAGAGAACCTGTCCCAGTGACTTGTTCAAGATAAAATCCTCAGGCGATTCCTGATGTTAACATTAATTATAGACTGTCAGCTTACATATGACTCCCCTACTGTGTCTAGGGTATATACAGTTATTCAATGCTTTGTTTGTGCTCTCCATCTCCAGACAGGTGTATAACTATGGACTCTTTTCTTAAGTTGTCCCATTGAACTGTCTAGTTCTAGATTTAAACAATTGACATTCAAGAGCTGACATTAACATTACTGGCATTGTTCAGGATATTGAGCTCCATTTCCTCTTCCTAGGCCAGTAATATCATGTCCATTGGTCACATGAATGGAGTTGAGCTGCAATACCAAGCACATCCACAATACCATGTACGGCGCTGTGCTTGGTAATTAGTGAAGGGGCTGCAGTAATCAATATGGAGCTCAATATCACATTCCTGGACAAACCCTTTAAGGTTGGGTTTATTTTCTTTTATGTACTGCAGAAACAAGTACTTTACGGGTATAATCACAGGCGGACAATTTAGTTTAGAGATTCATGTGAGACCCATTCACCCATGTAAGTTATTTAGAATTCAGTCTCAGAAATTTTTTCAACTAATCTAGAATGTCGACATACATAATACAGCAACATTTTAGGGTCCAGGGGTGCAGCTATAAGGGGTAGTAGTGACCCTCTACCACATAGGATGACACTAGTATTATACACAGCACATGGTAGGTATAAGGTTCTGTTGCAGACTTTGATTTGGGGAACTTCAAGTTATTCTCCCACATAAAGTCCATGAAAAAGCTGCAACACCAGGACCCCACATAATTCTGCTTATTGTCATGTGATGGACACACAGGTCCCTAAGGCCCCTCATAGCGGGCCGCAGTGAATAAACGCTGTGGGAAAAACCGTGGCGGAAACGCATCATGTTTTTTTCTGCAGGGTTTTTCACAGAAAGTCCGCAGAGGTTTCCTTCCATTATACCTATAGAGAAACCACCGGTGTTTCCGAAGGTATAATTGACATGTTGTGATTTCCAAAACCGCAACAGTTTTTTAAATCGCAGCATTTCCGCTACGTGTATTTTTCTGCAATGTGTGGATGGCATTCGCTAGAATCCTATCCACCTTGCAGAGAGTGTAAAACACCACGTTTACACCACATGGGGCCCCGGCCTGAGGATGTTTTATACAGAATGTTACTTATTACAAAATTACTTCCGTCAATTGACAACAAACTGTTTAAGTATATTATAAATTATAAGAAAGTTACCAGGGCAGAAAGTTTGACATTTCTGGCAATGGATGGGTTGCAAGATGAAAAATGTGATTCTAGATGTTATCTGACATGTACTATTGCAGGTACCTCTCGCAGGTACGTTTGATCAGTACGATCACACCTGGTAGGATACAATTTCTTGCACTTCTTACAAAGACATTCAGCTTTGACTGATCCGCATCATACGATGAAACCGCTTTGCAAAGTTGTCTTAAGTGTGAAGGCTGAAAAAGATGACATGAATTATTCCAGCAGCTCTAGACACAGAAAATCCTCATGATCAAGAGTATAGGTTGACGTGTCTCTGATGGATCCGGTTGTCAACATGATGCAGATGTTTCTCCAACTTTACATATATTTGTACCAATAGAAAATGTTCTGATATTCTCTGTATGTCTTTATCTTGTCACTGTATCTTATTGAAATCCAGTCTACAAGATAGTTAAATTTATATGGCACGATCCTATGTATGAGGTATAATAAGAATATAACCAGCTCTACTATCTGCGGCGCTTCTGAAGACTATATTGTAGTTTAATGGCCTGGGTAAATCCCATGATATGTAAAGAGGAATTGTACCCAAAGCTAAAGGTGTTCTACACTTTGTGATCAGTATATTGTCAAGTAGGTATTATCCAAAGTATCCACCTGCCTGTAATCTCGATCAAACCCTGGCAGTGAGGTTGAGTTGAAAATGACAATTATTAAAGGGGTTTTCCGACCCCAAATTGATATTTCATACTAAAATATTTCATACTACATAGGATAGGTCATCAGTATGTGATCTATGGGGGTCTGACACCTGGACCCCGTATAGATGAGCTGTTCCAGGAAGATCCGGGTGCCGGAAGCTGTTAGTGGACGGGGAACGCGTTCAGCCTATTCCTAATCAAGGAATAGGAGCGGAACTGCAATTCCCTGGAACCACCACTATGCAGTGGACGGGGCTGCTGAGTCACTCCTATTACTTGAATAGTAGCTGTGCCGCATGGGCTCCCTGTCCACTGGCAGCCTACGGCACCCAAAGACCGCGGAACAGCTGGTGATCTGTGCGGGTCCAGATATTGGACCCCCACAGATCACATACTCATGACCTATAGTGGATAGGTCATCAGTATGAAAAGTCAATTTGGGGTCGGAAAACACAAACACAATTCATGAAAAGCTATGCAGCTCCGTAATATACTTCGTGGCCCAGTCCCTCACCATTTGCTGCTTGCTTTCACCGGATATAACATATAACACACTTGTTCAATACCTTACACGGGATTCACCGACAGCAGATTACTCAGAAGGAACGTATTAAAATGTACCAACAAACAGAATCAAAGCTTCATGTTCCCCACGGTTCGGCTTATATAAATCAATGCAAAGTACATTCTATATATTATATAAATACAGAAGCTTAAGGTCTTTTTGATCCTCATAAGAACCATCTGAGCACCCACGCCTGCACCTCCAATAACACTTCAGTTGCAAAATCCGGCTTTTGAAAGCGTCTTTATTTTTCATACAACCAATGGGACCCCCGAGATTTGTACTGGAAATTCCTTCCCTCCATGATACTTCTGTTGACCTTTCTCAGTAACTCCATTCCACAGACCTCACAGTAACCCCAGAAATTGTACAAATCGCACTCACGCACATGAACTGGAGCTCTGACAAGAATAACATGTATATTCATCAGGAAAGGGAAGATTATTTCTCTTACCTGTCTCAGAAGGAACACAATGTGCTCATCATGTAGCTGGGGGAAAGGCATGCGCCATTGGTGCCGATGCAAGAGACTCCATCCACCTAGATACTCAGTACTGGTCAGGGTATTTAGATAATATGATAGGGCAGAAAACTGAATATTTTCTCTGGATGAAAAAAAAAAACTTAGTTCTGACCTTACTATCAAGCCCCCCAACTCCAGAACATAAAAGACTCTTTAGCAAAGTTTTAGTCTTGCCAAAAAAGAGCATCTTCTAGGCCAAAAAAAGTTTCAAATCCACTTCTAAACAGTAGTGAAGTCTACTTTACAATAGAGTAATGGTCTTTCATTAGAAGTTTGTTTTGGGGATCTGAAAATGGGGATCTGAAATTGGATGTTTGGCCAGAAATTAGTTGTCTGGTTTGGGGTCTGAAAATAGAGATCTGGTCTGGGATCTGAAATTAGATGGTCTGGTTTGGGGTCTAATAATAAGGGTAGGATCAGGGGTTTGGAAAAGGAGGGTCTCAAATTAGGGATCTGGTTTGGTGTCTGAAAATAGGGGTTTAGTCTGGAGTCTGCGCCAATTTAGGGGTCTAATAAACTATAGGTCTGCATTAATTGAGAGGTCTGGTCTAGGATCTGAATTAACTGAGCAATCTGGTCTGGGATCTTGATTAATTTAGGGGTCTGGTCAAGTTTGGGGAACAACCTGGGTCCTATGGTCTACTTAAAGGGGTTATACCAGGAGGATCCTGAGAATGGGGGTGTCTGGCTGAATGTAGGTGTGTCGCTTGGTGGACGTGACAAATCCGTGCTCCCATTCACATCTCTGGTGCTCTGAATGAAGTTAAGGGGAGCATGGATGCATCCCGTCCTGCAGGGGTATACCTACATTCAGCCTGGCTGTGGTCAGGCTACATGCATAACAGGGCAAAAAAAAACCCATTCTCAGGATTGACCACTGAGACCCCCACCAATCAGATATTTATCCTCTGATTAAATATTCTTTGTGGCTTAATCCTTTTAATCTGCTACTACTTTTTGGCCAGGAGTGTATACAGTAAGAGAAGGATCCCATAACTCAAGGTTAGTAGTGGAGGTCCTTTACTGGTACCTTCTTCAGTGGCTACCAGTGGCTTCTTGACGGAAGTCTTGTAAGGCCGCTCTTCTGCTGGAGCTCATAGCAGTGGTTTGGGCTCCCTCTATGGTCCTGTACTACTTTATGAATAGCACACAGCTATGTGTGAATACATAACTCCATATATCAAAGGTGAACCATTAAATTCGACAGAACAGCTTTCAGCAAGAAGCGGAGAAAGGTTTCATGTTTTGATCTGAGCAGAAGGATTGACGGCCTGTTGAACATTTTAATGGTTTTGTAGGACTACACATAGGATGTAATGAAATGGTCATTGTGTCAATATCTTCCCCAAATCCTTTTTGAATTCTGGCGATAGCAGCAGAAGTGAGGAAAATACGATTTTGCTGTGAATATGTCAAAAACATTTTCTACACCTTTATCAGTATCTCACTGCAGCCAAAGTCCTGAAATTAGCTTTAATGCCGTAGGAAACGGCTTTCTCGAAAACCTATCATCACTCGAAGCCAGAAAATTCAGTGCAGTAACCAATAATCCCCTTATCTATCCTCATGCCACACCAAGGAACTAGCAGCTGAAATATGACGTGCTGTTTTATGGGGTTCTGGGGTCCTCAGGTTTTCGAGCTACAGATGTGTCTATGACCACCAATTTGGTTAAAGATTCCAATTTTTGATAAAATTGCAATTCATTCTCCACCACTGGGTTGTCACACATAGACACAAATAGGATAGTTAGCATATCTTTGTGTGTATAGTACTTTAGCTGTCTGTGACATAGTGATAACATACAGGTCAGATAAAAGCTTCTAAGGTCCAGCTTGGTCACGCTACTCGCTGTGCTGGATATCTACTGTTATCTGGGAACCAGACTAAGTGTTACATTGTGGACTTTCTGGAAGTCATATTAGGAGAATTTTGGATGGTCCTTTAACAATGCCTTCACAGCTGCCTAAATACAAGGTGTTGACCATTCTTTAAAGTTTCAGGCATTATTCACATGGCTGTGATGGCCGTGTCTGTGCAAGTCCAACGATGGTGCTTATTCACATGGCAGTGAATACTGGTCATGCGATGGCCATTATAGAACCCATGAATTTCAATGAGCCTATTCAGATGGCTCTATCTAGTTCTCTTTTTAACATATAAAGATAGTGCATGTCAGTTTTTTTTTCTGGATGTGAAAAACTTACATTGGAAAAAAAATCCAGAACCCAGGATATCAACCCAGCTTCGCAGATAGATAGGTTAAAGTCACTAGAACCCAGGATATCAACCAGCCCTGCAGATAGATAGGTTAGAGTCACCAGAACCCAGGATATCAACCTAGCCCCATAGATAGATAGGTTAGAGTCACCAGAAGCCAGGATATCAACCCAGCCCGCAGATAGATAGGTTAGAGTCACCAGAACCCAGGATATCAACCCAGCCCTGCAGATAGATAGGTTAGCGTCATCTTAATCAAACTGTGTTTTCTTCTTGTTTTCCTCGCTGTCTCCGTTATTAAGATATTACTGTTTTTTGTCAATATACACATGACATGGGTAACAGTCGCATTGTAACTTACCCATTTTTAGGGGACTTGAAGCTCCTAGTCTCCAATGTAAAATATGCGCACTTACCATGTGTTGTCTATAATACTGGTGTTGTCGTCTTGTTGTAGAGAGGCTTTTGGGCCCCCTCAGTCTCCAGAGCCTGGTAGCGATTGCTACCTCTGCACCCCTATAGCTACGACTATGCTCCTTTGGAGCAATAACAATGCCCTTGTTGCTCCAAAGAGTTCATTTGCAAATGAACAAAAACTGTGATATCCTGACAAAGCAGGCACCATTTTAGGTGACCCTAACCTATCTATCTGCGGGGCTGGGTTGATATGTTGGGTTCTGGTGACAGACTCCCTTTAAGAACAACCCAAATGTGCTTTCTGGGGTATTTCTATAACTTCCCAAGACTATTGTATGACAACCCCATACATGATAGGATCAGCTCTCCATCCTGTTCACCTCTTTTGGTTTCCACAGCTAAATGGGAGTCATTGGCCCCCTTCTTCGCCATAGGTGGGGATCCCAGAGGTAGAACCTTACCTATCACAAGACAAGACATTCCGTAAATGTCTCGAACAATGAATTATTGTAGTACTTTTACTTTGGTTCCTCTACAGATATCAGCCAATAGCTTGGGCTTCCAACAATGGGGCACCCTGTGATCACCAACCCACTTTACTGGAAACCTCTCAAGGATTTACAATCAAAAGACCCCCTATGTAAGATCAAAACGGATGTCTTACTTTTTATAAGCCTTTTAAGGCACGAGCGACATTTTACTCCACAAATTATATGGCAAAAAATCTAACAATTATTCCCTTTAGGGAAACGAGATGTAAGATATAAAGTGCGACGGTCTCCTGAGAGGGTAATTTATAAATCAGAGGACGCCCGTGACAGCAAATAGAAAGAATTAACTGAACGGTGACAGACAGGAAAACTTGATGCTTGCCAGAAGGCATTTGTCTTAGAATCAGCTGCTTCTGTAGCCGCCTATTGATTCACAACAGTAATGGCCCTTATGGTAATGTACGTCTTAAATTATTTTAAAGCCTAAATATTTATCTGTAATAAAAGCCTGCCTTCTGTCACTAGTCAGCAGCGCGCACTGTTTTCTAGTATCGTGGTTTCCTAAATGTACTAATACATCTTGTGGCTGTCAGCAAGTTAAACAGTGGGATAGCGGCATATGTAGAGAGATTTTACAGACATGTGGCATTGATACATTTGTGCTTGTTTGCAAGTTAACTTTGTTCTTCCTGTGGAAAATGATCCGTTGTATTAAATGACTCCATTTGCCAAATGAATAGCAAACAATACTGAAGTAAATTAAATATCACACTAAAAGATTCGGTCGGGAAGGGGTGGGGTAAGCAGTCCTAATGCCCAAGATTGCACTCTTTACCATCCTCCATTCTTAAGGTTCAGTTGTTAACTAGACAACAATTAACCCCTTCCCACCGTAAGTATGTTTTGATTTTCCTTTTTGACTCCCCTCCTTCCAAACCCCATAACTTAATTTTTTTTTCATTCACAGAGCCATATCAGGGCTTAATATCTGCAGGGAAAAATTGTACTTTGTAATGGTTTCATGTTATACTCCGTACGATATACTGGGAAATTGGAAAAAAATTCTGAATGGGCTGGAATTGGAGAAAACCGGCGTTTGTGCGACATTCTTATGGGCTTTGTTTTTACAGCGTTCAATGTGCTGCCAAAATTATATGTCACCTGTATTCTATGGGTCGGTGCGAATCCAGGGATACCAAATTTATATAATTTTTTTATATTTTTAGCCCTTAAAAAAAATCTTTGCAAAAAAAAAAAAAAAAAAACATTTCTTGTAGTTGCGGTAACATTTTTATATTTCTGTGAACAGGGATACATACGGTGTCTTTTTTATGGGGCCAGATGTACTTTTTATTTATACCAATTTGGGAAATGACTATTGCTTTGATTGCTTTTTATCCAATTTTTTATGGATAAAAAAACAATGGTAGGCTCTTTTGATTTTTTTTTCCTGCTTTATCTGTGTGTCATCTGTTTTTCATGGACCCAGAAACATGAAGAATATAGAAAATAAAACAAACAACATAGTTGATCTGCTTTTCTAAAAAAAACAAAGAACAGCACAATACATTGTATAGCGACTGTGCTTGGTATTGCAGCTTAGCCCCACCCACTTGAATGGGACTGATTCACTAAAATTCAAGCATAGCGCCATACATTGTTTAGTGACTATGCTTGGTATTACAGCTCATACTCATTCACTTGAATGGGACTTAGCTGCAAACAGGTCTAATGAGACTAATGAACTTGATATCACATAGCCTGCGAAGGGGAAGAGGCACTCGTGGAGTGCTGCTGCCTCTTCCATCAGCAGATTCATGGGAGTCCCATATGTTGGACCACAGCCAATCTTTAATCGATGACCTATCCAATCTTATAAACCTGGAGAATCTCTTTAAGGTGAGCTCTTTGTTGAGCTTTTTTCAGATCAAGAGCTCTCTCCATGGCCATGGAACTCAGAATGTCCACCCCTCAAGGCAAATGTCTTTCCATAGGTTCGAGTAACTACATTCCTTAGTTGATTTGTATTGTCATTTGGGCACTTTATCTCTGTATTATTTGAACACCCCATGTTACACCATAACGGGTACATCAATTAGAGAAGGGTCGAACCTCTAGATTTGTTTTGTATTTATAAAACATAGTGTAGAACACTCTTGGGGCTCCTAGGAACCTATCTATAAAACATAGTGTAGAACACTGTCAGGGCTCCTAGGAACCTATCTATAAACATAGTGTAGAAGACTGTCAGGGCTCCTAGGAACCTATCTATAAAACATAGTGTAGAACACTGTCAGGGCTCCTAGGAAACTATCTATCTATCTATCTATCTATCTATAAGTACACAACAGGGCACATAGCTCTAACTATGTGCCAGTAGCTGGGTGAAAGTTTATCTCAGAATTCACTAAAATAGGAACACCAGTTTTCTGAACTAAAAAGTGGTGCATTTTTTGCACATGGCCCTTGTGGGGAAAACTAGGCCTCTATCTCAATTTTCCAAACTGCTTGCCACTTTTTAGAAAAGTGCAGGGCAGAAATTAAGGCAGATAAGGGCAGGTATACCTTGTTTCAACAGCTTTACTATAACTCACTCCATAAAATGGGCCTGAGTTATACCAGTACCTAAAATCTAGTCCTTGACCAGTGTAGATTTAAATTTTGGTGCATTGTATCTTGCAAGATGTGTCAGAATTATTAGGAGGTTGGATTTTTTAAGGCCATTGACTATAATGGGTGCAAACTTGCTGTCCAAATTTTTCACGAATAGCACAAGGACAGATTAGTGTAAAAGAGCTCTGTAGGACACGTTAGATGTTCACGATAAACATAGCATGTACTGAGCCAAAGGGCCCTTTCACACTACTAGTGCAATAATACTTTTATGTCTGTGTGCTATCTGTAAAAATTTGGGCAGCACTGGGCTTGGCCACAGTTTGCACATGGAAATAATGTGGACATACAGCGACTGTGGTTTGTTTAGTCCGCAAAACGGATAGAGCAGCCTAAGCACGGTCGTCTGCAACCGGCCTGCTGTGAATTAAAAGCATGGGTGGCACGGCGATATCCCCTGTGCATGGGCCGTGCTTCAGCGGGTCCTTTCATTAAATGAATAGGAGCCACGGAAGCAAGGGCCGTAAAATAGAACAGGAATAGGACCTGTTCTATGTTTTGCGGCCCAGACTGTCGGCCCACACACGTGGCCGTGTAATTCATGTTTGTGTGTACGAGCCCAATAAAAAGAATGGGTCAGTGTGCTATCCATGAAATACACGGATAGCGCACTGACCACGGCCACAGTCGTCTGCAAGGGGCCTAAATCTGAGGACTGCAGTAAAGAGATGTTTGAAGGCACTGAATATAGACTCCTATTCATTCCAGTTTTGACTCATTCCTTGCCGCAGTTCACACAGTTTGGGTGACTTTTGACCTATTTAAAGAAAATGCTAAACTTGATGGTGGAGATTTATTTCGGCTGATTGATGTGTTTACTGGTTTGTGTGCTAAGTGCTGGGTGAGTTTATGTTCCCTTTTACAACAGTGGAAATCATGGGAGACTCCTTGGAGGAACAATCATTTATGCAAACATATGGAGAGATTTTACATTCTCCCTGCAGTCTTTTGTCTTCTTATGCAGAAAACCATTAATTTTGGTTAAACATGTTCTGCATTACAATGCACCACCTGATGAGTCTGCCAGGAACCGAAATGACAAATAAATCCATAAATAAATCAAAAAATATGGAACATCTGAATTATAATAATTTCACCATAATGAATGGTTTCTAATATTAACATTTGTAATGTTAAAGGGGTATTCAAGAATTTATCACTGATATAGTGGTGAGGGTCTGACCACTGGGATCCAAACTGAGGGCTAGAATGGAGGATGGGTTCCCTGTTCACACCTGTCTGGATGGTACTGCAATTGCACATGCGCCTTGTTCTACATCCATAGTCTACGGCATCGACTCGAACAGCTGAGCACAGCACAACTACTGGGGGTCCAGTATAATGTATACTGTCTACATGCAATAGGGCTGTCCACTGTAACGTTCTTTTGTTTAGCTTTGTCCCTTTTTAATGATTGGGACCAGCGGCATGCAGTGCTCCCCATCAAACTGCTGAAGGGTGCAAACACTAAGGGTTGGACACTCACTGATCTGTTGATGGTCTATCCTAAGGATAAGACATACTGTAAATAGTGTGACCCTAGAATGCCTTTTAAATGATGGTACCACCCAATGTATACATATTAAGAAAGATTTTGGTGATAGTAGACTCCCTTTACTGTAAAGAGATCCTCCTTTCAAGTCCTCATGAACGTGTGGTTTAATATACCGCTAGAAAGCCGACAGTGCACTGAATTCAGCGGCTTTCCCGGTATGTGCCCCGGTGGTGGAGATATCAGTGCCGTTAGTTTCGGCACTGATCTCTCCTCACTGTCAGAAGGGCATTCCTCATAACTCAGCCTCCTTGCTGGGCTGTAAGGAACGCCCCCCTGATTGTACTCTAATATAGCCTTGTACTGTCAGAGGGGACGTTCTTTACCGCCCAGCAATGACACTGAGCTATGAGGAACGCCCTTCTGACAGAAGGGATATATCGATGCCGAAACTTATGGCACCGATATCTCCACCACCAGGGCACATAACGGAAAAGCCGACTTGAATTCAGCGAACTGTCGGCTTTCTAGTAGTATATAAAACTGCACGTCCATGAGGACATGAAAGGTCCTTTTTAATTCTTTGCCCAAACTAATATTTGTATTTTAGGTTGAATGCCCCTTTAAGAATAGGGTTTAGAACAGTTATTAATATCTCCAAAGCCGAGTTTTAATGATATGACGTCTTTCCTTGCTGGGTAAGCTCATTCTCCGTGCACATGTGTCTGCAGCTTTAGTATCACTTTATTAAACTATTTTAAACCTTATCCAAATATTTGGCCCTGGAATTACTTTGAACACCCGTATGGCTGGATAATGCAAACAGAAGAACTCCGGAACGGCCATGTGCATCTCCGACGTCCCAGACCAAAATAAATTATCTCCTCAATATAAACAGATTAAGAACGCATTTGGGCTTCCAGTTTGAAGCAATTAAAATTCAGGGCTGTCTATAGCGTGTAAGTCATCCGACGCCTGTCACAACGCACAGCAGCTGAATCTTTCAATACTCAATTCATTAACCAGCAAAATGATACAACTTGTACAAGATCAATGACCTCCCAGAGTGTGCAAAATATACTTCCTGTAGCTCCGGCCGAGAAAATCTGCCCCCGTTAGAAATGTTTTCGCTCCGCTCTTGACTAAGGAAGATGGAATTTATTCTAACATGTTCAGAGATACAAATTTCAGTGATAAAGACTGTGAGAATATCAGAAAGCATCGGCGCACGGCGAGGACACAGCTGACTGGTGCGGCGCAGAGCAGGAAGGCTGAGTGTATCACATTAGGATTAGCTAATCTGTAAATGATGTCAGACGTGGAGTCAATGCATCTGGTTTTTATTTGTGATGACAAATTGGATGTCTGCTAATAACATATGTTACAAATCATACAATGTGCAGGGCAAAGGATTATTTCTTATTAACATGGATGGACGGATCAGGTATTGGAATTTAGAAGACATTGTGAAATGTTTTACCTGGAAACAGAGTTGTCCAGGGAATAATAAAGCTTACCAATACATTGCCTGCACTGGTTAAAGGGGGTTTCCAGGCAAAAAAAAAAAAAAATCATTTTTTCAAAAAAAGGTCTGTTAGTGGTATTAATAGGTTAATAAGTGCACCAAAATACCTTTAGCAGTATGTTGACTGATTTCTGGGTTTCTCTGTAAGCTCCTGGCATCTTCTGCATTTGTTTACATGAGCATCTTCCTGTTCTGTTTTTCTACAACTACCGTGATGCATTGGGCCACTCAGAGCTGACTCACACCACCTTGCTCTTTCACTCCCTCCCCCTCCCTTTCTCACTCACTCCCCCTTTCACTAGCTAGCCCGCCCACTACTAGCTCTTCCTAACTAAATCAACTGGAACCCTCGCCCTTTGGCTCCCCTACTAACAGTCAGACTCTTGGTTACATGACCAACTCCACTTTCAAAATGGGCCTTTGGCACAAGTAGAGGGTATTGATGTGAGTGAGAGTCGGAATGGCTGCACTGGCCAGCTTATCCAGCGCAGGAAATGCACTGCAAAGGCCAAGTTCACACAGCGAAAAAATGAAGAGAAATTCCTCTTCACTTTCTGCCGCCATATTCGGCCACGGGAATGCCAATGTATCAACATTATGTTGCAGCTTTCCTCTGCTGATTAGGCCTAGGGACTCCCGAGCTGTAGAATCCACGGCAAGATCGAGCAGGGCGCTGATTTTTTCTGAAAAGACTGAAGCGGAAATGCATCGCGTTTTTTTCCGCAGCATTTTCTGCCTCTATTATACCTATATGGAAATTGCCAGCATTTCCGTAGGTATAATTGACATGCTGCGATTTACAGAAACGGAGCATGGATGATCCTGAAATGTTATTTTATGTAAAACACAAGTGTTGAATAAAACAAGCATTTCAGAAGAGGAGACAGGCCCCCTTTATGCGGCAGCTGGACATCATGGTACCTCATGATGTTGACATGCCCCATGTGGCCTTTGACGTTACCGGGAAGTCTAGGAGATGACCAAAGAGGGAGCTCAGCGCAGATCCACCTATTATTCTCAGTGTATAAAAGTGATTTGTGGGTGGCGAACCTCAAACTTTTGGAAAATTTGGGTCAAATGTGGATCATTCCAAACCAGTTCGCTCCTCTGTAACTCTAGCCTAAGTTTACTGTATATTGTCTAAACCACGGACCGAATTAGTAAATCTTCCCCAAGTATTTATACGTAAAGCCTCTCTTTAGCAAGTTCCTCTCCACCAGGGTCATCTGGTGACCTGACTACTTTTTCGGCAAGTGGTCTCTAGACTAGATGTTTCTTCAGCCTTTGTGAAACCACAAGTCTTGGCATAACCTGACAACCACAGGTTGGAGACTAATAACATAAAGCAACGCCACAACATTCCCCATTGCCTGGTGTTCATCTTCCACCTAGCGTTCACGTCTATACACATCGCTGATCATTGCTATATAGCTGACAAAAATCGAAGCATCTCCTCCCTTTTTAGAAGCAATCTATCCATTTTGTAGCGCACACAAAACAGCAAATAGCAAAGTAAATCACATTTAATGTTCTCCCTGCATGAAACAAAGTTATTTCAATGTTAATTGTGCTCCATTTTACAGCGCACTATTGAAAAGGCTGTTTGAGTTTAATATATTGTACAAATTATTCATTTGGGCTATCTGTTTGCCAGTATGTGACTATATAATCATCCGGCTTTTTGTGTTTTCAGCAAGTTCTTCCTGAAAAAGTCGTGTTTAATTTAAAGAATGTTTTTGCGCTGCCGGTATAATTACATGGTCGGCCAATTCACAAACCAATGAAATCACAAACACAGCTTTCTGCATAATTCTATCTTGTATGAACAGCGCAATGGAGGCCGCAAGAGTTACGTGCAAAATATCACACTCGTTTCTTTGCTGGAAAACAAAAAAAAGTCGCATCTTACCCATTGTAGAGGGATGGGGACATGCAAACCAGATCATGTGGCTGCTACGGGACAGTGGTCCTAGCCCCTTTGCTAATGGATGGTGAGTAGAGTGCTGTGCAAAAGTTTTACACAGGGGGAATGCTGCAAAGTAGGAATTCTTTCAGAAGTTTTTTTTTTTGTCAATTAACAGAAAAAGTGAATGAAGAAAAGAGAAATGTAAATCCCATCAAGATTTGGTGTGACCCTTGCCCTTTGCCTTCCATCAGTTCTTCTCGGTACTTGCAGACAGTTTTTTGGTAGAACTCGGCAGGGAGGTTGTTCCCGCCATCTTGGAGAACTAAGCCCAGATCTTCTGTGGATGAAGGTTTGCACCAATCTGTCTGTCTCTTCATGTCATCCCAGACAGACTGGATGATGCTGAGATCAGGGCTCTGTACTGGCCGGATCATCACTTCCAGGACTCCTCCTCCAAAGGGCAAAGGTCACACCAAATATTAATGGAATTTAGATTCCTCTTTTCTTCATTCACTTCATTTTGTTCATTGATAAAAATAAACTATTAACACTTCTATTTCTGAAATCACTCCTACTTTGTAACATTATTGTCACACCTACCCAAAAACTTTTATACAGTACAGTACATGTACAAAGCTCTCTGCTATAGAGAAACTGCAAGCAAGGAGGTACTATAGGGAATTGCCCCAAGTGTCTTAGAGGGTGGAATACACACCAGGTCCTGCTATACTCGGTAGCAAATCTATAACGAATCCATCTGGGATACTAATTGTATAACCCCGCTGTACTGCAACTGGATTTCTGACTCTGTATTTAGAAGACACGCCAAGTTTTCTATGTGTATGTTCCCCCATCCCAATACTATTCTTGTCTTTCGATATCTGTCCTATTTGACTTCAACTTGGATAACTACAGTCCTGTGTTCTTTTTTTCTGCTATATGTCTCTGTATACTTTTGACCCTGCCTGACTTTCCATTGCAATGAGCAACCACTTTTACCACTTTCCCAACCTCTTCTGTATTTTGGAAAAGGGAATACTATAGGTAAATCTTATACTACAATCTTATATGGCCAGATCATTACTGGGTCCCCTAAAAGTCTGTATTTCAATAATTGCTGTATATCCAGCTTTGTTTCAAGCTAGCACCTATAATAAAAACCACAGTAATATGTAATTCTCATGCATTTCCACGGGTGCTCTTCTGTTTTCTTGAGTCGCAATATATTATTTATCACCACATAGCCTTACAACATGCAAAACTTCTTCAGTGCTGCACCAATCCTCTAGAGTGATCTTCTTTTAACACAGCTCTTCTTCATCTTTAAAAGTTTTAGTCCCTGAAAGCCCATTTCTTCTACAATGCATATTATATGGACCACAACTTTTTCCAACTTTTCAGTTTTTCTTTTGCTCAAAGAAAAGCTTCTCTATACTCTAAATAATGCAGAACTACAAAGTACAAAAATGGTCTGTATTAGAAATTCTGCTTAACCGTTCCATCATAGGAGCAAAACAGCAGTGTTCAAGCTGTAACAGATCCATCAGAGGATAGACACCAATGGCGTCTGATGGACACCACTGACTTATAATGAGGTCCATGGGGTTCCGTCATTGTTTCTGCAATACAGAGACAGAGATACAAATGTGAACAGAGCCTAACCCATGCTATGAAATTCTCTTGTTCTTGTTTATTAATAAAACATAGAATGTTACATTGTATGTGCTTGTAAGGTTTCAGGGCAAGGGGTTCGGGAAGTTGCACGGACCCTAGGTCCTTAAAAACATAGTTTTTTACTGCCAAGCAACATTCTTACAGCTTACATTGATAGTTCACAGTTGTTAATAGCGTTCCGTCTCTTATCTGACTCAGTGAATTTAACTCTTTGTAAGGAGGATGTCACAGCAGGTACTCAGCTGACTCTGTAGCATGACTCTGTACAGCTGCCTCCTAACAACTTCTGACCTGGAATTTTACTGTGATTATAAGGTTGATCTTTGGGCTGGTCTCTACTCTGGCAGTGCTTCTGACTGCTTTTGTCTGGAAATCTCATAGGCATCCTCCAGTGCCGTAGTGAACTGACATGACTGAACCAAGTCCCTGATGTGGCGGGAATCCTACCTTATATTCACTCTGTATATCCATCCCCTATCCTATCTGTAGACAATGCGGACATCAGCACTGAGTTTCTGTAAAGCACAGGCTATTGCTATCTCCACCTTTATTAGTGATGGCATCCCCATGGAAATAGGGCTATCCTATCAGTTTAAGGCTGCCCCCTTGGTTCTGAACTTCTCTGTTTATGTCATAGCCCTGTAGCAGAACTCTGAATACTAAAGGCATTGTATTAAACATGCATGACAGCACACAAGTACAAAACATTTTAAAGGCACATTATCGATTATAGTGTTTATGTTCCACATTAACCTTTACATCCTTTTATACCTTCTTTAAGGACTGCCAGATCAGATGCAAATAATATGGAATGATAGCAGCAACAGTTAAAACAAACCTCATTTAACATGAGAAATAACAGTTGTCCCTAATTCTCCCGTGGGTCCATCAATCCTAGCATTGAAAGACAGGTTCGCAACGATGGACATCAGTGCCTTGACCTCCCAGTGGTGCTGTAGTAGGACCCAGTTGGGGTATCCCACCATAGAACCTTGGCAACCCTCTTCTCTACTGGTTTCAGCCTCCTCAGCAATGGCCTCCTCCACATTTCCATTTACAGGTAACTTACAGGCAGTTGCATGCACCCTACAGCAGTTTAGGGCTTGATACTCTTTGACTAAATGTCCTAGCTGGTCAGCTTCCATATGTTTTATCTCTGTTTTTATGCCACCATCTTTTATCTGTGTAATTTCAGCTTTAATTTCTCTCAGTCACCCCAGGACATCTTTAACAAAGTTTTGGAACTCCATCATGGAAACTGTGCTTGGTTCAGGGGTTACACTAAAGAGATTCACTTTTACCCACTGATGTTGATCTTGTTATCTTCTCCTGTCCAGATCTGTTTCTCTGATCTGTGGAACATTTCTGTACAGTTGCATCATCTTGCCAACAATGGGCAAGTCACAGGGAAAGTCACACGGACACCGGGTAATGTAATTCAGGAACAGTTCTTGTACCTTTAGAAAACACAGAAAGGATCCAGCTAAAAGAGTTACAATCACTTAACTTTTATATAATTCTTTGTAGGCAAGCTCTGGCTTGACTCTGTACAGCTGCCTCCTAACAATTTCTGGTCAACTTCTGAATTCTTAGCTCGCCTCTGGGCTGTTCTCTGCTATCTTTCTTTTTGTCCATCTCTGTCTAGCAATCTCATGGACCTCTCCTGGCAGCTCTTTTGCTGTACCACACTGACTTGACTGAACTGGACCTGCCCCCATGTGTTGGAAACCCCTTTAACTATTCCAGCCCCTGTGAATGAAATGGTCAGAAGTCCTGTGTCCCTCAAAGTACAGGCACTTGCAAGCTCACAAAACATTTCAAAGGCACATTATTAATGGTATGAGCTTTGCATCAGATAGAGCGATCCACTTATAGACTCACACAAGGACAAAGCATAAAGGAAGAACTTTTCTTGTTAACTTTCTGTATCTTGATATGAACAGCATCGGATATGACTATATAGAGCCTATTGTCACAACATTAGACCAGTGAAATGTGCATGTCCTGTATTTTCATTTTTAGCATGAATCAAGAATAGTGCTTAACTTTGCAGTCTGCAAGTCATGATAAATAGGTGGTAATCTTTTAGGCAGAGAACTAGGACACCCATGTGATCTGTACTGTTCTCATTCTATGAATAATGTCCATATTTCTTTTTCTGGATGATATTTTATTTTTCATTTTGCAAAATATACCATATATACAGTATATACACACACAATCTTATTCTAAGTGTTCTGGCTTCTATACTTCTAATACTTGCATTTAACCCCATTTTCAAATACTGTACCCTCATAATGAATTTTGAGTTCATTAAAGGTCTCCCCCGATGCTTACACTCTGTCCCTAGCTCCCTACATTCAATCACATTCATGCTTATGCCATCTGCACCTCTAAAATGTTTCCAGAATCGGCCTTTTTATTAATGTACAAAGAATAACATTTTTATTATTGCCTTGATTTACTATTTACCTCTTCAAAGGTGGCACTAAAGCGAGTTCTTCTTTTCCACTATGGTCTATTTGCATATTCCTTACTGAGAATTCTAAGCAGGTTGCCTATCCACCATAGAATACAATTTGAAAATTTAGTTTCACCCACAAAGCCTACCCTACCTTACCCTTCCCTATCCTACATTTCCTTCCTCATCTCTGTGTACTACTCTACTTGTGCTCTAGGTTCTGCTAGTGACCTAAAGTACATTTCAAGACTTCTCTCAAGCTGTACCAGTTCTCTGGATTATGCTTCCCGGGATGACCAGATTCATTGCTAACATACAAAGTTTTAAGCGTACCCTAAAAGCACATCATTTTAGACAAGTCTATCACATTCTCTAATCTAACTCTTCTCAGTTTATCCCCTTGTTTCACTATTCCTCAGAACTTGGTACTTTCATCCAACAGCACTCTCAATACACAGTTATACCCTACATATCTATACATAAACAGACTAATCTCCTCCATAACCTGAACCTTTCGCTCTACCTCCAAGATGTCTCTTGAGCTGTACCAGTTCCATGGAATGTGCTGCCCAGGATAATCAGATTCAGTTTAAACATGCAAATTTTTGGGTCTAGCCTAAAAACATGTCATATCACATTTTCTAATCTCTTTTCAGTTTATTCCCTGTTTACATTCTTCTTCAGAACTTGGTCCCTTCATCCAACAATTAACCACCTTGATAGCTCAAACCTTCCACCTAATTCCAAGACTTCTCTCGAGCTGCACAAGTTCTCTGGAATGTGCTACCCAGGATTATCAGATTTTTAATCGTACCCTAAAAACTCATAGTTTTAAACAGGTCTATCACATTCTGCTGCTGTAGAATATGTTGGTGCTATATAAATAAAGATTATTATAAGCTCCACCAATTAGTCATAGTGGAGAACAGCTAAAAAGAGCTGAAGTACTCAGCACGACCCTGGGTTACATGGATATTCTAATGATCTCAAAGACCACCATGCAGTGCTACATTTACAGTAGCCTGTTGTGGCTCTGCAGGTGTACTGAGCACTTGCTGCCAAGTTCTTCCTTATTTTACATCTGATCCTTGGGTGAACATCCTGTGAACAACTTATCCTAACAAAAGGGATTATCCAAAGCAGACAATCCCTGTAATATTATCAAATAAATAAGCAAATATTCATCTTGTGAACCACTGCACAAATCTAGGTTTTTGCTATAAAAACACTACTGAACACAATACAAAACATAATATAAAAAAAGTCCATGTTATTAAGAATAATAATAAAAAAAATTATAAATTTTGAATGCACTCGGCTTACTTAACTCTTTCCTGTGCTCATACAATTAAGAATACATAGAGATTCCAATTATAAATGTAATGTAATAATGGAGTTTATTATATAAAGTTGAAAATATTTATATTGTATAATATTGTATAATATTTCTACAGTAATTATAATTTCATTTGGTGCATACAGATTATGTAAATCCAAAAAAATATGCAATTTCACAGATCAATTCTTTAAGTAATTCCTGGTTGTCCAGGAATCTGAGTACTTGGGCAGAAAATCGGGGAAGGTGAAACATAAAAAAAAACCCAAATAATATTCAGCTGTCCCTGGCACTTGGTGTCCCCCGCCAATGACTGGTCCAGTGTATGTTGGGGCTTTTGTCGGTGGCAGTCTTCGCTGCCTGTGGAAAGGGAAGGAACTGGTGATGTACATGAGTCATGAGCCCTTTCCTGTGATCTTTAGCGCCACTGATTGGCCTCAGTGGTCACATACAGGGAAGACTGTTGCTGGCATAAGCCCCAGCGTTGGACTGGACAGCGGCAGGGATTTTTTTTTCCTTTCCTTTATAGGAAGTAGACCAGTTGGCCAATCCACGGGCAGTTTGTTACTATTTGTGTGCTTTCCATATCTCAGACATTGCAATGTGGCCGTAAAATTTCAGTCCATACAGTACATGGGGACAAATAGCGATGGTCTTTAAGACAGATGACAGTTCCCATCCCATTGTGTTCTGTGGTGTATAGAGTGTCTGATCCTTCCTTATTGGTATTTCTAGAAGATCCTGACATTTACTTGATCATGATCCTAACATTCTAGTGACCACATGGCATAGTATTTATGCTTGGTGCACGGATTAAACTGAGCAACTTGTAGTTATTAAACATACCCAGTGCTTGTGTAAGAATATCTGGTTCTTAGCACTTTAGTAGACTTCAGCGATATTTAGTTTATGTGTTTTGAGCTGTAGCACTCGGTAGTAGCGATAATGTACAAACGTTTTTGTCACTTTTACACACTGATGTGATTGTGACGGCAATGTAACGATACCAGCTGGATACAATGTAGCAGAACTAACTAGTGTATATAAATTGCCTTTCCAGGGTACTAACAGTATTTTCGAGTACTCAGTGATCCCCAGGACTTAGAGTAAGACCAAATTAAGCACCAACCAGACAATCAAATAAACAATAAAAAATACAGCACATATCACAACACTTGCAGGTAACAAGAATGCAAGAAAATTGGAACTCATTAGCGCAGGGGTAGGCAACCTTCGGCACTCCAGCTGTTGTAAAACTACAACTCCCAGCATGCATACTTGCTCTGCTGTTCTTGGAACTCCCATGGAAGTGAATGGAGCATGTTGGGAGTTGTAGTTTCACAACTGGAATGCCAAAGGTTGCTGACCCCTGCATTAGCGAATCAACTTGTCATGAATCATATTCGGCAAAACTTCAGATTTCAGTGAACCCAAAACTTTTGGGATTTGTCTAGGAGACTCCAGAGTACACTGTGTTCCAAATTATTATGCAAATAATATTTTCTCATATTTTCCAAAATTGCCTATATGAATTGCAGTCATTGTAATTTTCCAGTCATCAACTATTCGAGTATAATTGAAAGGTTTTTGAACAAACTGCCTATGATAACAGTATATTTAAAAAAAAAATAAACACTCAAAATGCATGTTTTAAATTATTATGCACAGCAGAATTTGCAACCTTTTCATTTTTTTTAAGAACAGAAAAATGGTCATTGTGAAATTATAAGCATTAGCAGGTTATTACAAACTGAAATCAAACAGTTTTCAAGCCAAAACTTTATTCGAGGTGATGTTACATTTGCACATAGGACCCCTTGTTCGAAAGAAGCTTCTGAACTCTCTCGTCCATTGAATGTCAGTTTTTGGATGGTTTCTGCTTCAATTGTTTTGCATGAGGACAGAATACCCTCCCAGAGCTGTTGCTTAGATGTGAACTGCCTCCCGCCATCATAGACACTCCTTTTGATGATGCTCCAGAGGTTCTCAATGGGGTTGAGGTCAGGGGGAGCATGGGGGCCACACCATAAGTTTGTCCCCTTCTATGCCCATAGCAGACAGAGATGCAGATGTGTTATTTGCAGCATGAGACGGTGCATTATCATGCATGAAAATGATCTTTCTGCGGAATGCATGGTTCTTCTTCTTGAACCATGGCAGGAAGTGCTGTTTGAGAAACTCCACATACATTATGGAGTTCATCTTTACCCCTTCAGGGATCCTAAAGGGGCCGACAATCTCTCTCCCCATGATTCCAGCCCAAAACATTACTCCACCTCCTCCTTGTTGGCGCCGTAGCCGTGTTTGCATGGGGTGTCCATCAACAAGCCATCCTCCACTCCATCCATCTGGACCATCGAGCGTTGCACGGCACTCATCGGTGAACAAAACTGTTTTGAAGTCAGTCTTCATGTATTGTTTGGCCCACTGGAGCCGTTTCTGCTTGTGTGCAGTGGATAGAGGAGGTCGACAGGATGGCTTACGCACAGCTGAAAACCTCTGAAGGACCCTGCATCTTGTTGTTCGGGGGACGTTGGAGGCACCAGCAGCTTCAAAAACTTGTCTGCTGCTATGACAAGGCATTTTTGAAGCTGCTCTTTTAACCTGACGTAATTGCCTGTTGGAAAGAGTCCTCAATTTTCCCTTATCAGCACGCACACGTGTGTGCTGTGAATCAGCTACATACTTCTTGATTGTGCGATGATCACGATGAAGTGTCTTGGCAATGTTGATTGTAGTCATGCCTTGACCTAAACACTCCACAATTTGTTGCTTCTCAGCAGCCGACACATCCTTTTTCTTTCCCATTTTGGCTGAAAATGTAGGCTGCTTAATAATGTGGGACAGCCTTCTTAAGTAGTCTTGCCTTTAATTGGACACACCTGCCAAACTAATTAGCACAGGTGTCTGCAATTGCTTTCAGTGATATAAAGAGCCCTGACACACATCACCATCAATGAGTTTAACTGACAAACAAAAAAATTCTTACCTTATCATTCCTAAACACTTTTTGCATAATAATTTGGAACACAGTGTATAACAATTTACCCCAAAGCGGCCATTTTATTTGAGAAACAAAGTCCCAATTGGGACATATCCCAATAAATTGGGCTATTGACAAAGCGGTTCGCCCATCTCCACCCATAAGTATCTGCAAGAAGAACAGTTGAGTTTTTACAGTCTACACTACATAAAACTCACGATCATACAAAGTCATAAACATCCAAAAATGACTAAAACAAAGCCCTATCACTCTACAAAAGATAAAGTTTAACTTTTCCCTTTAGGATCCAAGAAGTCGAGTTTAATATCATTATTAGAAGCCCAACAGGGGATAGTAAAAAAAGAAGCACATCTAAAAGAAGTCCATTAAATCTAAGTGTGAACTAACAATACCCGCGATGTAAATAAACCTGACAATGAATGGCGGTAACATTAGACACAATTACAGTTCAAAAGAATTAATTTTTACAAAGTGGGTTTGAGTGCGGTGTGCAGCCTTTCCTCCCCCGCACTCTCTGCTTTTGATCATTGATTGATGCAGATAGAAATTCTATGGGATAGAATATATGAAAGTGAAAAAAAAAAAAAGAGAAAAAAAAACAATAACCCTAATAATAGTTTGATATAATGTAGACAAATACATCACGGAACATAAAAAAGTACCTTACGCTCTAGAAACCTTGGTTGAATCAAAGTCTCAACCTCCCTCCGAGAAAACCTTTAGATGTTTTAATTTAAGAGGGAATGTTCCTATAGAGATAATTATAGGCATGAAATCTTTGCATAAAGTTATGTTTCTGACTCTAAAAATGTCGACGCGGCTATGTTGTTTATGGCAGAAGAAAAGCTTTCGCTAATTGTTACCCCATCCCCCCCCCCCACCTCTTATTTGGTTGCCGTCATGTCCACATTGGATGTGAATAGATAAATTGTTGCAGCAGACTGGAAGAAGGCTTCAGTGGTTCAGAACAATTCGCACACAACAACACTGTAGATACTGTTCTCCTGGTAAACAGAAATTATCCGCATGTAAGATTCCCATCCGTTAGTCAAGTTCAATGAACTCTATGACTGCTGCGACCAGATTTGCTACAATGAGATTAGTGTGTGTTGAGACGGAGCCAGATATTGAAGGACACTGATTTTGGGGCAGCCCTTTCCCACCATTTATCAGAGGAGGAATGGATGGAAATACAAAATATACTTATGCAGATGTTCAGGATTTCTAGTGCTGCTTTAGTTGTTGTACATGGTTTATAGATAATAATGCTGAAAATTTACATTCTTTAGATGCTACATTGTATCTTCTTCTCCCAAGTTGTTGAAAGGAACCTGATACATTGAAGACACAGTCCAATCTGCAGGCAGCATGTTATAGAGCAGGAGGAGCAGAGCAGATCGACACATACAGGGGCGTAGCTATAGTGGGTGCAATGGTAGGAGCTACTACCAGGTTCTGGATCCAAATGTCCTGATACCATATAAAATATAACACTAAATAGCACAAGGTAGGTAAGAGCTCCGTTACAGTTTTTGCATTGGGACCCACGAGCTTCCAGTTACACCTCTTGATATGTATTGTAGTTTACAAATTCCAGTACAACTTGTTATGTATTCATTTCATTCTCTACTCGTTCTTGGTTTAAAAGTCAAGTGGGCGGTCCTAATTAGTGATTGACAGCTATCTATGTATGCATACTCATACAGGAAAGGATGTCAGTCAATTAATAGAACTCCCGCTAGGCCCAGAATGAGCAGATATTGAAATAAATATATGACAAGTTATGCTGGAATATTTGTAACAAGACTACTCCTCAACATTGAAATTGTAGAACCAAGAAGGACAAGCCATAGCATTATGAGAATCGAGGAAGTAGCCGGTGCTGCTAAGGTATTTTCGAGAATCTAGCTCCAAGAGGGGCATGGAGGAGACCTTCTACATAGAGGGATTGTCTGATTGGACAAATGGTGCATAGAGATCCATTCTGTACTGCAAGTGAAATCGGACATCACGTCCCAAGCCTAGGGCAGAAAACAGTGTTGACATAAACCATCAGCAAGTCATTGGGCTATGAACCAGACGTCCAGCTACAGGGGTTCCATTGACCTCATGCCACCGCTCTCAAAGAGTGAAGGTCTATCTTCTTCTGCAATGTGTCTTGCTTTTGTCTTGAATGCAATGATAGCTGGAGATTGGTCTGGAGTGACAACCAATAAAACTTCCATTATTGTTGTCACATGGGATGTCACCTTATTTTTTTTTCCTAAAGACTTGCCACATGATACATCTACTTCTGTAATGATGCTCTGTATCTCTGCAGTGTGAACCACCTTCATTAGCACATGGGGCACTGTTTTCTAGCCACCCAAGGAGACATCTAGTCTTAGCTTTGGTAGGGCATGGTACACGTCTTTGTTATAAAAGATCCTGTCTTAGTGATACACTACAGAAGTTGTTACACTCGGGGGTAATTTACTAACCCATCTACGTCATCTAGTACTTTGGGTAGTCTAAAGGTTTTGGTGTTCCCTCCCATTTTGAAAATGCAAGTGGCGAGTGTCGGATACCAGTGAGATGTCTTGGGCCAACCCGAGGAAATGATTCTTTCATCTATACAAAATATGAGCATGTCTGTAAACATTGGCCCACATTTACTAAGGTGCATCTTCTTTTTGGCACAAACCTGTTTTGCGAAATGTAGTTGGCTTTGCATCAAGAAGACCTGAGGCTTGTGCCATGCTAGACACTTTTCCAAAGTAGATCGGGGCATGGTTTTCTTGAAAGAAATAGACCCTAGTGACAAGTCATTGGCTCTAAAGTTAGATCCAAATGGACTTGTCTTCGGTTAGACCTTTAGGTCGATTATTGTGTCGGAGTCACTAGAGGATCCTCTGGTACACTGGTGAACCAATCATATCTTATCTCCATCTGTGGAGACTACATCTCTGTGCAGGTTCTCACCACATAATAAAGTGGGTACAACCTGGAATTAGTCACCTTTTCGTCAGAGGCCACATAGTAGCCCCATGGGCTGCCTCTATGGTATGTATGCCCTTTCCAAGGCATTTTAGTCAGGATTATTACATAGACTTTGTAAATAACTACGTTATATCAAGACGTAGTAACAGCTGAGCAGTCACAAAAGGCAAATGTTAGGCAGAGGGACAGCACATAAACAGAATGAAGCAGAAAGAATATATTAAAGCCTCGAGAAACATACAAGGGAAAAATCTGACATTTCATCCTGACATAGACTCCCCAGAGAACCTAAATGTCAGATTTCCCACATATAACGCCGGATGGTTTCACATGTTCTTTTAGATTCCTTATACCTTAATTCATTTTCTTTTTCTCACCTATCACTTTTAGCTTTGGAGGTCACATGATCAATATATTTATTTAAAGGGATTGTCCCATTATCAGATATTACATTCCTCTATTAGATCATGCAAAACATAAAGCTCCTGTGTCTAGATATTGTTGTTACCAGGGCAGACATCAACCATTGGCAAGGCTGGCCTCACTGGTCGGGGAAGGATCTGCTGCAGCTTTCTTACACAGGGCGGCAAGAGAAGTTGAGGGAAGGGATGTGTTCTATATACATATTCAATAAAAATATCTGCCCTTTATTTTCACCTCATTCCTGCCGGTACAAAAACTCAAGACCTGCTGAATGGGAGGCAGAAAGGCTAACAGTGATCATAGGCTGTACTGTTGTCTATGGGAGGATTTTCTCTGACCAAAAGCTCCGCAGTATTTGCAGGCATAATGTATTGGTATATGTAAAGATATAAACATATAACGTACTGGTATATGTAATAATATAAACATATAATGTACTGTATCTCCACTTGTACACTATAAGTAGAGAAGAAGAAAAAAAAAGCAAAAGTCTCAGGTTTTTTTTTTGTAAAGATCACTTAAAATATAATAGCATGAACATAAAATAGATATAAAGTTACTATATTATGTTACTATTATTTATAAAAGGTGTATTCTGGATAGGACAAGAAACCCTTTATCTAAGCAGATCACAAGAATCGGGGTCTCATTCCCCCATCTCAAAAGCGCAACAGGTGGATCATGCATACTATCTCTCTATTCATGTTCTATGGGACTGCCAGAGATAGCCAACAAAGTGAATAGTCTCCATATAAGTGAATGGAGTGGCGGAGGATGCATGACCAGTCTCTTCATTCATTTGGTGGTAAAAAGAACCCCCCATTCTCATGATCAATGAGGGTTCCAGTGGTCAGATCCCTACAAGTCTCCCCCATCCTTTGGATAACTTAAATTAACCAGAATACCCCTTTAACTAAACATCACAAAGCCAAATAACTGGCAACTCATAGAGCAGTGCCAGCTAGATAGTAACATCAATATATTAACTGCAAATAGGTGCATTCAGCCACAACAATACCCATACAATAGTGACAATTTCCCGTATGGTACAGCTGCAGCTGAGCCCCAGTCAAGTGAATGGGGCTGAGCTGAAAGACAAAGCACAACCCCTTTGAAATTTATGACACTGTGGTTTGTATTCAGTAAATAGTCCACAGCGATCACCTAAATGCTACAGTCTCTTCAAACAGCTGATCTGTCAGGGTTCTGGGTGTTGGACCCCCACTGATCAGATATAATGACCTTTACTAAGGATAGGTCATCTGCAGGTAAGTCCTGAAATATCCCTTTAATCCTAAATTCTCAGTACATACAGTAAGACACAGATATGTATACTGTTCTGTGGTCAGTGCCAGGTCACCTAGCAGTATATACAATGCTAAAGGGGTTTACTGGGAAAATGTAATTGATGACTAAGAACTTCAGATCAATGGGGGTCCGACACCTGAGACCCCACGGATCAGCTGATTGAAGCTGCAGCAGCTCTACCTGAGTCCTGCTTTCGCTTCTCATATGAAATTACGTTCATCAGTCACATGTCCTGATTGCAGCTCAGTCCCATTCAAGTGAATGGGGTGAACTGCGGCACCAAGCACAGCCACTGTACAAATATACCAGACTGTGCTTGGTAAGTACTGAAGAGGCTGCAGCACTCACATGAAAACCCCTTTAGTTACTCTGTGGTATATATCTCCATCAGTTACCATTGTGGTGATGCATTCTTCATTCTTCACTCTTGGGTTGGACCCTTAGCGCTTGTGAAATTACCAGGTTTTTGAAGGTCTTGTATAGCTACGACCTCAACTCCTTGTGGGGTTTGTAACATGGGCTGCATTATGACGCTGGTGTCAGATTTACCTGCAAGGAACATTCCCTGTTAAATCTCCGCCGTCGCTGCCTTCTGTTCCTTTGACATGATGGTCTTTGTACAGAATTTAGGTCACACAAAGGGTAGTGCTGGCCCCCCATGTCCTGGCACCCTTAGAGAAAATAAGATGCAACAGATATAGAGACGGCTGACCATATACATCAACCAGATAGGAAATAGTCTAATAAATACTTTACACTGATCACTTCCCTGCAAAACATCAATTTTATTTCCCTTGCACAGCAAGACAGTCCCTGTACCCTACCTGCTAATCCTCTAATGATACCTCATTGCTTTACTGCAGCGAGTACCCAAACAGATGACATTTCAGATCTCCGCTCAGAATTTTAACTAGTCCCTAAGCCACACAACCCATAGTTCAATGTTTAACAATACACTGTCTGCATCCCAAGCAAGAGATGATTTAATGTTCATGTTAGAAATTGAGGTTTTACAATCGCCGCTAAAGGTTTCTGTGCACTGAGTAGGAATTTAATAATGTGCTTTACTAATTCCAAATGGATTATCCATAATATGGCCATGCAACAGATGGATGAAGTTTCTTATATGAAGAAGTTTTCATCCTGCAAATATATATGTCAAAAGTTTTGGACTATGGAAGTATATTAGTCATGTGTGCGGGGCTGGTATCTGCACCAGGCAAGGCTGGCTACATGTCAGGGCCCATTGGGGGTCATCATGATATTGCTAGACATTCTTTATACTTGTTGTCCTGTCAACCAAGAGCTTTCATAACTTTGAAATTGGTCCTGAAATAGGACCTTTCACCACCTCCACCAATATAGTTCAACTTAACATCCTTGAATAGTCGCCACTCCACTGATTCTAGCACAGTTGGAACTTTCTCTCTAGCCCCTGAGTAACAAGCGCAGGTAGTTTTGATGTGTGATGTGTTATTTAAGTTCTGTAAGGTCAGGTGGGCGGTGTCAGGCAGGGGGTGTAATTCAGAGCTCCAATCAGAGACAGCCAGTGTCAGAGCTCAGAATCACACCCCTTGCCTGCTCCTGCCTGACACTGCTGCCTGACAGTACAGAGCCTAAATAGCATATCAGGCATCAAAACTTATAGAATTTATTTCTCAGGAACGGTGGGGGCTAATGGGAAAATTCCAACTGTGCCGGAAGCAGTGGAGCAGTGCCTATTAAATGTAAAGATCTGGACTTGGAGGTGGTGAAAGGTCCTCTTTTATATGTGGTAACTTATACTAGGTAGGAGACCAATGGGCATATGTAGGCATAACCTACTCTCATGCACTTTATTATTCACAAATAGAGTATACTGTATGTCGAAGACCTTAAGCCATTCATTGGACCTTATGCTTCGTCCCTCAGAAGAGCATGGTAAATTAAATAAAAAGTACTTTCTTAAAACCTCATTTCCCGACTAGGAAGTTTTGACAAACTTTGTTGACCGATCACTGGCATTTCAGCTGGATATTTGCTTAGTCCATCGATAACTACAGTACTGTGCAAAAGTTTTAGGTAGGTGTGGAAAAATGCTACCAAGTAAGAATGCTTTCAGAAATAGAAGGGTTAATAGTTTATTTTTGTCAATTAACAAAATGAAGTGAATGAAGAAAAGAGAAATATAAATCCCATCAATACTTGGCGTGACCTTTGCCCTTTGGAGGAGGAGTCCTGGAAGTGATGATCCGGCACCCACAAAGTCCTGATCTCAACATTATCCAGTCTGTCTGGGATGAGATGAAGAGACAGAAGGATTGGAGCAAGCCTACATCCACAGAAGATCTGGGCTTAGTTCTCCGAGATGGCGGGAACAACCTCCCTGCCGAGTTCATTCATATACTGTCTGGAAGTACCGAGATGAACGGCAAAGGTCATACCAAATATGATGGGATTTAGAGTTCTAGTAGAGAGGAGAAATATAGCTATCTCCAGTGCTCCCATTGAAGTAAATGGGAACAGGGGGTGTCTCCATCCACCCACATGTTTGGTCATTTTTTTCCCACAGCTACATTCATAGAAGGTGTAAATCACCCCCGTTCTGAGGATTGGTGGAGGTCTTAGTGGTCAGGTCCTCACCGATGAGCAACCTATCCTCTATCCTACAAATACGGAGATGAACATGTCTCGTAGCATAATCCCTTTAACGTGTCGTCCACTATTCATCATGATAGCAACTTTATTGGCAAAGACTCTGTTCACATCTGATTCATTATATAGGGATGGCACTCAACCAATGTCAGTCGATGGACAGGTCTGCCAGGTAAAGTTAGTGTCCATTGTTTCGACAGTAAGGAATAGTGCTGCATGTTGTACAATTCTTCACATGAGATACGAAAGAATCTGTGACAAATCTTTGATACCCTCAGAAATTTACATTATGGATTTAATATTATTCATATTTAAGATACAAGGTCTGTCCTATAGAGTACTGCACTTTGGTGAACGTTGGTTTACAGCGACATATGGATACTATGGATTCTCCAGTGTATGTAGGTACAGGAGAGGCAGACGAAGCTTGGGGTTGGAGAGAGCCATTAATAGGAATCCATTGTCTCAGATTCATCATTGTTATTTTTATTGCTTTTCATATTGAGCAGTAATCTTGAAGTTAATGTGAATTGATGCCTGTGTTCTCGTGACTTCTACAATAGCCCATACGCCGATAATTAATTTCCGCGTGTATATTCTATCTCCAGAGATCTGCGGAATAACCTGATTAGCACCATCGAGCCGGGGGCTTTTTATGGACTTTCTGAACTGAGGCGTCTGTAAGTATTAATTCTGTTTGAGTTACTTTGTAAATTGTGTTCACATCGACATTCTTACCACAGGGAATGGCAATATGTCACCAAGCAATAACAGCAGATCAGCTCCTGGCACAGGGCACAAAGTCTCACAGTGCTTTCAAGATATTTGTGGATGTACTACAATTTTTTGCATCTCTATGGAAGTTGTCCTACTCTTTAAGGAAATATTGGCTTCATCCCTACTAGAAAATGTACATCACTGGTCTACAAGTCATGGAAGAGACATGCACTAAGGACATACAGAATACCTGCTAGACTATGGATATATAGAGGACTTTACCAAATAATGGTCAAGTAGTACATCACTACAGCAACAGTGCCACCTCTTATACCTGCTGAAGACGAGAAAGCTCTGTACATAGTTATCTCTGGCAGTCCTAGTGACAGTCAATGGAGTAGCAAAGTGCATGCTCCGCCTGCTGCTCCATTCAGGAACCCTGTTCTTGTGATCAGCGGAGAATCCAGTGACACCAACCGATCCTTATGTTATCTCCTATCCTGTGGACAGGGATAAAATTAAAACAGGCTAACCCATTTAAGGACCCCAATTTTTCACAGTGCAAATTCAATTCATTTTTGTGACCAAAGCCGTAAAACACATCACAACCACTTGGTGGACACAATTAGGCATAAAAGGCATTTCCAGGGGCAAAGCTTCCTTTAAGACACAGAGCAGAGCTGGTACCAAAGAGTAACTCGTCCTCTTAGAGACTCGGCCACTGGTTGTCCATGTTTTGAATCGCTGGCATGTAAATTAAATAAATACATTTTATACAAAAGTTTATATAAATTAAAAATTTTAGCCATTGTTTGTTGATGGTCAACATCCATGATGGACTGGGTCATTGTAATTTATTAGTGGGTCCAGTTTTTCTAAGTGGACCCCCCCACACACACACATAATTTAATGTCCACTTAAGTAGCCCCCACATAAGACCTCCCAGTCACCAGTATTACATACAAAGGAAAAAAAAAGTTTTACTCAGCTAACTATGTTCCCATAGACTTGCTGGCATGATCTGGCTGCAATGATATCTGTGGCTCGGCACTCAACACGCCTCTTTGCAGCAGACATCATCAGCCGAAGGCTGAATAATGGAGCACGGAGTTGGTAGCTCCATCCTCCACCATTGTATTCAACTCTATGTGTGTCCTAAGGACGCACATAGAGTTGAAATTGCTACCTACTGCCCAAAACAGTTGGAAAGCACCTGAAATATTGGCCTGTCCAGGTCAGCTGAAGCTACCCCACTACTACAGATGCCCTATGGTTAAAGTACCCCTGGTGAAAGGTACACCCTTGTATACAAGGATTTAGCAAAATTGTTGGATTCAGCTCCATGCACCATATGTTAAAAAGTTGTTTCCAGGTCCTTTAGATGAAACTCTAACATCTTAAATAACACCATTGTCCCATATAACATTTAGTAGGAACCTAAGGGTCCAGGAAAGTGTTCTTGGATTTATTGGCCATTTCTTGCCATTGTTTGTTATCAAGTCTTGGAATATTTTCTTATGACAAATTTTGCAAATCAGAATTGATGGCGGACACCCGGCACATGATGATATTGTACAGTAATTCACCAGGTGTAAATGGCTGCGGCAGTAAAGGCTGTTGGATTATTATATATTGGATTAGTGTTGTTTAGTGTGGTCTCTGCTTCAATTCCACCCCGTATAAATCATAAGAACAATATCCTTGGTGTCCGTCACTGGAACTAATACACATTCATTCAGCAATGTATTCCCTATTTCTAGCTGACTTCTCACCAAATAGGTGCATTGTAAAGAAAAATTGCTTATACTGGTGTGGAGGACACATAGAAGATTTGGGTTTTCCCAATTTAAAGGAATACTCTGCGCAAAAATGATATAATAGAGGAAATCTAGTCAAAATAGCACAGAGAAAAACATTTCAAGTTGCCCTTTTAGGCCAGGACTCCACATTGCGGAAACACAGCTTTTTTTTTGTTGCAGATTTTGCTGCGGTTTTTTGAGCCAAAGCCAGGAGTGGATTTAGCAGCAGGTAGAAGTATAAGAACTTCCTATATATTTCCCTTTCCTTTTGTAGCCATTCTTGGCTTTGGCTCAAAAAACCGCAGTAAAATCTGCAACAAAAAAAGCTGCGTTTCCGCAACGTGGGGCCGTAGCCTAAATTTGCTTTTCAACTCCCCTACTCTGTCACTCCTATAGCAAGGCATTAGGGGGCAGTGCAGTGCACAAGTAGTCTCTTTTTGTTGCACTTCGATTCCCTGTGTCATGCTCCGCCCTCTTACGTTCTGTGATGACCACAATGTATCAGTTTTGTTACTTCTAATTTCCTTTGTATTATATATGAATTGCTCTGTGTGATCTTTTCCTTACTCTAGGTTCACACCTGTGTTCCGGTTTCTGTTCTCAGGGTCCTCTTGGGGGCCCGAAAAACGGAAACCCTATCTGCTTAAAAAGCAGTTACACGTGGAAATCCGGGGACCTCATAGACTATAATGGGGTCCGCTAGGTTTCCACCAGAAAACATCAAAGAGAGAAATCCTCCTTGTAGGACTTTTCTCTCTGCTGATTTTAGGCGGAATGTGGGACGGAGTCTTGTACGCTAGTGTGAACCTAGCGCTAAATACTTTTGTCAAAAATATCAGTCTTTGGCCACTTTTGGTCAATCATCAGCCAACTTGTACAGACTCAATCTAATGGTCGCATCACAGCTGCCAAAAAACTGATATGTATGGTCATCTATAGTCATGGAGGGGCAATGGACTGAATGTTTCCTCATGGTTAGGAATACATGTAGTCTATACAAAGTTTGTCCAGCACTCAGCAGAAAATAATCCGCAGCGGAAATGCTGCAATTTCAAAAACGCTTGCGTTTTTGGAAATCGCAGCATGTCAATTATACATATGGAAACGCTGGTGGTTTCCCTATAGGTATAATGGAAGCAAAAAGTTCGCAGAGGAAAAATCTGCAGACTTTCTGTTATGGGCGCTTCGGGAAAAACCATGTTCCGTTTCCGCTGCAGTTTTTCTTGCAGCGCTTTTTGGCTGCAGCTCGCAACGTGGGGCCTTAACCTTAATATGTTCTTGGTCACGTTTTACAGCATGTATTTCTCACTTTGTCTGTGGCCATTTACATTTTTGGAATAAAGTTTGCATATTTTCTACTTGGCCGAGTTCTGGATGAACTTTGTATTGATACTGCCATGGAACGCTGGGAGTTGCGTGCGCCAGCATCCAGTGGAGCACCATCTCAGCTGGTGATTCCTATTTATCATGTAAATGTAGCACAATCCAATCATAAAGGCTAGGCTACAGCTAACTCCTCCCACTGTCTACAAACCAAAGCCACTCCCATTTACACAGCAGCATAGGAATGGTTAATTAACCCTCAAGAAGCCAGCATAAAGTTGGAAAAGTGCTATGAATATTACTAAACAATGCAAGACATAACAAACACCATTAGAGCAATTAAAGGGGTTTTCCCATGAACATGAGTGTATATAAATTTATAGACAATATTTAAATATTTGAAAGAGTTTTCAAGATTTCCTCCAACCATCTTAGTGGTGTCAGTCTTTTGTCTTGATCGGTTGCCAATGGATACGGCCATGAATGCAGGAACTTTCTATGATCTAAAACCGAGCCATGATGTCCTTATTGTGGCCGGGTTATCTTCTCAACATGTAGTGTCCCTGCCTGATAACCAGCCATGATGTCCTTATTGTGGTCAGGTTTTCTTCTCATACATGTAGTGTCCCTGCCTGATAACCAGCCATGATGTCCTTATTGTGGTCGGGTTTTCTTCTCATACATGTAGTGTCCCTGCCTGATAACCTGTCCACAATAAGGACATCATGGCTGGGTGTCTGACAAGTCCCAGACCATAGAAAGTTCCTGCATTCATGGTCGTATCCATTGGCAATGGATCGAGAGAAGTTGTATTCCTTGCTGGAGGGTTTTACCAATACCCTGGTAAAAGGTCTGGCTGCTGGAGTAGGTAGCGTTGGGTGTGTCGCTACTCCATTCAGCCACTGCAGGTTTTGGGATGAGTGGGGCTAATTCCTTGTATCCTCAGGTGTGTGACTACAAGGGCAGACAGCACACAGGAATATGGATGGCTCTCTCTGCTCCTGGGGAAACCACTTGTGAGTAATGCTGCTGTGTATTGTGTTTGGGGAGTTGTACAGTAGGCCCAGCTCTCTGTAGGTAGGTACCTGTGTTGTAGGTAGTGGCCAGACAGCTAGGATTTTATTTTGTATTGTTTTGTTTGCCTGAAAAGCACTAATAAAACTGGTTGTGGCCCGCTGCACCATAATTGGCTGAACTGGACAAGCTGTGCCAAAAGTACTTGTCTATCTGAGAAGACGACGATCCCTGAGCTAATCCTGTTACAATGGTTAGAGAAATCATTAAAACTCTGCAAAATTATTTGCAAAAATGTTTAACTTTTATATGTCTCCAAATTTCTATATGGTCATGTTCACAAGAAAACCCCTTTAAATATAACATATAAGATGTGTGGGATACTCTATAGAAGTAAATGGCGATGAGCTGCAATACTGCACACAGCCTGTGGTTATTTTTTAATTCCTCTACAACAGGGATAGGCAACATCTGGCACTCCAGCTGTTGTAAAACTACAACTCCCAGCATGCATACTTGCTCTGTTGTTCTTGGAAGTGAATGGAGCATGTTGGGAGTTGTAGTTTCACAGCAGCTGGAGTGCTGAAGGTTGCTGACCCCTGCTCTATAACAGGGGTAGGCAACTTTTGGCACTTCAGCTGTTGTAAAACTACAACTCCCAGCATGCATACTTGATCTGGTGTTCTTGGAACTTCCATGGAAGTGAATGGAGCATATTATAGAGGTTGTAGAGCAGGGGTCAGCAACCTTTGGCACTCCAGCTGCTGTGAAACTACAACTCCCAACATGCTCCATTTACTTCCGTGGAAGTTCCAAGAACACCAGATCAAGTATGCATGCTGGGAATTGTAGTTTTACAACAGCCTGAGTGCCGAAGGTTGCCTACCCCTGCTCTGTAAGATATATGGAGTCCACCAGGAAATCAAAGCAAACAATCCATCCTCAGTCCTCAGATTGACTCCAGTAGATACAGTGACCTAGAACATAGGGTTAACTCTACAATATCTAGGTCAGTACAATATCTATCTCAAGTGTTATTCAAGTTTCTAAAATAAGGAAAGCCCTTATCCAAACCAAAACTTGATGGAGAGAGTTTAATAGGATTTACTGGAGCTGAGCACTTCTGGCTCCACATCTATCATTTCATCAAGAGAGCAATCTGAGATTCAACAAGCATGACTGTATATTTGTAGAGATTATTGTATATTGGAGCTTACATGTGTTCAAGCTGTTTATATGTTTTCAAGCCATTAACCAGCAGACTGAACAGTCATTCATGTTTAATTGTTCGGAGAGCACAGTTTGTTCTCGCTTCTGAAATACTGTAGGCGAAATTGCCGAGATCTATAGGTACTCCAGCGCTCTATACCATAGTAAGCGAGCACATGTGCTGCTGTTACAAGTATCAGACAGCTGGGATGCAAATTATGCCGTAATCTCGCATTAAAGTTGTTTTATACTTTCGCTAAATAAGTAGTCATTAAAACCCTGCCGTCCAGATTGCTAAAAATGAGCAAAAGCTTAAAACGCATTAAAATGTTACAACCTGTATTCGACATTGAAGACTTGAAAACACCATTAACAAAGGAAGGCGGTGCCGACAGCCGAGTCTGTGAATTAGTGTATAACCTTGTATATAATGAGTTAGGGGTGTTGTATTGTGTTGATTGCAAAAATTGCTTAAAGCTACGGAAACATAAAAGCGCAATAAACTTCTGTTAAAAGGGTTAGTCTACAAAATCACTTCATAATAAAAAGTCCCAAAGGGCTATTTACTGCTGTTTTAAACTACTTTGCACCATTTCCTCCCATAATATAGCTTTTTCATATTATTATTATTATTATTATTATTATTATTATTATTATTTATCTTCTGTGTTCTCCCCTGAGCACCCTCATTGATTTGTTTTATGGTGGGTGGGCTTCTGGGCAGTGTCACTTGACCCTTTTCTCAGTTTTCTGCCTAAAACTAACAAAACCCCTTAAAGAGGACCTTTCACCATGTGCAGCTGTTTAGATCAATTAATAGCTGCTGCTCCTGGCACAGTTGGAATTTTTTTCTCTAGCCCCCACCGTTCCAGGGAAGTCAATGCTGTTAGTTTTGGTGCCTGATATACTATTTAGTCTCTGTACTGTCAGGGGGCGGTGTCAGGCAGGAGCAGACAAGGGGTGTGATTCTGAGCTCTGACACTGGCTGACTCTGATAGGAGCTCTGAATCACGCCCCCTGCCTGACCCCGCCCTTCTGACATTAGAGTCTAAATAGAAGATCAGGCACCAAAGTTAACTGAATTTATTGCTCAGGACTGGTGAGGTCTAGAAAGAAAATTCCAACTGTGCATAGCTCTTCTGAGATAGGATATCATGGTGCAGAAAGTCAAGTTAAACAGTGCTAGATCTGTACATGTCTTTAGTCCCCCACTCCATATCATCACCAATCTTCTTTCCCTTCTGGAAGCTGTAAATGTTGCTATGGAATTATCACGTAAACTGTCCTGAAAAAGTTAATGGAATTGCTATTTAAGCAATTTCCTAACATGTAGCAGGTACATTACAGGCAGCACGTAAATAAGCTACCTAAAATTCTACTCCGATCTGGGTCACAGAGTCTCTTAATGGCCAGAAATAGTTACCCTTCATATACTTACAGTATACATGTTATCTTATAATATAAAGTCATCCAGAACATTAGGTATACATATGCTTTAAATTCCCCAGACCAGATATATTTTTGGATAACTTCCACTATTAACACCAGAGAGTCCATTAATAATAGTAGGTTGGAAATTGCAGTTTATGTTAAATTGAATATATCATTTTCATGTATACAGTCCACTGTAACAAATGTACATTATTCAATCTAATAGCTACCAAATGGAGACTATCAGAACCTCTTGATGTATAAGCTTTTAAGAAGTCATTTTTACATTGCCGCTAGTTTATGAGATCCGATGGAGCGTTTAATTACAGTTTATAGCGGACAACACAAAGCCTAAAATATTAATAACCTTTATTATACTCTGACTTATGACACTGTTTCTGGCATATTTGGTATTAAAGGGACATTCCCATTACATACACTTAGGGTATATCCATAGGATTTGGGGTATGGGATCCACAAATTGATACCGTATTGGCAATGTATTTATATATTTCCAGGAGGAATAACTGTAATGACACAATGTACAGTTCTAAGAAAAGAGGTTCCAAATTTATTTCATAGGGAGTACAAGTATTTACTGAAAGACATGTTAAGAGCACGGATCCCAATGACACATGATCTGACCTCTTTTAATGGAACGCTAGCCGTTCTGTAATCTCAGCCCCTTAGATTATTATATGTTTATTCTAACATGGTTTTTGTCTTCCTTACAGCGATCTGTCCAATAACCGGATTGGATGTCTGTCACCAGACATGTTCATCGGACTCAACAATCTCCACAAACTGTACGTGAACGATTTACTGCAACATACTTTAAACCGCTGAACTTGTGTATCACTAACCTCTATGTTCAAAGAAAACTCTGAGATCAATTTTTACTGAAGAAATATAATTTGTCATAAGGGCAGCTGAAAATGAATGGACTGAAACTGAAAACATTCATTTCAGCTGTGACACCAGCGGTACAGTATAGATGTGTCCTTCCTTACCTCTCTGAATGTTCCGAGATATGCCAAGATTAATGGCACAAGAAGATCAACTTAGTGAAAAAAAAAACACTTTGGCCTGTTGTCCATTGTAATGCAAAATGTTTTCATATCTTCAATTCACGCCAAACAGTCAAAAAGTTTACAAGAGACACATGTATCAGCTGTGAAAAGAAGTGTCCCTCAAGAGTTAGATTGGACAGACCACCAGTTATCTACTACTATAGATAGTATGGATGAAAGAAGACGTGTCCATCAGGGTCAACCAAGGACACAGACGAAGGGAAGTGGTGAGGGAAATGTCAGAACTTTGTTTCCCCTCTATTAATCCAGAAGAATGTTAAAAAAAAGACAGGAGACAATCTGCCCTAAAGGGAAAAAATGTCATTCCGATCCTAGAGTGGTGAGCAGACTGGAACAATTTTACAAGGCTTAAAAAGTTGCAATTTTTTGCACAAGTGGGCGGCTTTTTTTGCTTCTGCGCTGCCTTCACCACTTCTGCAAAATGAGGTGTGGCAAGGATGGGTAGGGGGCGTAAGTGATGTGGGACATGTACACCAGCTGTTTATCCGGTGTACGTTTCCCCTACAAGCACACAGACTGGCGGGGAGGATGACTGTCATTTTATGAGGAGGTGAGGAACGCCACCTTGGTCATTGCTTAAAAAAAAAAAAAAAATTCTATTTTGGACACACAAACTTTGTATAACATACGTTGTGGGGCTTCATACACCTGAAAAAACAGCCATTTTTAGAACACATTGGGGAAATTCATCATTCCCTCTATACCAGTTTTCTTGATATTGAAGGACATGTTTGGTGCAAGACTTTTTCTTGGCATGAGTTGGAATGGAAAAATGACGCTTGTTCCTACATAGACTTCCATCCTAGAGTGAAATACTAACTAGTTTTAAAAATGTTAAATGTTGTGTTTGGTAAATCTGGCATACATCAACCTAAGAGGCTAACCACACCAACCCTTCAACTTTTCAAAAGTCCAAAAAAGCCCAAAGCCCCAGAATTCAGGAGAGCAGGGTTTGATGAATCCCTACCACGGTGTGAAGGTCCTCTAAGGCTATGGTCCCACATTGCGAAAAAGCTGCTTTTTTTTGTTGCAGATTTTGCTGTTTTTTTGAACCAAGGTAAAGAGTGGTAAAGGAAATTCTACAGTCTGCTCTATCCACTTCGGCTCAAAAAAATGCAGCAAAGTTTGCCACAAAAAGGTTCTTTTCTGCAACGTGGGGCTTTTAGCCTAAAAGTCTGATTGGGGACTGGACTCAGTCACTCAACAACTTTCACATCTTCCATCGACTTTAATGGGTGGTAACTTTTAATGCTTGGCTACTTCTCTGTCAAACACAGGGACCTGCCACCCAAGACAGACTTTTATGGCTCATCCAGTCAATGTCATAAACATCTCTTAGGCGAAAACCCCTTTAAGTAAATACATTTCACAAGACAAGAAGAATGGGTTACATATAAATAGAATGGAATTTCTCATCCATTAAATAGGCGATAAGCCGGCAGATTAATTAGCTTTATTGCAGAACGTTCCCGAGGTAACAGAAGGAGTTTTTCTCCACTCCTCACTGTTTGTGAACATCCAGATTGTGGCATTTTGAGGCCAAGGAAAAGTCTGTAGTTCCTTCTCTTTTTAGTAGTAACATGCACCCTTCGTGTCACTGCCCTGAAGCTGCACAATATGTCAGTGGGGCTGGGAAAGATCTGAGCTAAATCACAATTATTCTATATTTATAGCTTCCTTAATAAACCCCAAATTTAGAAATTTCTAATGTCAACCATTAGGGGTGAGATTATGGTTTTAGTTCTAGGGGGGCGACATTCCCTGATATTTGTTGTAATCTCTACATAATATTGTATCCATGTGTTAATGATGTCAATAGCATCTCTTAGTTTGTCTAATTTCAGATGTCCCTCTCATGGACCCCAATACAATGGCACCATCTTGGTTTGCCCATTGAGTAAAGGGGGTTGTCCCATAACGCATATTGGGTCATGTGAATGTCATAAGAGGGGATCCTATCAGCAAGAATGGACAGCATCTCAAAAAGAGGGTCTCTGTCTGATCACATTAGGGTTAGAAAACCTAAACAGAATCAGCTTCTATTAAAAAAGCCATTGTATTTGTGAGACAATCCCTTTCAATGAACTTGTCACCCCCATAATCCTAAATTCTTCACTATTACAGTAATAGATCGTGACATTTCAGCAGCTAATCTTCTTATGCCTACTGTAACTTTACATTATGCAAACAAGACCCTAATTCAATTAAAATGAGTTGTCAAGACATAAAATAAAACATTAAAAATGACAAAAAGACCAATACTCGCCAATCTCCGGCTGCTCCTGTGGTCTCCTGCTTGTCTCCATATCCAAGCCCCACCAATAACATGGCATGATGATAGTTGAAACTGCAGCCAATCATTGACCATACCATTGACATGTCAGCATCACTAAGACCAGTGAATGGCTGCAGCAGTTACATGTCCAGATGATACAACATTGCTATAGAAGGGCAAACAGAGTGATATTTTTACATGATCCAGAAAAAAAAATAAGTGCAGAATATATTGTTTTTTATAGTGCTATTTACATCCTTTTAGTAGAAAACAGGCTCTAAAGTTCTCCCTAGCAAAATTCTAATTAAGCATTGTTAGGGAGAGTCTGTACCATATCCCCATGCTTACTGTGTATTGCCAGTATGTACAGATAATGCAGTTTCTATATCTTTCATATGTTACCAAGATCCATGTTTTAGCTATAAAAAACAGAGATCGCACTACTTAAAAACAAAGTCGAGAATGGGATTTTTATATGCAGCATTAACTGCTCACATTACATATGAAAGATGGAAATCTCAAATTTCTAGATTAAATAAAACTGGAGATAGTTATTTGAAGTCTCCCATCCTTCTGGCAACTGCTATATCTGTACATACTGGAAATATAAATGTGTACAAATTTTCCCTGACAATGTAGTTAAAGCTAGAGATAACTTTAGAGCCCTTATTATATTAAAAGAAATTAACATAGGTTAATAAAGTATATTTAAAAAACAAATGGTCACCAAATACTCCCTGTACACAAAAAATCACTTAAACTTACACTTTAAGGTTATAGCATCAGCATATATTTTTTCAGCTGTTTTTTGAGCTCATGCAGAGGTAACAGGCACAGATGGTGTCTGATATCTGAGGGGACCTTTGCCACACATGACATCAGAATGATGGGGGGCACATGGTAGGTGGGCAGCCATTGTACCTCAGGAGATTCAAGTTACCACCCACTTGCAATAATTGTTATCCTTGACCTGCTTGTCCCCATGTGACCAAGCATGGGAATTTTATTGCACTCTTACAAGTTAAAGGGGTTAACCAGGGAATAATAAAGCTTACCAGTACATTAATATGGCTTAAAGTACATTACTAATATAAACCCTGCTCCCCCGGAACCCTAAACTTTACTGTTACAGTGTCCTCTGCCTCACCTGCTGTCATTCCAACTCTTGGTCATATGACTAACTCCACTCTACTCAACGGACCTGTGGCTGGGGTAGAGAGGAGTCGGTGACGTCAGTGAAAATTGGAGCCACTGCAAGGAAGACTTCACTCATACAGTTCTGCTATGAGGTTGTTGTTTTTTTTTTTTTGGCCAAGATGAACAGCTTTAGGGAAAAACATAATGTAATATAGTACAAAATGGATGTGTAATACAGCAGTGTGCATGTGGTTTTACTTTGGCCGAAATGATAATTGGGTTAATGGGCTCTTTTCTTTTCTTTTAGAAATGTATCTGGGAATATTTTCTCCATCCTTGAGTCTGATGTATTCAGAGAGCTCTCATCACTAAAGGTCATGTAAGTACATGATTCACTCTTCAGCTCCGTCCAGTCTAATGGTCATATACAGTACCGAAGCTTCAAACTGTATTTCAGCTTTACAATGAAGTTCGACCTTTGTCGTAGATTTTAATAGCTCTTTTTGCTCTTTTACCACACTTTTCATTCTTGTTTTGAGTAGAATTTTAATTTTTTTCTCTCAACATGGAAACCACCAACAAGCTGCTGTTGACAGATCTTATTTTGTTGAGTCTGTGTATAATAACACCCTGCTGGGAGTAGATTGTGGGTGTCCATTAACATCATAATACTTTGTGCAGTATCTTCTCCCAACGCACAAAGGCGGTTCATGTGTTAATGTATACAATTGACATTGCAGTACCAATTTCTTTGGTCTTGTGTAAATTTTTTACTATCGCTGTCAGTTAGGTGGTGTTCACATTTGTGTCATGGTTTCAGTTTATCTCATATTCAGTATGTGTGTTGAGTATGAAATAAGTTAAATGTGTTGTGACTGTGTGAGATATGGTGTATGCAGGGCCGGTTTTAGACAAAGTGGGGCCCCAAATGTTGAAATACTGTACCTACTACATAGACACATTCTGTTAATTCGATGTGCTGCCCTGCCTATCACTGATACTTACAGGGGTGTTCCTAAAGTCTTTAAGGCCGGGGCCCAACGTTGCAAAAAACGCAGCGTTTTGGACGCAGTGGAAACGCTGTGGCAAAAATGCTGCAATTAAAGTACCTGCAAAATTGCAGAAAAAAATCTGCAGAGGAGAATCTGTGTTTTAAAAAAAAAAAAAAAAAAAATCACAGCCTGTCAATTATACCTATGGAAATACTGACTGTTTCCATATAGGTATAATAGGGGCAGAAAGTCCACAGAGGAAAACTCTGAGATCACAATTAAAAAAACGCTGCAGAAAAAAAAACACGGTGCGTTTCCGCCGCAGTCTTTGCCGCAGCATGGGGTCTTAGCCTAAAGGGGTTGTTTCATATTGTATGTAAACTTTTTTTTTTTTTTTTTTTTGCATAGCCAAACTAATTGCTTGTACCCTTTATAAATCAGGTGCACAAGCAACAAGGCCTATATATGTCTCTCCCTACACACCAGGGCCGGCGTCAGCACCTGGCATACCCAGGCACGTGCCGGGGCCCCATGTACCTGAAGGAGCCCACTCGGCTGCCGGGTGCTGACTGTTATACTTTGCCTCTTCTTTGACCACGCAGACACTTTTAACTGCAAGACGCGAGTATACAATGACATCTGTCTGCATGGGCTGCTATGTCTTCCCAGGGCCCTCCAGTGTTTGCTGCTGCTCTTCCATAGCCCCTCCCAGATATCTGGCCCCGCCCCCTAAGAATCTGTGAGAAGAATAAAACATGAGGAGATGAGGAGAAGCCTGTGTCATGTGACAGAAATGTGATGGCGAGTACCTGCTACAGGCTGCAAAATGGTGTAAAGTGTATATGGTGGCATTGAGATGTGAATAAGTGACTATAGCCCCAGCCCCAGGGTCAGGAGTGTGAGGGAGAGATCTCACTGACTGCTCAGAGCTGCCCTGCTGTGAGGTGAGGTAAGGAGTGAGTGAGGCACAGACTGGCTGCAGCATCATCACCATTGTATACTGCCAGTCCTCACAGCGCCTCCTGCTGGTGCACCCTCTCCCCTTTCTCAGGTAGGTATCCCCCAATCCCCATCCTCAGAGACCTTTGGTGGTGCACCTCCAACCCCTTCTCAGTTCCTCATGTAAGTGCCCCCCATCACCTCAGAGACCTCCTGATAGTAGTGACCCCTGTCCATACCCCTCCCTGCTCCCTCAGTCTTGTTCTGGGTACTTCCTTTTTTTCACCCCCCTTTTTTTCTGTTTGGGGGGCCCCTTGTTCCTCCTTTTTTTTTTTTTTTTTCTCCCCCCCCCCCCCCCCCCCCCCCCAACACCCCCCTCCTTTCCCCCCCCCCCCCCCCCCCCCCCCCCCCCCCCCCCCCCAACAACTTCCTTTAGGTTCACACCCGCATTTAGGTTTCTGTTTGGGGGTCCCCTCTTTTCTTCTTTTATTGAATGGATTTTATTTAACCCCCCCCCCCCTGCCCCCCCCCCCAAAAAACCACACACAATTTTTTTTTTTTCGCTGCCGTTCCTTTTTTCTCCCCCCCCCCCCCCCCCCCCCCCCCCACCCCCCCCCCCAAACCCCACCCCCCCCCCCCCCCCAAAAAAAAACAAAAAAAAAAGCCACTAGGACGGCTATACCAGGACTATATAGTGTCACGTCAGCCACTGACCGCTATACCAGGACTAAATAGTGTCACGTCAGCCACTGACCGCTATACCAGGACTAAATAGTGTCACGTCAGCCACTGACCGCTATACCAGGACTAAATAGTGTCACGTCAGCCACTGACCGCTATACCAGGACTAAATAGTGTCACGTCAGCCACTGACCGCTATACCAGGACTAAATAGTGTCACGTCAGCCACTGACCGCTATACCAGGACTAAATAGTGTCACGTCAGCCACTGACCGCTATACCAGGACTAAATAGTGTCACGTCAGCCACTGACCGCTATACCAGGACTAAATAGTGTCACGTCAGCCACTGACCGCTATACCAGGACTAAATAGTGTCACGTCAGCCACTGACCGCTATACCAGGACTAAATAGTGTCACGTCAGCCACTGACCGCTATACCAGGACTAAATAGTGTCACGTCAGCCACTGACCGCTATACCAGGACTAAATAGTGTCACGTCGGCCACTGACCGCTATACCAGGACTAAATAGTGTCACGTCGGCCACTGACCGCTATACCAGGACTAAATAGTGTCACGTCGGCCACTGACCGCTATACCAGGACTAAATAGTGTCACGTCGGCCACTGACCGCTATACCAGGACTAAATAGTGTCACGTCGGCCACTGACCGCTATACCAGGACTAAATAGTGTCACGTCAGCCACTGACCGCTATACCAGGACTAAATAGTGTCACGTCAGCCACTGACCGCTATACCAGGACTAAATAGTGTCACGTCAGCCGCTGACCGCTATACCAGGACTAAATAGTGTCACGTCAGCCACTGACCGCTATACCAGGACTAAATAGTGTCACGTCAGCCACTGACCGCTATACCAGGACTAAATAGTGTCACGTCAGCCACTGACCGCTATACCAGGACTAAATACTGTCACGTCGGCCACTGACCGCTATACCAGGACTAAATAGTGTCACGTCGGCCACTGACCGCTATACCAGGACTAAATACTGTCACGTCAGCCACTGACCGCTATACCAGGACTAAATACTGTCACGTCAGCCACTGACCGCTATACCAGGACTAAATAGTGTCACGTCAGCCACTGACCGCTATACCAGGACTAAATAGTGTCACGTCGGCCACTGACCGCTATACCAGGACTAAATACTGTCACGTGGCCACTGACCGCTATACCAGGACTAAATAGTGTCACGTCAGCCACTGACCGCTATACCAGGACTAAATAGTGTCACGTTGGCCACTGACCGCTATACCAGGACTAAATACTGTCACGTTGGCCACTGACCGCTATACCAGGACTAAATAGTGTCACGTCAGCCACTGACCGCTATACCAGGACTAAATAGTGTCACGTCAGCCACTGACCGCTATACCAGGACTAAATAGTGTCACGTCAGCCACTGACCGCTATACCAGGACTAAATAGTGTCACGTCAGCCACTGACCGCTATACCAGGACTAAATAGTGTCACGTCAGCCGCTGACCGCTATACCAGGACTAAATAGTGTCACGTCGGCCACTGACCGCTATACCAGGACTAAATAGTGTCACGTCAGCCACTGACCGCTATACCAGGACTAAATACTGTCACGTCAGCCGCTGACCGCTATACTAGGACTAAATAGTGTCACGTCAGCCGCTGACCGCTATACCAGGACTAAATAGTGTCACGTCAGCCACTGACCGCTATACCAGGACTAAATAGTGTCACGCCAGTCAGCCGCTGACCGCTATACCAGGACTAAATAGTGTCACGTCGGCCACTGACCGCTATACCAGGACTAAATAGTGTCACGTCGGCCACTGACCGCTATACCAGGACTAAATAGTGTCACGTCGGCCACTGACCGCTATACCAGGACTAAATAGTGTCACGTCGGCCACTGACCGCTATACCAGGACTAAATAGTGTCACGTCGGCCACTGACCGCTATACCAGGACTAAATAGTGTCACGTCGGCCACTGACCGCTATACCAGGACTAAATACTGTCACGTCACCCGCTGACCGCTATACAAGGACTAAATAGTGTCACGTCAGCCGCTGACCGCTATACCAGGACTAAATAGTGTCACGTCAGCCACTGACCGCTATACTAGGACTAAATAGTGTCACGTCAGCCGCTGACCGCTATACCAGGACTAAATAGTGTCACGTCAGCCACTGACCGCTATACCAGGACTAAATAGTGTCCCGCCAGCCACTGACCGCTATACCAGGACTAAATAGTGTCACGTCAGCCGCTGACCGCTATACCAGGACTAAATACTGTCACGTCGGCCACTGACCGCTATACCAGGACTAAATAGTGTCACGTCGGCCACTGACCGCTATACCAGGACTAAATACTGTCACGTCAGCCGCTGACCGCTATATCAGGACTAAATACTGTCACGTTGGCCACTGACCGCTATACCAGGACTAAATAGTGTCACGTCAGCCACTGACCGCTATATCAGGACTAAATAGTGTCACGTTGGCCACTGACCGCTATACCAGGACTAAATACTGTCACGTTGGCCACTGACCGCTATACCAGGACTAAATAGTGTCACGTCAGCCGCTGACCGCTATACCAGGACTAAATAGTGTCACGTCAGCCACTGACCGCTATACCAGGACTAAATACTGTCACGTTGGCCACTGACCGCTATACCAGGACTAAATAGTGTCACGTCAGCCACTGACCGCTATACCAGGACTAAATAGTGTCACGTCAGCCACTGACCGCTATACCAGGACTAAATAGTGTCACGTCAGCCACTGACCGCTATACCAGGACTAAATAGTGTCACGTCAGCCACTGACCGCTATACCAGGACTAAATAGTGTCACGTCGGCCGCTGACCGCTATACCAGGACTAAATAGTGTCACGTCGACCGCTTACCGCTATGCCAGGACTAAATAGTGTCACGCCAACCACTTACTACCAGATTTCCCTCTGCCCTCATAGATACTTTTAAATTTATTTTTTTTTTTTTTGCATAGCCAAACTAATTGCTTGTACCCTTTATAAATCAGGAGGTGCACAAGCAACAAGGCCTATATATGTATCTCCCTACACACCAGGGCCGGCGTCAGCACCTGGCATACCCAGGCACGTGCCGGGGCCCCATGCTCCTGAAGGAGCCCACTCGGCCGCCGGGTGCTGACTGTTATACTTTGCCTCTTCTTTGACCACGCAGACACTTTTAACTGCAAGACGCGAGTATACAATGACATCTGTCTGCATGGGCTGCTATGTCTTCCCAGGGCCCTCCAGTGTTTGCTGCTGCTCTTCCATAGCCCCTCCCAGATATCTGGCCCCGCCCCCCCAGAATCTGTGAGAAGAATAAAACATGAGGAGATGAGGAGAAGCCTGTGTCATGTGACAGAAATGTGATGGCGAGTACCTGCTACAGGCTGCAAAATGGTGTAAAGTGTATATGGTGGCATTGAGATGTGAATAAGTGACTATAGCCCCAGCCCCAGGGTCAGGAGTGTGAGGGAGAGATCTCACTGACTGCTCAGAGCTGCCCTGCTGTGAGGTGAGGTAAGGAGGTGAGGGAGGCACAGACTGGCTGTAGCATCATCACCATTGTATACTGCCAGTCCTCACAGCGCCTCCTGCTGGTGCACCCTCTCCCCTTTCTCAGGTAGGTATCCCCCAATCCCCATCCTCAGAGACCTTTGGTGGTGCAGGCCCTCCAACCCCTTCTCAGTTCCTCATGTAAGTGCCCCCCATCACCTCAGAGACCTCCTGATAGTAGTGACCCCTGTCCATACCCCTCCCTGCTCCCTCAGTCTTGTTCTGGGTACTTCCTTTAGGTTCACACCTGCATTTAGGTTTCTGTTTGGGGGTCCGCTTGTATCTACTTGTATGGAATGGATTGTATTAATCTCCCCTCCAGTAGGTCTCCCTCAGCAAAAACCACCCAATTTCAATTGTTTTGCTGCAGTGCGCATAAGTTACTCCAGAAGGGGCCCACTGAGGCTCTGTCACCCAGGCCCAAAAAAAGGGCCGCACACACAGGACTAAATACGGCACCTGCAGGATCACACAGCATGGCTATAGCAGGACTAAATAGTGTCACGTCAGCCGCTGACCGCTATACCAGGACTATATAGTGTCACGTCAGCCACTGACCGCTATACCAGGACTAAATAGTGTCACGTCAGCCACTGACCGCTATACCAGGACTAAATAGTGTCACGTCAGCCACTGACCCCCTATACCCCCCCCCAGGACTAAATAGTGTCACGTCAGCCACTGACCACTATACCAGGACTAAATAGTGTCACGTCAGCCACTGACCGCTATATTAGGACTAAATAGTGTCCCGCCAGCCACTGACCGCTATACAAGGACTAAATAGTGTCACGTCAGCCACTGACCGCTATACCAGGACTAAATACTGTCACGTCACCCGCTGACCGCTATACAAGGACTAAATAGTGTCACGTCAGCCGCTGACCGCTATACCAGGACTAAATAGTGTCACGTCAGCCACTGACCGCTATATTAGGACTAAATAGTGTCCCGCCAGCCACTGACCGCTATACAAGGACTAAATAGTGTCACGTCAGCCACTGACCGCTATACCAGGACTAAATACTGTCACGTCACCCGCTGACCGCTATACCAGGACTAAATAGTGTCACGTCAGCCGCTGACCGCTATACCAGGACTAAATAGTGTCACGTCAGCCACTGACCGCTATACTAGGACTAAATAGTGTCACGTCAGCCGCTGACCGCTATACCAGGACTAAATAGTGTCACGTCAGCCACTGACCGCTATACCAGGACTAAATACTGTCACGTCACCCGCTGACCGCTATACAAGGACTAAATAGTGTCACGTCAGCCGCTGACCGCTATACCAGGACTAAATAGTGTCACGTCAGCCACTGACCGCTATACTAGGACTAAATAGTGTCACGTCAGCCGCTGACCGCTATACCAGGACTAAATAGTGTCACGTCAGCCACTGATCGCTATACCAGGACTAAATAGTGTCCCGCCAGCCACTGACCGCTATATCAGGACTAAATAGTGTCACGTCGGCCGCTGACTGCTATACCAGGACTAAATAGTGTCACGTTGGCCACTGACCGCTATACCAGGACTAAATAGTGTCACGTCGGCCACTGACCGCTATACCAGGACTAAATAGTGTCACATCAGCCACTGACCGCTATACAAGGACTAAATAGTGTCACGTCAGCCACTGACCGCTATACCAGGACTAAATAGTGTCACGTCGGCCACTGACCGCTATACAAGGACTAAATAGTGTCACGTCAGCCGCTGACCGCTATACCAGGACTATATAGTGTCACGTCAGCCACTGACCGCTATACAAGGACTAAATAGTGTCACGTCAGCCGCTGACCGCTATATCAGGACTAAATAGTGTCACGTTGGCCACTGACCGCTATACCAGGACTAAATAGTGTCACGTCACCCGCTGACCGCTATACAAGGACTAAATAGTGTCACGTCGGCCGCTGACCGCTATACCAGGACTAAATAGTGTCACGTCAGCCACTGACCACTATACTAGGACTAAATAGTGTCACGTCGGCCACTGACCGCTATACCAGGACTAAATAGTGTCACGTCAGCCGCTGACCGCTATACCAGGACTAAATAGTGTCACGTCAGCCGCTGACCGCTATACCAGGACTAAATAGTGTCACATTAGCTACTGACCGCTATATCAGGACTAAATAGTGTCACGTCAGCCACTGACCGCTATACCAGGACTAAATACTGTCAGGTCAGCCACTGACCGCTATACCAAGACTAAAAAGGGGCCCGTCCGCCCCTGACCCCCAAACCAGAACTAAATAGTGTCACGTCGGCCACTGACCGCTATACCAGGACTAAATACTGTCACGTCACCCACTTACAATCAGATTTCCCTCTGCCCTCATAGTATAATCCACAAATAGCGGCTTTTACTGTATAATGTTCCCCTCATAGCGCCAAACACTTCACTATCAGTTTCCTTCATTCCCCATATTGAGAACACAACTACCCCCTTTTATTTGCAGATGCCCCTCATAATGTCAGCCAGCAATTAACCTCTTCCTGCCCTGCACTGTAATAGTACGCTGCAGTAAGCGGGTTGTTCTTAGGAGTCTTGCACTACTCCTCCCAGTGACATACACGGCACCTCTGCAGGTTCCCGGCTGGACAATGGGCCCTGGAATACCAGGAGACTGATGCAGGCGAAGTTCATTAGATAGGATGTGGTGGGGGGCGCTGCAGCATCACATGACCCTCGGTTAGTGGCCATTTTCAAGCTACCTCCATCAGTTCCATACACTTTGTACAGAGCCGCAGTACGCTCACTCACCCACCAAACTATAGACATAGGAGAACACAGGACACCTGACCTCGTGACACAGCAGTCAGGCACTTATCACCTATTTTAGGTTAGAAATTTTGATTTGTCAAAAACCCCTTTAAGCCTGAGGCCTCACTTTGTGGAAATGCAGCTTTTTTTGTTGCAGATTTTGCTGCAGTTTTTTGAGCCAAAGTCAAGAATGGGAAATATATAGGAAATTTCTTATACTTCTCCCTTCTGCTCAATCCATTCATGGCTTTGGCTCAGAAAACTGCAGCAAAATCTGCAACAAAAAAATCTGCTTTTCTGTCATGTGAGACATAGCGTTTATAGCGGCTGCAGAAATGAGCCAGCAAAGTGAATAAAATGTAAAAATTTAATCTCATCCATGCAAATTGCGAGCATTTCCACATATTTAATAGGGGAGGAAAGTGTAGAGAAAATGCATCAAAAGCTCAATGAAATCACTGTGGGAAAAAAGCAATGTGTTTTCACTGCTTTTTTTTTTTTTTTTTTTTTTTTTTCCAGTGTTTTAGCTGTGTTGGGCCTAATCCTAAAGGGGTTGTCCAGGAATTACAGGTTTCTGCCAGGAGGCCAGGGAAGGTGAAAAATAAAACCCACATTCACCTGTCCCTGGTCCTCCCACCCGTGTCCAGTCCAGCGGCGCCCCGTGGCTTGTTCCATTGGCAGTCCTCACCACACGTAACCGCTGAGGCCACTCAGCAGCGTAAGGAAAGGAACCAGGATGTCAGTCACATACGTCACCTGTGATGTCCCATGTCCTTTCCTTAGGTCGCTGATTGGCCTCAACGGTTACATACGTAGTAAAGCAAGTATTAATGGCGGCCCCGGGGTGGGCCCCACAGAGTCAGTGGGCCCGGGGCAACTGCCCCCCGCTAGCTACGCCTTTGGCCCTGGGTAATTGCCCGGTCTGACCCCCTAACTTTGGCTTGGGTGTGTGATCTGTTGTATATGAGATGTGGTATATGAGTGACATGTGCTGCCTGTATATAATGTGTAGTGTAGTGTACGAGTGACATGTGCTGCTTGTATATAATGTGTAGTGTACGAGTGACATGTGCTGCCTGTATATAGTGTGTAGTGTACGAGTGACATGTGCTGCCTGTATATAGTGTGTAGTGTATGAGTGACATGTGCTGCTTGTATATAATGTGTAGTGTACGAGTGACATGTGCTGCCTGTATAGTGTGTAGTGTAGAGTGACATGTGCTGCCTGTATATAGTGTGTAGTGTACGAGTGATATGTGCTGCCTGTATATAGTGTATAGTGTACGAGTGACATGTGCTGCCTGTATATAGTGTGTAGTGTACGAGTGACATGTACTGCTTGTATATAATGTGTAGTGTACGAGTGACATGTGCTGCCTGTATATAGTGTGTAGTGTACGAGTGACATGTGCTGCCTGTATATAGTGTGTAGTGTACGAGTGACATGTGCTGCCTGTATATAGTGTGTAGTGTAGGAGTGACATGTGCTGCCTGTATATAGTGTGTAGTGTAGGAGTGACATGTGCTGCCTGTATATAGTGTGTAGTGTACGAGTGACATGTGCTGCCTGTATATAGGGTGTATAGTGTAGTGTACGAGTGACATGTGCTGCCTGTATATAATGTGTAGTGCGGGACACTGTATGTGGTGTAGGAGTGACATGTGCTGCCTGTATATAGTGTGTAGTGTAGGAGTGACATGTGCTGCCTGAATAGTGTGTAGTGTACGAGTGACATGTGCTGCCTGTATATAGTGTATAGTGTAGTGTACGAGTGACATGTGCTGCCTGTATATAGTGTGTAGTGTATGAGTGACATGTGCTGCCTGTATATAGTGTGTAGTGTAGTGTACGAGTGACATGTGCTGCCTGTATATAGTGTGTAGTGTACGAGTGACATGTGCTGCCTGTATATAGTGTGTAGTGTATGAGTGACATGTGCTGCCTGTATATAGTGTGTGTAGTGTACGAGTGACATGTGCTGCCTGTATATAGTGTGTAGTGTATGAGTGACATGTGCTGCCTGTATATAGTGTGTAGTGTATGAGTGACATGTGCTGCCTGTATATAGTGTATAGTGTAGTGTACGAGTGACATGTACTGCCTGTATATAATGTGTAGTGTACGAGTGACATGTGCTGCCTGTATATAGTGTGTAGTGTACGAGTGACATGTGCTGCCTGTATATAGTGTATAGTGTAGTGTACGAATGACATGTACTGCCTGTATATAATGTGTAGTGTACGAGTGACATGTGCTGCCTGTATATAATGTGTAGTGTATGAGTGACATGTGCTGCCTGTATATAGTGTATAGTGTAGTGTACGAGTGACATGTGCTGCTTGTATATAATGTGTAGTGTACGAGTGACATGTGCTGCTTGTATATAATGTGTAGTGTACGAGTGACATGTGCTGCCTGTATATAATGTGTAGTGTACGAGTGACATGTGCTGCCTGTATATAGTGTGTAGTGTACGAGTGACATGTGCTGCCTGTATATAGTGTGTAGTGTACGAGTGACATGTGCTGCCTGTATATAGTGTGTAGTGTACGAGTGACATGTGCTGCCTGTATATAGTGTGTAGTGTACGAGCAACATGTGCTGCCTGTATATAGTGTGTAGTGTACGAGTGACATGTGCTGCCTGTATATAGTGTGTAGTGTACGAGTGACATGTGCTGCCTGTATATAGTGTGTAGTGTAGTGTACGAGTGACATGTACTGCCTGTATATAATGTGTAGTGTACGAGTGACATGTGCTGCCTGTATATAGTGTGTAGTGACAGTGACATGTGCTGCCTGTATATAATGTGTAGTGTACGAGTGACATGTGCTGCTTGTATATAATGTGTAGTGTACGAGTGACATGTGCTGCCTGTATATAATGTGTAGTGTACGAGTGACATGTGCTGCCTGTATATAGTGTATAGTGTAGTGTACGAGTGACATGTACTGCCTGTATATAATGTGTAGTGTACGAGTGGCATGTACTGCCTGTATATAGTGTGTAGTGTAGGAGTGACATGTGCTGCCTGTATATAATGTGTAGTGTAGGAGTGACATGTGCTGCTTGTATATAATGTGTAGTGTAGTGTAGGAGTGACATGTGCTGCCTGTATATAATGTGTAGTGTACAAGTGACATGTGCTGCCTGTATATAGTGTATAGTGTAGTGTACGAGTGACATGTGCTGCCTGTATATAATGTGTAGTGTACGAGTGACATGTGCTGCCTGTATATAGTGTATAGTGTAGTGTACGAGTGACATGTACTGCCTGTATATAATGTGTAGTGTACGAGTGGCATGTACTGCCTGTATATAGTGTGTAGTGTAGGAGTGACATGTGCTGCCTGTATATAATGTGTAGTGTAGGAGTGACATGTGCTGCCTGTATATAATGTGTAGTGTACGAGTGACATGTGCTGCTTGTATATAATGTGTAGTGTAGTGTAGGAGTGACATGTGCTGCCTGTATATAATGTGTAGTGTACAAGTGACATGTGCTGCCTGTATATAGTGTATAGTGTAGTGTACGAGTGACATGTGCTGCCTGTATATAATGTGTAGTGTACGAGTGACATGTGCTGCCTGTATATAGTGTGTAGTGTACGAGTGACATGTGCTGCCTGTATATAGTGTGTAGTGTAGTGGAGTGACATGTGCTGCCTGTATATAATGGTGTAGTGTACGAGTGACGTGCTGCCTGTATATATGTGTGTGTAGTGTACGAGTGACATGTGCTGCCTGTATATAATGTGTAGTGTACGAGTGACATGTGCTGCCTGTATATAGTGTGTAGTGTAGTGTACGAGTGACATGTACTGCCTGTATATAATGTGTAGTGTACGAGTGACATGTGCTGCCTGTATATAGTGTGAGGCGGGATATGTGCTGCCTTTAGTGTACGAGTGACATGTACTGCCTGTATATAATGTGTAGTGTACGAGTGACATGTGCTGCCTGTATATAGTGTGTAGTGTACGAGTGACATGTGCTGCCTGTATATAGTGTGTAGTGTACGAGTGACATGTGCTGCCTGTATATAGTGTGTAGTGTACGAGTGACATGTGCTGCCTGTATATAGTGTATAGTGTAGTGTACGAGTGACATGTGCTGCCTGTATATAATGTGTAGTGTACGAGTGACATGTGCTGCCTGTATATAGTGTATAGTGTAGTGCACGAGTGACATGTACTGCCTGTATATAGTGTGTAGTGTACGAGTGACATGTGCTGCCTGTATATAATGTGTAGTGTACGAGTGACATGTGCTGCCTGTATATAGTGTATAGTGTAGTGTACGAGTGACATGTACTGCCTGTATATAATGTGTAGTGTACGAGTGACATGTGCTGCCTGTATATAGTGTAGTGTACGAGTGACATGTACTGCCTGTATATAGTGTGTAGTGTACGAGTGACATGTGCTGCCTGTATATAGTGTGTAGTGTACGAGTGACATGTGCTGCCTGTATATAGTGTGTAGTGTAGTGTACGAGTGACATGTACTGCCTGTATATAATGTGTAGTGTACGAGTGACATGTGCTGCCTGTATATAGTGTATAGTGTAGTGTACGAGTGACATGTACTGCCTGTATATAGTGTGTAGTGTACGAGTGACATGTGCTGCCTGTATATAGTGTGTAGTGTACGAGTGACATGTGCTGCCTGTATATAGTGTATAGTGTAGTGTAGGAGTGACATGTGCTGCCTGTATATAATGTGTAGTGTACGAGTGACATGTGCTGCTTGTATATAATGTGTAGTGTACGAGTGACATGTGCTGCCTGTATATAATGTGTAGTGTAGTGTAGGAGTGACATGTGCTGCCTGTATATAATGTGTAGTGTAGTGTAGGAGTGACATGTACTGCCTGTATGTAATGTGTAGTGTAGTGTACGAGTGACATGTACTGCCTGTATATATGTATAGTGTAGTGTACGAGTGACATGTGCTGCCTGTATATAGTGTGTAGTGTACGAGTGACATGTGCTGCCTGTATATAGTGTGTAGTGTACGAGTGACATGTGCCCTGTATATAGTGTGTAGTGTACAAGTGCATGTGCTGCCTGTATATAGTGTATAGTGTAGTGTACGAGTGACATGTGCTGCTTGTATATAATGTGTAGTGTACGAGTGACATGTGCTGCCTGTATATAGTGTATAGTGTAGTGTACGAGTGACATGTGCTGCCTGTATATAATGTGTAGTGTACGAGTGACATGTGCTGCCTGTATATAGTGTGTAGTGTATGAGTGACATGTGCTGCCTGTATATAATGTGTAGTGTACGAGTGACATGTGCTGCCTGTATATAATGTGTAGTGTACGAGTGACATGTGCTGCCTGTATATAGTGTGTAGTGTACGAGTGACATGTGCTGCCTGTATATAGTGTGTAGTGTACGAGTGACATGTCTGCCTGTATATAATGTGTAGTGTACGAGTGACATGTGCTGCCTGTATATAGTGTGTAGTGTACGAGTGACAGGCTGCCTGTATATAATGTGTGTACGGTGACATGTGCTGCCTGTATATAATGTGTAGTGTACGAGTGACATGTGCTGCCTGTATATAATGTGTAGTGTAGTGTACGAGTGACATGTACTGCCTGTATATAATGTGTAGTGTACGAGTGACATGTGCTGCCTGTATATAGTGTGTAGTGTACGAGTGACATGTGCTGCCTGTATATAGTGTGTAGTGTAGTGTAGGAGTGACATGTGCTGCCTGTATATAATGTGTAGTGTAGTGTAGGAGTGACATGTGCTGCCTGTATATAATGTGTAGTGTACGAGTGACATGTGCTGCCTGTATATAGTGTATAGTGTAGTGTACGAGTGGCATGTACTGCCTGTATATAGTGTGTAGTGTAGGAGTGACATGTGCTGCCTGTATATAATGTGTAGTGTACGAGTGACATGTGCTGCCTGTATATAATGGTGTAGTGTACGAGTGACATGTGCTGCTTGTATATAATGTGTGTGTAGTGTAGGAGTGACATGTGCTGCCTGTATATAATGTGTAGTGTACAAGTGACATGTGCTGCCTGTATATAATGTGTAGTGTAGTGTACGAGTGACATGTGCTGCTTGTATATAGTGTGTAGTGTAGGAGTGACATGTGCTGCCTGTATATAATGTGTAGTGTACGAGTGACATGTGCTGCTTGTATATAGTGTGTAGTGTAGGAGTGACATGTACTGCCTGTATATAGTGTGTAGTGTACGAGTGACATGTGCTGCCTGTATATAGTGTGTAGTGTACGAGTGACATGTGCTGCCTGTATATAGTGTAGTGTAGGAGTGACATGTGCTGCCTGTATATAATGTGTAGTATAGTGTTCAGTATGTGAGTGGTAGATGCTATTTAAGAGAAGTATGATGTCTGGGTGACTTGCTGTGTAGGATATGTCCGATGTACAGCATGAGTGATGTGTGCTATGTATGTGTCATGTGTATGATATGTGGTATACGTACAGTATGCAGTGCATGAGACATTATGGGTGATGCTTTCTATATGTACATGTTATTGTGTAAGCATCAATGAGACGTAGAGATCATTCTCTGACCCGTCCATTTGCTTTTCGTAGATATTTTAACACCGACTCGCTCATCTGTGATTGTAATATGAAGTGGATTTTCTCATGGGCAGAAGAAAATGAGGCTCGTATCAGTGAGGACACAGTCTGCATGTATCCCCGGAAAGTCCAAGGCCAAGCATTCCATTCCATAGAAAAGACACAGCTGACATGTGGTAAGCCATCGCCCCCACCTCGGCCCCCGTCCCCCGAGACTCCGTGTGCAGCATAATTTGCTTGGCCATGAACCTAGCACAGCTCAGTATATCACTGACTTACTATCTTTTTTTGATACTTTTTGATACCTGTTTATCTAAACACATAACCTATTGCTATATATGGGTGTCATATATGCAACATCTTTGCAAAATGTCACCATCTCCTGCTGGTTCAGTGTCTTTTCAAAGCACATTGTTCTGAACTGTTAGTATCTTTTGACATATGGATTCAATACCAAGCAGCAGAATTATGAATACAACTCTGGGATATAAAAGACTCTCAATAGAAGATAAGTAAAGTAATTGCAAATTGTTTCTATATAATACCAGGACTTAAAGGGTAAAATCCAGTCTAACAGTGAACCTCAGCTTCGAATCATCTCACTTAGCACTTGGCTAGCGCTGCATTGGTGGCCCGTGGGACTTCCTAGCGGCACCTATGACCTACTGTATGTAGTTCTCAGTGTATCAGGGCAGCCGTGGATAACTGGAAATTCCTCACTCCTACACAGTTATGAGAACACTCCTGCCTGTACAGGGAGCCATTCCAATAATAACATTATACTTGGGAATTGCTAAAACATTTCCGAGTATATTTAATGCATTCAACAATTTTGTTTCTTCTTTAATATACAGTTGAGGGTTTGAGATCTTTCTTCGTACTTTTGCATTGTGCAAATGAAACCCATAATGGCTTGCTATCTAATATCTAATAGTAATATATAAACTAACTAACATACCGTAGGTAGGAATGACCTAATAGTTATCACAACTTGTTCTGAACTTGCCTAAGTGACGCTTTAAGAGATCTTCATAGTCACTGTCCTCATCCATCGGATACATAATAACACAATATTAGGGATTTACTATTTATTATACTTGCTAATTTATTCCTGAAAATGGATGCAGAGTTGGTGCTTTATTTTAGCCCCTTTAAAGAGGACCTTTCACCACCTCTTACAAGTCCAGTTCTTTACATCTACATCAATAAATAGCTGCTGCTTCGCTGATTCTGGCACAGTTGGAATTTTTTTCTCTAGCACTCACCATTCCTGAGCAATCAATGATAATAGTTTTGTTGCCTGATATGCTAATTAGTCTCTGTAATGTCAGGTGGGCAGGGTCAGGCAGGAGCAGTCAGCTGGAGTGCCAAAGGTTGCCGCCTACCCCTGTTCTAATAAGTCCTTGTACCAGTCTCTCCCTAATGACATTGCCCCTTACAGACTCTGAATAAAATGACATTACATCTTTTTCCAGCAGGTCATTACAATGCCGGTGATACCATATTTTATATTGGTTTTATTACAGTACAGACCAAAAGTTTGGACACACCTTCTCATTCCAAGAGTTTTCTGTATTTTCATGACTATAAAAATTGTAGATTCACACTGAAGGCATCAAAACTATGAATTACCACATGTGGAATTATATACTTAACAAAAAAGTGTGAAACAACTGAAAATATGTCTTATATTCTAGGTTCTTCAAAGTAGCCACCTTTTGCTTTGATTACTGCTTTGCACACTCTTGGCATTCTCTTGATGAGCTTCAAGAGGTAGTCACCTGAAATGGTCTTCCAACAGTCTTGAAGGAGTTCCCAGAGATGCTTAGCACTTGTTGGCCCTTTTGCCTTCACTCTGCGGTCCAGCTCACCCCAAACCATCTGGATTGGGTTCAGGTCTGGTGACTGTGGAGGCCAGGTCATCTGGCGTAGCACCCCATCACTCTCCTTCTTGGTCAAATAGCCCTTACACAGTCTGGAGGTGTGTTTGGGGTCATTGTCCTGTTGAAAAATAAATGATGGTCCAACTAAACGCAAACCGGATGGAATAGCATGCCGCTGCAAGATGCTGTGGTAACCATGCTAGTTCAGTATTCCTCCAATTTTGAATAAATCCCCAACAGTGTCACCAGCAAAGCACCCCCACACCATCACACCTCCTCCTCCATGCTTCACGGTGGGAACCAGGCATGTAGAGTCCATTCGTTCACCTTTTCTGCGTCGCACAAAGACACGGGGGTTGGAACCAAAGATCTCAAATTTGGACTCATCAGACCAAAGCACAGATTTCCACAGGTCTAATGTCCATTCCTTGTGTTCTTTAGCCCAAACAAGTCTCTTCTGCTTGTTGCCTGTCCTTAGCAGTGGTTTCCTAGCAGCTATTTTACCATGAAGGCCTGCTGCACACAGTCTCCTCTTAACAGTTGTTGTAGAGATGTGTCTGCTGCTAGAACTCTGTGTGGCATTGACCTGGTCTCTAATCTGAGCTGCTGTTAACCTGCGATTTCTGAGGCTGGTGACCCGGATTAACTTATCCTCCGCAGCAGAGGTGACTCTTGGTCTTCCTTTCCTGGGGCGGTCCTCATGTGAGCCAGTTTCTTTGTAGCGCTTGATGTTTTTGGCCACTGCACTTGGGGACACTTTCAAAGTTTTCCCAATTTCTCGGACTGACTGACCTTCATTTCTTAAAGTAATGATGGCCACTCGTTTTTCTTTACTTAGCTGCTTTTTTCTTGCCATAATACAAATTCTAACACTCCATTCAGTAGGACTATCAGCTGTGTATCCACCTGACTTCTGAACAACACAACTGATGGTCCCAACCCCATTTATAAGGCAAGAAATCCCACTTATTAAACCTGACAGGGCACACCTGTGAAGTGAAAACCATTTCAGGTGACTACCTTTTGAAGCTCATCAAGAGAATGCCAAGAGTGTGCAAAGCAGTAATCAAAGCAAAAGGTGGCTACTTTGAAGAACCTAGAATATAAGACATATTTTCAGTTGTTTCACACTTTTTTGTTAAGTATATAATTCCACATGTGTTAATTCATAGTTTTGATGCCTTCAGTGTGAATCTACAATTTTTATAGTCATGAAAACACAGAAAACTCTTGGAATGAGAAAGTGTGTCCAAACTTTTGGTCTGTACTGTAGGTTTTACCACTTTTACTAAATTAGATGCCCTTTTTACAGAGTAAAGTATTTGCTAGGGGGCGCTGTAGTCTGATGTCCATAACTTTTTTACTATATGAGGGCTCCTTTTTGCAGGGGCAAGTTGTAGTTTTGCTTTTCTGATATGTACAAATTTTTGATAACTTTTTTTTTTTTATTGCTTTTTTGGGAGAAGATGAGGTGGCCAAAACACATTAATTTGTGCGTTGCAGTATTTCTTTTCTTCTATGGTGTTTACTGTATGGGTAAATGATGCAATTTTTGTATAGTTTGCACTAAAATCTGGAATGACTTGATCCCTTGTACCATATACTGCAATACTTCTGTATATGGTAATAGGGAAAAGGCAGCCAGGAGGCTATTTATTCTGTGTGGGAGGCTGTAGCACAAAAGAGGGCATGATTTCTGTGGGGGGCACTGACAGAAGAAGGGAATGATGGGAAACTTGTGTGCACAGACATGTTGTGAAAAGTCTTCATGGGCCCAGATAGAAAGGGAAACGTAAAAGCTGCTATGTATGGATTGGGCATGGCTGATAGTGACGATAGGAGGTAGACTCTTCAGTATAGCAAGATATTAGACCTAAGACCCCAAAAAGTTGTAAGTTTCTGTTGCAGCGGCCACTGCAGGTGAAAAATAATATTACAGGCATCTGCTAAAGTAAAGCAATGCAGAAGAATGATAACCACCCTTTGCTATAGGCTTGTGTTCTCGCTCACAGGGTGGTGGACCTTGCTCTAGGACAGGGGTAGGCAACCTTCGGCACTCCAGCTATTGTAAAACTTCAACTCCCAGCATGCATACTTGCTCTGCTGTTCTTGGAACTCCGATGGAAGTGAATGGAGCATTCTGGGAGTTGTAGTTTGACAGCAGCTGGAGTGCTGGAGGTTGCTGACTCCTGTTCTAAGATGTTCATGCGCCCCACTAGGGCAAGTAGAGCGGGATTGTGTAAATTAGATTTCTTTCAATCACAGAGAATACATAAAATGATGGCTTTGGAGTTATTGTCTTGTAACTAGTTGGATACAGTAGTGATAATATGGAAGGTGAAGATGCTGTAAGTAAAGTAATGATTTGTGGCGCGGCGTGCTTTACTTTAATGTTACCTCATATTGAGTTTATACTGCCTGATAATTAAGACAATAATGCGCCAGAAGGGAAAACTGGCATGAGGTTATGGATTATAATTGTCGCTAATGGCTTCCTGTATTTTTAAGAAGAATTATTTAATGCTTGAAATGTGACCTGAATAGGAGCCGCTGCTTCCTGTGCAATAAATCTAGCCGCAGTAAATGTTATTGCAAGACGTTCCCTCTGCACAGCCCAAGGATGCAAAATACTGTCCAATACTCCAGTTATGTAAGTCCTACTGACTACAGCGTGTGCGAGTGCATGTGTGTATGTGTGTGTGTGGTCTCCTTGTACCGCTGAACTATGCGCACACAAATAAAAAAAAATATCTGCTTTATTATTGTAGTCTATCACACTCCTAGGGTCACCGATTGCAAGCATGCTTCATAAGTGGGGACACAGAGTATATTGGCTATGTTCATCATAGACATAATGGTTCCTGGATCATGTATGTTGTATATAGATATAGAACAGTCATGCACAGTTAGCTCCACCGCAGATTTAGCATTAGGACCCAGGAGCTTCATGTTTAGTGTTGTCCGGTCACAGTCACCTTCCACCCCACTTATTGGCGAATCGATGTGACATAATTCTTTGGTGACAGCAGTTTGCTATGTGTTGTGTGACAATATTGCATTCTATTGCAATGTGATATATATATATATCTCTATACATATGTGTGTGTGTGTGTTTGTATACGTGTGTTATATATATATATATATATATATATATATATATATATATATATATATATATATATATATATATATATATGTGTGTTTGTATATGTGTGTGTGTTATATATATATATATATATATATATATATATATATACACGTGTATTTCTATTTATGTATGTATACAGATATATTTTTTTTATCTCTCTATATATATATATATATATATATATATATATAAATATATCTGTATACATACAGAAATATAATATATATGTGTGTGTGTGTATTTATTTATATAGATAGTATAATGCTAAAGACTTGGGCAGGTGTGGAAAAATATTGCAGGTAAGAATGCTTTCAGAAATAGAAGGGTTAATGGTGTTTGTTTTTGTCAATTAAGGGACAGTTCACATCTGCATTTGGGATTCCGTTTTGGGAGTCTGCTTGGGGACCCCCCGAATGGAAACCTATACCCATAGAAAAGCGGTTTACCTAAGGAAACCTGCAGACCCCATAGACTATAATGGGGTCCGTGTGGTTGCCGCTCGATTTCCACATGAAACATGCGGAGAGGAAAGCCGCACTTTATAGGTTTCCGTTCGGGGGAATCTCCAAGCGGACTCCCCAAACGGAAAGCCGAACACAGATGTGAACTGGTACTAACAAAGTGAAGTGAATGAAGAAAAGAGAAATGTAAATCCCATTAATATTTGGTGTGACCTTTACCCTTTGCCTTCTATCAATTCTTCTCAGTACTTGCAGTTTTTGAAGGAGCTCGGCAGGGAGGTTGTTCCAAACATCTTGGAGACCGTGGCCCAGCTGTAGGGTGTGCAGATGTAGTAGTTGTTACAAGGTCCCGTAGTTTAGGGGGCACAAAGACCTCATTACAGCACAAGACACCAGTATTATACATAGCACATGGTGAGTGGGGACCGGTTAACAGATTTTACTACGGGGCCCGGGAGATCCTAGGTACACCTCTGCTTGGCGAATGAACCACAAATCCAGACTCGGACTGGTCCACAGAGGTATAGGTTAATCCCCACGGCGGACCCCTTAGCCATGATGGCCCCTACACAATAGATTGGGTAATGATCAGGTTTGAGATGACATCTTGGTGTATAGGCAGTATCGTCTTCTCAGAATTGTTGTGGGGCTCCAATCTCCAGTCATCTTGCAGCATCTTCCTGCTACCTGAGGCTGCCATATAAGCAGCTATCCCTAGTACAAAGTAAGAGCCAGTCCACAGACTACTGACAGGGCATCCCTGGACATGAACAGTCCAAAAGCCAGGACTAGGCAGCAGGTTAATACTGACAAAAATATGTGTAGAATAGTTTTAGGAATTTGCAAGCGAGTGTGAGATAAGATTAGTATGTAGCAGCCCCCAGAATGAATTTAACTGGTGGGCCCTGTGTAGGGCCAGCATCAGCACCTGGCATACCTGGGCAAGTGCCGGGGCCCCAAAGCGGTTACCCACATAAAACCACGGTCCCCATAGGCTATAATGGGGTCTGCCGGGTTTCCGCCTGAAAAGAGAGAAAGCGCTGCTCTCCGCATTTTTTTTTAACGGGTTTGGTGATGGAATCCCCGAACGGAGTACAAGCGCTGGTGTGAACCCAGCCTTAGAGGGGTTATCCGTAACCAGCCCCATAGTGATTTATTTTTCTTACTGATGATGATCTATCCTGTTCATCAGTATATGAATTGTCCGACACCAGGACCCCGCACACATCAGGTATTATGGCAGCCTCTGGGGCCTGGCAGTTACTGCAGTGGACAGGGAGCGCAGGCAGCTTTAGCTTCCAGGGCTCGGAGGCTGCCAGAATGACCGATGTGTGCGGGTTCTGGGTGGCAGACCACCACAGATTGTATGCTGATGACCTATGCTGTGGATAGGTCAGTATGAAAAATCATTATGGGTCGGTCTGGAAACCCCTTCTAAAGGTTTTATTTAATGTCTATTGCTCTTTTGCATCATAGGATGAGAGCAATGGACATTAACAACTGATGCAGGCAGAGCCCCTCCATCTGGTGTCATCTATATTCACCCTCTTATAAAAAAAAAACATAACAAAAGCTTTCTTCTGTCATAATTTTTACTTTTCTGATGGATGCATGACAGAAGGACGGACAGAAGAGAGGACAGAAGAAGCTTCTGCCATGTTTTTAACATGAGGGTGAATGCTGTGAGCTATTTATGAAGGGGTTGGGCTGTAGAAGAATAGAGGAGTCAGGATTGGTGGTTTGACCTGCCGACTCCAAAGTCCTGGGCTGCAGGGGATCATTCATGGTGTCAACCCAGTTAGGAAGAATAGTCCAGGTGTCCAGAGCAGCAGGAAGCCATGAGGGGCGTACAGACTGTTCAGGGTGTATATTTATATAGCAGTAGCCACATGTGGCAACCACTATTCACACAAAGCATGATTATAGTATAATTCTGCCATCACTGGCTGCAGAATCCAAGCAGAATGCAACTGCCACCATGTGAGCATGCACCCTTAGGGGTATGTTCATACTGAGTGTTTTGCAGGTGGATTTTGAGGCAGAATCTGGCATAAAATCCACCTCAAAAAATGCCTCACAACATTTCCATTCATTTCATTGAGAGTCGGTAGAAGATTTTTTTTTCCTCTGATTTTTCAGCTAGAGGAAAAAAAGCATCATGGATACTGTGTGGGGCACCACTGCAGATTCTGCAGCTGATTTGGAGGCCGAGGCTTGAGACTTTGCACTGGTTAGACATTTATTTTGGCCTAATCAACGGTGGAAGCCACAACAGAATGCTGATACCCCGCACCGGGGGCAGAAAGTAAAGAAGAATCCAGGGCAAATGTCTGCCTTAAATTCCTCTTTACTTTCCGATGTCTGATCAGTTTGTATCTACTTGTATGGAAAGGACTGTATTACACTCCACTCCAGTAGGTCTACCTCAGCAAAAACACCCAATTTCGATTGTTTTTTTTTTTTTTTTTTTTGCTGCATTGTACATGAGTTTCTCCAAAAGGGGGTCCACTGGGGCTCTGTCGCCCAAGGGCCCACACTAACCTGGAGCCAGCCCTGGCCCTATGGACTCAAGTCTGACACTGCTCCAATCCTTCTGTCTCTTCATGTAATCCCAGACAGACTGGATGATATTAAGATCAGGGCTATATCTGTGGGGTCTTATCATCACTTCCAGGACTCCTCCTCCAAAGGTCACGCCAAATATTGATGGGATTTAGATTTTTCTTTTCTTTATTCACTTCATTTTGTTAATTGACAGAAATAAACTATTAACCCTTCTATTTCTGAAACCATACATTGTATTTGTGTGTATAATATATATATATATATATATATATATATATATATATATATACACAACTCCGAAGTGCAACATAAACGTTAGACAAATCATATATTATATTACATATACATCAAAATAAAATAAATTATAGTGTATATATATATATATATATATATTATTTTAATGTGTTTATATAATATAATATATGATTTGTCTAACGTTTTGTAGACCCACCCAGCAATTTTATGTTGCAATCCGGAGTTGTGTGCCTAATTTCCATACAGGGAGCTCGAATTGTGAAAAAGTGTCCGTCTCTTATAAAGTGGCCATTCAGTCTAGTCAGGCATCCATCATTGTATATTATGGAGTTCTAAGTGCACACAAATTCAAGGTCTGCAAATTCTCATTTCTCATATGCCCTGAACCTAATAAAAATCCCATTGTATCAATAGAAATGACCTAAAGAGGCTTATACTGAGAAACAATAAACTTTGTGTTCATATAAACTAGTGCCCTCTTTCCAGGGGACTGGAATTCTTCGGCTCTGAACGGCATGCTGTTATCCCTGGGAGTCGTGGAGATTATCACCAGAAGATGGTTTTGGATTAATGTCACAAATCGCATATAAAACAACAGAATTAAAAGCAGATGTTTTGGAAAGTTCTATGTCCACTTCTCATAATCTGTTTATGACATCATCCTGGAGGATTTAATGGTCTCCTCTGGAAAATGGTTTTATAAAATTTATGTAAGTTTTAGTCAAATAACAAAATGGAGCATTCTTAGAAAGTTCACAAGGTGAATCTAACTGTGAGACCTGATATTGTGTTCCCACAATATGAAATCCCAATGTTATATCCAAAAATGGGGATATTTATTAATATTTTTGAAAAATGATACAAAATGTGTATAAATATAATACAATATAAAACCTACGATGACGAACGAGTCACTTTATTAGTGTATTATTGCTAGGTTAGACTGTGTTGAACTTTTAGATTATGCACCAATGCCACCTAGTGGCCATTATACCATGAATAATTATAGACGAATGCCTGGTATAATAAGATGCATCGTAAAAATGGAACATCACAAGTCATTATGAAAAGCATTTATTGAGATAAGAATAAATACATTTTTCACCATCCTCAACACTGCAGGCAAAAATGGTCAAGTTGTTAAGACCATTGCTTTGTGTACCAGTGTAATCCACGTGTGCGTTGGCACAATTGTAAAGAAGTTCCAGCCTCTTAATAATTTTGGCACACTATGGTGAGGTCTCACACGCCAGGAATGAAATCTACACACTCAGGGACTGACACAGAAATCTGATGGTCAAGGTGTCTCCGTCATGGCCAGACAATTTTTTGAAAAGTGGTGTCACAATTTTTGGACTGGTGACCAAGGTATCTTCAATAGTTGTCCTAGTCATTGTGTGTATTATGTGTAGATGTGATGTAGGCAGCAGCACACCATAAACCATAAGATGCTATAAATATTGGTATATTAATATAATTTTTTTTTCTTCCCCTGAATACAGAAACCCCTCCAGAATTACCGATGTTCCAAATAATTCCATCCCAGAATCAAATCGTTTTCCATGGAGATCGCCTTCCATTTCATTGTACTGCCACCTATATGCCGGGTACCAGTGATATCTACTGGCTTCATGATGGCCAGCGGGTGGAAAATAATGAAGAGCATGGGATTTTTGTGGAAGAAAGCGTAATCCATGACTGCTGCTTGATAACACGGTAATAAGGATATCTCTTTCTGTGCATGTGATGTGTTCTTGGTATATAGATATAAATTTTTATTGTAGTAGGGAATTTTTTTATAGCCTAAAAACACTAAAAATGTGACACGAATATAAAACCTACTGTAAATGTAATACAGTCTGGAAGAACAGAAGATGAGAAACGGGATAGTTTTTTTGTTTTTATTCTTGTGTGTAATTTTTTTTATGTTTTTCCTTAATTTCTGTACATTATTGTAAGCAGTAATATTAAATTTATGGATATTAAAGGTGTCCATAGAGCTTCAATATTTGCGTTTGGCTGTCAGCTATTCCTCCTGACCTCATGATACAGACGCACACTTGGTTTGGCGTACTAGTGTCCTCCATAGGGAGAGAAGAGTAAACTGCTGCTAGACTCCTCTGGTGATGGCTTATAGAACAGATTTGTATTCTTTATCCTTTCTCTCATTTGGGGACATCTCGAAAATGTGGCTTGAGATGACCATCTTAAAAAAAAAAAATGTTTCATTTAGTTGGAGTAAATTTTTTTTTTTTCCCAAAAACTGCTACTTGTGCTACTGATCTCAGAAAATCAGAAAACTGGAGAAAAGGTAAGGAAGGACATATCTTTATATAAAAAGGAAAACTGGAGTACAGCTCATCCCAATGCCCAAGAATCCAAAGGTTGCGCAGCGTGTAGATTCACAGGGAGCAGCATGACACCAAAAACTGCACCAGTAGCAGCATATAGCATAAGGAATATTAGAAGAACGAGTCCAGCACTCCAAAGGTAAAAAAATCTCCATAAAAACCTCATTTATTGTATTCCTATCAAAGGATTGAAAATGTTGAAATTCAATGCCCCGATCCTTCCTTTCCCCCCAACGTCATCTACTTGTATCAAGGAAGAGTTGGGGCAGTGACAACACTATAGACATACGACTTGTGACAGATTGGCAGCAAAATCTTCAATTTTTCTTGACAAATTTGGAAATTTAAAGTAGGGGTGGTCCCCATGTAGACGTAGCTTATGCTATATTTTTGGGGTACAATCGGTAGAATGTTGCAAAATATTGGTGAGAATCTCTGCCTGATATAAGATTTAATTTTCATCAGACAGGAGAATTTTCTTTTAAGAGAACTATGCATGTTACAAAATTTAGTAACTCGCTCCATCTGCCCCAAAACTTAGGCTAGTAATTAAAAAAAAAAAAAATTGGTCAATGGGGACCATACTACGTTGTGGGCCATCCGACTTTCTACTTTGTAAAGCAGTGGGGCTGTGAACATGACATGGTAATCCACAGCTGTTGCTAGACGTCCTATCAATGGGGGCAAAGGTTCAGATCAGTACCCTAAGTCTACATGAAGATCGGTCATGTAACGGATCGTGACATGGCAGCATCACATGAACAATTTTTTGATGGTGTGTTTTATTGGACCATAAAAAAATAGGTCACGTCCTATTTTGGTTACTTTTACGGATCTCTCAAAACACTCAAATGTATGAGGGATCCATGAAAACGGGCACCACTCAAGTGCAAAATGGCCCCAAAAATGTACATTTTTCATGACCGTTGTCTACCTTGGTCATGTGATTTTAGGCTTACCCTGTGAAATACAGAAGTGGCTTTTTGGCTTTCCCCCAGTACCTGGAGCACATGACCCGGTTGCCCCCTCCTGGTACACCCCTATGATAACCCATAACAGCCATTCATTTTGCAGTGACCATATTTCCAATGCAAGTTATAGACTGAAAGGAATGGATATACGTCTCCAATTTTTTTCACCACTTTTCATAACTAAGCTGTACTATGCTCCGGTTGCACGCTTGTGTTGTGCTGGGCACACGACAGATAACCACATGAACCAGAATAGTTCTAATAATATCAGATCAATTTATGGCCACCATAGCCGTTCCTTGGCTCAAAACTGTGTCAGTCATTATGGGGTTAATCTTCATTTCTGATATAACGGCATGCCAAAAAAGTGAAGAAAACTATGTAAGCCTTAAATAGACTTTTCCTAAAATGTTTAAGAATGTGTTTGTGTAGTGGATAAATTTTACTTCCTTACTTTCCGTACATTTTTATTCCATTGTTCTCAATTTATGTAGCAAAACAATGAAGAGAAAGTTTAGTAAAGTCACATAAATCCTGTCAGCAGTTTCTGGAAAGATTTAGTTATTTCAGGTTTTGTTTTTTTTTCCTGCGAGCGAGATGGTGTTATTAAAACATTTTACTCTCTCCAGAGTCCCGGCCCAACCTTAGTAACACAATGGGTGAGAATTGTGACACGAAATAGCTATTAGTGTCAAGGAATCAGATTCTGAAAGGGTATGTCCACCTTTTAGATAGCTTAGATATAGATATAATCTGCCTAAAAAAACTGAGTCTCAGTCGGGTGAGGGGGTCCCATAACTAGTGCTGATTAAAGGGGTTTATGGGTCCTTAAGGTCGTCATTATCAGATTGATTAGGGTCCGACATTCAGCACCTTTACTGATCGCTGCTCAAAGCACAGCAGGGCGCTTTTTCTTGATAGGTCATTAATATGTGATCAGTGGGGGGCCAGCACCCCTCTGACCAGCTGGTTGAAGATGCTGCAGCATTTGGGTGAGTACTGCGTCTTCTTCCAAGCACAGTGTTATATATATATCATAGCGACGGTGCTTAGGATTGCAGCTCAGCCCCATTCACTTGAATGGGACTGGGCTGCTGCTATACCATGTGATCAATGAATGCAATGTCAGCACAGGGAAGAGGCCACACCACTAACATCTTCATACAGCTGATCAGCAGGGGTTCCAGATGTTGAATCCCCACAATCATATGTTGATGTCCTACGGGTAGATCATCAATATGTATGTCCTTAAAAATCACTTTAATCCCCTTGTATTAAACCATGAAGAAAGTGTATGGCAAACTCTACATTATGTATAGAATAGATCATCATGACCTACTACTACTGTATGTGGCAAGGCAGAAAGGGGTTAAAATAATGAATGCACCTAACCTAGGGTCCCATAGCAGCCATATTATCTGCCTCTATTATATGTACAGTCATGGCCAAAAGTTTTGAGAATGACACAAATATTATATTTTCACATGATCTGCTGCCCTCTGGTTTTTATGTGTGTTTGTCAGATGTTTTTATCACATACAGAAATAGAATTGCATTCATATTATGAGTAACAGAAGCTTATATTGACAGTTAGAATGAGTTAATGCAGCAAGTCAATATTTGCAGTGTTGACCCTTCTTCTTCAGGACCTCTGCAATTCTCCCTGGCATGCTCTCAATCAACTTCTGGACCAAATCCTGACTGATAGCAGTCCATTCTTGCAGAATCAATACTTTAATTTTGTCTGAATTTGTTGGTTTTTGTTTGTCCACCCGTCTCTTGATGATTGACCACAAGTTCTCAATGGGATTAAGATCTGGGGAGTTTCCAGGCCATGGACCCAAAATCTCTATGTTTTGTTCCCTGAGCCATTTAGTTATCACCTTTGCTTTATGGCAAGGTGCTCCATCATGCTGGAAAAGGCATTGTTGAGCGCCAAACTGCTCTTGGACGGTTGGGAGAAGTTGCTCTTGGAGGACATTCTGGTACCATTCTTTATTCATGGCTGTGTTTTTAGGCAAGACTGTGAGAGAGCCGATTCCCTTGGCTGAGAAGCAACCCCACACATGAATGGTTTCAGGATGCTTTACAGTTGGCATGAGACAAGACTGGTGGTAGCGCTCACCTCTTCTTCTCCGAATAAGCTGTTTTCCAGATGTTCCAAACAATCGAAAAGGGGATTCATCAGAGAAAATGACTTGACCCCAGTCCTCAGCAGTCCACTCCCTGTACCTTTTGCAGAATATCAGTCTGTCCCTGATGTTTTTTCTGGAGAGAAGTGGCTTCTTTGCTGCCCTCCTTGAGACCAGGCCTTGCTCCAAGAGTCTCCGCCTCACAGTACGTGCAGATGCACTCACACCTGCCTGCTGCCATTCCTCAGCAAGCTCTGCACTGCTGGTAGCCCGATCCCGCAGCTGAAACACTTTTAAGAGACGGTCCTGCTGCTTGCTGGTCTTTCTTGGGCGCCCTGGAGCCTTTTTGGCACCAATGGAACCTCTCTCCTTGAAGTTCTTGATGATGCGATAGATTGTTGACTGAGGTGCAATCTTTCTAGCTGCAATACTCTTCCCAGTTAGGCCATTTTTGTGCAGTGCAATGATGACTGCACGTGTTTCTTTAGAGATAACCATGGTTAACAGAAGAGAAACAATGATGGCAAGCATCAGCCTCCTTTTAAAGTGTCCAGTGGTGTCATTCTTACTTAATCATGACAGATTGATCTCCAGCCCTGTCCTCATCAACACCCACACCTGTGTTAATGGAGCAATCACTGAAACGATGTTAGGTGGTCCTTTTAAGGCAGGGCTGCAATGATGTTGAAATGTGTTTTGGGGGATAAAGTTCATTTTCTAGGCAAATATTGACTTTGCAAGTAATTGCTGTTAAGCTGATCACTCTTTATAACATTCTGGAGTATATGCAAATTGCCATTAGAAAAACTGAAGCAGTAGACTTTGTAAAAATTAATATTTGTATCATTCTCAAAACTTTTGGCCATGACTGTATACTTGTAAATTCTGAATTACAGCCCCCCCCCCCATTCCTTCTTACTGCATGACCACAGTAAGGAGTAATTTAAAGGGGTTACCCAGGATTATAATACTGAGCTCCACTTTCTCTATTCCGGAAGTGACATCACGTCCATTGGTCACATGGCCATGCTGCAGCTCAGACATATTCAGTTGAATAGGTCTGATCTATTGCATGGCCATGTGACCAACGGATATGATGTCATTTACTGAGAAGAGGAAGTGGAGCTCAGTATTATAGTCCTGGGTAACCCCTTTAAATTAAGTCAAGTATGTTACACTTTGCTTCCTCCATAGTTACATAGACTTTGAGTGGAGAGGCAGTAAATATGCTTGTCCAACTAGTATAAGATATTATTTTCATGCTCTGGATTTTTATATAAAGTTATAGAGGCTTTATTTGTAGCCACTAGAGATTTAGGGGTATTGGTCCTTTAAATCTCATTCCAGCATATTGTGTGTCATGGACATAGAAGTCCGCACTGCGTCATCTGTCCTGGGTGCGGGTCATGCTCCATTTTCTATATCCTATAAGCCCTTTTGTCATTATTGCCCTGTGCCTACGATGTGCAGACATGCCATGTCACTTTATATTTCAGTGAACATTTGACATTATTCTAATCCTTACAATAAACTCATTCAAGTCAATTAGAGTTTTACACGCTTGCATAACTACTAGAAAAGAAATCTTAATGGCTGGGCCATGTGCAGACCTCGCAGTCTCTAGAAATATCCAGCAATATTGTCTTAAAAGGACAATCTGGGGAGCTGAAAGACTCAGGCAGGGAGGGGAAGACCGAGATGCACATTACTAAAAAGTGTACATTTCATGGGGAATTTTTGTCTTCTTTTGGATCAACTTGGTAGGTTTATAGGATGGACTTCTGTCTTCATCCAACCTTATCATCTATGTTACTGTTACTCTACATTCACATCTGCACATTTATTTACATTCTTCTAGTCCATCGGAGGACCCTAAGAAAGGAAAAATGGGCACAGCAGATCCCGAAAATGACACACGAACTGAGCCCCATGGACTATAATAGAGTCCAAAGGCGTCCATTATTTTAATTTTTTTTTAAATCGCCGGATGAAAAAGGTCAAGCTTGTGGCGCTTCTTGGTCTGGTGATATCTGACTGATCTGCACCTGATCGACTCCTGGTGTAGATGTGAACTTAGTCCTTACTATGTAAATTAAAAGGGTATTCCCACGAACATAGCCATTTTTAAATTTGTAGATAATTAAAAGTTAAACATTTTTGCAAATATCATTAATCATGTTGCAGAGTTTTAAAGATTTTCTCTAATTATCATGTGGTCACAGTCTTGATCGGTTGCCAGTGGATACGACCATGAATGCAGGACCTTTCTGAGGTCAGAAAATCAGCCATGATGCCCTTATTGTGGTCAGGCTATCTTCTCATACATGTATTGTGCCCTCACCTGATAACCCAGCTACAATAGGAAAATCATGGCTGGGTTTTTGCATTTGTGGTCGTATCCATTGGCAACCGATCTAGACAACAGAGGTCACCACGAAGATGGTTAGAGAAAATCTTTAAAACTGCAGAATTTTTAACTACTTACTGTATATTAGCAAAAATGTTTAACTTTTAATTATCTACAAATAGAGATATGATTATGTTCACAAGAATACCCCTTTAAGTATACCAAGTCCAACCAAAGCCCATTTGATGACGTATATGACATGGAAAACTATAGTATAAGAGTAGTGGGCAAAATTATCCAAAGCACACTACAACAAATATGATGGGGGAATTGTTAGATACAGACAGGTTTATTATTCCATAAATAAACTATTCCATATCTGAAGATTTTAAGATTCTTCTTCAATAATCTATGATAACACATTACAGCATGATGCTAGCAAATGGAGTTCTACAAAAACCCAGCATGGCCATTTCTCATGTCCCTGCCACTTCCTTTATCCTGAACATCAGTGATGACATTTTGACATGGCCACATGGCAGCTGCAGTCAGTCACTGGTTACTGTGGACACCACTGTGGTCTCTGCTACAGGCAGGGTTAACATGCCATCAATGGAGGCCAGGATACAGAGACCAGTGGGGGACCCAGGAAGTGGCAGCACAATAGCTGCAGGGAGTCCGTAATTAGTGGTTATTCCTCTTCATTTCATCACACACATGCACACTTGGTTTGTGATGTGTTCTTATAAAGGAGAGGAGAGTCTATCATCACTTACTACTTCTGGGGTTATGTCATCAGAACCAACACCCGACCCCCTAGTCACTCCGCTTCTTCCTGTGCTCACCACTAGTTACCTGTACTATGGGGGCTGGCTTTACTATTATAATGGTGTATTCAGTCAGTCCCCATAGTACAGGTAGCTAGTGGTGAACACTGGGGAGTATCTCAGGAGCTGGTATCGATCACATGATCCTGGTTCGGAACCAGCCCAGAACCCCTAGGTTTATCGCATGCATAACCCCAGAGGGAGTAAGTGGTGATAAAACCCCTTTAATCTGTATTTCTAGCTTGAGACCAAATCAGAGTCTTATTACACTTCACTGAAAAAAAAAAAAAAAAAAAAAAAATATATATATAATATTCTGAACATCATCTGTATTTTTGGAATAGCCTTTTGTTTCTTTAAGTCTCAGCAGGCAGCCTTATCCTTTTTTATGGTCGGTGAACCCCTCAGTGTCTTCTAAGGTTCTTATTCTGTAATTTACATTGATACGGTGCATTATCCTACATTTCTTTTCTTCTTTGTCCGCTACGCTTTCCCTTCTTAATTTGTAATATGCAGTTAAAGTGCTCTATGTAAATATCTTCTGTTTTAAGAAGGTCTTGCTGCGCCTTTCCTTCCTTAAATGTTAACTGCCTGCATTATGGTAAAATATGCTTTTTGTGGCAGAAGAAATATTGTTTAATGCTGTCTAAACACATTTTTCCTCTAATGAAATCTTCTTTTCTTACACCTTCCTCGGTTCCCTTACATTAGTTTTGGCAAAGACTGAAGTGTGGATACTTAAGAGGCTGTTTCAGGTTACATTAAACATTTAGCCTTCTCTACGAAATGCCAACAAAAACTGTATTCCTTACATTTGGTCTTAGTTATGGGGTGTTTGTCTTTGGGCTCTGCAGCTAGAAATGATATTGCTCTATAACAGGATTTGTAACGTCTTTATAGCGATATTTTACATCCTTAACGTTATTGTCCGCCATTTAACCTTATTAGGATGATTAATTCTCAATGTATAGTGGTCGAGTCTCTGTTTTGCTGATAAAGAGCTCATAATCCTGAATATATAATGGGATTCACTTTGGAGCTACACTGCATGTCCACTATACAGTGTACAGAGCCATCTGCTTAGTTTTCTGTGTGCTATATAGTATCGGACTCATCAGCACTTAAGAATAACTGTTGGCCCATTCCAACGATAGGCCATAGTAACAGGGATATAGACGATAAGGTTGGCTAAAGACACAGGTCCATCAAGTCTATCCTATAAAACTACCATGTTGATCCAGAGGAAGTCAAAAACCCCATGAAAGTTGCTCTTTTTCCCATCAGAGAGAAAAAAATCCTTCCCAAATTTAAATATAACAATTGGACTAAGTCTAGCTCACTATTCTATGTCAAGAATTCTAGTTCCCATATCCTGTGACAATTTTCAAAAAAGTCATCCAGGACCCTCTTGAACTTGTATACGTTATCATCTATTGCAACACTCAATACGTTCCATCGACCCCCATCAATGCTTCTACTGTAAAGAAGCCCCACCTGTTACTATGGTAAAACCTTTTTTTTCCTCACAGTTATCCCACAGTTACAGGCACCGGTATGAAGGGATCCTCGGAAAGATCTCTGTACTGTCCATTATAATCAGGTTGCTCCTAAGCCGTCTATTTACCAGTCTAGAAAAGCAGCTTGTTTGGGAATAATTGTGGCGAATCTTTGGGACATGGCCCTTTACCTTTGCGCCACTTACCACCTTATGCAGTCTCTTCACCGCTTTTTTAAAAAGTTGGTGTAGATGGGCAGAGAGCAAGGCGGGCCTGGCCTCGGTCTGGCAAATTTACTATAACACATTCCAGAAAACTGCCATGGTAGATATAGGAAATCTACACCAGTTCCTGATCGACGTAGATTTCCATTTTGGTGCATAAGAGTGCACCTGAATTATTAAGAAGTCAGGGACAATCAGTTAGTGCCAGTCGGGGGAAGTGAAATACAGAACACTAGTCTTTTAAAAAAATAAAAATAAATTCCCTCCCTATTGTCAGGTTGGTTCAAGTGTTGGCCCACCATATAGCCAGACAAGACGTGTTCACTTGTACGGTACTTTAATTGCTTTGTAAATTGCTGTTATCATTGCACACATGGGCCAAGTCATCAATAAGTCTGGGAATAATTCCAAATTAATAGATCCTTCTGGAAATGGGATCAATAGCCATGGGTATCAGTTATCCAGACTATTTCAACTCAGCATTAGTTGTTTTCAATTATATCCATGTCCCATTGGGCCAGGGCCACACCCACGAGGAGAACTAATGATTGAGGCTCCACCTATGAAGCAAATAGGGCAGAGAGGCTCCACCCATGAGGACCAAGTTAGGGAGGCTTTGTGTATACATTCATAATAGCAATGGGAGATGACTGTACTAAGCTGAGATGAAACTTTCCTAAACTCAGGCCTAGAGCACAGGGGAATTAGACTTTGAATAGCAAATAGAGCTCTGCTCCATCTTATGTATCTACAAGAGTTCAAATACTCAACGTAAATGTTATGGATTAAGCCCCATTTGCAGAGAGTGAAAGTCGCCTCTTTCGGTGATATCAATGATTATGCGTGATCATGAGCTCAGCCGCTTATCCCTCCGCAACTGAAAAATAGAAAATAAAAAGGAAACAAAAAAAAAAGAAAATGAGATTTGTTTCATTAATCCATAGCGCAGACACTCCCAACAGATTTGTGCTGTTTTCTAACTCGGCGTCAGCCACAGAATGAAGCTTTTCTCATTTTAGTTTTGATTAACAGGAAATTGCTTCTCAGAAAAACAGAGATTGATAATATATCCCTTCACTTTCATGTTGGGAGACTAATGATGCATTGTTGATTTTCCTCCACGACCAGGTGATGTAATGCTCAGTAATGCCGTACACAGATAGCTCAAATAGGACCGCACGTTATATAATGCGCACGTCCCAAAAACGCTGATGCAGAATATCCTTACGAAGGGAATGAGAGAGAAATGTGCCAGACAGCAGTTTCAGGAAAAGATAGACAAAGCAAGGATTTGGGGCAGGATGGGAAATTGACTAATCCACAATCTTAATATTTCTATGCTACATTGTGTCTGCAGCTGATGGCGACACTATACTTAGCACCAGAGTATTTTTCGCGAGATATTGACTTATTCCCATCTACAGGATAGGTGATAGGTACTTGATTAAGTCTGACTGAGGAGACTACAACAGAGCAGGTCCCGGAATGGAGAAACAGTCATGCGTGTACACTATTGCTCCATTGAAATCTATGGGACTGCTGTAGATGGCCAAGCATCGACTGCTCAATATAAATGGGGGTATCTGGGATGTGACCTTAAGGTCACTGGGGGTCCCACTGGTCAGACCCAAACCGTTCAGACACTCATTACTTAAAGGTGATCATTTAAAATCTTCTGAAAGCCATTTCAACTAGTCTGGGTCCAGCAGTGTCCATGATCGGAGTCTTCTCCAACCATGGACAACTGACGTCTCAGATGGTGCAGTACAAGTAATCTAAAGATTATATGTTCAACCCCCAGAAGGGGCTAAAAATAAAAATATATAAAAGTGTAGGGATCAACAATTTGGATCACCCCATTTCCCCCAGCAGTGTCCTTGTTCAGAGACCTCTCCAAGCATGGACAATTAACCTCTTAGATATTGGTGTACAAGCATCGTAAGGATTTCCCCCAGAAGGGGTAAAAATAAAATTAAAAAAAATGTAAGCTTGTAAAAATATCAAAAACATATTAATTAAAATTTGAATAACAGGAAGAAAGGAAGGAAATTAGTTATCACTGCATCTAAAAAATGCCTGAAGTATTAACCCCTTCCTGCCGCAGCCATAATTTTTTTTTTTTTTTTTTGCTCTTCACTCCCTGCCTTATTTTTCCATTCACAGAGTTGTATAACAGCTTATTTTTTTGCGGGACAGATAGAAATTCATAGTGATACCATTTAATATTCCATGTGATGTACTGGGAAGCTGCAAAAAAATCCATAATGGGGGATTTAGAAAAAAACAGCATTTGTTATTTTCTTAGCGATTTTGTTTTTATGGAGTTCACTGTGCAGTCAAAATGACATGCTATATATATTCTGCGGGTCATTGCAATTACGACTATATCAAATCTACATAATTTCTGTTGTTTTAACTCCTTGGGGCAAAAAAATCCAAAACTTAACAAAAAAAAAAAAATCTTTTATTTGCCATATTCTGACACCGATCTTTATTGATCGATCTATATTTCTGTATATAGGGCTGAATAAAGCGTCTTTATTTGCGGGGCCAGATGTACTTTTTATTTACTCCATTTTGGTTCATGTGGGATGTTTTGATCGCTTCCTCAATTTTAGGAGGGTGTTGGTGGGGGGGGGGGGTGAAACAATGAAACAAATGGCATTTTTCCCATTTTGATTTTGTTCCCTGCATTTACCATATGTAACAAAAATCTTTGTTTTTAGTTTGTGCATTTTTGGATGTAGGAAAAAATGTGTTATTAGTTTACTTTTGTTTATTTACTTCTCCTGCATTGTAAGCGATTATAATGGAAAAAAAATGAAAATTTCTGCCGCACTGTTTTTTTAGCTAGTTTGTCTCCCAAAAAATTAATAAAAAGTGATCACTATCATGCATTCTAAAAAATGGTATCAATAAAAACTAAAATTTGCCTCTCCAGAAAAAGAGCCCATGGATGGTCTCGTAAACAGAAATAATTAAAAAAGTTATAGGTGTCAGTGTATAGCAAAGAAATTTTGTAAAACTATTTTTTTTTTTTAAGGTATTAAATATAACTCTCTAAATTTTTGGGGGAGCTGGATCAGATTTATCAAGAGTGGCATTTCCTACTCCAGTCTTGAACTCCCCTGCCCTGGAGTAAAATGCTCAAGCCTTTTAATAAATTCGGTACATCTCCCACTTCTTATACCAGTTTCTGGTGTAAATTATAGTAAAAGCTTATTCACATATGATGTGGATGTGTGATGGCCATTGCTTTGCCACTCCCCGGCATGTTGATATATGAAGGCTACAATGCACCAAAAGTTGCAAATTTTCCCAAAATTTGCAGTCTAGAATCTTCTCATCCATTCATCCACCTATCTTCTAAATAGGGTACTACAGTGTAACTACAGTATATATCACTTTTTTACAACTCAGTGTTCCGTCCTCTAGGGGGAGCTATTTATGAAGACACCAGAAGATGCAAATTAATCCTACAAAGCTCTCAGTTTAATACATTGACTTCTGGTAGAGAAAAATCCATTGACATATTAACATTGCGGAGTGGAGCTGGCCATGCTCGACTGAGCAGAGGCTGAACAGAATGGCATTAAAAAGCAGAAAACTCTTTCAGCTGGTGCATTGACACAATTATTTCTCCTTCTTATATCTGACGTCTTACAATTGTTTTCCTGATGTTCATCTATTTTCTGCTTGACAGGATTACACAATGGGCCCCTATATTTAAGGTTTTGTCCGCCTGCCATTTTTAGAAAAATAAATTGAAGTTCAAATTATCTGGAAGTTGTCTCCTTTGTTAGCACATTGTGTATTTGTAGTTCTCGCTGATGTGTAACATGCTTACGAGTTACTGTTCTCAACCTGCCGTTGTATTGGATTTCTTGCTCTATGAATTCAATGGAATGGTCTATGTTTCTGGGATTTTTGGTTAAAGTAAATCTGGCCATGATAATGACATGGTGTCTAAAATATAGGCAACCCCCTGAGAGTGCCTATTATGTATTAATATCGTATTATAAGGATAGGTCATCAAATGAACATCGATGGAAGTCCAACACCCAGGACCCATACCGATCAGCTGTAGCCGCAGCATTTGGCGTCTTCACTACTTATCAAGTACAGTGCTATACATTGATATAGCAGCTGTTCATGACATCACTGCTCAGCCAATTCAGTTGAATGAGACTGAGTTGCAACAGGTCATATGACCAATGAATGTGGTGAATGCCACTGCCCTTCTAGGGTCCCTGGTGTTTGGACCTCTCATCTTCACTTTAAAAATATCCTTTTAAAGGGAATATGTCACTAGAAAATGACCCATTTTTCAAATCAAGTTTATGATTTTTTTTTGTTTTATTTAAACATTTCCATGTTATTATCTATATTTTTAAAAAAATCTTAAAAATACTGCAGTTTTGACTCTGACAACTAAGCCAAATAATATGTGGAAACTTCCTGTTTTCTGTAGAAGAATATCTATAATGTAGTAGCATGGAAAACTAAAAACAATATCACCAAAAAATCTTTTATAATATGTTTAACATAAAAGCGTGAGTTAACCAATAGATAATTTCCTGGCGATACTTTCCCTTTAAGACATATAAACTATTTGGGATTTATACAATCTGAAGAAAATTAAATACATATCTACCTACAAGTTGTCTCCTTCTCGGTATATAAATATAAAAGTAACCTAAAACCGCCCCTATTACTGCATCGTGTTGTATATTACCTGTTGTATTGTTCCAAGTTTTTTGTGTAAGTCAAGGACAGAACAAACCCCATAGAGTAAAGCTGAAAAATTGCAACACTGTTTTTAGTTTCCTCTATCAGAGTGCACGCCAGTGTGCCGCTTATCAATGCCGGGGTCATCTATACTGACCCAATAACAGAGTAATGCCTTCCATAATAGTGACTTATGTCCAAATAATAATGTCATAGCCTTATCATACACTGGGCATAACAGAGCGAAAAAATGACATGGGTATTCTGCTTCCAGGTAAGTCGCAGTAGGATGTAGTACTCAATGTCAAGCAACAGCTGCAAAAGCAAATAAGATATTAGGATATAAAAAGAGAGAGAAAACTCTGACTCCATGACTTAATATTGTGTCTATAGCAATCCCATATACATATTGTACATATGTGAATCACATAAGCACTCCAGATATAGCTTCTCAGTTCGTTAGACACAATTTGTTCCCTATCATCTGGCTTGCAGTAAGTTATCTCTCCTGTCCCCACTCTTGAACCCATCAATACACCCATCGGACAAAACACTGTCCCGGTTCACCCAGTTAGGAAGACAAGTACAGTAGTTGGTAGGCAACTTGAACTCACCTGAAAAAGAAGTATATTTTTATATAAAGTATTTTTTTTTATAAATATGTTCCAAAAATACTGTTCTGATGGATCTTGGCGATGTTTTGCAGTGACCTCCTCCTATCCAGTGTTGATGTCGAATCTTCAGGCTTTTGGGAATGTCAAGTGAACTCATCTTATGGAGTCACATCTAAACAAGTAGAGATTGTTGTCCTAGAGACTGGAGCACCGTATTGTCCCATGGAAAGGATAATCAACAACAGAGGAGAATACAGGTGACTTTTATTACATATTTTATAAGAACACCCTGTATTAGTTTTGTAATAGCCATGACACCCCAAGATTGTTTGGTTTCTGACCTAATTGTATTCTATTCTATTATGATTTGGCATACCGTATGCTTCATTTCTACATGTACGTAGGTGAAAAATGAGCAGCCCATCCAACTTCTATGGGATCCACCAAGTAGAACCCAGCTCATGGTGTCCCCTTATTCTTCTCAATAAACACTGTGAACCTGGACAGAGCTCCTCTTCCCATTTTTTTGCACAAGGGAGGAGGACCCAACATTTTTTCTTCTAAAACTAGATGGTAAGAAGAAGTGCAAAGCTCTTCTGTGTCACGATGACTTGACTGAGCCTCACGATGCAACCCTACTAATTCTAGTCCATACCGGTCATTACTCAAAGTTACGATTGCAATGACACCAGTCAATTGACAAACTGGGAACATTCTTAAAAGGAAATCTCATGTGGACAAGGTTATCTGAAGATCTTTCATTAGACTGAGAAGAAAATTTCAAACATGGGCAACTTCTTTCCGTATGACCATTGGTCAAATGTTCATTCATCTTAAATTTAACTTAGCCCCATTTTGAGTATATAGAAACGTCCCTTAATATAGCAAATTATGGTCAGAGAACCCTAATTACTAGGTCAATGTCATGCCAGGATTTGGTGGGTGCATGCTGGTTTTTTGTCAATGTTGATTCCAACATAGCTCCTCAAGATTGCAATGAAGTTCTTGATGCAAGCGTTGGAGCTAGTCTTATGTGCGGTAAGCAGATTCTATGAAGTTTTGAGGTTCTTGGAATACGTAACTATTTTATAGAAACCTATAATATTTTTTTCCTTAGTAGTCGGAGTTATAAATTCTTTAATCTAGCTTCAAATTAATGCCAAGGGCGATTTGTCATTGGGTATAAATTTATAAAGATGGTGTTCTCATCCTTATCGATTGATTTCCAGAAAAGTTCTTTAAAATGTATTTTAAAATACCGTATATATCAAAAGTCTGAGCCGAGTCTGTGGATTACTCTGCACTTGAAAGGGAACGTGCGGTAAATGGCTGGAAGACTTTAAACCCTTTAAATATATTATTTGTGCAAGACATTGTTTCTACGGCATTCTCACCATGATGCATTTGCAGGGTAATAATCTCTTATTGAAGAGGTCTCCATGTTTTTTGATCTTATGTCAAATACATGGACTAGAAGATAACAGGGGCCAAAGCAAAGTCTTCCATCCATTTCAGAAGCCGAGATCAAATTGTTTTGACAGTCGAGTTCTCGTAAGCCAGGTGGAATTATACATGAAAAAGTGAAATCGTCTCCCAATGTCAACAAATAAATATTTCAATCAAGGCTTCTACTCTTAGTTTGGAATGGTTGAGTAGACTGTACTTATCAAGACGAAATCCTGTGAGAAATCTGTGTGAGAAAATGGCGTCTCTTCCAGTAGCATACTACTTATTTTGAGTAGGGATCGATCCAGGAGCATAGCTATAGGGGTTGCAAAGGAGGCAAGTTAACATGGCTTTGGTGCATGAATGGGCCCTTGGGCACCATGTAGAAACACCCATATTATGTATAACATATGGTAGGTGGGGGCCTGTTACACATTTTGGATAGGGACTCAGCGGCTTCAAGTTACACCCTTGGGTTTTTCATGCTTAGCAAAGCCAATAAGCAGGCAAATCTCCCGAGCCCAGCAGAATGCTCCTTACCGGGCTAGTTGCCATTTTATATAAGACATGGGCATGTTATGTGGCCTTCACATCCTGAAAAAGGGATAACCAGAACATTTTGTGACCTTATCACAAAAAGAGAGTGTGACTTCCCCAGAAAATGTTTAGGCACATGGCATACTCTGTTTTCCTATCGGCCATTCTTAGAATGTTAACAAATATACTCTATAGTCTCGGGATGCTTTTACAATTTCCCAATTGTTCATCCTTTAATTGTTAGGACCTTTCCTCCAGATCTAGACAACTCCCCTACTTTTCATGATGGTAAGCAAAAGGCCCTGTGAAGGCCTGTCAGCACTTCTCCTCTTCACTTCATCCAGGACACTAAAAGGTGAATACTCAATAATACCCTCTTTAGAAAACTTTAGATACATGCAAATTAAGCCCAACTCCTTATTATCAGGGCCTTATCTTATCACATGATTCCTGGCTATCCAACCAACTGCTATAGGAGGTACATTTCCAATGATGACCTACTACATTCATGCTGGACCTTACCATGTGTGTCACATTTCTGGTTGCATGCCTATAGATTGTCAGTGCCATAATTCATACTTCATTCAATAAATATACATGCTTGAGCTCAATATCAACTCTTTACTTCTATTTAGCCCATACCTTTTATGTACTGTATGGACCCCAAAGATATACTGTATTTCATGCTTAGAGTTCCCTACTTTCTTGATGGGGGGGCACACATTTCACCAAGACTGATGATAATATATTTATTGACATTTTGGTAATTTTTTTTTTTTTACCTATAAACACAATATTTAGAGATGAACAATCTAGTTCATAATGAGCCGATTTGTTACAATGTTTACAAAAATCTCAGGTTTGGCTGAACTTGAGATTTTTGTGGTTTGCCACCCACAAATCATATTATACTCTTTAGACTCTGTGTTGCCCCCCCAGACGAAGCATTGTCGACAAGCGCGTTGTGGCACGGTACTTTTTTCCTGCCTGTCATAGTTATATAGTTACGGACTAGTCTGACTGCTGCTATGTGTACTTGTACTATAGATATCTGTGTTCTGATGACTAGAAGCCTCATCATTATGTTCATGGAGTTATTTGCGATAACCTATCCACATGTACTTTTTCTTTTCCCCCTTTTTTTTCCTCTAGATACTTTTAACAATTTTTTTGTTCAATAAAGATGTATTATATTCTTCTTACTAGTGGGTTTCCTGTTACTTTCTTGGGGTTGAATATTTAGATCCTAGAGTATAATAAGTGGAGGCTCAGGGGAGGTGCGTAAATATAATAGACCCTGATTCTCACCTTCCCTAACCTCTCATTGTGGCTGGCATTCCTTCATGGTGGATTATAAATGCTGTAACCATTTCCCTCAATAGATATCGAAGGGAGACATGCCTACCCCAAAAATCCCCCACCCATCCTTGAGCACAATACCCATTCCTTTTGTAGCCATTTGTGGCTTTGACTCAAAAAAACTGCAACAAAAAATGCTGGGATTCTGCAACGTGGGGCCTCTGCCTTATTTGTTTGTTTTTTTTATTCCCTTTTTCTCTCATCTTAACCTTTTATTGTTAAATTTTTCACTTTAACATTGTTCAATCCTATTACGATGTGAAATGAATTACAGTATACTGTACCATCATATTCTTGAAGTTATGTTACCCAAGGTTGTCTACATTTTGTATGATGAAGCAAATATGCCATAAAAAATTCTATAAATTATTTGAAAATAAAAAATGCGTGGTCTAAAGTGGACAAGTCTCTTAGGTTCATCTTTTAGTTATTCCAACACTTTTCTGCTAACTGGCATATTTGACATTCTTTTGGGTTATATCTATTACTCTTCTCAAAACCTTTCAGATTTGTGGTGACTTTTAGGAAATTCGGAATAATTTCTGCAATCCATCATTTGTACATATCATTGCTTGAAATATTTGATCTTCTGTCCACATTTCCAAGCAATTTATTATGTAATCTAGTCAAGCAAAGGACAGTTTTCAGTCTTTCTGGCATTAGTGCTAAAGGTTATTCTGACAAACAAATATGAATACATACACAGGTTTGGGAATGGGATATTTCTGTTGAATAGCAAAATGTTTATTTCACTATATTGATCAGTTTACCATAATTTTTTTTTTACACTTTCTGTCTGCCACCATCCTCTTAAAGGTGGCCGCACGTTTTACCAAGTTTCAATTAATGTTCTGATATCAATTTATTGACATTTTGATTTAGGACAACATATTGATACAAACAGTACAAATGATGAAAATTAGCATTGGTATGGAAAAGGGCATGGCTTAAAGGGGTATTCTCATAGCAGAAATCTATGGCGTATAATTTGTGGGACACCTCAGAAATGTAGCTTCGGAAACCCAGAGGTGTGACCGGCATCTATCAAATATTTGTGTAAATACCTCTTTATGAGTGTATATATCATAGAGGGAGACCATGGGATCCACAGAAAGTCGGAGAGCATCCTTGTTTCATTCCATCCATTTTACAACTGGATAGTGAGAATTTGTGGAAAACTTCCTTATCCAAGGGAAAGGAGAAGTGGCAAGGATCATGAAAAAGTCATGGAGGGAAATGCAAAAATTCTGTCTTGGGTGGAATATATTGACACCATTGAGGGCCTATTTTGACCTTTTTGTGGTGTGGTGCCCCCTTAGCTTTATGTACACCACTGAATGTCCTACTTTAGACTACACTACATTGTTAATCTTGACTATATTGCTATTTTTTTGTAATTTCATTCCATCCATTTTATATGTCTCTCCTAGATGGCCTAGAACAATAGCTGGAATGACTGCGTCTCATCCTTGCAGACAGTTTACACTGCTCTACTCTGATGCAGAAGGAGAGCCAAAAGCCTGGCGTAAATGTGGCAGGGCTGGACTCTGGACAGAAGAAGACTACACGGCCTGTCCCTTTACACACGAAGTGACGAGACATCTTCATACCTTCAGCCTGGTAAGTTTCTCCTGCCAAATCCCTGAACATGGCGCAATAATTAGTTCTATCCCTGGTGAACACTTAAAGGGATTGTCCAATTGACTTTTATCGATGAAGTATCCTCAGTGGTGGTCCTACAACTGGAACCCCCACTGATCAGCTGTGTGAAGGAGCTGCAGTGCTTGTACAATAGCCATGATCTCATCACACGCTTTCTGAACATGGTAGCCCTACAATGTGATGTGACTTCAGTCTCATCCCATAGAAGTCAATGGGACAAAAGTTGTAATCACATGACACAGACACTATGAAACAAACAGCATAAGATGTGAACGGTGAGGAGGTAACCGCATGAGCACCATGGTCCCTTCACACAGCTGATCAGTGGTGATCAGACCTCTTATCGGACCACTAATGTAATTTTATTGATGACCTATCCCAAGAAAAGCTCATCAATAAACCTGAACTGGAAAATCTTTTTTAAAGCACACCGACCCCTTTGAATAACTTTTCAAGGTAAGCCGCCATGAGTTTACATGATGACTGATGTTATTTCTGACCATTATATGACATGTTTGTAACCTGTTGCAGGTTCTATCTCTAATTCTTAGTTCTCCCTGAGCTAGTAGGTGGAGATTAGCTGCTATAATGTCTCCCATAGAGACAACACTTGGAGCAAACAGAAGATTCTGCTCCTTAACTCTTACCTGCTTATTCAGAAGCAGCAGGAGCGCCATTATGTAGGACATTAGAGAGAAGTAGTGAACAGTGCTGGTGTGAATAACTCACTTGGAGTGAGATAGAAAACTTACTAGTAGCTCCAACAGCTTCTTTCTATGTCCTGTGACTCGCTGCTTTTTTTTTTGCTTTCAGCTTCTCCTCCCCCCTCAACTCTCCATATACGGGTATCTGTAATTTGATTTCTGTGTAAGTTCACCCTTTGTCTCATTCAGTAGAGATTTATTTAGACCTATTGAGGGGGTTGTGTAAAGATCTCCAGGGGGTTACGAGCCACTCACAGATATGCAATGCTGTGGTCCCAAAAAGACCACTGATGAATGGGGCAGGTAGCATGCCCCTCCATTGGCGACTATATCAGTACCACAGCAATTACAAAGTGCCCCCTGGACATAATTCAATGATTCATAATTCATGTCCCACCCTCTTGACCACTTTCACTTTTTGCCAGTGATCCGCTGCTTGGGATCTATAAATTCAGTTCACTAGAATTGCTGGATTATCTAGAAAATAGATGGTTAAACACAGGTACAATGTGAATAAGGAGACCTTAGTGTAATACACTGTATGTGGTCTTTAGTTGGTCGCGTGCTTGCCTATCAATAGTCTTACGCTACTCTATTCCCCTAGAGCCCTGATGTTATTGCTGCATGTGCTGTTTCATTACGAAAATCCTTAAGTGATTAAATGGGACAAAGACTTATGGAAGACTTATATTGTGTAGATTATATTTCTATGTAAGGTCAAATAGGTTGCACTTGTGAGCAGATTATAGATTTCCTTTACTGACACATTAAACGCCATACTTTGTAATTATCTGCTTCTAGGTGCCTGTAAATGACACCAACGTCCTTGAATATGCTCAACAACTAATGACCTACACCAGGGGAGCCTCCGACTTCACTGATAAGATGGATGTGCTGCTCGTGGCAGACATGATGGAAAAGATGATAACCTTTGTGGGACAGATCAAAAACGTGGGTTTGAAAATCTGTGTGAAGAGCCTTTAAAATAGAGTGGAATGTAAAAAAGTAAATGCTATTATTAACAAGGGCTGTAGTATGTAAATATTTTTTTTTCCCCCCAGATAATTAAGTATAGGATGAACCTTAAAGGGGTTGTCCAGATTCAGGAACAAAAAAAAATGTTATTGTTTGTATAATGAAAAGTTGTACAATTTTCCAATATACTTTCTGTATCAATTCTTCATGGTTTTCTAGATCTCTGCTTGCTGTCATTCATTCTGCTTACTGTCAGTGGCTAAATATCAGTCCATGGTCATGTGACACATAGACACACAGGTGCACAGCTCATTATAGTCAGATATGTCTTATAACGAGCTGTGCACCTGTGTGTCCATCACGTGACCGTGGGCTGTCCATCACGTGACCCTGGGCTGTCCATCACGTGACCATGGACTGTCCATCACGTGACCGTGGGCTGTCCATCACGTGACCGTGGATTGTCCATCACGTGACCATGGGCTGTCCATCACGTGACCATGGGGTGTCCATCACGTGACCATGGGGTGTCCATCACGTGACCATGGGCTGTCCATCACGTGACCATGGGCTGATTTTTATTCCCTGGAAGTAAATAGACAGAAAGCAGAGATCTAGAAAACCATGAGGAATTGATACAGAAAGTATATTGTAAAATTGTACAACTTTTTCATTACACAAACAATAACAATTTTTTGCTGAAACTGGACAACCCCTTTAAAAAGGAGCTGTCATCTCTCCTGAATTGTCTTATAGTAAACACTTAAATTTCCCAAATGACAGTTCTGGATCATGGTTTGTTAGGACTCTGTGTTCTTCTGTTATTCTTCCCGAGTATGCATGAATAAATTGAAATCTGGTTGTCTTCATTCCCATTGTCAAAGGGGCGAGTTCTCATACAGTTTGGCAACGTCACTTTTGATTGAGCATTGTCAGAGTGTGCAAGGACATGCCCCCAGTGGGTAACACCCAATTGTTAATTTGTTTCAAAATTTTCTATGAGGATTAATGAGATTGTCCAAGACCCAGGCATAATGGATACCGATGACCTTTTTATTTTTTTGTTCACAGAGCTGTATGAGGGTTTATTTTTTATGGGAGAAATTGTATTTCTTAATAGTACAATTTAATATTCATACAATGTACTGGGAAGCTGGAAAAACTGTTTAAGAATGGGGAGGAATTGGAAAAAAAATTGCAGTATTTTCTTATGGGTTTTGTTTTTACACAGTTCACTGGGCATCCAAAATTATATGTTAGCAACGTTCTCTTTGTGTTACTAATATTGCAATTCAAAGAATTCTTTTTTGTTTCAAAGATTTGCATTTTTAAGGTTTTAAAACATAATATAAATTGTTACCGATCATACCAATTATGATTGGTAACAATTTATATAATTGTTTTAAAACCTTAACAAAAATACAAATATTTGAAACATAAAAAAATTTCTTTGAGTTGAAATATTCTGACACCCGTATTATATATTTATTTATTTATTTATTTTAATGTCCGTCTATGGACAAGTTGTACTTTTTATTTATGCTATTTTGGGGGTTGTCTATGCTTTGATTGCTTTCAATCAATTTTTTTGAGAGAGGTGAAGCAGCAAAAAAAAGTGTGTTGTTTTTGTTTTTTTTTTTGTTTGTTTTTTTCCCCCTCCGCTACAGCATCTACCATATAGGATAGATAACTTTTATATGTTCAGAGAATACCTAATGTGTTTGTTTGACTTTTTTTTTTAGCTGGGATCTAGATGAAATTTAAATTTTTTTTTGAATATATATTTTTTTAAACCTTTTTTTTTATTTTTATTTTTTTTATTTTGAGACCCTCTAGGGGATTTGATCTCTAGGGGAGTCTGACTACCAGAACAATAGCTGCCATAGTAGGAGAGGTATACTGAAGACAGGCCTAGGAACCTTCCATAGATTCCTGGCTGTCACAGTGGACCTCATTTGGGGTACAGTTTTCAGTATGGGCCCCATCAGCGATCAAATGCCTCCAATTTGATAGAGGCATCTGAAGAGTTAATGTCCCAGATTAGAGAGGAGACTATATTACAGTGGTGACCGGTGGCTGACCTATATAGCTATACATGACTATACAGTATTGTCAGATAACAAGGGCTTAAAGGCAGTCTACTACCACTACAATCACTTATAAACCACTTATATGTTATTGTAGAGCCGCTTAGTGTGAAAGTGAACATGCGTTTTTTTTTTGTGCCACTAACCACCTTTACAATAGCTCATAAGTGGTGTAGAAGGGATTTTGGGGGTGACATACTCCCTTTAACACAAATTATTACTCATTTCTGTAACCTTCATGGAGAATTGTCACCGATATTTATATTTTTACTAATCAACTTATATCCCTGAATGCTGAACACATAGAGTGAGGACACATGAGCGATATTAATATCTTCGAAGCAAAACTCAGGCACATCAATAATACATTATTGATCTTTTAAGAGAGCCGCCCGCTGCTTCAATTCACATTCAATTGTAAATACAAATTAAATCAAAGAGTACGGGTGCATGCATGTGAGCGGAGGAACAGCAGGGAAAAAGCCTGTATATTGGCTTATAACAAGCGTAGGCAGTGCATGCTGGGAGTTATTGTTTATTAACAGCTGGAGTGCCCCGGGTTCCTGAGCCTGGTTTATATTGTTTTATAAAAATATCAAGATACAGTCATAATGTGTTCTAACATAATCATGCAGGTTCCTAATTCATTCCTCCAAAATCTTTCCCTTCTATAAGAAAAATTGGTGAACCTCTGAAGATTCGTTTCATGTCGAGTTAGTTTGTTGCGAACTGGAAGTCAAATTATTATACTCTGGAGGCTCTGGGGAGGTATCGAAAATTCTAGGCATACTTGCATCACTCCCCTGGGATCCTCTTCGGCCCTCTTTCGGCCTCCTGGGTGATGTCATGCTTTCCAGGATCACCACCGAGGCCTGTGATTGGGTGCACTCACATCATGATGCTTCACAGGCCTCAGTGGTGACCCTGGAGGACATGACCTCACAAAGGAGGCTGAAAGAGGACCGAAGAGGACCCCGGGTGAGTGATGCAAGTATGCCTAGAATTTTCCATTCCTCCCCTGAGCCTCCAGAGTATAATAATTTGAATTCTGGTTTGGGACAAACTTACTCGATGTGAAACAAATCTTCAGAGGTTCATCATCCAGGAAGCCGGAAGAGGACTCCGAGGGAGTGCGGATGTCTAAAAGAGTTGAGTGAAGATGAATATAACGGTTTGTCATTTTTTCACACCTTTCCGGGCCTCCAACTATTATACTGATGTATAATAATTTTACTTCTGGTTCTCGGGTGATGAACCCAGGAAGTTCTGGGTTCACGTAGAAACTGAAACGTTTGGAAAATTCTGGTGAAATCTGGTTTGATTCACTCATCTCTATAGATAAACCATCTTTATAGTGCAGCTGGACCAATGGTTAGCTGTGTGATGTAAAGCTCAACTCCAAACTCTGGATATCATCTTAGGGAACACATGTGTTGCTCGACATAACAACATGGCAGCAGTTGAATGGGCATTAATGTAACGTATGGAGGCCAGAGGGGTTCCACGGTTAGGACCATTATTTTGACTCAGAGGGTAGGTTCCTGATCATGGAAGTCATGGCTTGGTAGTCCTATATGATTTTCATATGCTTTAATAGTGTTTATGGATAGTGGTTGTCCTGTCTATGTATTAAAGGGAATCTTCCGCTCCCCCAAGCATAAGAAACTGCCTCCACCATGCTACAGAGCACACTACAGTGACAAATGGCATACTTTTGTTATATGTGTTCCTTTTATAGATATGGAGAGAAACAACTTTGAAGTCTCATGCAAATGAGGCAATTGGTGCACTGGGTGTAGTTGGAGCACTGCTCTTTCCACTCAGACCCCTACCATTTCCCCCTACAATCTCCTTCCTATTCCAGCCTGTGTCATTGCATACTTGAGCAGCAAGAGCAGTGCTCCCAGGGCTGAAAGCCCACCCCCAGTGCACCAAATCCCTAATTTGCATAATAGGTTGCCACCCCAAATTTTTTTTTACAAAAGTGACATACATAACATAGGCATGATATTTATCACTGTAATGTGCTTGCGGGAAGTAGGGGTGGTAGATACCCTTTAATACTTGAAGTTGCTTCCCACAAATGCCACTTGATCCAGCAGAGATCCTGTCTGGGCAAAATATGTATCCTCCTCAATGCATGCTGTATAACAAAAAGGTAGTGCTAAAAGGGATTGCTTAAGAGATTAGCACATTTCCTGAAATTCGTTTCTGATCAAATTGGCCATCAGAATCTATTCCTGCAAATAAATCACATCCAATTTCAAAGTGCCCCAATTTCCTGCAAAAAGTATATGACACCCCGAGGTCTCCTAAGACTGTATCCTATCCCTTTTAATTTCTTAATGTCAAGACAGCATTAGTAAGGTCAAAGAGACATCAACATATATGTCTATCAGTGACTTCTATAGTCTCTCATGATTTGCTGTGCTAGAGAAAGTTACATATATAGTTACATAGTAGATGAGGTTGGATGAAGACATCAGTCCATCAAGTCCAACCTATAACCCTACAGTCCCCTACAGTGTTGATCCAGAGGAAGGCAAAAAAAAAACCCAAGAGGCTTATGCCAATTGCCCCATTTCATGGGAAAAAATTCCTTCCCGACTCCAATCTGGCAATCTATATAAAACCCTGGATCAACGTGCCCTTAAAATCTAAAACCCATAACCCGTAATGTTGTTCTGTTCGAGAAAGGCATCCAGGCCCTCTTTGAACTTGTTCAATGAATCCAAAGACATTATGGGAAGCCCACCAGACCACTGCAAATTGTCATGTCAAACCTTTCTTTTTTTTTTTTTTTTTTTTTTTAAATCTGGTTGTCAGGACGTCACAATCTGACGTCGTTCAGCACCCCTACATTGTGTATGGTGCCCCCTGGAAGCCAAAGCACAGGTGGACTTGGACAGAAGTGGGGGGGAAAAAAAAGCCACAATCGAACTGATTGCTGCAAGGACCACCTCATCTCTGAGACTGATGGAAGGAATTTTTAATTTTTTACTTTTAAAAAGATTCAAGAAAAATGTAAAAGGGCAAAAACATGACTTGACCAATTGTGCTTTTTTTTTTTTTTTTTTTTTTTATGGCAGTTCTGAATCACTCCGAGGGGTATGTAGTAAGGACCCTCCTCAGTCACCGTTAAGTTTTCTACGATGTAGTTAAACATACTGTACATTTCCACATGCCCCATAGACTTGCTTTGTTAGCTTGCATTTAATTTACTAAATAAATTGCTTTTACAGGTAATTACTCTGCTGGCTGTCTGACAGATGCTTACCGTAAGCTGTTCTAACTTCAGGCGGACATGGGCAGCTTTCTGAAATGGGTTGGGATGGAGATAGAAAGAAGGAGTAAGAGAAAATAGGAGAAAGAACACAAGGGAAAATTTAAGAGTTTGGATAAAAAGAGAGAAGTGCAAGACAGCAATATACTAAGTTATGGTGCCAGGCCATTATACAGAGCATGGATCCAACTGCTCACTGCTGTGTATAGTATGGAAACTGGATGTACCCCTAGATAGCTTATAAAATGTCCCTTTGCACCTACACAATTCTAAATAAAAATTCCTGGCCAACCCCTTGCAATTATGAGAGCATGAAACAAGGGGATGGTCTCTTTTCCCTTGTGAAAGTTTCCCTTTAAGAAAGAAGATAAGAACCAAACAAAATGATAATATTTGAACACAGATAGCATACAGACCATATTAGTTACTGTGTCTTTAAGAATGACAAGAATTCTTGATGATTGCAGAACCCAAGGAGGCATAAGTTCTTAAATGTTGCAGATAAACAAAAACATAGAACAGCCAGAGAACTTTTTTCCGGCCTCTTTTTTGTCTCACAGAGAACATGACTAGACTATGTTACTTCACACAGTCATACAACTAGCTCTCCACACAGACCATGTGTAAGTGTCAGGGTCTATCTTATGGCCACTGTTCTCTGTCTCAAGTTTTCTGTTTCTCATATGTTCCAGTATCAGACGTTTCAGACCACACCTCAGATCTCCACCTTGTTCTCAAGGAACCAGTAGGGAAGCTTCAACACTAGCATCTCAACTTCCTCAGATTCTCCCATTATGCCACACTTTCCATTGTGAAGTCCACACAGTCCAGTCTAGACCAGGATTTCACTACTAGGTCGGTCACGCCTCGGGCCTGCAACTAACTAGAATCCTACTCAATCTCACACAGGACCTGGCTATAGCCTCTCCTAGGTTTGAGAACAGTACTCAAACACCAGCTTCCATACCCAGAGCCAAAAACATGGCGATATTCACTCATCAGCCCTCATCGTGCAGGTTACAACCCACTTGGAACCCTAGCAGGCTCAATCCCTACATTGTACCACTCTATCGGCACAAAAACCATCATTTGCTACCTCACCGTCCACTCCGTGAACCAAACTCCAGGCTTAGATTGGCCAAACAACCGTATTGCTCAGTAGATAACTTCCTCCACACTTCTGCACAGTCCACGGACTATTTTCCCTGGTTCATAATCAGTTTTTTTTTTTTGTGTAGTACATGCAGTTTTGAAAGCTAGAAGCTTTCATTTCAGGTAATTCAAATTTTTTTATTTTTTTTGTTGTGCATAGGGCTTTTTATTTTTATTATTATTATAATTTTTATGTTGTTTTTTTTTTTTGTTTTTTTTTTTAGTTAATATCCGGATAACTATAGATTATTGTAGATGCAACTGGCATGAAAAGGTTGCAAATTGACAATGCCATAGCACCATAAATATGGAGTAACCACTATCATGAATCCTCCCCATATATTTGTGTTGCCGGGCGGTTAGTGCTGCTCTTTTTTTAAATTATTTTATTGATTTATTTTTTTTTATATACATACACATTGTGCCCATAATAGACCAATGGGAGGGAGGGGTAACAATTTAATTTTTTTTTCTGACTTCCACTGATACATTAGCCGCAGTTACAGGAGGAATGCAGCCTCCTGGCATATACCGCAGAGCTGATCTGGGTCCTCTAGGACCCAGCAGTTTCTGCGGTTCCCAGCCATCGGCAGTCCTATATGGAAGAAGCCGCATCGTGGCTCCCATAACTGTACAGATGGTGTTTCTCGAATGCTCTGTATACAGTGATCGGAAAGGCAAGGGTGGCAATAAACCATCCCTGCCTTCCCACTCGGATGTCGGCTGTTACTAACATGCACCCCCCTGCTTCAACAGTTGCATGATCTTGTGCTATACCTAACTCTGCAACTACATACCTGTACAGAGTAGCCTTGCAGAGTTAACTGCCAACCACCAAGACTTACATAGTCAACGGTGGCTGGCCAGCGGGTAAGGACGTTTCATAGATAGTCTGTTTACAAGGCAGCTACCTATAGGTGGCACTAGACAGACAGTTTTCTTCTTCCTTCTGGAGAAGAGGTCATTTGCATACTTTTCCCCATGTAGCATTGCCTGTAAATCTCCATACCTCAGCTGTCTTTCCTCAATGAGAACGATACCCCCAGAGCTTTGTTCAAAGAACTACTTTCATTTAAAGTTAGGCATCAAAAGTTCAATGAAGAGCAGAGAACATTGCAAACCAATGATACCGAATGGATATACTGGGAGTAGCATAACACACATTATACATCTCCTCTGCACTGGTTTTATTAGATATGGGAATTCATGTGTTAATTAATGCGGCAGCGCCATTCCAGCCTTCCGTACAGCGAGATTTTCTCTTATCAGTCGATAATGTTCCCCCTTTCTCTTAAAATATTCCCTTTTATATCAAAAACACGTCTAGAGATGACATCTCCTTTTCAAATACAATTCCCACTATTTTATTAGGCATGAATAAAAGCTTCATGCATTTATTAAAATGTCTGTATTTCTAAAATAATGATGCTTTCTGAATGCAAATTCTAATGGAAATGCATTACAGAATTGCTGGGGGCTAGTGTTCTGAAAATAGTAAGCGCCATTCAGCAAAAAAATAAAAAAATAAAAAAAAATAAAGTGGAAAAGAATTGAAAATTGGAAAAATATAGAAAAAACAGTCAAGCACATTTGGAATAAGTCATAAGGCACTTTTTGCAGGATAATGGTGAGGTCGGTACAGAAAAGCAACTTCCACAACATGTCAAACACAGGTTTATAATACAAAATTATTTGCAAAGGAGGGTTGGGCTAAGGCAATCTATCACAGCTTGAAGACTTCAGTTATGCCTTGTTTCTCAGCAGTAGGTGACGTACAAGGACATCCAAGTGCTTATAGAGTAGAGTATTTAAAGTAGTTAGCCATACAGCCCCCATGTAGTCATTCTGAAAAACAGGAGATACAAAAATAGCTTTGACCTGACCACAAGTAGTCAATAGTCATGGAAGTACAATGAACAGTGTCCATTTCTGGTTGACTTTTAAAGGATTAAATCAAAGTCAGGGGCGGTCGGGGTGGGTGTAAGAAAAAAATCCTACTCGCCTATCCTCGGCACTCTGTTGTACAGTCCCAGTCCTACAGGGACTTGCCATGCCTAAAGCAAAGAAGCTCACATGACCGCTAATACCAATCCGTGCCCTGAGCAGGTGAGGTGGTGAGGAGTGATGTCACCCATGCTTCTCCTCTCCTTAGGCCTCTGATTGGTCTTAGCGGTCATGTGAGCGCCTCCGGTTCCAGGAGGGAAAAGGGCATGGAAGGGAAAGGGGATTGGGACTATACAGCGGAGAATTGGGGGTAACTGGACAACCCCTTTAGTGTGCCTGAGCTTTAAGTAGTTGTTAAAGGTAGAGTGGAGCTTGGAGGACATGTCTAATTGACATCAGGTAATGAAAAGGTGTTTAAGATTTTATATTGCTGAGAATTTAAGTTTCACAATATAAAAAAAGCGTACCTCCACTTATAAAACTACTTTACATAAAAGAATAGTACAGGTGGATATAAGAAGCTTGTAATATATCTTATTAGAGAACTATTTTTCCTTCTCCACTTACTAGGCTACTCTCCTCCTTATCAGACGGTTACCACCAATAACATCCATACCGGCCTTCAGCCTTACACACAGAAGTCTATAGATAGGGGAGGGGGAGAAGGAGGCTATTAGTTGGCTTATTGCCTTATGTTCAGTGGTAGAGCCTTATCTTTGAAAGATTTAGCAGTGTTGAAAGAGCACACTCACTCAGTGTAGCAGCCACTGTTACTTATGGGTCTTTTCCAGCAGCATCCTCCTTCCCCTCCCCTCTCTATGGATTTCTGTATAAGTGGAGAAGGAAGCATATTTCTTTAATAATATATATTACAAAGTTTCTTATATTCACCTGTACTGGTCCTTTATGAAAAGTTGTTTTATAAATGGAGACATGCTTTATTCTATGTTTTTGGTTAAAAAATTTCAAGGGTCAGAGCTAAAAGGACTTGGGTATTTCCATTGCTTTTGAAGACCAAAACAACTCAAAGTTATATAGATGGTAATGGGTTATCAAAGGTACTGTATTTACAAGAATCCATAATCCATAAACTACTTTATGTATTGAATGTTTAGAAGGAAATTGATGAGAGTTTCGTTCTTTGTATATGTGTATTATTGTAGAACAGCAGTTTAGGAGATATGTGTTACAATTGCACTATATTCACTCCATCTCTCTTCTTACAGCTTGGGGGTATTATAATAGAGATTGCAAGTAACATCATGTCAGTAAAAGACCACATCTTGTGGATGGCACAGAATGAAGCCAAAGCCTGCACCCGAATAGTGCATTGTGTGGAGCAGATATCAGGGTTTGCATTGGACAGTAAAACACAAGTCTTGTCAAAGGTGAGCATCAAGCTGGGATCTCTCACAATAGTAACCATGGATAGTGTATTTGCTGTAGTAGATAGCATTGTACCTTATAACTGCAGTAAGACCATAGATAACATTTCTACCTCAGTGCTTTTACTCTGCGCTCTTCGTTTTATTTCTCTTACATTGCAAGTTACTCTATCCTAGAGAGGACACTGTCAGAGATGCTGTCTGATGGCTTATACTCTAGCCCTTATCTCTGCATTCCTAAAAGCTCAATAAAGGGAGCCTGTCACCAGGGTGAAGCATTTACAACCAGAAACATAGCTAGATAGGTTAGTCTCACCTGCATGTAACACCATGAAAATTTGTGGGTGGCTCTGTTGCTCCAGACTACTCATTTGCATATTGTGAAATAAATAAATATCTTTGCAATGGAAGCGTGGATTTTCATGAGAAGGTTTTACATTCAGGTAAGGCTAACTTCTATAGCTGCGTCGCTGGTTCAATATGCTTCACCCTAGTGACAGATTCTTTTAATGAGCTGTCAAGAATGCAGGACTATAGAATAAGCCATCAGAAAACATCTCTGACAGTATCCTCTCTGGGACAGAGCAGACAGCATCTCTGACAGTATCCTCTGGGACAGAGCAGACAGCATCTCTGACAGTATCCTCTGGGACAGAGCAGACAGCATCTCTGACAGTATCCTCTGGGACAGAGCAGACAGCATCTCTGACAGTATCCTCTCTGTGACAGAGCAGACAGCATCTCTGACAGTATCCTCTCTGGGACAGAGCAGACAGCATCTCTGACAGTATCCTCTGGGACAGAGCAGACAGCATCTCTGACAGTATCCTCTGGGACAGAGCAGACAGCATCTCTGACAGAATCCTCTCTGGGACAGAGCAGACAGCATCTCTGACAGTATCCTCTCTGTGACAGAGCAGACCGCATCTCTGACAGTATCCTCTCTGGGACAGAGCAGACAGCATCTCTGACAGTATCCTCTGTAGGACAGAGCAGACAGCATCTCTGACAGTATCCTCTCTGGGACAGAGCAGACAGCATCTCTGACAGTATCCTCTGTAGGACAGAGCAGACAGCATCTCTGACAGTATCCTCTGTAGGACAGAGCAGACAGCATCTCTGACAGTATCCTCTGTAGGACAGAGCAGACAGCATCTCTGACAGTATCCTCTGGGACAGAGCAGACAGCATCTCTGACGGTATCCTCTGTGGGACAGAGCAGACAGCATCTCTGACGGTATCCTCTGTAGGACAGAGCAGACAGCATCTCTGACGGTATCCTCTGTAGGACAGAGCAGACAGCATCTCTGACAGTATCCTCTGTGGGACAGAGCAGACAGCATCTCTGACAGTATCCTCTGTGGGACAGAGCAGACAGCATCTCTGACAGTATCCTCTGTGGGACAGAGCAGACAGCATCTCTGACAGTATCCTCTGTGGGACAGAGCAGACAGCATCTCTGACAGTATCCTCTGTGGGACAGAGCAGACAGCATCTCTGACAGTATCCTCTGTGGGACAGAGCAGACAGCATCTCTGACAGTATCCTCTGTGGGACAGAGCAGACAGCATCTCTGACAGTATCCTCTGTGGGACAGAGCAGACAGCATCTCTGACAGTATCCTCTGTGGGACAGAGCAGACAGCATCCTGACAGACCTCTGTGGGACAGAGCAGACAGCATCTCTGACAGTATCCTCTGTGGGACAGAGCAGACAGCATCTCTGACAGTATCCTCTGTAGGACAGAGCAGACAGCATCTCTGACAGTATCCTCTCTGGGACAGAGCAGACAGCATCTCTGACAGTATCCTCTGTAGGACAGAGCAGACAGCATCTCTGACAGTATCCTCTGTAGGACAGAGCAGACAGCATCTCTGACGGTATCCTCTGTAGGACAGAGCAGACAGCATCTCTGACAGTATCCTCTGTAGGACAGAGCAGACAGCATCTCTGACAGTATCCTCTGTAGGACAGAGCAGACAGCATCTCTGACTGTATCCTCTGTGGGACAGAGCAGACAGCATCTCTGACAGTATCCTCTGTAGGACAGAGCAGACAGCATCTCTGACGGTATCCTCTGTAGGACAGAGCAGACAGCATCTCTGACAGTATCCTCTGTGGGACAGAGCAGACAGCATCTCTGACAGTATCCTCTGTAGGACAGAGCAGCCTTCAATGTATGAGAAAAAAAAATGAAGGGTGCAGAGTAAAAATTATTGAGAATTTTGTCCTTATCCTAACACCAGTTTTCTGGAAAAAAATTTCAGAACTCTACGTCAGCAAAATGTATCAAGGTGTCTCTAGCCTTTAGGTTATGCCCCTAAAATATATTTTCAACAAACACATATGGATGTAATGTGAAGATGTCCACAAGCATTTAGTTATGTAGCGATGGACAAGGAAAGCTGAAAGTCACGGCATATATTCTTTCTACACATCATACAATAAATGTTTTCCAGCTTCGACAATAACTTGGCTGACCTCAACTTTCAGCAAAGTCGTCTAACTGATGCTTGCTATCAATTAACCTGGTAATTGGGCTATAATGGTATGTAACTTGCCTCTAAAGTGTTTTCACATCATAATACTACAGAGAGTCATTTGCGTGTATGGTTTTGATTATGATAAAAGAGGGCAGAGCTAGCCAAGCAGAGGATATGCTTAGCTGTGTTTCTCAACTTCATCTCTACAATGATAAAATGAAAACCCTGGATCTGTGAGCTGCTGGCATACATTAGCCCCGTAGAAAGCCGCGGCGTCCAATACAAGTGTTGACTTCTCATTCCCGTCCATTGGAGTCTCCTTAACCTTCTGGTTTGCATTAAACTCTCATTTCTCGCATACACCCAATGATTCATAGATTAAATATTTACTTTATGTTTCACACTATACATAGGAATATGGCACGTAAGGTTCTCAAAAGGATGAAAGTAACAAATGCCAATGGAAAACAGTGAAATGAACTTGTTTTCAGGAATGTCTGGTTTACAGTAGGCAGGAAAACCATCAGCGTAACTGCCAGGGGAGCAAACATGGCAGCTACTATGGGGTCCAACATCTAAGGGGGACAGTTTCCACTCTAGATATTAGGTGCAGTTAGTTATGACTAGGAAAAATGAAGAGGCATAGAAAATTTATTGCATCCCTATTTATTTAAATATGGAGCACCTTGGTTATCCCTTCTTTATTCCTTCTATATCATATGTTCAATGTACAGTAACTGCATGTGACATGACTGTGTGCATTATACAGTACCTGCTTTATTATCCCTCTACTGTGACATCACTATTAGAAATGAGCGAATTTCTCAAAAATTCGATTTGGCAGCTCTGCCGAATTTCCCAAAACAATTCGCTTCGATCCAAATTACTTCGCGGAAGATCACGTTAAAAACAGCTATTTTCCTGGCTGCAGAGAGCCCGGGGATATGGGGATATGCATTTTAAACTAAGGACACGTTGCAATAGCCTTTAGAAAGGCTATTCTACTCCTACCTTTGCCGTTGCATCACGCCCCCTGCGATGTTCTGGTCCACCGGACATGCACAGAACCGCTTGGAATAGAATCAAGATGGCCGCCGGACATGCGCAGAAACTGTCTGGTATGGGATATAATCGAGATGGCTGCCGGACATGCGGAGAGCCACTCGGAATAGAATCAAGATGGCCACCAGACATGCGCAGAGCTGCTTGTATAGCAATAGGATAAAGATGGCCGCCACGAGCGACTCTACGCATGTCCGGTGGCCATCTTCATTCTATTCCTTGCAGCTCTGTGCATGCCCGGCGGCCATTTTGATTCTGTTACTACACGAGCTAGAAGGACCAGGACATTGCAGGGGGAGTGATGCAACGGCAATGGTAGGATTAGAATAGCCTTTCTAAAGGCTATTCCGACGTGTCCTTAGTTTAAAATGCGATTTGATACCACGAAGCGTGAGAAGATACGGATTCCATGCGAATCGAAGATTTCCTGAAATTCGTATCGAATTCCACTTTGTCAGCTTCGATTCGCTCATCTCTAATCACTATGTGCTGTGACATCAATGTGTGTATTATCCCTGTATTTCTGTACTGTGACATCACTGTCTTTTTATTATCCTTCTAATGTGGCATTACTATGTTTATTGTCCCTGCACTGTCATGCCTGTGTATATTATCCCTGTACTGTGACATCACTGTGTTTATTTTCTCTGTCCTGTGACATCACTGTCTTTATTATCCTTGTACTGTGATATCTGTGTATTTATTATCCTTGCACCATGACAGTGTTTTGTTTATTATTCCTGTTCTGTGACATCACTGTGATTATTTTCTGAACTTGTTGATCATAGATGGGGGAAGCTAATTCAGGTTTTGCTATTTTCTCTACATTTAATACAGTGAATTCTTTTACCCCATTTGCACCCGTATCATCCATGCCATCTTTTCTCCTCTCCTGGTTGACTTTGTATTTTTTTCTTTCAAGCACTGCAGGGGGGCAAAAACATTTAGAAAAGAAAGCCAACAAAAGTGGCCTATTGCATGCATCTGGCAGTGAATGTGTTAATAGGTACACTTTGTCATTTGGAATGATACTAGAGAATAGTGTGTGCTTTATTAATTTGGAGGGAAGGTAATTAGTCAGGTAAAGTATTTGTTTGGCCGCCCTGAAGCAGGTTGTGCAGCACCAGATGTCCATGTTGCTTTCCCTAAATAAGGTAATTTTTGTGTGTTGATTTCTTAAACTCTTTGGCAATTGACCAGCCCGATGTGTTTTGACAGGTTTCCCTTAATATCGCACTGGAGGCTGTCCTAATCAAACCAGCAAGCTTTATTGGCATGACTTGCGTTGCCTACCAGAGAACATCTGCCCATTCGGAGAGATCATTGATCCATGGTAATGAGGACGTAGATTCAGAGAATATTCCGAACCACAATTTAATTTTAAAGTGTACTTCTGGCAGTCTGAACAGCTCCCTGGTAAATTTCTCAGCAAAAGTAAGTGTGCATTAAATGCAGATTATATTAAATTATGTTGATGTATAACTGGTAATAGTGATGAGAACGACAGCAAGTCGCCGAACTCTAAATTGCTGTTAGTATGAGACGAAATATCAATAACATGGTGAGCTAAACATCCTTTATGCAATTGAGATGTGCCCCTGAAATTAACAAACCGTTCCTTGTGGCACCTTGGTCACACCACCATAACTGTCTTAAATCTATGCCTTTTCCTTGAACTTTAAGGGAGTGTGTCACCAGAAGCCAGTATATCACCCCAGCCCTGCAGATAGATAGGTTAGTGTCACCAGATCCAGTATATCACCCCAGCCCTGCAGATAGATAGGTTAGTGTCACCAGAGCCCAGTATATCAATCCAGCCCTGCAGATAGATAGGTTAGTGTCACCAGAGCCCAGTACATCACCCCAGCCCTGCAGATAGGTTAGTGTCACCAGAACCAGCATATCACCCCAGTCCTGCAGATAGATAGGTTAGTGTCACCAGAGCCCAGTATATCAATCCAGCCCTGCACATAGATAGGTTAGTGTCACCAGAAGCCAGTATATCAACCCAGCCCTGCAGATAGATAGGTTAGTGTCACCAGAAGCCAGTATATCACCCCAGCCCTGCAGATAGATAGGTTAGTGTCACCAGATCCAGTATATCACCCCAGCCCTGCAGATAGATAGGTTAGTGTCACCAGAGCCCAGTATATCAATCCAGCCCTGCAGATAGATAGGTTAGTGTCACCAGAGCCCAGTATATCAATCCAGCCCTGCAGATAGATAGGTTAGTGTCACCAGAGCCCAGTATATCAATCCAGCCCTGCAGATAGATAGGTTAGTGTCACCAGAAGCCAGTATATCAACCCAGCCCTGCAGATAGATAGGTTAGTGTCACCAGAAGCCAGTTCAATCCAGCCCTGCAGAGTAGGTAGGGTCACCAGAGCCCAGTATATCATCCCAGCCCTGCAGATAGATAGGTTAGTGTCACCAGAAGCCAGTATATTAACCCAGATAATGTACATCCCGATCAATTGGGCAACAAAGTTGCTTATACGTGAATGATGCCTTAGAAAGACATTGCATGAAGTAAAGTTATCTTGGTGGTTTTGTCTTATTGGAATCTCCAATTGACATCAATAGGGTTATGCTGTATGGAAAACATTCTTTAGCTTTTTGTTCTATGAACAGGTTGGGCTTGACTGATGGACTTTCAACTGGGTTATCATCTATCATCCAAAGAGAACCTTCTTCTAAGCCAACTTAGTTTCACTAACAGGTTATTAGAACTGTGGAAATGCCCTTTATGGATCGGTTGGAGCATAAGACTGAAGTCTGGCCAGTTGGGTTCTTCATTTCATATATTAGCAATATCTAATATGAGAATTATCAAAGTGTTCCTCAAGAGTGGTCACCAGGACATAGTGAGACTATCAGTGACCTCGTCTATAGTGTAAGAATGGGAGTCTCATCAAATAGATTTACACTCCGAGAGAATATTTGATCATGGAATTTCAATGTCTATTAAAGGGGTATTTTCATCAGGCCAAGATGAAAACACCTGCATCTCCAACCACCTAAGATACTTAAAGAGGTTGTTTGGGCAAAAAAAAATCTTTTTAAAATAGTCCGGGGGAGGTGAAAGGAAAAAAAAAAGAAAAAAAATTATAATCACCTGTCCCTGGTGCTCCAGAGTCCTCCCAGCACAGTCCGGTCCTTCTGCTGTGCTGTCTTCTCAAGGTGAAGCTGCTCACCGGCTGTGACATCCCGGATCCCTTCCTCAGCGGTCATATGACAGGTAGTGACGTCACGTGCCCTTTGCTGAGGCCGCTGAGTGCCCTCAGCAGTGACATGTGGCCAGTGACAAGACAATGGATTGAGAGGGCCGGACTACACTGGGAGGCAGCGGAGCACCAGGGAAAGGTGAGTATGAGCCTGAGCCTGACATCTGATTCCCAGCTCATGGCCTTATTTTCTTTTAGTTCGTTATTCCTAAAAATATATACATTCACAAATATCAACTGCAAAAAAACCCAATAAATTAGATATAAATAATCAACTCATACCATAGTACGTATCAATATATCTCCTCTTCCAATAACCATCACCGTACAATCCATATATGTCCACTTGTATGCTCGAAACAAAAATAGGGGAAAAAAATGGCCTTATACCATTATTGCCCCATGCATAAACCATATTTAGTTCCAGCTACAGAATTGACCTGAAGGATCAGGAAGACCCTCAGGAAAACATTTCAAGATCTAGTTGGAAAAGTCTTCAAAAAACCCTTTAACTCACATAATGAGATCTCAAAACTTGAGTGAAGTAAATTCCTCTTATAGACGTCTCCTCCTGAAAAATAAATTAGGTCACAACAACTTTCTAGCTACACCCTGACCCTAATCACTTCATTATTTTTAGGAGGTTTTTGTACTCTCATATTCAATATTATCTCTATGGAAAGCGAACCCTTTTCATTTTCCATTCTCAGCTTTCCCTGCTTTAACATGCACAGGCTATAATTAGGATGAGTCAGTAGCTAATGAAGTCTAGCATCATTTCTGACGGGCTTGACAAATGTTCCACTCCACTTATACAAATGCCAAACCCGCCAGTTCCCTCCAGCTTATGATGGTACCTGTGCCAATGAAAATACGCAAATTAACAAGTTCGTAGTAGTAAAAGCAAACAAATTGGCAAGGAGCAACGAGTTTCTCATTGTACTATGACTTCATGCAAATAATTATCATTTATTCGGATATAGAAGAGCTGAGATTGTCTTTGAATAGACCAATGTGTAAAAAACTGAAATCTGCTTTATACATTGAGGAGAATTTTTTTAGAACCAGGGCACTGTGTGTTAGTGTTTTCAGGGCCAAAAATATTTGTGACCTATCCGAAGGATAGCTCAGATTGGTGGGGGTCTGACACTCAACTGATACACAGAGAATGGAGCAGGAAGCAGACAGCGCTGTTCTCTGTGTAGTGGCCAAACTGAGTCACTGCAGTTTAGTTTCCATTCAGTTGATTGGAAGCTGATCTGTAACTACCTGTTCTGGCCACTACACAGAGAACGGCGCTGTCTGCCTCTTGTTTCATTCTCTGTGTATCAGTTGCTGAGAACCACTGCTGTGTCAGACCCCCACCAGTCTGATATCATCAATAATTTTTGCCTGGAAAACCTGTATGATATTGTACGCGCCTGCATAAGCGCCTAAATGATTAAGGCTGCTGCGTTCGGTGACCATTTTGGGATTGTGTACCCCATTCCACTTGAAAAATGTGGAAAGAAAAGTCCTGCAAGTAGAACTTCTCTCAACATTTTTCAGCCGGAAACCTGGCGGACCCCATTAAGTCCAGGGGTTTCCGCGGATAACCGCTGTAAGTGGATTGGGTTTCTGTTTTTTTAGTCCCCAAGCAGACCCGAAGAACAGAAACCTCAACGCTAGTGTGAACCTAGTATAAGTCTCTTATTAATTCTGGAACATCATGGGATATCCCTTGTGCTAGTTTTTTTGGTGCAACTTATAGCAAATATGTTGTGTTAGGGGGGCCCAGCTCACCTTGATCCCCATTCCACTCCACTCCCTTTTTTGAAAAGTTGCAAGCTAGTTGGAAAATGGACAATGGAGCTCATTTATGGTACAAATGATTATGCACCAAAAAATTACCACTTTTATAGCAGGACATTGGTGTGAAAAGTTTGATAAATTCTCCTTAAAGTATATTATTTTCTCTTCGTACTGAAAATTGATATAAGGAACGTTCTCTGCATTGAGCCATTGGGGTCATTTCATCACCATATGTACGTCAGTGAGGCTCCTCTGTATTTGTCTTTATCAGTAAAATGTCTACACAATCTATTAGAACACTATGACATCGATCGGAGTCAGTGTAGTAAGACGGGTTGCAGGGGAAATGTAATAATAAAGCCAAAAGCCATCTGTTATAAAACATTAATGGAGAAGAGCTGTATCCTCTCATGAAAACTGCTGATTCTGGTGTCATTTTAAGTAGAAAGCCCTGTAGTTTGGGAAGTTGTATGATAAACACAGCCCCACGAATATCTCACCGGTCAGTGATTTCTCAAGACCTTTCGCTGCCTTATTCTGCTGAGAATACAGTAGAGAGTTCATGTTTCTCATCATAGCTCTGGAAGGTGAATTGGATTTCCAGCAACTCTATTGATCAGAAGAAAACATGATTTTGATATTTAGACTGTTGTATGTATTTGGTTCTTACTTGCATATTAGTTGTCTTTGCTGCTGACGTTTTAGTTGGTATAGATGTAGACTTTAAGGGATACCTGGGTTTTCATCAAATGTTGAAACATTTGCAAGATCTTACCGGTAAATCTGTTCTCTGACTGTATAAGCCTTCATACATGGAATCCTATCAGTTTTTCCGCTGCTAATAACCCATGGCTGCAGCAAATTTTGCATTTCTTTCTGAGGCAGGGGATGTATACAATACAGATCAGGCAACCTCTCTCCCTCATCCGTTATTATTACTATGGGTTTCTTTAAATATAATTCTGTGGGACGTAACTCTAAAATAGCAAACTACACGAGAAAAACCCAAGTGATCATATTATAGAAGATCCTGGGATATTGGACTCCAAATCCAGATTCTGATGCAGCTAGAAAGATCCCCGACAGAGAAAAAGAGAAAAGCTTCTTACTGTCTATGACTAACATCCGATCAGCAATAACACAAGCAGCTAGTCAGAAGTAGACAGAATCTCCTTAAACTCACTGTAAGAAGCTGCGGACTCCTCTCTGAGCAGTGTACAAGTAGGTAGGACAGTTCAGCAGATTTGTGTATAAACATAAAGAGGCAGTGAAGCGAGACCTGCCCCTTCATGTCCTGTGTCCCATCTTGAGCCTGTTTGGATTCTAAAGACAGATCGTCCCTAGTAACAAGGAATGAACAGCAAGCCTTTACAAAGATTTTTAGACAGGTAACGGCAACATTTTTAAATAATGTGCATTACACTTTTGTCCAGAATCATGTGATCTGTTAACAAAGTTGCAGAAAAGTTAGTGACCATTTAAGTTGACACTTAGCATAGTAGCAACACTGTGGCACAGAACTTTAACTTGACCTTTTCAATGGCTTTTGCTGTGATCTGTGATAAGATCATACTGTCAAGTTAAACTTTGCTACAGATATGCCCTTCCTTACCTGTCCTTTAGGTGGGACATGGAATATGTAGCAAATTTTAAGTGGCTTATCTCAAAACATGATGATTTTGTGATAATTCATCACAAAGTGATAGACACAACTAGGATAATGAATATATGTGTTGCCACACTGAGTCACATAGCCGGTTTGACTTTGGGCTATTCCTGAGGTCTATGTTTAACTTGGCTTCTGGTTTTCACTCTGTACTACTTCTACAGCAATCTGGTCTTTGCTGCTGGGGGTCACCAGGTTGCTAATTCCAGGAGTAGTCCTCGATGAGGTGACAGCTAGATCATTAACAAACCAGCTTGTAACAAACCAGTTTTTCTCTGCCTTTTGTCCTTTTACTCTCACTAGTGGGTGAGCATTACCAATATTCACTAGAGGAATCTTGCAATGTTTGCCCATCACTGTAACAGTTGATCCAGACAGGTCGAGAGAAACCAATGCACGGCACTGATGGAACAGGTAAGAGAGTAGTCAAAGTACAAGCTGAGGCCAGGACAGGCAGACTACATGCAAAACAATTATCCAGGTAGAAGTCAAACATGGACAGACAGGTAGCATGAAGAAAACAATGACAGAACCTTGGATTAGACAAATATGTAGTCAAGACAATGGTTGATGTCAACAAAGGTACTCAAACACAAGACTTATGTAACCTTGTAGGATGCTAGCAGACTTCCTAGTGGAGGAAGGAGCCATAGATAGCTCCCCAGGTGCAGGGGATTGGTTGGGAGCACATGGCAAATTTACTGGCTCTTAAAGGGCCAGCATTCCCTCCAGCCCACTGCCAGGAGAATAGTGTAGCAGGCAGTTAGCACTACAGTTTTGTGATATTGTGTTGTTGGGTTCCTGAGAAATTGGAGTCAATCTTTAGAGATTGGTTTAGGGTGGCTATATCTATGTATTATAGGGATTGTTTAATTAAAAATATGCTACACCTGTCCACAGGTTGTATGCGGTATTACAGCTGAACCCCATTCACCTCAGTAGAGGCATCCGTCACACACAGGGTCCCATTCTAAAACATACATTTTTAACTGAATACTATTGTATTTAATAACATAGTCTATTGCCCTACTCCATACATTTTATTTTCATTACTCTGATATATATTGGCCAGATGGTGGCCAAAACTATATGGACATGTTTGGAGCTTTCCTAAAGTACAAGCTAAACAAACATCATTCACAAACATGATGTGAACATAGCCTAAGTTTAAAGGGGTTATACCAATGTTTGAAGTTATTCCCTATTAAAAGCATAGCGGATAACTTCATAATCTGTGTGGGTCTAACTTCTGGGACCCTCACCGATTCCAAGAATGTGGTCCAGCGCTCAATCCTGATGAAGTGGCAAGCCAAGCATGCCCCTTGCCACTCGACTCAACTATTTCTGGTCTCCCTTAGGTGCTCATTGGGCATATGCTCAGCTCCGTCAAGACTGGGAGAACCAGACTCCTGTTCTTGGGGTCATGAGGTCTCAGTAGTCGAACCCCCACCAAGTATGAAGTTATTCTCTATCCTTTTGATAGAGGATAACCCATTTAAGTTGCAAAATAACGTTCTTTCCATTTTGCTTCATTTTTGTTGGTAGGGCCATTCAGATCTTTGCTATGGGGTTCTAGAAATTTTTGTATACTCTTGGTGTAGTGTGTGTTTTTTTTTTTTTTTTTTTTTGCCCCTCAGAATCATGGTATATACCCTGTTATATAACAAGTTATACATTGTTACAAAAGTTAATCACAAGTTTTACTGTAGAAACAAATAAGATGGTAGACTTATCTCTTACTAGCCGGAGAAGCAGCTGTGTCTCCAGTATTATTGTCAAGATATTAGCAGGGCTCAGCCGTCCATGTCTATTCTTAGATTGCATCCATAGCATCCTTCCCGATACACCCATCACTGACGTTTCATGGCCTAGTGAGTACGAGCTGGAAGAGTCAGACTAATGTGGTAAACAATGTTTATATTTTATGGCCATGAAATCTACAAAACTAAGTGATGCTCATGAACAATTCATGACACCTGCTTCGAAAGGAAACAATGAAAGATCTGAAAACTTGAAAACCCGAATTTTATTATTCATGAATATGATTCCATCCTCAGCATTGTGTCATATTACTCTTACCAGCATTGTACTCCTGTTTATTAATACCTAGGAGCCAGGGATGACTGTGGTTTCAATGAGAAGCCGTCAGAATTCACATCTACTGACAGGTCTATAAGAATCACCCTCTTAAGTTACAGCTGCAGAGAACCAGAGGAGGTCTTTTCACATCCATACGTATTAGCTGAGTTGAAGAACAGTAGGTATTGCGAGCCAGAGTCCACATTGTGTCTTACATATGGTTGACGTTAACACATTCCCTGAGTTTGTCATCTGGTTTCACTCATTGTGATCTCACAGTGTGTTTATCTACAGTCCTATAGAAAACCGATCATGATGTGAAAAAGAAACTGTTCAGTAACAATGTTTGCTTTCCATATCTGAATATAGATCTTAATATATGGGCTAGAGATCCACTTGTGGCCGTGTGACATAAGATTGCAATGTCGGAATACAACATCACACATAATGATAATCAATATAGTCATGTTGTGACACATAAGTTGCCGTGACCAAGACACAAGTCATAAGAAATCACATTCACTAGGTGCAACTGGCAGTACAACGTTTGCAATCTTAAAGTTATGGGGTCAAAAATCGCCAGGTACCCCTAACCCACTTTTAGGGGTAATAAAATGAATATATTTAATATATAAAATGAATAGTGAAAAATATTGCAGATTGCAACAAATTGTTTATAAATATTGACATTTTAGGGGGTGTTCACACTACCAATGGTGACCGTCAGTAGTGTCCGTTGCTATTGTCCATTACAAGATTTTAGCAATGGACACTAACAGAACCGTCACACATCCGATAAAATTTCCATTCATTTCAATGGGATTTTCTGTGGTGTCTATTATACACCCAACCCGTCACATGCCTGTTTTTCTTCACAGACAAAAAATCCTACATGCAGGACTTGTCCGTTAAAAAAACGGTTTCATGACGGATGTCAAGCGTCCGTTATCTCTTGACATTAAAGTTTATGAGTAACGGACGGGCGTCTGTTATAATGTCCATTACTGTCAGGTTTTTTTCGGCGCATGCTCAGAAAGCAGAATAAAAAAAAAAAAAACTGTATAAAAACACACTAACTGATGCGAATGTGTCCATTAAATGGATCAGTTAAAAAAAAAATGGACACATTAACATCAGTTAGTGTCCGGTAATGTCAGTTATGATAGGTGTCCGTTTTTTTGGTTTTTTTTAACAGACAATATCATAACGGATATCCAACGGTAGTGTGAACCCAGCCTTAGTGTATATCGTTTAATTTTTTTCACTAGGTCTGTTCCTAGCCAATGACAAAAAAAAAAAGCACAAATTCTGTGATTTTTTTTTTTTTTTTTTTATTCCGAATTTCTTAATCTTGACATATTGACAGGTAAAATGACAAATTGTAGAAGGTTTGTTCTGCATTTCAGGAATGATGATCAGTATACTATTAGCGCCCTGGCTAGCGGAGCCTGTCACAGCTTACCAGCCCTCACACCAAATAATTGACCAGATTTACTAAGCCAAGCAAGTAGCATTTTTGTGTTGCTGCCATCCGCATCGCGTGCACCACATGGGCAAAGCTGCTCGCAAATCCCAGTAATTCTAGGGGATAAAAGGTTTAGAGTTAAGCAAACACAAATGATTACCTTGTGGTCAGTTATCTAGTATAGGAAGAGTTTAACTCAAACCATGCATTAACCAATGTATTATTTTATTACGTGTGACTACATTCTATGTATTTAGGATTTTTCATTTTTTTTTTCTATACAGTTTTTTTTTTCTATAATACTTTCTGCAGATGAGTAACATATCAATCCATGGTCTGCTCCTGCAACTTATCTCATGACTGCATATGCTCCATTTGGCTTTGAAGAGCAATAGGCCATGTAGAAATAATGCCAATGTTCACAGCTATTTTTTTTTTATCCTTTGTATAAGTCTCTATGTAAATACCTGCTACATAATGCCTGCCGAGCTTATGAATTTAACATATTCAACATCTTTACATGGTGCTGGCCTCCGGATATTCCGTAGTCATGGATCAATATTTGGAGTGTGTATTAAAAGGGTACCTCCAATTATAAAAAAAAAAAAAATCTCATGAATGAATAGTACAGGTGCATATAAGAAGTATTGTATAATATCTTAAGGAAATCTGTTTCCTTCTCCTTATCTACAGTCTGTTTGTTTACATAGAATTCTGATCTGTAGACACAGAACTCTATGGAGAGAAGAGGGTGAGAATGAAGCTGTTGAACTTTTGCCTCATTCTGTGCTAGAAGGGTTCCCTTGGCAAAATGTGACAGCTATAGTTATCATTGTGCCTTTTCCAGCAGCCAACTTCTCCCTCCTTGCTTCTTCATGGACCAAAATGTAAAAATAAGTCAGCCTAATAATCGGAGAAGGTAACATATTTCTTAAATAAGATATATGGTTTATATATAGGTTTCTTATACTCACCTGCACTATACATTTATTAAAAGTAGATTTGTAATTGGAGGTATGCTTTAAGTTAAAATGATGATCTACATTGGACACTTATCGTCCACTTTTGTTAGAAAGATCACTGCCTTAGGTTTCCCTACAGTGCCTCCAGAGGAGAACTGGAGTATTACACAGTCTGTGCTTGTAATACACACGCTTGCTGGATCCTTCAGAGTACGACACATGATTTATAGTATCTCTTTACTCTGGTTATAAGATAAGAGTCCTCTATAAGTTGTAGATCAGTGGGATTTTGACTGTTAGGACCCCTACCTATCACAAGAACAGAGGTTCTGTGGACAGAATGATGGCCGTGCACTCATGTTGCCACTCCATTTGCCACTTTGTCTTTATGGGACTACTGGAGGTAGCTGAGTACAGCACTCCCATAGAAGTGTTGGCCATGCATGTACACTTCCTCTTGGGTACCCTTTTCTCATCATTGCTGGGATTCCCTGCATTTGGACCTCCAGCAATCAGACACCTATCTGGGGATAGGGGATAAGTGTTAGTGAGAAACCACATAAAGCAGAAGACTGCTTCGACTGCACGTCAGGGTTTTTGTTTATGCGCCTTTGATCCATCTCCTTCTAAACATCATATTGTGATAGATCAATGATGGGTCTCCTTTATTTCTATAGAAATCTTTAAGATTTCGTCAGTTCCATGGGCGATCCTACAGTTTATTAGGTTGTATATGGATCAATCATATAATATGGAGTTATAGGGCATTCATGGAAGTCTACAGTAGATCGGTGTTACACTCAGTCGATTACAACAATGAAGAGATGGCTGTGCATTTCAGGAATAATGCATTTAGCAAATGACAGCAAGCGGAGCCCCACCAACATCTGATCACTACAGGCACTTTATTGTCCAGTAAGCCCCACCCTGACTCTGTCCATCCCTGTAGTCAGCTCCGCCCCCTTCCATCCAACAGCAAGGATCCCTACCAGCCTTGAAACAAATTAGGGTGTTAAGCCCTGTCCAAACGCCGCCTGGCCCCACTAGCTACCCCTACCTCCCCTTCATCAGCATAGAGAGGTGGTGGCCATCTTTTTTTGTTATCCCCGTAGAGGCAAAACAAGCTCCTACATCTCACTAATAGTAAGCAGGCAGCTCTCAGGGCTGGTACCCTGACATTTTTTATTTTTTTTTTTTGTTTTAATTCTTTGATCTATTCCTGGAGAGCCCCTTTAAGCCCCTTTAAACTCAGTCTGGCCAGTCAACAAACCACGCTCTGTCAAAGCTGAAGTGAGCGTAAAAAAAATTGGCAACGATGATGAACAACTCTTAATGTTACTTTTGCGCCAGTTTTGATAACTGCAAATACAATCGCGCTAGTCAACAAATGTTCTCCATATAAATTGATCACGCAGGACGTATTTTTGCTGGCAACATTGTGACACTAAAATTCCTCTTACAGTATATACAGATGTTTAATGGTAACAGCTGCCATCTTTCATTGATAATATGATACTGATATCTAGACATACTTATAGAACCCAAAGTGGGCCATTTTCCAACTTAACGTAATGCTCAATATTAGTGTAATATTTCACAAACATTTCACCCAAAAAATCTGCAAACAAAAGTTACTGTGCTGCCCTCTTCTGCCAAGTTGATAAAAAGTCACCTGTGTGTAAGATATAATCTCAATTTCCAAGTCACAAATTATAAATGCAAGAAAAAAATAACAAAACAATAATCTGCCTTTTAATCTCCTTATGTGCTGCGTCTGGGTGACTGATAATACTGTATGGTATACTGTATAACATTGGACACACAGACGTGACATACTGTATATTACACTGGGCACACAGATATGGTATACAGTATATGAACATTGGGCACACAGACATGACATACTGTATATTACACTGGGCACACATATGACATTCTGTATACTGTATATTACATTGGACACAGATACGGTATACAGTATATGAACATTGGGCACACAGATATGACATACTGTATATTACATTGGGCAGACAAATATGACATGCTGTATACTATGTCAATATGCTAATTAGACTCTCTACTGTCAGGTGGGAGGTGCCTTCATTTCTTTGAAGTTTGTTGCAAGCTTAGATACACTTAGTTACTGAAGGGACAAAAGCACATTCTGGATCCTCCCTGGGCAACAAAAGAGCTTATCCCACACCTACCACCATTCTAACACCTAGTGGGAATTTTCATCAGGAGTCCTAATTTACAATCATGCCACATTGTGCAGTGATACATAAGAGATACCCCCTAACCATCCCATAAACAGTGGGACAGTTACGGATCCCGGATTTCACGCTTCAACTAATCCCTGCAGATGGAGTTAAATAAAATGGTGGTCCGCTCCCCGCTTCACCTGTCTCTGCTCCCAAAAGCTGTGAAACAGGCAGGGGTAATGTAGGGATGTCACTGCCGCTCCCTGAAACTTCTGGCAGAAAAGAAAGAGAATTGGGGGATTGGGTGAAGTGAGTATTAGGGTGTTTTTTTTGTTTGTGCATTATTTTTTGATTACCACATGGAGGGGGACATTGTAATGTGGAGCCTACATGGAAGAGGACATTGTAATGTGGGGGCCACATGGAAGAGGACATTGTAATGTAGGGGCCACTTGGGGAAATTATAATGTGGGGATTACATTAAAGGGGAGATTATACTTTGGGGGCCACATGGAGGGAACATTATACTGTTGGTACCACAAGTAAAGGGACAATATAGTGTAAGATGGAAATTATAGTGTGGGAGCACAATTATGGGGTATTATTCTGGAGGCCATAATGAGGGGGGCAGTATGCTGTGGAGGCCCATGGAGGGGGGCATTATACTGTAGAGGCCAGAATAAGAGGGGGCATTATACTGTGGAGGCCCCTAAGTTATATGATACCAGGTCAGGACCATTAAAGGGTCATTTTACTGAATAGGAGCAAAAAGGGACTTGTGGGGGATTTTATCCCTCTTTCAGTTCTCTAAAAATTGTGAGGCATGCATAACACACAACTCTGCTAATCTGATATTCTGAAGAGTGAGAAAGCTGTATGACAAATGCTAAAAATTACTAAATTATGGGGTAAATGCCCTTTAAATACGATGCAGATTTACATGATTTCACAAATGCAAATCACTGATCAGACGCAGTGTCCAGCTGGTTGCAGAGAGAGAATTTTCAGTCTCTTTCCTCCTACACATAGTCATAAATAGCTCCATTGTCCGCAGCCTGGTAATTATTGCAGCACTTTATATTTTCCATTGTGAGAACGTTACAGATGTGTGAAACAGCGATGGATGTCGGGTCCCTGCAGCCGCGGGTGTATGTGAGGGCTCTGTCTATAGCTGCACACATCCACATGCCAGGGTATAATCTGTAGCAGACCTTCTCTGCACGGACGGGGTAAACATTCGGGTTGCCAGATCCATTTTTTAATACTGCCAAATCAGTTGATAAATGATTTTAAGTGTCTGATCCAGTGTGTATAACGTGTGGAGATGGTGCCAACTCCGGCACTAGATTTGCTCTTTTTAGGGGATTTTATTTTTGAAATTTGACATTTTCACATTATTTTTTCTGTAGCATATAGGATTTAAAGTTATTTTAAAGAAGATCCGGTACCTCCCCTGACATCACTGTTTTAGTAAATAAGTGTATTCCCCCATAAAATGGCAGTTCTGGAACATCTTTTTCTAGAACATCTCTACATTGTGCTATTCCTTGATTGTTCCTCTTGGACTGACATTGTCTATTCAGTATCAGACTGTGTAATTTCCATGAAGAATAACAGAGGGACAGTATAATGTAACCGCTACTCCGAACACCATCCTGCTTCTCTCAGTCCAACAATATAGTCTTTCAACTAGGCAACATGTCTTTAGTGCGTAGAGGCATATCTAGTAGTCAACGATTTCTCTCCAAAAGGTACACTGACTAAAAGTAACCTCTGAGAGCTTGTATATAGGGCAGCGAGGGAAGGCTTTTTGCCCTCTATTGTGTCTGATATATCATCACACAGTGTGCACTATGGAGCGCCATATATCATCTCTATTTCTATTTAATTGGGGGGGGGGACATTTATTATTCTATCTATGATTGTTTTACAGTGTAGATGGTTAATAATGTGGTGACCATTTGTCACAAGATCCTTTCTTGCATCAAAAGTTTGCCACATCCTTTGTTCTGTGTCTTTCTAGCCATTTTCCAAAAATGTGGGCGGAGCGGGTGAGCCATGGTGGGGTTGCCTCCATCTGGCATGTTTGTTGTAGTTTCCTCCAATTTTGTGGTGTGAATTATAACGGAAATCTACACCAGCTCCTAACTGGCCTAGATCCCCATTCAGACTCGCGTGCCTGGGTCTGATTAAGGGGCCGGAGCTTCTTGATAAATCAGTCGTGCCTTGCACCAGTCAGAGCATTTATGTGAAATGCCAGTCTTAATAAATCTGCCCCATTGTGCTTCTATAAGTCACTGCTCTTTTAGGGCAGATTTGCTAATACTTTCTAAATGTTAGACAGTACAAACTTAGACTAGACCAACCGTGTACCAAATGGTTTAGAACCAGATTCGTCCTGAAATTTCCAAAAGTTTTTAGGGTTCGTCACCAACGAAACAATATAAGTGGAGGCCCAGGAGAGGTGATGGAAAATAACAATCACTTATACTTACCTTGCCTCTACTCTGCTGGGTGTCCATTGGTTTCTTGGCTTCATCTTCAGACCTCTTCCAGCCTCTGGCTGATGTCGTGTGTCTCGGGGTCACCCCTGAGGCCTGTGATTGGGCCGACGCGTGTGACATCAGCCAGAAGAGGATGCAGGGAGGCTGTCGGATACTGCAAAGATGCCCAGGAAATGTGAAGGTAGTTGAGCATAACTGTTTGTTATTTTTCCTCACCTCCCCTGGGTCTCCACCTATCATACTCTGGGACCTGAGGAGACCCAGAGTATAATAATAGCACTTTTGGCTCTATCGGAACAAGTTCGGTGCAAAATGAATTAGAGGACCGAACCTCACGAATATTTGTTGAAATGATTCTTGCGAGTTTCACTCATCTCTAGACTTATTTATCAAAGTTATCAGATTGTCTAGTCTGACTTTACTTTGGCTTCGTTTACACCAGAAATATATACCAAATTTTGGTGCGTTTTCGACACAACTTAAGTCACACCCTCTCCCCAAGAAACCACGCCCCCTTTCACAAAGCCACGGCCCTTTTCATACCAGTTGTAAAAGTGTCTAACATACATGAGAAATGCATTGCAAGACTTGTTACACAGTTTTTGGTGCAAATTATGCCAGAATTCTGGGGCATTTTGCATGATAAATCTCACCTTATGGCTCCATAATATTTTGTTCAATGAAGTTTAAGAAAATCATCTACATCCATGTGTAAAGTCATGAAGATACAAGAATTCTGTGAGCACTGTTGGTCTGTCTGGCCACAAGTACAGCCATATGCATGACTCCCTATGCACGTATAGTACATTACATGGTTTTGTGGTGTCCAAGTCACTCTTGTCTACCCCAGGCTCACAGCTTGTGTGACCACAAATACTGCCATGTGCATGACTTTAGATATATATATATATATATATATCATATCAGCACGCTCCGGTGTCCAAGTCTCTCTGTCTACCCCAGGCTCACAGATTGTGTGACCACAAGTACTGCCATGTGCATGACTCCATATATATATAACATTATATCAGCACGCTCCGGTGTCCAAGTCTCTCTGTCTACCCCAGGCTCACAGATTGTGTGACCACAAGTACTGCCATGTGCATGACTCCATATATATATAACATTATATCAGCACGCTCCGGTGTCCAAGTCTCTCTGTCTACCCCAGGCTCACAGATTGTGTGACCACAAGTACTGCCATGTGCATGACTCCATATATATATAACATTATATCAGCACGCTCCGGTGTCCAAGTCTCTCTGTCTACCCCAGGCTCACAGATTGTGTGACCACAAGTACAGCCATGTGCATGACTCCATATGCATGTATAGTGCATGATATCAGCACGCTCCGGTGTCCAAGTCACTCTCAGTCTACCCCCGGCTCACAGCTTGTAAATGAAATACTTGGACTGAGCTCGGTTCTGTATTTGCTTTCCTATGAATCCTAGTCTAAAAGAGAGGTGAAACCTAATAACATGATGTATTACAGATGGTAGAAGAAAATACATGTTGAGTAAAATATTAAGCGATGAAATTGTAAGTAATTGTCCATGGCGCATCTTACAGACAAGAAAGTTAATGCTGCGAGTTGGTAACAATGTACGCTGCTATTATTACGAGACGGTAATTGCGGGCCGATAATTATCCACATCGGTTCTGTCTTTTGGAAACTTTGAGAATATTCTATTTTCCAAGTCTCCAGTTGACCTTATCAAATGCTTAGATTGTAATTACAGCCTTGGAGAGTGAAAATATTTCTTTTCTCATCACAGAAATTCTATTGAATGCATTAAGTAATTAAATGTTTCAGCCTCATCCCTTGGATCGGAGATGGGCGCTACTTTTCACAGTAGGTGTAAATCAAAATAAAGGAGATTTGTAGCCAGGAGAAATGGATTCTGTTTTTTATTAGATAATATCTCATTATGGCTGATGGTTCCCGCCGCCCATGCAATGTATATGTACTGTAAAGTCATGGTATAAACACTTCGTTGGTGGCTAAGAGTGATCATTAGAGGGCTTATCCAGGAATTCGACAAAGCCAAGGTTTGCGTTGTGACTACCATTGTCCATTCGGTCTTCCATTGTACCCTTATAGCTGGATGTCCTGCACCCCATGTGACTGTTTAGACCATTCAGTGGCCGCTGGTATGGAACTGATGATGCATGTGGGTAATGTCGCTGAGGTCACTAATTTGTCTCAGAGGTCACATTGGGCTCAGGACTTCTGACTTTCTCCGTTACCAGGAGAGTGCCTCCCCTGGGCCTCTACCTATTATACTCTGAGGTCTGAAGAGTCTCCAGATTATAATAATATGCCACAATGCATATCAGGGCAGCCATTTTAGTTAATCCGAGACGATCGCCAGTTCGTTTTCTTTAAAAATATTCGGAATAGTCGGATAGAACCTGGCTCAGAACAAATCAGTTTGCCCATGTCTTCTTGTGATGAGTTTTTAAAAAACAAAAAAACAAAATAAAACACCTTTAAATGATTGGTTACTAATTTTTCAACAAAATTTGCATAAATGAATAGTATCGGTAATTGTAAGAAACTGTTATATATATCGTAGAAAAAAATCTTCTTTTTGGTCTTAGGCTGTTTTACGTCTCCCACTCCCCTCTGCTAAACTGACTTTCATTCTGAAAATTCTGCTATATCTGTCTTGAGACGGAATGCACAAGTCTAGAAGTCTATGGAGAGGGGAGAGGTAAACAAAGGGAGAGATGCAGCAGCGGAAACACATGTTTAGTGTGATACAAGAGCTAAATGGGAACTTTCCATCACAACCAAAGTACTTTTATTGACATCAGTACAGTTCAGTGTGTGTATATGTATGTGTATATAATATATTTAATACACACACACATATATATACATATACACATACACATACACACACACACCTATGTCCTGCATTTTCCTGGGATTGTTCCTTAGAGAGAACTCTATAATTCTACAATGTTTATATGCAGATACATAGTGAACGTGATGCAGAATACGGCTTTTTACCATTTCTCTGAATCCTTCCTGACATAGAGACAAGATCTATTTATATTGGATAAATCACACAATAGCATTCTATGTGGATTACAAGGGGGTAGACTTGCCCGGTGTGAAGTGACGTGGTCATTCTGCTAAAACCTTTCTATTACTTTTATAATCCATCGAGTAGACAGATTATAAATAAAAGGTAGGTGGGTATCAATTTCTGTGACAAGGGATTCAAGATAAGTGGGATGTGCATTTACCATACCTCTCCATAGAAATGAATGATATTGTTCGAAACAGCCAAGTGAGGACATGCCATTGTTCCCATTCACAGTGAACAGGATGTTCAGAAATGAACAAATGAGTACTCTGCTCAGCAAGCTTACCAGTCAAGAATGGGAATTTAGTAACTTTGTAAGGTAGGTAAATGCGCAGCAGCCAATTGGAGGAAACCAGCAGGCTGGGAGTAGTAGTACTTGAACGTATCACCGTGGCTAAGCACTCAACCAATTCTTCCAACTCAGTTCCTGGGCTGGTGCTGTGCTGAGTGTTTGTGGAGGTTACATGATGGTGGTGGGGTGTCCTAATTGTGGTCAGCCTTCCTGAACTTGATGGAATTTGGAGTGTCCATGATGGTCATGTAAGAATAAGACTCAGGAGACACAAGGTATGATTGACCAGGGTAGCTTGCAACTTTTATTTGAGGTAGAACACAGTAGAATGGCGTCCAGGTTTGGAGGTAAAGTACTTGCAATGTTTACCACTGTGAGTTGGGGTTGGGATGCCCCTTGGCAGTCTACTCTTTACTCACTGAAAGGGTGAAGAAATCAGGCGATACCTTTTAGAGGCTAACTGAGTATATTTATAAGTAAGCTTTCAGGAGTACTAGCTCCCTTCATCAGACATGGTGTGATACAATAACTGAAAATTCACAGATTTTTATACACATGGTCTTCAAAGCATTTTAGAGTCCTTAAAAAAAAGCCAAAACAAAATGCAATCTAAGTAGAGAAGTTATTTACAACAGGTCAAAAAACAATCTGGAAAGTTGTGGTGCGTGACAGAGGGATCTGTTATCTGTTTGCTATCAGGAGGTGATTTGTGACCCTCACAGGTTTTTATGGAAAAATTTCGAACTCTGCAATTTGGACTTAATATTCATGCCAGCTTCATGTCACACTATGTATGACCTGTGAGGGTCACAAATCACCTCCTGATAGCAAACAGATAACAGATCCCTCTGTCACGCACCACAACTTTCCAGATTGTTTTTTGACCTGTTGTAAATAACTTCTCTACTTAGATTGCATTTTGTTTTGGCTTTTTTTTAAGGACTCTAAAATGCTTTGAAGACCATGTGTATAAAAATCTGTGAATTTTCAGTTATTGTATCACACCATGTCTGATGAAGGGAGCGAGTACTCCTGAAAGCTTACTTATAAATATACTCAGTTAGCCTCTAAAAGGTATCGCCTGATTTCTTCACCCTTCCACTACTCTCAATGGCTAACACGGTACAACATTATACTACTTTACTCACTGAGACTGTCTTTACTTTTCTTGCGTGCCACTTTCTCTTTCGCAAAAGTCCCAAAGAGTCTCTACTGGTACCCACTGTGAGGTATATGTGCACAGGGTTCCTAGTCTGCCCTGGGGCACAGACAGGGTTGTTGCCCTGAGACCCATGTAACATGTATCCAGGGGCGTAAATACCGGGGTAGCAGTGGTAGCGGCTGCCACAGGGCCAGGAATATTATAGGGCCTGGAGCCCTGTGGCATCTGCTACCGCGAACCCCCAAACACTGCTATCATTATACTCTGGGGTCTTTTCAGACCCTGGAGTATAATGATCGGGGGCCCAGGGGAGGTGAGGGAACATAATAAACACTAACTCACCTCTCCTACACGCCTCAGGCTTCAGGCCTGTTTGGTGACGTCCCAGACGTCAGCCGAAGTCATTATGCGTCGCGACGCTGGCCTGACTCACGCGAGAACCGGTCCAACATTGAAGATGGCCGAAGTAGCGCACCAGAGTGCGGTAGAGTCAGGGAGAGGTAAGTAGCATTGTTTTTTGTTTGTATACTCCCTCTGGGTCTCTGATCATTGTATTCTGGGGTCTGAAAAGACCCCAGAGTATAATAATCGTTCATAGGTGGTCCAGTATAGGACATAATTCTGTGTGCAGGGGCCACTGTGGGGCATAATAGTGTGCGCAGGAATGCCGTTTGTGCGGGCGGATTGGGGGTGGCCCATGTCAAATGCTAGCCTTGGGGCTCAGCCATTGCTAGTTACGCCACTGCATGTATCCTCTGATCCTAGTCTGGCCCCCTCTCCACTCATCAGCCAAAAACAAGGGTAGTTTTCTTCCTCAGGTCTGTTACTTGTTTGTGGTCTATACTGGCTGCGTGGTCTCTAGGCCAGTTAAGGGTTTAGGTCCATCTTACTGCTCTCTATACTTTCTAACTCTTCCAAGAAATAGAGACTTCCGATCTCCTATTTCTATAACTTACTGCTTGGGTTATACCAAAGTGGGCTGTTCCACGTACAGTCACATCCCAACAGTATAGCACAATAGTAAAGCCCTTTCCTGTAACAAAACTCACTCACAAGTAAATTAACAGCGGCCTCTTGAATTTTGCCCTTGGGGTTCGCCATCATCTTCCACCATGTCTGATTGATAGGGGACAACCACTTTATTGAGCATTACTAGTACTATTGTGACAGTAGATATAATTATTCCGTCTGCTCTGGAAGTGAATTGGGTAAATAGAAGTGTTTTAAGTATAGAAGGTCAGATTAGACGGGTTGTTGTATAATTATCTCCTGTCAAAATTCTGTGTTTACTGTCGCCCTAATCTCTGCCAGTGATTATGCTAATTGCATCATTTGTGGTGACAGATGTAAAATGTAACTAATTGTCACAAAGCTGGAAAGTTCACTATAAACAAAATGATATAATTACCCCAATGAAGATTGGGGAGCTTCCGAATCCAAAGATAACATCACGGGAAACTTTGTATATGAGACTGTATAAAATTTGTTTAAGATCATTAGGATAATCTCGTGGGATGGGGGAATAAATTCTAATATTCTTCTGAAAATTGGGGTTAAAAACTGTATGATGATGAAGCATGTATGGATAATTAAACGTTAGATGGATAGATACATATGAGATGCATAGATATGAGATGCATAGATTAGATATACAGATAGATGAATATGATAGACAGATATGAATAGATAGATATCCAAAAAATAGCTCAAAAGTGCAACGTTTCAGTTCACAAGGGACCTTTCTCAAGCTTGATACCAATTGGGACTAGCCACTGACCCAGAGGATGTGGCCCCCAAATTTCATTTTTTTTTTCTTGGTTTGTGTAGATGTTTTTGGATATAGGTAGATAGAAAGACAGACATGGAATAGATAAATATGTACCGTAAAAATAATATGACATATAGACAGGAAGCTAGAGGATGAAAAGATAGATAATAGATAGCATGATAGACAGTAGGGTGCTATCCCAAGGTCTGAGATTCAGCTCTGTGTAAATCCTTACCTATGTATTTTATATACTGAGCCTCTCCTGACCATAGGTGTTTTATATATAAATTATATTATGCAGGACAGACACCATTTACTTAGGACTAGTGGGTGCTCCTTTGATCAATGAATAGTAAACCCCAACTCTCCCTCCTTTCCTCCTTGAATGTTTTTTTTTTCTTCCTGCATCTTTTACAATCTCTACAAGGACCTGGGAGGACACTAGAGAAGAAGCTACAATAGATTAGGCAAATACTGCTGTGCTTTAATGCTATTGTATTTCTAATGGTGAAGCCTATTGTATATACAGCCATAGAAAAATGAGATTGAAACTATAAATAAAATGAATATGTGGCCACTGTAAGTGAATAAGAGGAGACCTAGAGGGTGGCGGCTTCTCTGCAATTACACAAGCCAGAATTTGTTTGGTCCTTCAAACAACACCTTAGATCAAGGCATCTGAAGTCACTTTCCTCAGAGACTTGAACTGTTTTGAAGCTTTGTCACTAAGGTGCCTTGAAGAAAAAAAACATCAATTTACATGCAGCATGTAAGACTTCACATGTGGACACATGGCTAGGCTTGTAGGCTCCTTTTAATCATCACATCAAGAAGCTTGAAAATCTTTACAATCTGTATTACTGGAATCTGTCAAATGTTGGATTATCAGAAGTATCTTTGATACCATTGACATCAATACAAATGTAGCAGAGGGGAATATGTTACATAATTTGTTAGAGGCTGAGTCATATGTAAATTGTGATATGTCTGGAATACGATATTTCTGGGTTGTATGAGAGTCTAAAAACATGGCTGATTTCTTCCTCATAGAGCACCACTCAGCCATTTCTCAGCCTTTCTTTGTCCGCCTGGATGCAGTGGTCAGTGGCTGCATTACCAGACATGATAGCGAAGATGAACCCCTTTTTTGGAGATAGGAGTGGGTCTCGGATTTGGGATCCACATCTATCAAACTTTTAAAGCATATTCCTTTTAATAGTACCATAGTAGATGAGGTTGAATGAAGACTCAAGTCCATCAAGTCTAACCTACACCCTTCTGACGGAAGTCAAAAATCCCCATGAGGCTGATGCCAAGAAGTCCCAAATGTTGGACATGGGTGGACAACCAGTAAAAAGACTTGGATGTTGGAGGATTCTATGGGAAAGGTGAGTAAGTGTTCCTTTATTTGTACACCCCCCCCTGAGCTCCAATTTATTATACTCCAAGGTGTGAAGATATCCCAGAGTGTAATAATAAACTTTGGTAGATTTGTTTAAAATTTTTTGGAAAATTCATAACAAACCTGGTTTCTTACAGTTCGGTTCGCCCATCTCTGTTACTAGGCAACCAGGAATCGTACACTTTGCACAATACACTAAGTTGGGGTTGCAAGTGCAGTCAATAAATTGTAGATTCTGCGGTATATTAATTCCGGTATTATTATGTAGTTACTGCAGCTAAGTTGACTTTAATTTCGAATTCTTTCCTGTTAACTTTCTATTAACATTTCTTACTTGAAATTGGATCCCAACATGTTACTTCTATTTTAGAACACGTCTTATTACTGAGAAACATTATTCCTCCTCTACTGCTGCCTACATTCCTGTCACCCAGTCTACCAGACAATGCCGTTATATTAATTTGTCTCTTATTTCGGGATCTTCCTGCTGAACAGTAAAAAATACCGTAGGAGTGGAACTTGGATTTGACATATTTACTGTCATCGAAATGTATTGGGAAATATTGTCTGGCATCTTCTTAGGTGTCATCATGGATGGAAGTTTTAGATAATAATCAGTGCGAAAAATATATTTTGTATCACTTTTTATTAGTGTTTTTGTAAAGCTATTTTACTAATGTTGTTAGAACGTGTACTGGAAAAATGCAGCAAAAGCTTTAAGGATGCCATCCTATCCATTAACACGAAGGCAAATGGCTGCTGTTCCACGTTATGGTCTATAAGTCACAATTGTATAGAACAACAGTGACATCATGTGGTCTCTGAAGCTTTTCCAGGCACTACGGCTTTATGGTCCTCATATATCATATTTATCATTAATGGAATTTACCATTTCTTTCTCTCTCGGCAATGTAAGTGAAAAACATCTCTAGATCTTTTTGTAGATCTACGTCTTCGTAGCAAAAGTAATTATGTTTTGCAGACATATATTATCATGGGGCTATACAGAGTGCTACAAAATGAATGTAAAGCAAAGATAAAAATTAAGCCCCCTTTCCGGAGCTGCTTGACACAAGGACACGCCTAACCACTTATTACAAGAGGTCCTGGTGCCCAGATTTAATTTTCATGATTGGAGAACGTTTTGCACATCTCTGTATAGGTTCTCACCATTCATTTAAAGGGAGCCTGTCATCAGAACTCAGCCCCATAGATAGATAGGTTAGGGTCACCTGAATCAAACTGTGTCTTCGTTGTCGAGATATCGCTGGTTTGGTCATGAGTTCTTTGGACGTTGCCATTGTTCCAAAGAGACATGCAATGCCCTCGTAATTTGCATAGTGATGAAAGCAATTTCTTGGCAACTGAGGCACCGATTCACAAGGAGAGAAAACTATTTGATTCAGGTGACCCTAACCTATCTATCTGCAGGGCTCAGTTGATATACTGGGTTATGGTGACAGCCTCTCATTAATAAAGGTCAAGACCATCTTGGAATGGGTCCCCTCTTTGGGGACCACATAGCAGTAGCATGGTTTGCTTTACGAATGTACTGTAGACCGTTGGGGCTTTGGCTTTTGGTTGACTGCTTATACGAACAGCGACTAGTTTGTGCTTTTGTTTGTTCCAGCAGTAAATAATTTACGCGGTGATAAAACAGCTTTGTGAGATCAATCCATAGGCTGTGGCTTTCATCTGTGGTTGGCCTGACCCATGGGCTTGTTTGTATAGATAGAAACATGCAAGACAGAAAGCATTTAGACTTAAAAAGATGCATTTACGTCATAAATAAAATATCTTTGTACAGTGAAAATGAAATATTTATTGGCTGGGTAACTGAATGATTTATGTATACAGGAGGTTAAGTATCTTTCTGGTGAACTAGGTAGCATTCAGGTACTAACTCGTTATATGGTAATGTACATGGTGGAGTCATACCAAGGCTTGTCTCTTAAGGCTGGACATACAAGTTAGCTCGACCAACAGCTACCCCACCTGACACCCCCGTAGAGACGCACACTTGGCCAAGTGTAGAAGGGTTGTCCAGCAGAAAAAAATAAGCTTTACTTGTTTCCTCAATCCACTGCCACGGCCTTTCCGACATCTATCACTGTCTACTTCCTGGTCCCTTTTCGATACACAGGAAATAGCCACTTAGCCAATCCTCGACTGTAACATTGACCTGCCAAGAATAAAACAAATATACATCATATCTTCAAGAGAATATGCAATGTACATACAATATAACATTGCCTATAGAGCAGAATCACGAGATTAAATATACACTATATAAATTGTAGACCATGAATTCTCGCCCCAACGCAAATTTCAGCAGCGCTTCTTTCCATTATGTCCCACAGATGAATCGGATAATAGTATGGGAAATTTGAAGGCCATCAAGTTGCTCTTCTGCGCAATTGGGTTAGCCAGGTTAGCCTTCTGCTCCCCATGGGCATCGAGGCTTGGGAACCCAAGAACCTTTTGGCTGGTTTGCCAGTTGTCTTTTCTTGGACCACGTTTTGTAGGTACTAACCACTCTATACCAAAAACACAACATAAGACCTGCTGTTTTGGTGATGCTCTGACCCATCATCTAGCCATCACAATTTGGCCCTTGGCAAAGACATTCAGATCCTTACGCTTGCCCATTTTTTTTTCTGTTTCCAGTACATCATCTTCGAGAACTAGTAACCCGGTTGATAAGGTTGGATAAAGGCACAAGTCCATCCTATAAATTTACCAAGTGGGTCCTGGAGGGAAAAAAAAAACCCGTATGAGGTGGATTACAGAGGAAAAAAAAATTCCTTCCCAACTCCAATATGGCAAATCCCTGGGTCAACCTATCCCAAAATTTCTACTTCCCATAACCTGTGACATTTTTACTTTCAAGAAAGTTATCCAGGCTCCTCTAGACTGGTCACTTACAACCTAGGATATCCCACCTCTTGACAGGTGCCATTGTCATGAGATTGTCATTGTGATTTTAGGTTTTACCCTGCCATGCCATCTGTCAGAATATTCCCTATTATAGAGCTTCTCCTTGCAATCATGAAATAGCTCATTACATATGAGTTGTCTCATATATCCATAAAAGCACACATTATTTTTTCCCTCGAGGCTGGCTGGCTGATAAGTGTATTCTTCTAAAGGTTAAAGTACAGCCGAATCCTCTCATGATAAATGTTATATCATGGATAAAAAGATGCTCTGATTAATTCCCTGACATTTCGCTTGTATACACGTAGTTATACACCTACTGCCATGCATCACGTCCCCGGCATCAGTTAACCTACTATAGAATGATTTGTCTAATCTGTGCCTCTTATATAGGATGGCGCATCGTGTCCTATGCCAGGCTCACAGTCATCATTTCAGTTCCAAAATCTATTCTCTGCCTGGCTTACGAAGGATAAATCCGATATTTATAGATGGTGGTGAATAGAGGTTTAATCTCATTCTGTGGCAGGTAATAACATGTTGTGCACCCAATACAAGCAGCTATCATTACAGTCTATTAACAGCCATTGTTACTACGTCTTTACACAGTCTGCGCCGCTGGTGTTAGTAGGGATAAACTTGGCAGATGTCCAGGGTTATGTCACAAGTGATTGTCATATTAAATATACAGGGACCTTGCTCATTCAGAATCTGCACATTGCAAGCAGTGTAAATACTAGGTTGCTTTTTTCTGCTGTAGTAGATGAATTATGGAAGGCTGCATACGGTAAACTGTAAGGGTGAGAGACTGCTGGGTGCCAGAACAAAATCTGGAGAAGAATATGCAGATAAGTCTTCCTAGATGGAAAAAATAAATTATGTGCCTCTAGCCCCACCTATTGGAAGGTATCTCCCTATAAGTCAATGCCTGACATTCAAGAAACCTTTGTGACATGACTTGGGATATAAGCCAAATCAGAAACTCTCTTCCGAAAGTAAAATACACCCATCTGCCGACATCTGTTTTGGGGTTCTTGCTCCTCATTAGTAACCCAGTGGAAACTCTGTAACAGGTCCTCAGGTCTCTCCACCTAGTGTAACATGTGCCATTTCTAATACTGATTTTTACCAAAGGGGCCTTTGACTGCCCTCAGGAACCAGAACCCTGTTGCAATTATTACCTAAAGATATGCCCTAGGAGCCTGGTAAGTGGAGAAAATAGCATTTCTCTCCGATAAAATATATTACAAAGTTTCTTATATTTGACTATATTATTGACTTATGCAAATATTATTCAAAGTACAATGATCAATTAAACTATATTTCTAGGATTTGTAGCTCAGTATCAAAGATTTATCACTTGCTAGAAAGATATATTAAATGAATCTGCACAGAAGTTTGGGCCTGACCTGTCATGTCATAATACTAGACTTCAATTTAGCGCCCTTCCATGGTCTTTACAATTAGACTGTATGATGATGACCTTTTTATTGCCTTTCAAGGACCTCTGACCTGGTGTTTAAATTAAATAAATACATTTTTTTTTCTTATGAACTAGGCTGGCTATTGTGTAAAATTGTAAAACAACTTTTCACAAATTTACACTTGTCAGGCTGAGTTACATTCTAGATAGAAGTCTATGGAGAGGGGAGGGGAGGTGGAGGCTGCTGAAAAAGACACAAATAACTGTAGCTCCTAAACTCTGCTACCTTGTGAGTGAGGAAGGGCTCATTTCACATTGCTGTATTGTCAAGGTAAAACTACCACTGCACAGAATAAGGAAATAAATCAGTCAACTATCCGGCAGAAGCCCCTTCCTCCACCTTCTCCTCTCCATAGACTTCTGTGTGCGAGACTGATTCTATACTGAAAATCAGTCTCAGTGAAAATAAGGAGGGAGAAGTGTAGCCTGATAAGTGGAGAAGGAAACAGATTTCTTTAATAAGATATATTACAAAGTTTGTTATATCCACATGTACTATTTTTATTTATGAAATTCAGCGCACTGTCAGCTTTCTAACAGTATATAATGCCACCGATGTCAGAGGACATAAAATGTCTGTGAGCACATGGGGAGTTCAGTAACTTTAAGCAGGTTAGACGACACAGTCTCTGGTGGCAATCCCACTGTGGTTTTCAGTAATAGCATAGTGGATGACATTGAAATAAATCTCATTGTCATGTTGCAACCCAATGTAAACCCGCAGCATGTCATTTATTGCTGTGTATTTCATGTGTATCTTTCAATCAATGCAAAGATTGAGGGCTTTGGAAGCTTTGCAGTATTTCCTACAGGCGAGTCACATTAAGATCCACCTGACCTCCACTGCCTTTTGGCTGCGTGGGCTTTCAGGATAACCTACTGCTGAATTCCCCTGACTGAAAATCAGCAGCAAATCTGTCCCATGTGTTCCTAGCCTAATGAGGCAACCACTTCAGAATAAATACTTACTGGAGCCTGTAGCCTACCACAGAAAAGCCTCTATTAAAGCCACGCGCGCAGTTCACAGTAAGAGCGCCTACACTGAAAAGTAAATAATGCTATTTGACAGGCAAATTAGAAGCACTTTCCAGGAACAGAACATGGGTCCCAGGAGACACAGGCTGGGTCAGGAGCAGGGTCTCCTTAAAGGGGGTAATTCATTGCCTATTCCCTTTATTGCATTTTGTTCAAGCACTTATTAAAAAAAAAAAGCAGAGCTACTGTAAATGTACAAAACACCCCAGAGTAAACTGGAAAATCAATTACAATAATTTCCATTTGTTCTGGAGTGTAAGCTATCAGCTATCACTCATTGATGTGCCATGCTAATTATCACTCGTTTTGCCTTCAAGAAAGTAACACAGTTTCTATCCGGTCTAATAATTATTTTGGCTTTTTAATTTTATGCAGAATAATTGCAGTTTTTTATTTATTTTTATTTATTTTTTTTATATATAAAACTGTCTTGGATCATAATAAGAAATAACTAGAACATCTGCGTCATGAAATTTCAGGAGCTTGAGATACCATGGGACAAGGAACAAGCCTATCTACAATTCACCTATGCTAGACGCGGCTAATAGCGATGCGCTTTGTCTTTTTTTCACTTTCACCCTTTGTCTTACATTTTCATAAACTGGTTGTCTGCTTTTTTGCAATTCCTCTTTGTTAATAGAATCTTTGAAAATAGAATGATCACAAATAGCATCAATCCACAGCGATCAGTTGTAATCTGTGTTCATTTACTCTGCAGCACCACCGCAGGAGAAAAGAGGTATTACACAGTTCATAATTAAATCAATTAGCTATTTGTGTAATGCGTATGTGTGCTGGGTCTTTCAACTTTACAGCTGCTTTCACTCTAGCTAAGAGATGAGGGTCGTGATGGGAGAACCACCTCTATTATAGGGGTTTTCAAGGCATTATTAATTGATGACCAATTAAATTAATGATCGGCAGAAGTCTGGCACCCAGGTCCCCGGCCGATCAGCTGCTTGAAGAGGCTGCAGCCTCTTCAGTACTAACCAAGCACAGTGCTGTACATTTGTACAACAGTTGTGCTTGGTATTGCAGTTCATTCCACTAACTTGAATGGGACTGAGCTGCGATCAAGCCATGTGTCTGTTGAATATGACATCAACTGAACAGTGAAGTGGAAGTGGAGCTCAGGGAGTATGGTTCCCACTTCAAACAGCTGATCCATTGGGGTCCCAGGTTTTAGCATAGGTCATCAACTGAAGATTCACAAGGGTCTAAGGATAGGGAAAACCCATTTATCTAAGAATTCCCAAATACAATATTTGAAAGTTTTTTGTTTTTTTTTGTTAAACTAGACAGCCCCTTTAAATCCGCATATTGACTCTGAAAATAGTATAATAGTATTATGGCTGAATTATATCAGTATTAAAAGGGTCTCATGAAATATTTTTATAACAAAAATCCTAAAATTATGTTTCCTTAGAGAAAAAAGAAAAATAACTTTTTCTTCACCCCCCCCCCAACCCTTGTTGCTCCAAATCTGCTGGGGTGGGATAGACCATATCTGTGTTCTTCCCCCTCTGGCAGCTGACAACATAGTTCATTCTTACTAACTCTATAGTAACTGCTGTACTGTCATGCTACTGCTGAGGCACTGCTCCTACCCCGACAAGCAGGGCAGAAAGCTACTTCTATTGGCTGCTATACTACGATCAGAAAATTACTGGTTGTGCGGGTGAATGACTGAGCATGTGTTTTCACAGACGCTTGGCTCATTAGGTGGACATGCACATTGCTATACACTTTGAACACTAGGTGGCACCATATTTTGTTAGTAACTGTTATAATTCTTCATTGGATCATTCTGTTCAGCCTAGCATCCAACTGTTGGCAATTTCTTGGCTCAGTTATCTACCCCCTTGAACTACCGGATTCCGGGGGTGCTGTAGGTGATATCATGCCATCCAGATGGTTCTTTCTTTGGATTTTGCCGGGATCAGATCCTTACAGAGAGGCTGCTCTGTATATTGTGCAGTTTTTCTGCTGTTAGTATTATGATGTATACCTCCTATAATGTCTGTTACCTGCAATGTTTGAGATGGTATATTTATTAGATTATTATTAATATTTCTCTGTTTCTTGCATGGCTCTCGATTTACCTCAGTACTTTACTCCACCGCTCTCACCGTCTTCTCACCCATCCGTCTGGTGATCTGCAGAGACAGTTCTTGGCATTTCAAATTGAAATGCATCTTCTTTATGAGAAATTATGGAAGTGCGGCTATAATTTACATTAGTCAATGCCATTCTGTATGATGTGCTTATCTTTCTGCTGTGTTGTGAGATCATCGGAACGTCTCGGAGGATACTTGTAAGCTGCTTTCTGTCTTGTGGTTGGGGGAGGGAATGCAGTGATAAGCCTTCTACTTTTTATATACCTTTATGTATCAAAAACTGCTTTACGATGTTTCACGAGACAATAATGAAGTAAGTGTGACAATATACAGTGCTGTGCACAAGTTTTAGGCAGGTGTGGAAATAATAAGGCAAAGTAAGTGATTTCAAAACTTGAAGTATTAGTTTATTTTTGTCAATTAACAAAATGCAAATTGAATGAAAAAAGAGAAATCTAAATCCCATCAATATTTGGTGTGACCTTTTGCCCTTTGCCTTCCATCAGTTCTTCTCAGTACTTGCAGACAGTTTTTGAAGGAACTCGGCAGGGAGGTTGTTCCCACCATCTTGGAGAACTAAGCACAGATCTTCTCTGAATGTAGGCTTGCTCCAATCCGTCTGTCTCTTCATGTATTCCAAGACAGACTGGATGATCAGATCAGGGCTCTGTGGGGGCCATATTATGACTTCCAGGACTCCTTGCTCTTCTGCAGTAAAACAAGAACAAATTTTATACTACGAGCCACAATAATCTGTACCAGGTAAAATATGCCAAATGAAATGCTTCAGCATCTTGTGCTGTCATTCTAAATTCTCTGTAGTTTAGATACAATTTTTATATATAACATTACAGGCTTAATATATGCAGATAGTAGCAATATTTAAAAATATGCACAAGAGAAACTTTCAGTTGTATAAAATATGCATAAATATAGGAAAAAAAACCTACTATAGCAAATACTCAGGTGCATTAGAGATCTGGAAAATTCCAGCAATGTAAAGTAATGTGTAAACTATACTTTGATATTTATGCTTAAATATTTTGTCACGGTCTTCAATATAGAGGGTAAATTTTTATCACAAATGCTGGAAAATACTACAATATGTAGATTTATTTACTTGCATTCAGTATTATTTACATGTAATATAATATATGGGACAGTGACTGACTGTCTGTAAAGTGTTGCGGAATATGATGGCGCTATACAAGAAATAAAAGAATAATATGATATTACCTGGGGAACTACATATAGAAGTGGAGTAATCGGCATCTACTGGACATTAATGGGTTTGTCTTTCCAGAATAATTGTTTTATCACCAGATCCTCTCCGCTCCCATTCAGGTACTTATAGGCTCATAATATACTCACCTCACAGATCCCCTCTGCACCCATTCAGGTGCTTACAGGGTCATAATATACTCACCTCACAGATCCCCTCCGCTCCCATTCCAGTGCTTATAGGCTCATAATATACTCACCTCACAAATCTCCTCCACTCCCATTCAGGTGCTTACAGGGTCATAATATACTCACCTCACAGATCCCCCTCCGCTCCCATTCCAGTGCTTATAGGCACATAATATACTCACCTCACAAATCTCCTCCACTCCCATTCAGGTGCTTACAGGGTCATAACATACTCACTTAACAGATCCCCTCAAGTCCCATTCTGGTGCTACTGGGTCAAAGATATCTCACAGCTCCCCTCTACTCCCATTCCAATGCTTCCTGGGTCTTAAGATACTCACCTCACAGATCCTCTCCATTCCGATTTTTAATGGTTCCTGGGTCATAGGCTGTTGTGGTCGTCATCTTATCATACCAGTGACCCACCAGTGATTGGCTGAAAGGTCATTTCCAGTCCATCAAGAGGGGCCACAAAGCAGAGAACGGTGAGGACCTAAGGCAGGGAATTTAGTCAAGAATGACTTTTTATTTTTTACGTCATTTTGACCTTTTATTCCCCTGCTAAATTATTGGATGGACAAGACCTTTGATGTTCACAGGTCCCTTACAAACATTTATAGATATGATCTACCTGGCATTGGTTAAAGGAGGGTTAAAATAAGAAACTCTTTATACTAACCACTCGGTTCTGCTGAGGATCAAACAAAGACTCTCCATTCGAGTCCCGTGTTCCTGACCTTTGGCCTGCACGTGACCGATGCAGCCAGTCGGTGGCTGAGCAGTGACGTTCTATTGACATGAAGTATGAGCGTTCACCCACTGACTGGTTGCATTACTCATGTGCAGAAAGAATATCAACAAAGACTGGAGACCTGATGGAAGACTTTCCTTTGGATCCCCAGTCGAGTACAGAGGTAGGTATACAGTGTTTGTTGTTTTAGTCTCTCTTGGTTGTGAAAAAGATAATGGAACACCCCTTAATAAACTGATTATTTATAGGAGCACTCTTTACTTTGTTTCATTTTTTTTTTTTTTTTTTTTCCTGCTGACCATTGGGTTGTGACTCCTCTCTGGACATGGCACTGCTCAAATGCCTGACTAGCCAGCCATTCTCGATACTGACTCAAAGTGGAGTCATCCATGAGAAGAAAGTACATTTCATACACTGTGATGCACATCTGATTAATGTCGTCACCCGAACACATTGCTTTCAAACATCCAATAGTACGCGGCAGTCATGAGGAATAGTTTAGCTGAATGCTATTAATAATGGAGACTTTTTCTTTATTACAGATATACGTCCTATATACTCATGGTTCTGGGGGACCTGTCAATGTAACTCCAGACAAACTCTATATGGTACGTAAGAACTTCCTTGCAATGCCTTATAGGTTCCGTGCAAAGTATTCTGACATGTGCATGGAGAGGAGGCCATCCATGTCTGCTCACTTGACACTGAAATGAATGAGAGTTAACAAAATCTCCATGTGAGAGCGATGAAGTGAAACATTTCTTCATTTTGCAGTCATGAATTCAAATAAATGCGTGACAACCTAATAAAAATGCATAGATACAGATGTTAATACTAGCATCTATATTAGACTGTCAATTCTCATATTTTATTAGATACAGAAAATTGCAGGCTACATGCATATATTGAACCTTTACCTGCACTTTGACACAAATGTACGTCAAGGTCTTGTGAAATTGCCAACTCCTTGGTAATGATAGTTACCCCCAACTGCAGAGGTAGAGTGTGAGGATCTATCTCCAAGGCTTCTATCTTACAGCATAGACTGAGTCTTCTAGTGACAACAGTAGTTTACGAGATTGACCACATCTTCTGCAAGTTATTGTTTGTCAGAAATCAAAATATATGTGTTCCCACTTTTTCACCCAACAGTCATCAATCTCTTCTGTGCTTAGCAGCTGGGGGAGATTCTGTACAGCTTTTGTATTATGACTGTTGCTTTAAGGTTGCTGTGCCTACTAGTCAAACTTTGGCTTGGTCGGTTCAGCCAGTCAGTGGTTTACCATGCAGAGCCAGTACGGGCTGTACTTCTGCATCTAATGAAGGACTGGGGCGGGGTATGTAAACCTGGTTCTGCCACTTCCCATCTGCCTGTGATTGCAATAGTTTTCTAGGCTCTGTGTTTTCTGAACTTACTCTCAGCACTTTCTCTGTTTTACTGATTTTGGTTTGCTCTCCTCTTGCTGATTTGGCTTTATTTGCGATCTGTGGACTTGACTGTGGCCTGGACTTTTGATATTCTTCTGCTTCCGTTTTGACTATTCTGTACTCTACTGGTTTTTGCGGGAAGTAGGATTTCTGGTCTGTTCTTTAGCCTGAAAGTGTACCTGTTTTTGGGACTTTGTTCTGGGGTTTCAAGCAGCCAAGTCCATCTTACCTAGCATCAGGTTCAAGTGAATACATCAGGGTGATCTTAGACTTAACCAGTGTAAGATTATAGGTAGGTTGTTTACTTGGTGTTTCCTGGTCCTAGCAATTACCTACTGTGTATTAAGAAATAGCTAAAATAGCATTACCCTTTGGGACTTGCTTCAACATCAATTCCATAACACTGTTGGATGAAGATTATTAGTGAAGGCTGGCACAGTTCTCAGTTTATTGCGAAGGACCTTGTGTTACTCCCAATTTACATTCCAATGGTACATATATAAAGAACTTGTCCTGCAAAGAAAAAAACATGCATGGTCTTCGAGGCCAAAAATGGCTAGGTCCTTTAGAAAATTGATATGTAACAAGGTCTACCCGTGCTGCCTCCTCTTCTTCATCCTAGCATGGGCGAACAAACTCTGGAGAAGACAGTTGCTTCTAGTATATCATTGACCTCTACCAGGAGCACAAAATAAACATTTTGGTGCTAAAAATCCAAGGAACGTTTAGCTTAGTAAATCTGCCCGATTGTATGCACGTTGTCTAATATATCTGTAGTGGTCACACCAAATAGGAATCTTTTTTGGGAAATATTTCTTACTAAAAGAGATGTAAAATGTCACCACAAAGCAGTGTCCTAAAAGAACCAACTGCTGCTAAATTCCAAAAAGCCACATTGTAATTTAAAGCCCGGTATAATTATAAATCTGAAGATAACTGGAGAATTCATTTGGTATTTGCAAGCCAGAGGCTTAACTAATGAGATATTTGGGGATTTGGAAATGTCTGCGTAGTGCCAGTGTTATGGATGGGGTGCTTTCACTTGACATTAGAATCTTTTATACAGAGTTGTTAAACATTTAATTTATATCAAACTGTAGCCTGCGAGCACCACAATGGGAAAAGTGAGAGAGATTACACTGAAATGTCCCTACAAAACAAATGCAACCCAGTGTACATTATTAAAGGAAGTCTAACAGCTCCCAAAGTGCCATCCAAGTAGTTACATCATTGTGTAGGTCACTGTACTACCCTCGCATATATACTGTATCCTTGCTGTGTCTAAACTAATTTGGAATTTGGCAGAAAATACACTTTTGAGCTAAAGAGACTCAATTGGGGAGATTTACTAAGTGAAACGGGCCAGAATTTGCACAAAAAAAGTCTTACATGCATTGTGCCACACTTTCTTAAACACTTTTACAACTTGAAAAACCCAACGTGGCTTGGAAGAAGAGGAGCATGGCTTCATGGTAAGTGGGCATAGTCTAAGTTGTGACACCATTGTGGGGATTTATCAACCCATCTATGACAGTTTTTTTGGCTTAGATGGGTTATAATGTTGCACATCTTTGGCACATGGGCCTTTTCTTGCGCCAAAATTGCACCACAGCCACTGCTCTGTGAATGAGGCTCTTGATATGTTTTTGCACTTGTCAAAGGGGTGTTTTGAGCCCCGAAACGCGTTGTGTAATCTGCGTTTTTTTCTTAAATAAATAGACTGTTGATATGTTTGGGCTCTTGATATGTTTTTGCACTTGACAAAGGGGTGTTTTGAGCCCTGAAATGCGTTGTACCATCTGCTGTATTTTCTTCAATAAATAATCTTACATTTGGACCAATTGGAGTGCGCAGACTGCCTTTTTGAGTTTTTATTCACTCTTCTACTTTTGATGATTCAGTCATGTCTCATGTGAATAGGGGAGCTTTATTAAGATCAGTGTCTTAATACACTTCCCCCAATAGGTGTTATAACTGAAGTGGGAAGGAATTGGTGAAAGTCCTGTTACAATTGGACAATTCATACATTGACTACTCACATAAAATATACATCACTGGTAGAAATATCAGTTTATGGATCCCTAATATTTTCCATCTGTCATGTTCCACGTATATATCGGCCCTTCCTTATTGTTTAGTCTTCCATTATTTCCAACCATTTATTTTCACATTTTCTATATACAGTTTAGTTTTTGTAGAGCATAGAAATATTTTACAAACTTAGACTGCCTGCTTACAAAATATATTTTATACAATCATTGCATGATGCATCCCTAGTCCCAAAGCATATTGCTCTATGAAAGGAGAAATTAATAATGTATTGTGTTCTTCCCCTTGTGTTCCAACACTATTGTATCCACATAAATGTCTCCATAGGAGTATATTAACACAGAGTGCTCACAGAAGAATTTTGGAAAGGGATACAAATCATTTTTTCATACCATAATATGTAACATGTTAAATGGTTTGACTGGTTAAGATAAGAAAATTAAATTTGTAATATTGTATTAAAAGTGGGAGATCCCTCTTTTGTGACCCTTATGTACTAGCCAGAGCTGTAAACAGTAAAGAGTGTCTCTCTTCGGTGCATTACACAGACCACTAAATATTTCAATAGAATCTGTGTAATACCTTGTGTCTCCTGTGGTGGCACTGCAGGGAAATTGAACACTTGCTATAGTGCTCTGCACTGATCACAGGTGATCACAACTATAAACTATTTTCAGGGAGTTCTTTCTACAAAAATGCATTGTCCAAAGTGGACAACCCTTTTAATTGGAACCTGCCAGGTCAATTTGGGACAAGTCCTTATGCAGTGCATGCGCCATTAAAATTTTGACTGAGGATAAAAAACTGAGGATTGGCTCACAACTGCACTGGGTGTCCGTCCAGCAAAGATCCACCTAATAATAGTTGACCGAAACAGTCCTGCGAGCCCAACCTTTTCATCTGGCAATATCAGTTTTAAAAAAAATGGACGCTAGGCAGATACTCAAGGACCCCATTATAGCCAGTGGGGTCCCTCGGGCTCTGTTGGTGTCAGCTGTTTTAGCAGTCCATTTGTCCCTTCTTTTGGTCCTCCAATGGACCAGAAGAATAGACACACGGGCACTAGTATGAACCTAGCCTAACTCATACTTACCTTACTGATGCACCACTGCTGCCTGAGCCCTCCCCCCCCAGTCTTTTTGTTCTGCCTTCCAGTGATGTTGCTTGATACAGACCTGGAATTGGCTTCATTGGTGTCCTCAATGGTGTTACTGGCAGCAGAAATCACATGTCTACCTTGAAATGTCATTGTTGGGGCCAGAATACAGACCCCAATGGGACACCCTATGACTATCAATATGGGACTGGTGTGGTAAGCATATTACTTTGTGTTATTTTACACTATTCTGAGTTTTCATGTAAAAATTGAAGTGGTTAGAGAATCCATTTAGCTAATGTCCAATTAAATAGATATTCCATTTCCCTAATGAATCCTAATCTCAATCAGTCAGATCAGTCTGATGATCAATGTTTATCTGTGCAATTCTGCAATTTTAATTGCAGTCCCTAGGAAATGGGACATATAAAGAGCAGACATTTCTGATCTTTGGCATTGTTGGTAGGTCACTGTTTGGTAAATCAGAAGAGATCCGCAGCTATACCCGCTCAGCAGGTGCCGTATTTAAAGCCCAAACATCTGCCGTTAAAGTATGGTGCATGTCGTGAAGGGGTTAAAAAGATTATATGACAACATAGATTAGTGGCATGACAAATGTTTCGTTTCCCTACTGCAGACACCTGTTCTTTATACTATACTTCCAGGGATAATTGATAATCGCCCTATATTAACAAAGGCTGAATTACAACATCCTCCAATATTAATGTTCTGGTAATGAGCAGGTCTACTGCTGTCACATTTTCTTACATGAACTCCTATGCACATGGTAATACTCCGTCACTAAAATATATCATCTTATGTGAAACCCCGTTTGCACTTTACTGGCAGAACATTAGCATATGAATTTCAATGAAATCTGAAGAATAGCTCTGGAAATTAAAAGTCCTTGAACAGAGAGAGCGAGGAATCGGGAGCTCGAGGATGAATGGTTTGATCTTTGTTTTATGAGAATCACATACAGTAGGTCATAAAATGAAAGGAAAGTGATATTTTACTACTTGACAGTGTTTTCACTAAATGAAAGTTACCGTTAGGAGCCTTACAATAAAGAAGTGACAATCCTGGATTAATTGATCTTCATTGTGGATATCTACTGGAGCTTTGATGGTCCCTCATTTGCATATAGAATCCTACGGGCTCAATCACAAGACCATATTTATGGCTGAGTTTTGTACATGGTGGGTCCTGTTTGGAGTCCTCTGTGTGCCGCCATATGGTGCCTTTATACAGCAATGTACTACAGAGATATTCTGGACTGGACACTATGCCAATGACATGCACTATTACACTATGCCACTATGTCTAAAGGGGTTTTAGAAATCGTGTTTATTTTAAAAAAGGCATTGAATGGAAATGGTACGGAATGAATAATTTTATAACAGTACTCCTCACACCACTGCAGGTGTTGTGGTTGCCCCCCAATTCTGCCCCCAATATTTCACTTGATCACTGTAGCCTATTACGTAAGAGGTGAATGTTTGTTTTTTATTTTATACCATTCTGCTTGTAGGCAAATCTTATAAAATCATGAAAAACACGTTAATAAAATGACAAAAATATTGTCTGCCTCAGTAAGATATCAGAAGCTTACAGAGGAACGGTAAGGTCCCATACAGTGGTGTAGAAGGGATGGGAGATGAGGGTGCCGAAATGATAGTTATACCCTTGTGCCTTAGAGGAACCTAAGACTGGTCTGCCTATTAAGATGACACTTATATTGAATCCCATGTAGCATCCATCCTGAGATTGTCGAAGGGGTTTTCTGGCCTAAAAATATCGAGTAATATCCTAAAAGTATCAATATCAGATAAGTGGGTGTCCGACATCTGGCACTGCCACCGATCAGCTGTTCTCTGCAGATGATACACGTAGAATAGAGCAGGAAGAAGATAGCGCTGTAGCTGTATGTAGTGGCCAGACCAGGTTACTGCAGATCATCTCCCATTCAGTTAAATAAGAGCTAAGCTGCAGTGACTCAGTTCTGCCACTACATTGAGAACAGAGCTGTCTGCTTCCTATTCCATTCTCTATGTATCTGCTGATGGGGGTGTCAGGTGTCAGACATCACTGATCTGATATTAGTGACCTATCTTTGAGAGAGGTCAACAAAACTTCTAGCCCAGAAAACCCCTTTAGGCCGGGGCCCCACATGTTGTAATCGCCACAGTCTGAACCGAAACACCGCAGCCAAAAAAAAACGTGCATCTTACAGTCCCTGCAAAGTGGATGGGATTCGAGCGAATCCCATCCACACGTTGCAAAAAAATACGCACCGGAAATGCTGCGATTTCAGTTATACCTATAGGTATAACTGAAGCAGAAAGTCCGCAGAGTTTTCTTCTGTGAAAAGCGCTGGAGGGAAAAACCGCAATGCGTTTCTGACACCTTTAATGGCTACACACTCTGGCTAAATCTGAGCAACAGAGTCCCCTACATGAGATCCCACCCTAAATGGAAATTGGGGGTGTCATGTATGGTTCCATAAATCACAAGGCTTGAATGAGCTCATTCTATGGCAGTGTACATAAGGTCTAAGAGTGACTGTATGGGGAAAAAGCTTACCGGGTTACTTAATAATTCTCCCTTTTGTAGTCTTTTTGAAACATCTTGACTTCTGTTCTACACCACCGGTTCTACGTGGGTGATATTATTGCTTTGATGCTGTCTACAACGTTTCCTGCTCCACTTTTGCTCTTCAATAGCGAGGAAACCAGCATGTAAACATAACCGAAGAAGTTAACTTTGACTCAGTCTGCAGCTTGATTTACATATTTACATTGGCTGAACGTATTCGGGCAGTGCAAACAGAAAGGAGGTCGATCGAAAAATAGCATTCTGACAAAACTGAAATCATTTGCTTAGGATTCCAGCCAGAATTTAACGGACTATTTCAGCTTTCTACACACTGAATGAAGAACTTCACGAGAACTTAAAATAGAAATGCATATAAAAAACAATGTGTTTCATTTCCCTTGGTTTTCTGTTAAACAAAAGAAAAAGGAAAAACATTTTGCTGTCCAAAAGATACGGTGTCCCATAACACAGATGCAGGGGATTGCCAGGTCTTTATGTGATGGGTTTGGCATTGATCGTGCACAGTTTCCCTTCTCTCCAATGCGAGTGCTAATTATTATTGCATACAGATGAGAAGCCCTTATGTATTGACAGCTGCCGGCTGCAAATAACACAGTGACCGGTTCACAATTGAGATGTATTATTACAAAAGGAAACTGACAGAGTTAACTGCACCATGCTAAGCCCTATTAGCCATTTCAATTGGATCACAGAAACCTAATTAGATGAAGTCACAGTTACATCACCTCCTCTGACGGGGGTAATTCATGGCAGTTCTGGTGATGTTAATGGGGTTTTGTGCAACCATCTATAAAATAATCCATAGATAGCAAGAAACATGGAAGTTGATTGTGGATGAGTTGTTTTTGGTTCAGGAAATTGATATCCTGTAGGTCAATGATTACATTGTGTCCATTGAACAAAAGAAGTTGCAAATAGCTACAATTCGAGTATTGAATGAAGAGAAAGAATTGTAGTACTTTTCAAGAGAACTTAGCTGGGTTTTGAACCCAGGATATGCAAGGAAATCACAGTGAGTGGAGCCACATTCTCACCTCTTAACTGTGGGGGGATTTTCTCAGCCTAAAAGCCTCAAATACTATGTTATTTTTTGCAGACATAAAGTTTTTTTGGTTTTTTTTTAAATTTCCAAGGGCCTGACACAGAGATATATCTCTTTATACTAGCAATTTGTGTCTATAAAGAAGAACATTGCTATTGAGACCTTTAGGCTGTTAAAATCCACCCTATAACAAGTGGAGTGTAAGTGGCTCACCACACTACGTGGTTGCCTTGCATACCTGAGATCCTGGATTCAGCTGCCAACAAAGACATATTATAAAAATTGACTGAAATATTTAGAGGCATCTTAGGAGTGCTGGGAAGTGACAGTCTCTCCACCCAAAAGGGAGATGGCGGATTTTCTCATGCCAAGAGTGAAGCCTCCTGTTAATGACAGTATATTAGCTTTCACATTATAATCAGTTTTCTATCATTCGGAAAAATTTTAACCCCTTTAAGCACATCCATGACAGGACCACTGTAATGTCCTATACACAGGTTCCCCTGACAAAGCAATACACCTTCAATACCTTCAGCTACTCCAAAATACAGCAGCTAATATAATACCAAAGAACCTTGACATTTTCTCATAACACCCATCCTTCCTCATTGCCCTGGCTGCCCATGAATTGAAGAACAACACTGATTTGCTTGTTGAACTTGGAAGCCGCAGACAAGTTTAAAAAACTACTGAAGCCCCATACTCCTTTGTGGACATCTTCAGTCCTCATCTGGCCTCTTCGAGCCTCCAGGGTCATGTCATGATGCTTTGACGCAACGTTATGACATCAGCTTGTCCCATGTGACTGCTGAGGCCCAATCAATGGTCTCCTGGGACTACTGATGTCACTCAGGAGGCTGAGAGAGGCCAAAAGAGGATTGAAGACGCTCGCAAAGGAACACCGGATGCTGCAAGAGAGGCCTGGAGAGGTGAGTGAAGGTGAGTATGACTGTTTTTCAGCACCTCCCCTGGGCCTCTGCTTATTATACTCTGAGGTCTGAAAACACAATGATTCGTGGGTGTCAAACCTCAAAAATTTCAGGTTTGGCTATTTTTTCATCACCTCCTCTGGGACTCCACTTATTATACTCTGGGGTCTGAAAACAACCTAGACTAGAACAATGATTTGTGGGTGTCAAACCTCATAAATTTCAGGTTTGGCTGATCCCAAAATGTTTAGAAAATTTGTAATAAATCTGGCTTGTTATGTACCGCTTTGCTCATGTCCTCTAGTAAAAAAAACAAAAAAAAACTGACAACAAAAATTATATAACTGTTAATTTATCAAGTTTTCTATAGAAGAATCCTCTATGAATTCATAATTCCTATTGATGTTGGCAAACTAAATCTTGGGTCAGTGGGTCATTGCAAATATTATCCTGTCTTGAATTAATTCACTATTTCTACATTAATTCAAGTGTCTGATTTTCCATACCTGTGACCACCGGGAAAATCTTTTTGATGTTGTATTGCTGGCTGCCTAGAAAATGAGATCCATCCTGTTCTGAAATATTCATTTTATTAACTTGTAGAATTTCCAGTAATTGTCTGCTCTTATAAATTTCCCATTCATTTGACAGTGCAGGGACCCGCGCTCTCTTTAGCGGTTTGACTTACTGTAGGGGGAGTTATGTGAAGAGTTCTCAGATGTTCATTACATCCTACACAGACATGAGCTTAATATAATATTATGGAGAAATAATGCTATTCATAAAACAATACCTCCAAAATATAGTATGACACGTAGTCGTCATGGTCGGTGGGGGACCTAGCCGTCATGATCCGAGGGGGAACTAGTCATCATGGGTGATGGAGGACCTAGCCGTCATGGGTGATGGGGGACCTAGCCGTCATGATCAGTGGGGGACCTAGCCGTCATGGTTGATGGGGGACCTAGCCGTCATGATCAGTGGGGGACCTAGTCGTTATGGGTGATGGGGGACCTAGCCGTCATGATCAGTGAGGGACCTAGCCGTCATGGGTGATGGGGGACCTAGCCGTCATGATCAGTGGGGGACCTAGTCGTTATGGGTGATGGGGGACCTAGCCGTCATGATCAGTGAGGGACCTAGCCGTCATGGGTGATGGGGGACCTAGCCGGCGGGGGCGTCATGGGTGATGGGGGACCTCGAGCCGTCATGATCAGTGGGGGACCTAGCCGTCATGGGTGATGGGGGACCTAGCCGTTATGCTCAGTGGGGGACCTAGCTGTCATGATCAGTGAGGGACCTAGCCGTTATGGTCAGTGGGGGATCTAGCCGTCCTGATCAGAGGGGGACCTAGCCGTCATGGTCAGTGGGGGATCTAGCTGTCCTGATCAGAGGGGGACCTAGCCGTTATGGTCAGTGGGGGACCTAGCTGTCGGGCCTCCAGCAATCAGACATTTATTATCTACCCTTGGTATTGTGGGCCAACCCCTTTTAAAAGGTTGTCTGGGGAATTTAGATTAATTTACGTGATCTGACGAACTCTTGATGATGGACCTGGGAGTTTGGTCTGGTTCCAACCCACGAGCTATGTAATCAGAACCAGCGTTCTGACCCCAGGGTCACTCCGCCTCCTAGATCACTCCTCCGCATCCCTCCTCCCCAGGTCCCACAGAGAGGAGTGTGACCATGTGCCTTAGCCCTAATTCTATGCTTATATATTATACACAGATGCTGAGTGCATCGAATTCTAAAAAAATTTTGGGTTAACATACTGTACACATAAGCCAGCATAATTTCTTAAAGATCTTTTTTTTTCCTTTTTCTAGCCTTTTTCTTCATACAATACATAATTAAATGCATTTAATCCGAGCTGAATGTAAAATTAATATGCCAAATTTGACTTTCGCTACAGGCATTTTCTAAATCTGGCCTTGAACAGAAAAAACAAAATGTAATCCATTTAAGACTTTTTTTTTTTTTCTTGTGAAAATGTACAGTAATACAGAATCCGCTAAATATACAATGGAAGGCAAAACCCCATGAGACTGATGTCAATTGCCTCATGTCAGGGGAAAAAATTCCTTCACGACTCCAAATCCAGCAATCTTTAAAAAAAAACAACTCTGGATCAACGCGTCTTGACCAAAAATCTGGAACCCGAAACCTTTAATATGTTTCCGTTTGGTTTTTTAGTGCCCAGATAACTCTGAGTAGTTCATACATTAAAGGGAGTCATTAAAGGCAATGAAGAATATTTTTATGGAGATCACCCTTTAAGTGCACCAGGGGCAAGGCCAATTTGGCAGATATTACTGCAGACAGCTACATGTACTCTGGTCTTCCTATGAAATCTCTGCCCAATGACACCCCATTACCTGTAATGGACATTATAATTCTTTGTGTCACCGCTGTCTGTAGACAAATCGGACAAATATGGTCCACTCCCAGTGCAGTTGCCGGCTGATTTGCATATCTATAAAAAGATGATTATCTCAGAATCAATTTATCATTTATGGCCACAAAGGCATACTTTTGGCTTCTATTAAAGGCCCCTACATGGCACTATTATTGGTTTGGAATGCATTTTGGGCATGATAGACACCCTTTAAGTTAAGTGAAAAAAAGTCTTGTTTATAGGGAATTATTGTATTCTGAATTCTACAGAGCTCTATGGGAGCTGTATAAATCCCTATGCAGAGAGTTCCCTCTAGTGACAACTTTAGGCACTCAGAATTGTATAATTTTGGCTCTAGTTAATTTCCATTGTCACTTGAAGCAGAAAATAAAAATGATAGAGAAACAGATTCAACACCAATGATTACCCAATGGATCCCAATGATTCATCAATGTACTGGAAAAATATTTTCTGGCAAACATGATGGAATATGCGACCGAGGCTCCGAATTCATGTGTGAATTCTGTAAGATACACTGGGAACTGAAGAAAAACTTGATAAAAACACAATTGTACCATTTTCTTATGGGTTTTCTTTTTACTGTGTTTACTGTGCAGTAAAAGTAACATATTACTTATATTTTTGGGTCAATCTGTTGACTGTGACGCAAATCTATATAGTTTTTCATGTTTTAACATCTTTAAAAACATTATAAACTTAAGAGAAAAAAATAATAAAAAAAAAATTCTTTGTGACAATATTTCGACCCCTGCAACATTTTTAGATTTCCATTAACAGAGTTATGTAAGGGTGTGTTTGCAGGGCATCATTTTGGGGAATGTATGATCGCATTTTATTAAAAATTTTTTTGGGAAGCATAGTGAAAAAAAACCCCACAACTTTTTGTTTTTATTTCCTGCCAAGGCATTCACCGTATAGGATAAATATTTTTATATTCTTATAGCATGTGCATTTTTGGACATGAGGATGTATAGTGAGTTTATATTTAAGTTAGTTTTTACTTAGTGGTATTCAGCTGAAGCCAGTGATAAGCTGCAGTGGTCCTATTTATGTGACTTCATGGCTGCAGCCTGTATACAGTAAGGGTGATAGGAACTGTAATGCAAAAATGTTTAGGAGGAGAGAGGTGAGTATAGGTTCTGTTTTTATTTTAATTCCTCTCCTCCTACTGTAAAAAGAAAAAAAATATCCTGGGCAACTTGACAATTTTAGCATGAATGTCCAACCATCTGATATGCATGCTAGGCTTTGTCCAGGATATAATAAAAATTAACCCCTAAACTAAACCCCCTCCCACTGCTTAACTGCTAATTTACTTATGTTTAAAAAAAAAAAATCTAGAATTACCCATATCCCTGGGGTGGTCCGGTGACGTTCCGTTTCCCCGTTTCCGAAATGGAACATCACCATTACTCCCCCTTCCCCCATCACCATCATACTTGCGTATCTTCCTCTCCAGGAACAGCTCCTCCCATCTTCCCCTCTGCAGTCTGGAGGTGCCTGTGACACATGCGCAGTAGAGATGGTACTCCATCTCTACTGCACAGGTGTCAGAGGTAGTTCTGGTCTGTGTACGCACTTGATGAGAATAAGAGAGGTGTCTCCAACCTGCACACAGTGAAAGAAAAGGAGGAGCCGTCTCCCAGAGCGGAAGATAGGTAAGTATGATGCGGTGTGGGGGGGGCTGAGTTAGGTAGTTAGGAAGGGCTAATAGTGGGCGGGATAGCTAGGGAGACAGGGAGGGGGTGTGACTGAGTGAGAGAGGAGGGGCCAGTGAGAGGGAGGTAGTGTGGAAGGTACACAGGAAGCTGCACCATGTAAACAAATGCAGAAGATGCCAGGAGCTCCCAGAGAAACCCAGAAATCTCTCAAAACACTGCTAAAGGTATATGGGTAAACTTATTAACCCATGAATAGCAATAACAGACTTTGCCCTGAAAAACCCCTTTAATGTCAGGTATCTGGAAAAATAAGAACTGAATTTCAATATGCCCAATACTCAAAGGAGGAAAGCCTCTTCTGGCAGCAGATTACTTCCTCTTTCCTATGAAGAACACACGCACATTTGGCTGAGTGCTTCTGTTTTGGGGGAAAGTCGAGCAATGCTTGCTTGGTCAATAACTACATAAGGTGCACAGTTAGCTTTAGATGGTGCAAGAACAGGGAGATCTTCTTTGTTCCTATATATCTCTATCCTACTGGATACATGTGCATTTGGCTGAGTTGAGAGTTTCTCTTTATGGGGTAGGGGAGTCAGGGGAACAGTTGCTTGGCTGACAGCTATGTACAGTGTTTTTGGTTAGCTTTAGATGGGGCAAAAACAGGGACATCTTCTTCGTTCTTATATTTGTATCTCTATCCTACTGGATACATGCACATAATTGAGTTGAGCGTTCATCTATATGGGATGAGGGAGTCAGGAGGAACGGTTGCTTGGCCGACAGTTTGGTTAGCTTTAGATGGGGGTAAAAACAGGGATATTCTCCCCTTTTATGCCCCTATATTTGTACTTTTATCCTATTGGATACAGGCGCATTTGGCTGAGTTGAGAGTTCCTCTCAACGGTGTTTGGTTAGCTTTAGACGGGGCAAAAACGAATATTTTCCTCTATTTTGCCCCAATATTTTGGGCTTTTATCCTACTAGATATAGGCTCATTTGGCTGATTTGAAAGTTCATTGATATGGGGTGGGAGGATGAGGAGGAACAATTGCTTGGCTGACACGTATTTACAATGTATGATTAGCTTTAGATGGGGCAAAAACAAGGACTTTCTCCTTTCCTATGCTCCTATTTTTGTGTCTAATCCTACTGGATACAGTAATACTGACTACACTCCTGGTGACAACTGTAATTCATAAGTATGTGAACCCAGAACCCGGCACTGAATTTATCTGTATCTACAGATAAATAAGAAACGTTGCATTTACGAGGACGTTTATGATCCGTAACTTCTACAGATTGTATCTAAAAACATTTACAGTTGTATAATTGCTGTGTGGATTTATTAGGCGGCACACTTACTGTAATTCTACAAATAACAATATTTCTCTCCCTCTGCCTTCCTCCGTTGCGAGCCTTCAAACTTTCATATATCCTCAGGTTTGTGCAGCAGATGACAGATCCACAGATCTCAGAGGCTTTAAATGTTAGTGTTGCAGAGTTCATCTGTCTGATTCAATTACTGTGAGGTAGACTGCATACAAGCACACATGCCTCACTGAAGGGCTCTGCCATTTTACCAAAAACAATTAGACAAAACAGATGCAGTAGGACACAGCTAATGTAATATAAGAATATGTCTCATTTATAGCATCATTACTATAAGACAAAAAGACCTGATGGGACCCAGATCATAAATGGTCGTCCAACCGAAGCAGTCGAGAATAGACATCCGGACTCACCAGAGGATACGATGCTGATACCCCACCTTCCATCTATACAGAATACGTCCGCTTCCCTTTTTAACTCTCTCTTACACCTTGCTACAGCATGCTTATTTCATTTTAGAAGGTCATTTGTGAAAGAAATACATAAGAATTATCCCCAGTATTATGTGGTTGGCTCCAAATGGACCCTGGAGGACCATTACTGTGTCAGAATCCAGGTCTCTATATGATTTAGGTCCTGTCCTCATCGCGTTTATGGCTTCCGTTTAATGACCTGTATACACTGGGACACATAGTGACATCAATCACCAATAGTTTCCCATTGTTAAAAAAAAAAAATGACCGTGCAGGTTAAGTTTTTTACTGGATTCCTTTGTATAGCGTAGTCTACTGCTCTATTCCATGGCTTTTTTTTTCATTATTTGCAGTGTACCAATGTATACCAGTCACACAAAGTCCTAATACATACTCTTTGCACTCTTTTTGCCTCTGTCAGGCTAATGTAATCCTATAGATATGCTTAGCATACATCAGGGGTATTAGTTGAGGGGATCCAGAGGGTACAGTCGCACCTGAGCCCAGGAGACTTAGGGGGCTAACGTGTCTGTTCCCAATTTGAGGGAGATAAGTACTATAAATGAAACATCGGTGGGCCTGATACACAGGAACTTAGCTAAAGGCTCTTGGACCCTGGTTCAAAAGTTCAGCTTGGACACCCCCACCCTTACTTCATTCATGGCTGTCATCCCTGTCTATACAGCTAGGGCTCGGCAGTGACTCCTATTGCACAACCAACCAGCGCCATGTCACCCTGTGAGTCCTTTACTAACATAAGTGAATGGAATCGCATTGCTACCAGGGAGATTCTACAACTTTGACTTCTAGTCTAAAAATATTATGAACTGCTCCATCTTTTTTTGCGACTAAAGGTCACAGTTGGATCACCCCTGGGGTCACCATGTGACTGCGTTCACTTACATTGGTTTTCTAAGTCTAAGATATCTTCTCCACCGTTCACTTGTTTTAAGAGACTGCAGCGGTGGGACAAGCACTACGGTCTTGTTACTGCTTACCAAGCGCAGCGTCAAACATTGTACAGCAGCTGTTCTAGGAACTGAAGTTCAGCCCCATTCACTTCAATCAGATTGTGCTGCAAACAGACAATGTCAGTAATGGATGTTCCCACTTCAGATGGCTGATCTGTAGCGGTTCTGGTGTTATCAACAGTGTCATACTGAGATTCTGAGGTTCCACCAGTTAAAATGATCCTGGGGACCCATCTTTAAAAAATCCCTTGGAAATGGCCCATAGTATCCATCAAATTTGGATGTCTTCTGCTGGACCATTATTGTGTTAAAGCCCAGTCCCACCAGTGATGTTCTCTTACTGTGGTGGGTCAGTCCAACACTGTTCCATCTCCTGACATATAGTTGAGAATGAGCACCATTGAGCCACTGTACAGTGTGCTGTCACTGGAATGTAGGCATGAATGAGTAAGGCCGAGTACACATGTGCTGTCGATCGCCATTTGGGGATTCCGTCCACCATTCCAATTGAAAAATGCGGAGAGAAAAGTCCTGCAAACAGGACTTTTTTCTCTACTTTTTTCGTGCGGAAACCCGCGGACCCTATTATAGTCTATGGGGTCTGCAGGTTTCTGCGGATAACTGCTTTTTAAGCGGATTGGGTTTCCGTTTTTTGGGTCCCCAAGCGGACCCGAAGAATGGAAGCTCCAACGCAGGTGTGAACTTAGCGTAAAGTCTTAGTGGGTTTAGTATTTGGACTGAACCAAACTTCGGGAGTTCACCATCCACCAATCACTATTACTTCAAACCCCAGAGTATAATAAGAAGAGCCTCAGGGGAGGTGCGGACAAAATTAAAAACAGATACTCACCTCTCCTGGGTGTCTAGCCTTCTTCCGTGGTGTCCAGTTTGGACTGAACTTGAAATGAAACAGGCAGCTGAACCTCGCAAATATTTGCAAAATGAGTCTCTCGAGGTTTGCCCATCTCTAGTCCTACCATGAGGTATTGAGAACAGAGTAATCCATAGACACTCGTGAACATATACAAGCGTCTGGCCCATACAGTAATTCTGACAAATTGGTGGTATCAACTGGAGAGGACCCTGTGTTGACCTCCTACAGTATATAATGTATAATAATGCATCTAATAATTTAGCTTTCTAAGCTGTCTGGACAGGTGTGCTCAAACACCATAAAGTAAACGGTGCTGTAAATAGCTGCGCCGTGTACATAATGACTAGATACAAGTCTGGGTCTGTATCCATTCACTTGAATCATTTACATACAGTAAAATGACTTTGTACTGGTTCACTGTCCACAGCGCTGTCTCCCTTCAAGCATAATGGATATTTCCGTAAATTGCTAGTGAAGTTACAAAAGCATAAATGCTTCTTATGTAAGTTAAAGCAGAGAGGTTACATGGCACCACATCATCCCGATATAAATAGATATATTCATTAATTCATTTATTTCCATGTCCTTTGCTTGACATTAGCCCTTACCATTTTCTCTACGCAGTAATCTCTTTATGCAATAAATATGTTTAACCCAACGGAGGCAAAGACAAATGGGACCCACTAGTGCACATATTAATACTCAAATTTTTGTCCTCCAAGGTCAGAAATACAGTACATCTCTTCTACCTACCTTCTGGATCTGCATAAAGGGATTGTCCCATTAAAACAACAAATCCTATTTTGAGTAAATTTCCTGAAATTCATTTTGGTCCAATTTAGAAATGAGTTGGGTTCGTTATGAATTTTCCAAAAATTTTAGGCTTGGATAAACCCAGGATTTTTGGAAATTGCCACCCACAAATCAATATTATGCCCTGGGGTCTCTTGAGACCTCAGAGTATAATAATCGGAGGCCCCGGGTAGGTGCAGAAAAATAACAAATGGTCATACTCCCCTTCCCTCACTTCTCCTGGGTTCCCCTGCAGCATGCAATGTTCTTCCTTTGCAGCATCTTCCGACCTCTTCAGGTGTCATAGGTGACATCATTGGTCACTGGGGGACCGCTGAGGGCTATTATTGGGTCTCAATCGTCATGATGATGAAAGCGTTATGACACCAATTAGCCCCACATGACTGCTGAGGCCCAATGACAGGCACGTCTCTGGGGCTGCTGACGGCATCCAGGAGGTGGGAGGATGTAGGGGAAAAATAGTGTCATGACGGAGCCCAGGAGAAGTGGTGAGTAAAGGGGAGTATGACTGGGCCTCCGATTATTATAACTTGGGGTCTGTATAAAAAAAACAATTATAAAAAAAAAATACAGATACAGTAAACATTCCCTAAAATTTCTCCCACCAATCATTGTTCTCTCTCTTTTATATAAAGTCTATCTATGTATCTTTTTATCATTATCTATCCATCTATCTATCCATCTATCTATCTATCTATCTATCTATCTATCTATCTATCTATCCATCCATCTATCATCTGTCTATATCTATCTATCTATCTCTATCGATCTGTCTACAATATCTGTCTATTTATCTCTCTCTCCCTATGTATGAATGTATTTACCCTTTTCTTCTTCCATCTATTTTTCTAGTGCCCTGTTTCGCTGTGATCTATCAGCTTCTGTAATGCCAGTGCCTGGAGTCTGCAGTACAAAGCACAGTTTGATAACCTCAGTTTTCCGAGCCTGACTCTAGGCGTAACCTTTAATTTGTAAACTCCAGGAATCGTTGTGACAACAAACTCCCCATAGCACACACTGAGAAGACTTCCTTCCCGGCGGTGTATCTGTTGGGTCTCAGTGTTGTCACAAACACTAATAATACACTTTTCGGGCCTCCTGGTTCAAATGTTAACATCTGGAGCACAAGAAATGTTTTCCTATGTGGCAGAACTAGGACACATCTATTCCTTTCGGTTTTTCTATAATTATGGATTAGGAGACGATGCCAACTAAACTCAGCATTCCTATTACTGACCTTAAAATGCACCCTCAATGGCTGGAGTGTTTGCTAAGTCATGGCACAAACAGACTAAATTGGAGAATATATACTGTCTGTGTACTGCTATTAGCATAAATGTAGGGGGTGGTGTAGCTACAGGAGGTGCACGGATAGCAGTGACACATGGGTGGCCTAAAAGCTATTTGTCCCTTAAAGGGGATAGCTCATCAATATAAAACTGGTAGGGCTCTGACACCTGAAATCCTCACTGATCATCTGTTTACTGGTGCCAGATCTACACAGTGGACTGTGCCAGAAGCAGACGGCTCCATCCTTTGTATTGTGGCTGTGCCAAGTTACTGCAGCTCTGGTTCCACTTACTTGAACGGGAGCTAAACTGCAATATCCCAAGGATCGGTCAACAATATCAAAAGGCTGGACAACTTTTTGTAAGAGTACACCAGTGTATTAAAGTATTAAAGGTTACAATGTAGGTGGAGGTTCAGTAGATTCAAGTTAAAGGGGTTTTCCTATTCATAGGATAGGGATAACTTGCAGATCATTGAGGTCCAACCAATCGTACCCCTACTGATCAGGGAGAATGGGGGACTTTCGTCCCTTATTCTGAATGCCGCTGTGGTTGGACAGTGCTCAGACACACAGATTTCAGTCTGAGTTTTGGAGATAGCTGAAGTACAGCTCTCGTCGGTCTCCAGCAGTCCCATTGAAAAGAATAGAGCAGAGCGCATGCGCTGCCTGACCACCATTCCATTCAGAACAAGGGACAAAAGTCCTCTGTTTTTCTGATCAGTGGCGGTCTAAACAGTCGGACCCTCACTGATCCCCCTATGGACAGGGGATAACTTGCTTTTAGACCTATGAGTGAATCTACCGCCCATTGGCTCGTAGACCCTAATACTAAAAGGGCTTATATCTTTGGAATGACTGAACGGATTTGGATAAACTAAACATCAAAATGCTCAGGGTGACAAGCCCTAGATGAGATAAGATACGTCATTGGGCTTTTTAGCCCTGGCGATAGGTCCTCTTTAAATGACAGTATTTTTAATTGGATCATTTTTAATTACTTTTTTTTATTATTTTGTGCTTAAATAAATGAAATGAAATAAACACAAATAAATAGAGACCTAAATAAAATTCCATTCATTAAATGAAAAAAATAAGGTTCCTAAAAAAAAAAGCGCATCTTTTTTTTTTTTTTTTTTTTCAGAAATGTCTATCCATGTCTGTGTCATGTCTATCCATGTCTATCTGCAGTAAAAAATTTTCATAATGCATGTAAATAGAGATGAACTTCAATACTAAATATAGCCCATGGAAAGACTCGGCACTATTTATGAAAAGAGAAAAGCAAAAAGAAGCAGACTCTCTCTTTTCTAGTCCTGAACAACCTTTTTAATAGCAGCCGATTCAGACTTGACCAGTGTTCCACCTCTATTTTCAGACTTGAATAGCGTAGCTAGACATCAGCAACTTCACCTCCTGCTAAGACATCCTTTCTTTCCTATAAGCAGTATATTTTCCATCACCACCAAGCTGCCTGCAGGGCTGAAGAGAACGTCATTGTACCATGGCAGGCAATGCAAGATCTATGGAACCAGCTGGGAACCCCGTGCTCATTCTGCACTAATATTTATTTTAGAAAATTTCCTGTTAATATGTTCCCTTAATGCTTGAAATGATACGTGCCATTTGTATATACATTTTTGCTCTGCAGCCACAGCGGATTGTGAGTACCTGAGGACAATGTGATTTTGTGACATTATCTGAGAGCGCCAAGCAAGTTATTATTTTGTCCTCTGTATTTTATTGCTGCTCATCCGTGTTTTTTTTTTTTTTTTTTAATTTGCTATGGGATAATGAAAAAAAGCAGCATTGTGTCTATGAAATGAATCATACAAGAGCCACTGTATTAAACCTAAATATGTCCCTCAGAGGAGAATATTACATAATAGAAAGCTTGTCTCTTTATACCCAAACAAAAGGCGTAATGAATGGCGCGGCATGTCTGAGAGGTATTCACAAATTATTGTTTAGTTGCAGTCACATCCAATTAACTTTTTTAACTCACGGGCCATCCAAAGTCAACCAAGTTGGCCAAAAACAAAGCCGGTATCGCTCTGGAAAATATTCAGAATTATTAAGGATAAATTGCTTCCTCTCCGCAGCTAGTGGTGGGTGCAGGTTTCTATAAACCTTATTATAACACAAGATTGTCGGATAATTACTGTGTCCATGTCTGAGCTGATCCTAAACAATCATTAGAAGGTAATTGGGAAATTGATGATATCGTGACCTGGTGCTTGAATAGGAATAGTAACTAAAGACGGGCTTGTATCCTTCCATGGGGTATAATAGGATTATTACCCTGAGGGTATGTATGGCGGCAATTGGGTGCGCCACATTGATGTCGCAGTTACAAGTAATAGTGAATGTGGTCATGCAGAAGTCCAGCAGTGTTGCATTTTCCCCACATTCAATATTATTAGCTACGATTATAATAGCGCAACATTATGATATTATGTCACATGATATTATGGCGCCATGTAACCTTAACCATAGACGGCAAATAGAGATGAGCGAAGTATTCAAAAATTCAATTAGGCAACTTCGCCGAATTTCGCAGTATGATTCTATTCGATCCGAATTAAATCGTGGCAAATTGCTTACCAAAAACAGCTATTTATTAGCTGCAGAGAGCCGGGATGGGTGGCAAAATGGCAGAACCCCTTGGATGCCGCGGTTATGTTTGACTGCGGCATCCAAGTTGTTAAGACCCTGGATCGGTTATGGAGCAGGGTGTTAGCTGTCAGTTACAGCTAACACCCTGCTCCATAACCGATCGGGGGGATTTAACACTTTGGATGCAGCGGTCAAACATGCCGTGTGCGCTTGTGAAGGGGTTAAAGGGATGTGACATCACAGGGCTGGCTGCTGATTGGCTGCACACATGGCATTGTGGTTGATTCTGCGTTCTCAGAGTTCCTTGCCCCATGTAGAGCAGCCATTTTGAACTAAATACGAATCGTTACCACGAAGTCTGAGGAAATTCGGATTCAATGCGAATCGAATATTTCCTGAAATTCGGATCGAATTCCACTTCTTCAGCTTAGATTCGCTCATCTCTAATGGCAATTATAATAGAAACTTGTTATTGCTGTTAACTAATGTTACATTAGTGTATATAGAAGAATGGATTTAGTAGAATAGTGACCCAAAGAGTTATTAGTAGACTGGCCATAAACATTGCATGAATGTTAGCCAAGCTGGCCAATATTGACAAGGTCAGCTAACTATCTAATGTGTTTTGGGGCCTACTGACTCTCCCATCATGGTCATGTTGCATAAAGAAACATCAGAATGTTGAATTTTAACATGCCTGCTTCTTATGTCTTGAGAAAAGATGAATTGTGTCCAGTGGAGTCACATGGTAACTTACTCTTCCTCTAAACCCATTGAAAATACATGCATGCTTGGAAGAGTAGAGCTTGAAGTCTATGGGGTGGGGGTATCAAGACAATATTTTGCACAAACCTTGTTATAAACCTGGTGCATCCTCCAAGGAGACATGCGCATACACTGAAATCTACACCAACTTTTAATTTCCGGCATCATTTATGCTCATTTTCTTCTGTAACCGATAAGAAATATGGTCAGTCATTGGCTCTGCCCACAGCACATCATTGCCATGCCCCTTTTTGAAAGGTGGGGAGAGTGGTGTAGAAACACGACTTGTGACAATTTTTGTTGTATCATTTAAAAAGTCTCAATGTTTGACTTTTTATCTTCACAAAAATGGCATAAAAGAATCAGAACTTTCCCCATACTTTTGTAATAGTCCTCAAATTAATATAGGGTTCCTAATAAAAACAAACCACCATACAGTGGCCACATATTGTTATTCATAATCTTTTAATATAACAAACATTTCCATATTTTGATATAAATTAAAACCGGTGTCATGGAACCGAGCTTGAGTTGACCCACCAAGGAGAACATGAGGTCGCCGATGCCCTTCTGACCTTACAAAAATCAAGGCTTAATGTTGGATGTAATTTTTGGGCAAGTATATGAAATTTAGAGAGCAATTCTTATCCGGCTTTGTGGTTTCTCATAGTATCTCTGTGTTGCAGAAATTAAAATGTCAGAGGACAGCAGCTTTATTATAGGCGGTATTTTATTATTCAAGATGCTCCTGTGGGCTTAGAAATTTCAAGAGCCTCCCTTTAGCCTGCCTACATTATAAAGAATACTAAGCAGCTTATATTAGTATTATGGGAGAAACTGCCCTTTTACCATTCGGATATTGTTTTAGTAGATTAATAATACATTAAGTTCACTCCTGAGCCTCCATTTTATTGTGTTATGAATGTTTCATAATCAGTTATTGCATACCGCTATCAATGAAATATTCTCCTCCGAGAGGAGCCGTGTATACGCTGATAATTTGTGTTATTTATGTACATCTGTTGGATTGTGAGGGTGAATTTTACAGATATTTATGGTGGTTTATGGTTTATGTCAAAGCTACTTTATACATCCAATTACTTTAATTGATTTCAATCAACTTCGGAACATTATGGAGGATATAAAGGTTCCATCAACAGATTAAAAGAAAGTTCTCTTAAGTTCCAAGTAAGGACGGTAGGACCGCGAGAGGCTTTCTGTTTGTAATAAACGCTCTGAATGATGAATTTCCTTTCCATATATTGTTAATATTTCATCAATGCAAAATAGTTTCTATAGTCTAAGCCATTGGCGTGCCAGCTGTGTTTCTGGACTCCTATCTCCGTAAGGAACATACAGACGTTGATAGGGTTGGGTGAAGAGACAAGTCCATTAAGTCAAACCTATAATTCTTCCCTGTTGATCCAGAATTAGATAAAAAAAAAAGTCAAGTATAGCTCAACAAAAGATAATATAAAGGCTGATGGCAATGTGACCACATATCTTGATGCCACTGCCCGAGACACTACTCGGACAGTGGGAGTAAGGATATTAGCACTTGTAGCATGCAGGTATCCAGCACCAGAAATAAACCATTAAAAAAAAAAAAAAAATCACATCAGTTATTTCCCAAGGCTCAGATGGATAACCGCTTACATTAGGATTATACTAGTGGGGGGACCCAAACAACAGAGAGGCAGACCGCTAAAACTGCAGTAATACACCGAGCCCAGGGGACTCCATTGACTGTAATGGAGTCCTTTGGTTACCCATGCTTTTTAAACTGAAACCAGCAGAGGAAAAAAAATCTGTGCCGGACTTTTTCCTCTGCTGATTTTTGGCGGAGTCTGTAATGTGAACCTAGCCTTATAGTTTTCAAAACATTCCAGACTGTTATTCACAGAAGCGATGTGTAAGAACTACTATGAGTAAGAGGCTGGAACACCTCCAAAGACCTGAGTGGTTACCAATATGAGCCACAAGAAATTTTTAATATGTAATAAGTGATTTTTTTTTTAACTGTTTAGTTTCCAGCCCTGGAGGCCTGCAAGCTAAATAAAGGGTGATGTGATAACTCTAAATTGTAAGCTTGTCTATTGTCTGAGCTGTGAACCTAGCCTTACTTACATTTTATAGTAGACTTTACAAAAACTTTGGCTGCAACACACATTGCACTGCCAAATATATTATTATCATGTTGGTTCCACACAAAGGTCTTAGGGGGCGTTCACACTACCGTTGGTGACCGTCAGTAGTGTCCGTTGCTATTGTCCGTTACAAGATTTTAGCATCGGACACTAGCTGAACCATCAGAAATCCGTTAAAATTTCCATTCATTTCATTGGGTTTTTATATTGTGTCCGTTTACACCAAATCCGTCAGAAGTCCATTATTTTTTCACGGACAAAAAATCCTACATGCAGGACTCTTTGTCCGTTTGAAAATAACGGATTCTTGATGGACAGCAAGTGTCCGTTATTTTTTTAACATTGAAGTCTATGGGTAACGGACTTATAACGGACAGGAACTGATAGCCATCAGTTCCTGTCCGTTATTTTATGTCCGGTTTTTTTCCTGCTCAAAAAAAAAACAAAAAACGGACAGCGTTAAAAAAACGGACAGTGTTAAAAAACGGACACTAACTGATGCTAATGTGTCCTTTTCTTTTAACTAATACATTAATTGGATCAGTTAAAAAAAACGGACACATTAACATCAGTTAGTGTCCGTTAATGTCTGTTATGATAGGTGTCCATTTTTGTATTTTTTTTTTTTTTTCTTTTTTTAACGGACACTATCAGAACGGACAAAAACGGTAGTGTGAACCCTGCCTTAGGAAATCCACCCGGTTTGGATTTTTTGTCACCATTGTGTCATTGTCACTGCAACTTGCGTGTCGCAACTTGACCATATTTACATTTAATAGATGTGATTCGGGAAGGGCAACACTACAATATTTAGCCATATGACGTGTAACTCCAGTAAGATCTGTCATTTCTCTTGAGATATCTTATTTAGTAAATACTAATAGTACCCATAAAATAACAATTCTGGAGCATCTTTTCTAAAAATTCTACATTATGCTGTTCCTAGAAATTAATGTATGAATTGATAACTTGGGGCTGTGTCCCTGCACAGTCTGACACTTCAGTCACTGCTGTCATGGCTGTGACAAGGTGAATAGTAGCACTGAGTTCACATGTATTCATAAATATCTAGCAGGAATACCAGAGAAAAAGGACAACACAGAGGTCTACAAAAATACGGAGAATATGAGGATTTAGACAATTCAGAAAGTTCGAAAACAGGAACCAAAAGGCATGTAACTTGACAGCAGCACCATATAATACAATATTAGGGGATATTCACACAACCTATATTATAGTCCATCCATCATAGAATAAAAAGTGATAAAAGCAATAGACATTCCCCAAAATGGGATCACTAAAAAGTACACAAAAAAAGACGCCCTATGCATCCTTGTACATGGAAATATAAAAAAGGGTGTTAGAATATGGCGACTTAAAGAAAGAGGTTTTTTTTTTTGGGAATTTTAAGGGGTTAAAATGTAAATAAAATTATATAAATTTGCTATCCCCAAGATCGTATCGAAATAAAGAATACAGGTGACGTAATGTTGACAGTGAATTCCGTAAAAACGAAGCCTGTAAGAAAGTTGCACAAATGCACTTTTTCTCCAGTTCTACAACAATTTTTACAGCTTCCTGGTACGTTGTACAGAATATTAAATGGAACCGTTATGAAAAACAATTTGTCCCTCAAACATTAAGTCCTCATATGGTTCTGTAAAGTGAAAAATAAAAACGTTATGGGGTTTGGGAGGTGAGGAGTCAAAACGAAAATTTAAAAATGTCACTAGTGGGAAGGGGTTAAAGTCTGCCCCTCTCATCCTATTATTGATGATAACAATGGAATATAATAAAAGTAGCGTGAACCCACCCTTACAGTACAACTACGTGAGTCATCACCCATAGTAAACCAACAATGTATACAAATGTATGCAATAAATAGTATAAACCTATCTAAAGTGGAGGCTGCTACTCTTGTGTTAGAAGTCCCCTGCTTAAAGTGTACCCCCAATTATAAAACATTTCATAAATGTATAGTACAGGTGAATATAAAAAATTTTATAATCTACCTCATTAATGAAATCTGTTTTCGTCTCCAATTTTTAAGCTGCGCTCCTTCTTATTTGCACTGACTATTTATCTGCATAGAACCCATCTCCATTCTCAACTCACACACAGAAGTCTATGGAGAGGGGAGGAGAAGGAGAGGCTGTTGACTGATATACTGCCTCATTCTGTGAAATGGTAGATTCCTATCTTGAAACACAGCAGTGTTAAAAGGTCTCCCTGACTTACACTATAGCAGAGTTAAGCAGCTGTAGCTATTTGTGTCTTTTTCAGCAGCCTCCTCCTCCCTCTCCCCACTCCATAGATTTCATTGTAACAAGTAACTTGGTCTTCTAAATGGAGAAGGAAACCTATTTCTTTAATAAGATATATTACAAAGTTTCTTAAATTCACATGTGCTATTCATTTATGAAAAGTTGTTTTATAACAGGAGATACACTTTAAAGCATAACGTGGAAGGGGTTTATGTATGAAGGAGAATAAGCCATTGAACAACATGCTCTAGTAGGGATATACTGCTGTGATATCCAACACTCTCACAGCATTTCTTGTGTGTTCTTTGATGTAGAAAAGCTACATAGATAAGAAAGAAGCGAGCCGTATCATCAGAACAGTAGACAGATGTAGTGTAGAGGGAAGCTTCTTGTCTGCAAGCATTTTATTCTATATTAAGGAGAGAGTGTAAGGATCCATACAGGTCATGATGACATATATCCCATGCTCACAATTACTTTCTATGTTATTTCATAGCTGCCACACCATATACAATAAGGTGGTTGTCGTCGCGGTAGATTGGCAATGAACCGTATGGCGCTTTAGTAGCAATCCAATTAGACTCTTTCAAAAGAAATCATTTCAAACACGGAATTTCAAAGCTTTATTTGTAATTGGGAGATAATGAAATACCTTACATTGCGCCAAGCATTTAAAAAGAATTTTACGCAAACGTAGATAAATGCTGAACGTCTGTACACAGGGGCTTATTTATACATTGGGTGCACTTTTGTCTCTTTGATCACAGAGAAGGAAAATCTTTACAAATGAACTTTAGTTAAATCATATGAATTGGTAAAGATCACAATGCTCAACCAAGCGAACATATCATTAAGTAGGTTTTGTAGACGATGATTTGATAACTCAATTTTTCAATTGAGTGCTGACACGAATTGTTCAGCGATAGAAGGTTTATATTCGGCGTTGTTCCTCTATCACGCCATTATTTCTGCTGAGATTATGCTATCTAATTATCACAGTCGGCAGAACTTCGTTTGCACCAACTCAACCACTTGAAAATGTACCTTGACGTACGGATTTGTATCAAGCCAATCCAGAAAGAATCAATAGGAAGCTCAATCGACATTTCACCATTGTATTAGCGTTTCTAGACAAATCAGTCAAATAAGAGTGTGTTCGCATTACTTGGAATGCACTGGGCCAGACTTACTAACATTGTCTAAGTTTTAGGTAATGCTAACTTAGACTAGACAGTCTTAGGCTAAGTTTCTACGTAGCAAAACGCAGCAAAAAAATGTGGTGGAAACGGGGTTTTACACATTGGGTTTTAGCAGTGTTTTCCTCTGTGGACTTTCTGCCCTTATTATACCTATATGGAAAACGCCAATGTTTCCACAGGTATATGCTGCGATTTTCAAAAACAGCTTTTCTGCTGCGGATATTTTTCTGCAATGTGTGGATGGGATTAGCCAGAATCCCATTCACTTTGCAGGTAGTGTAAAACGCTGCATTTTGTTGCCACTGCGTTTCCGCAGTAGCAAAAACGCTGAGTTTTTGCAACGCGGGGCTTTAGCCTTAAATTACACCACATATATCAAAATGTCTATTGATGTTTGATAAACCTGGTGTACGTTTAGACTGTCTAGTCTAACTTTACACAATTTATTAGTTGGCTTAAATTAAGACAAAAAATGCACAAAAATTTTGGAACGTTGTTTGGCTTACAATGTCGCAACATAGGCAATGCCCACTTTCTTATAAGTCATGCCCTTTTTCCACAAAGACACGTGATCTTTTCCTACAAGTTGCAAATATTTCTAAAAAGTCTCTAAAATACTTTATACATATAGCGCACAGCTTGTTGCACACCCCCCCCCCCCCGCTAGCGCGCGACATGGACGGTCGCATGTGAGCGGAGCTCCGGCTAGAGCCGCTCATCCATCCTGAAATCCATCCTTGCTTACCGGTGCCCGGGTTCGCTGTCCGCTGGAACGCACTTCTGAGGCCCCCTCCTGGTTCCAGAGCCCCGCTCTGCCGGTGTCCTTCTCCGTTGGGAGTAGTCGGTGATCGCACACGGGCCGGCGGCCATACACTCCCACCGCCGCTGCCGGAGCCGCCTGTCCCGCGCTGCTGTGGCCTGGAGCTGGGGTGGAGCTGCCGTTCTGGGGCTGCGCCGTGGGCCGGCCTGGGCTGTGCAGGCACCGCTGGGGCCGCTGGCCTGCTGGCACCCGGACGGCGGCTCCCCCCCCACGTGGCGGGCGGCCATTTTAACCCTGACCGGTTTGGCCATCTGCTGATGAGGGGGCGCTGAGTCTGGCGTTCCTGGCGAGCTGAGCCTATCTCTGACGGTTCCTTCTATCCCTGCCTGGAAGTTTGGGAGCCGGCATCCCTCTCCTGCTTGCTGCTGGGCACGATAGGACCATCCCCTGGCTCCTCTGGGCAGTAGTGCAAGGCAATATCTGTGGCAGCCATCAACTGTCTCTGACCCATTGAAGGTGTGTGCCTCTGTACGATTTATCGTCCTGCTGACTGCTCTCTGGAAGGCTTTACTTATAATCCAATGACGGTTGCTGTATGTGCTACTGGACTGTTGAGTTACCATCTGCCCCCTAGTTCCTCCTGGCAATCTATCTACCCACACTTCGCTACTGGCCTTCTTGGAGGCCTTACTTATAATCCAGTGACTGTTGCTATCGGCACTATTGGATCGCTGAGTTGTCATCCGTTCCCTCTTAGTTCCTCCTGGCAATCTATTTATTTCATTACTCTGCTGACGGCTCTCTTGGAGACATCGCTCATAATCCAGAGTCTGTTGCCATCGATACTATTGGACTGTTGAGTTACTGTCTGTCCTCGGCTGGCTTATTGGCCCTTGTGGCCTGACATAGAGGCTCCACTGTGCAACTGCTATTAGCCAGAGACCTTGTCTATAATCCTCTGGGGCCGGCCCGGCTTGCTACCATCACACCCCCCCTGCCAACATATCCACCCGTACGGAACGCAGGAAGAGCGGCCGCCGACCCTAAAATGAGTCGCCCGCAATCAACCCTGCTCTGATCGCCTGAGGGGGTTCTCCAGGGCAGCATCCTCTTCTACATCACCATCGCTTGAGGCAGCCCCCTGCCCTTCCAGAGGAGGACCCCGAGCCCACTTTAAAGCAAGTTACTGGACAGCTACTGGAGGCGATCCATGCCGGCACTTCCTCGCTGACCGGGAAAATTGAGGAGGTAAAAATCGACCTGGGCCTGCTCCGTCAGGACTTTCAGACCTTGCGAGGCAGGGTGTGTGAGGTGGAGGATCGGGCTCTCAGGTAGAGGACACTGTTAACCCACTTCCTGCCAAACTCCAGGAGCTGGAGAGAGCTGCAAGTTTGTGGACCCAGCGTGCGGATGACTTGGAGAATAGATTGCGACGAAACAACCTCCGTATCCTGGGCCTGCCGGAGCGGGCGGAGGGTGAAGATCCTCGGGCCTTTGTGGAGGGGTGGCTGAAAAATGTCCTGCCGGAGGCTCACTTCTCACCAATATTTGCAGTGGAACGGGCCCATAGGGTTCCGGCTAAACCGCCGCCCAGGGCGCACCCCCGACCCTTGTTGGCCCGTCTGATTAACAGCACGGATCGGGATACGGCGTGCGGGCTGCGCGCCAGGCCGGCGAGCTTAAGTACAACGGAGCAGCAGTGGCCATGTTTCCAGATTTCTCGGCGGCTCCCAGAAGACCCGAGCATCCTTCGTGGCCGTTAAGAGGCGGTTGAGAGAAAAGGCTATACAATACTCCATGATTTACCCAGCACGTCTTCGGGTCGTCCATGACGGCAGGTCCCTTTTCTTTACTTCACCGAGGGATGTGGAGGACTGGCTATCTCTTCTTCCTCGATCTCCGAGACGATGATCCTGACGGCGTGTGGTGAGAGGTCCGATCGGACCATACATAAGGACTTATGTATTACGGGATGCTCTTGTTTATTGCATAAGTAGTTTTATGAAAAGTGCGGTTCTGTTATTATAGTATCCTGTAGTCTTATAGTTACCTGGGCTGGCGACCCCCGGGGCGCCGGTGTATCTCATTTACTCATGTGAACCTGGCTCTGTTGAATAGTATATCTCCTAGCCTAGTGATTATCCATACCTTTAAGACAGTGCCCCGTATACCAACCACTTTGGGTGCACTTCTTCCCCCGTTAATTGTAGCCACGGTTAATTTAACAAATATTGTTTGTTTATGCCAGTAGTATGTCTCACACCCTTTAGGGGTGTAATGGTTCATTTCGTTTGTATATTGTTCTTAGGTTGCTGCACACCACTTTGTGTCTCACTCAGCCACGCACTACACACTCATAGGCGGGTCACTTTTGGGGTCCTGAATTGCCATGATTACATTACACTCTTAGACGACCATGGCGTCCTTTAGTGTACTATCTTGGAATGTGAGGGGCCTGGGTAGCCCACGAAAGAGGTCGTTGGTTTTCTCTCAGATTAGGAGGGCTGACCCACACCTCATATGCCTTCAGGAAACTCATTTGGTTCCAGATAATTCCAGGCGACTTCAGAAGCCATGGGTTCAGTGGGCGGCTCACTCTACACACACTTCCTATTCCAGGGGGGTGTCCATCTTGGTGCATCGTAGACTCAGGTGGGAGCCAGGCCTCATTGTAAGGGACCCCGAGGGACGATACGTTTTTGTCCAGGCCTGGGTTGACTCTGTCCTGTATGTTATCCTGGGTGTGTACTTGCCACCGGCGTCTGATCTTGCTGTGCTCCAGCAGGCTGCGCAGTTTGCGACCCGATTCCCTGGGGCTATTGCATTATGTTTGGGTGACTTTAACAAAGTTATGGATATTGCATTGGATCGGTTCTCCGCGGAGCCAGGTTCCCCCTCTCTGCCTCGCCCTACTACAATGGCCGGAGTGATCCGTGAATTGGGGTGGTTGGATTTGTGGCGGGTCCGGTTTCCGGAGGCCCGCACCTTTTCCTGTCACTCTGCCAACAGACATACTCTGTCCAGGATTGACCATGCTTTTGGAAATACTAAAGCATATTCTTTGTTGCAGACCATATCCTATTTACCCAGGGCAGTGTCTGATCATTCCCCGTTGTTGGTCCAATTAAATAGTAGTACGGCTGCTAAGCCACGACAGGGTTGGCGAATCCACCCATTTTGGTTGAAACTATTTGTACCACATGATCGAATACCTGATCAACTTCAGATGTTTTTGACCATTAATCCCCCAAACACTTCTCCGCTCCTCTTATGGGAAACTATGAAGGCATATCTTAGGGGTTGTATTAAGTCCTCCATTTCCTTTGTAAAGAGGGAATCCTCGCTGTTGGAGACCACCTTGGCGACCCAGTGTGCCTCGCTCGAAGCCGCATACGTGGCTAATCCAACTGATGAGGCTAGGTCTCAATGGTTGCAGACGGGTAGACAATATCTGCATATACTGCATGACAAGGCACGTAGGTCTCTGTTTTTTAGCAAACAGAAGTTTTACGAACTCGGCAACCAGTCGAGCAGCTTTCTAGCTCAACTGATACATCAAAACACAGCCTCACCTGCAATACTACGAGTGCATTCAGAGACGGGGGAGGTACTGTCCAATAGCTTGGCCATTAGTGACAGATTTTATAGGTATTACAGTGAGTTATACCTCTCCAAGCTTAGAGTCACTGACGGAGAGCTTGCCACCTATTTGGGCTTGATCCCCCTTCCTACATTGTCAGAAGACCAACGTGAATTTTTAGATTCCCCTTTTACGCTAGAGGAGCTATCGGGTGCCCTGGCAGATATGGCAAGGGGCAAATCGCCGGGTCCGGACGGCATCCCGGTGGAGGTTTATGCCCAGTATGGGGGCCTGCTTCTCCCGGTGTTGCTTGACTGTTATAACGCTGCCTTTGTGGGTCCCCAGTCTCCCGGAGTCCTTTTATGACGCCACCATTATCCTGTTACTTAAGCCCGACAAGGATCCGCTGGACTGTGGCTCATATAGGCCTATATCACTGCTTAATATAGATTATAAACTCCTTACTAAAATGTTGGCGAAAAGGCTAAATTCTGTTGTTCTCGACCTTGTCCATCCGGATCAGACAGGCTTTATGCCTGGAAAATCCACATCGGATAATCTTAGAAGGGCTCAGGTGATAACTCAGATTGGGGCATCATCCTCACATGACTGGGCGATGGCTTCTTTAGATGCAACAAAGGCGTTCGACTCTGTCGAGTGGCCTTTTCTATTGCAGGTGTTGCGAGGATACGGATTTGGAGAGGGGTTTGTTACCTGGATTTCCCTTCTATACTGTTCCCCTAGAGCGGCACTGTCCATTAATGGCGCGTTGTCTTCCTACTTTCCTTTGGGTAGGGGTACAAGACAAGGATGTCCATTGTCACCGCTACTGTTTGCTCTGGCGGTGGAACCCTTGGCAATACTGCTTCGGAATGACCCCATATATAAAGGCATAGTGATAGGCACCCGGGAGGAGAGAACAGCACTATATGCCGATGACTTACTCCTGTTTATGAGCGACCCCTCCCGGTCTCTGCCCAGAGCCATGGCTATAATTGATGAATTTGGTAATTATTCTGGCCTACGGACCAATTGGGCTAAGTCCTCATACATGCATATTGGCCGTGCGTCAAGTGTAGCTGAGGGGAATGTGGTATGTGGATTGACTACAGTCTCAACCTGCAAATATCTGGGCATCTTTATATCTAGGGACCATAGGTGTTTTTTGGAACAGAACATCTTTCCGCTCATCTCGCACTTTAGGGTTAAGTTTAATCTTTGGGCTACACTGCCTTTGTCGGTGGCTGGTAGAATCAACCTAGTTAAAATGATAGTACTACCCAAATGTCTATATGCTATAAGCCATTCTGCTGTGTCCGTGCCCCTTAGATTTTTTTAAACAAATGGACTCCCTCATTATCTCCTTTATATGGGGAAACTCTAGATCTAAGCTTAGGTTGTCATCTCTACAACGACCGAAGCAGCTCGGGGGCACATCACTCCCTGATCTGTTTCTTTACTACCTAGCAGGACAGCTCCGTTTTATTAGGAAGTGGCTCTCATCTGATTCCCTACCGGGGTCCGAGGCACATCTGGCTCACCACCTGGGTCTGCATAATCTGTGGCCGGTGTTGGAACACCCGGCCTTGTTTAGGGGAAATTGTTGCCCATCCATGCCCTGGCGGGACAGGTCTGGCGTCAGGCGAAAAAGGTGTCCACTTATTCTGATATACCTGCGGAGACCCCGCTTTGGCACAACCCTGGTCTGCCGACGTTATTTGCCCTGCCTGGCGCCCGGGCCTGGTCGCAGTATGGCGTGTCCTCTCTTAGTGACCTGTACATACAAGGGGTTTTTAAAACGTTTGACTCGCTAAGCTCCTCCTATGGCATCCCTAGAACGCAGTTCTTTAGATATCTACAGATTAGACATGCACTTTCTTCTCAGTTCCCGGATCGATTGGACAATATATCTGAGTATCCGCTTATCGGCATACTTCGCTCACAGGGCCCTGGGGGTTTGATATCTACTTTATATGCACATCTGATACAGGCCAAGGTGTCCTCTTTGGACGCCCCGGCCTTGACGCGATGGAGCATAAATATCCCAACTCTCACAGATGAGATGTTTCAAGATATCCTTGAATCTCCTCAACATGTGTCACCTTCAGCTAACAACAAACTGATTCAAACGTATATTCTACACCAATGTTACTTGACACCTTCCCGTCTATACAAAATGGGACGTCTGCCCAACCCCGGATGCCTTAGGTGTCTTTGTCCACAGGCAGACTTTTGGCATATGATTTGGGAATGTCCGATCATACAATGTTTTTGGAAAGGGGTCGTGGATCTCCTGGCGGAAGTTCTGGCTAAACCTATACCATTAACCCCAGAGATATGCCTTTTCGGCGTATTAGATGAAGAAATATGGCAACACCATGTTAGAATCCTTTTGAGGGAGTCTTTATTTTATGCTAGGAAAGCTATCGCACTGCGATGGATGGCTCCGAAACCCCCATCAGTATCTCAGTGGAAGAAACTTGTTAATACTGTTCTTCCTTATAACCAGATTGTGTATAAAGGGAGAGGGTGCCCTCAGAAATTCCATAAGGTGTGGGGAACATGGTGCAATTCTCCGGTAACCCAATATACGGCTCCCTCATTGCGCTCTGCCATTAATTTACTCATGCCGTGAGGGGCGCGAGACACCAGGAGTATCCACGACCTCTCATTTTGGAGTGTATCCTTGTTGTTACCCTTGACTTATTGACTGCATGTTTTGTACATGATAACTGATGTATACAGTATTACGCATGTCCTGATTATATTCTTTCTGTACCGAGTCTACGTTATATGGTCCGGATGGGACGAGGACCTGGCGAGGTGGGATGTGGTGCGTTGAGTGAATTTACATTGAAATTCTCGTTTTTTGGTGCGCAACATGTTATGTATTTGTTTTGATTTCTTTTCCTTTGTCTGATACGCAATTTTCAATAAAACGAGTTTAAAAAAAAAAAAGGGGGGGGGGGGGGGGGGGGGGGTAAAAAAAAAAAAAAAGGGGGGGGGGGGGGGCGGAAAAAAAAAAAAAAATGAGAGTCTGTTTTTGAATAGACATAGTGCTTTGTTTTTACGGGTGGTTTCTAATTCTGGGACCTGTTTGTTGCTGGTTGTCTATTCTAAAATGAGTATTTGAAAGCTGAATCCTGATTGGCTGAATGTATGTGCCTTATATTGAATGTCCTAATTTAGAAAGTCTTAGGTTATCTAAAGAACTGAAATTTGGGACCCACATTCAAAGAAGTCCAGCCATTCTGACAGCGCTGGAGCCATCGTAAATGTGCACTGTCAGGAATCTCACCAGTTATCATTTACTCTGTTTAGTCTGTTCCAATAAACTCAGCTTATTTCACTTTACTATATAAAGCTGTGGTTTGCGTTCCGGAGCTGAATTTAGTCAGTGAGATAGGAATGTCCACATGACACTCCATATGTACCCTGGAAGATACAGTTCCCAAAGGGTCGTCTTTCTTTGAATTGAAGGAGCAGTAAGACCTCTTGCATAGGACCAAGTGTGCAGCCCAAAGCTCTTCTAATGCTCCATTCTGATTTTTTTTTGTATATGACCTGCTTTATAAATATCGGAACAGAACAGAGCATTAGAGCAGAGCTCGGGATGTACTTGCCCTGCACACTGGGTCATGTGTATGAGGTCTAAGACTAAAGAAATAGCCATTGCACTGCAGAGTAATAGAATGTATATCTTATTGTTCATTTTTAATAAATAATTTTAAGAAAAAAGTGTGGTCTTCTGGTTTGAGTTATCTGGTGATTTTTTTTTTTCTTCTTTATTTAAGGTCAGAATAACTTAAAAACAAATATAGTTATACTAACCTCACAGATCCCCATCACGTGTGCACCAGAGCTTCCTGGTTTCCCTGCCAGACTTCCGATAGCGCTCCTTCTCACACCTAGGGTGGAGCAGTCGGTCACTGACAGTACTGCTCAGCGCTATCACAGTCTCATGCATGGGATGGGATTTATTCTCCCGCATGGAGCTCACCACGGACAGTATCCTTCTGTCACCCACCACCTGCACAGGGTCCAGGGGACTGCCAAGGACAGAGCTGGCCCTTCTAATCATAGGCAATGCTTTTTTTTTAGAGTAAGAGCAGTGAGACTATAGAGCATACTACTGCAAGATGTGGTGATGGTTGATCACTTGTACACGTTCAAGAGGTACCTGGATGACTTTCTTGAAAGTAATATCATAGGTTGTAGGAACTAGAAACTTTTGGGATAAGATGTTTATCCAGGGACTTCAGTTCAATTTGGATTTGAGAAGGAATTTTTTTCCTCTGATGGATTAATTGTTGTCAGCCTTGTGGGTTTTTTTTACCTTCCTCTGGAGAAACATGATAGGTTTATAGGTTGGATTTGTGTCTTTAGCCAACCTTATTACTATGTTACTATGTTACCCTGTCAGAGGAAAGGTAAGGAAGGACACACTATTGAATGACTATGTGAATATTTAAGTTTCATCATATCATTTTTACCACCTGAAAAACTGTACTGCATAAAAAATCCCAAAATAGGATTGCTGCTCCTTTCCATCTACAACAAAAAAGTTAAAGGGGTTGTCTGCGATAAATTGATAATTGTAAATGAAGCTAAACTTGTAGTTCCCCTACCGGAAATGGAACGTCACCTAACTAACTCAACCCCCCCACCCCATCATACTTACCTGTCTTCTGGTCCAGATCTTCTGGGCATGGGGCGTCAATTCTTCTGGGCAGACATCAAGAAGAGAAGGCATCGGCATACGATACGCAGGTGACGTTCCATGCCCAGAAGGTCTGAACTGGAAGACAGGTATGTATGATGCGGTGGTGGGGATGGAGTTAGTTAGGAAGGGCTAGTAGTGGATGGGCTAGCCAGGGAAACATCAAGGGAGTGAGAGAGGGAGGTGGTGTGAGTCAGTTCTGAGTGAAGCCCAACAGGAAAATGCCAATGTAAACAAATGCATGAGATGCCAGGAGCTCACAGAGAAACCCAGAAATCTCTCAAAACACTGCTAAAGGTATTTGGGTGCACTTATTAACCCATTAACAGACCTTTTTTTGAAAAAAAGATTTTTTTTTGCCAATAAAACCCTGTAATGAATAACTATAAATTCTAGCAAAAAAAAGCATTGTCCAGCTAAGTGGATGGAGAAATGAAAAAGTTAAGGTTCTTAGACTGTAGCCACTTAGTCCTTACAAGGTTAAAGAGGAAATGCATAAAACATTATATGGATTATAATATAGTTTTGCCTGCATTTCTCTTTGCACTTGGTTTTCAGGAATGCATTTTTGCCACTTTGCTACATTCTTGAAATCCATTTCTAAGTGGTATTACAAGATGACTTTTCTATATTCCATGAAAACAACAGCGATTAATGTTACTGAACAGCCGAAGTTTTGTAAATACAATTTCATTTTTTAGTGACACAATTTCTTTCACGAGTAAAGCCGGTGTTATGTGCCGCCTGGCAGAATTTATAACTCAAAACAGTAGACTCTCTAAAACATTGCATCGAGACGGAGATTTAATTATAACAAGACAATGCGGAACTTGTTGAGCAGTCCTAAAAAAAAAAAAAGCAATTTTGTGGTAAGATTTTGTTCTGGGACAATCTGGCCATATTGATCTTGTAATATCCCAGAAGACTAGGCAATGATTTACGACTCTGCAATTAACATGATTGCAACTATAGCATATTAAACAATGTACAGCAAACCTTGAGACATTCTCTTCATAAATGGATCTGAGGCTCATAAATCATTGGAACGTAAAGACACTCACACATCACAGACTCAGAAGCAAGGAAAGGCTTCATACAAGGCAAGAAAATGCAGCCAGACTGAATTCCAGATTAAAACATGCAAATAAAATGAATAAATTAATTAATTCCATGAATAAATTAATAGAATACCATATGCAGAGTCTAGAGCATTGGATCATGATTCGTTTCGCGAATATTTGTGAGGTTCTGTTTCGTTTCGGGCTGAACTTGTTCAGCCTGAAAAGGAGTACTATTATAGTACACTGAGGTCTCTTCAGACCTTATAGTATAATAAGTGGAGGCCCACAGGATGTGGAAACATGATAAACACTTATACTCACCTCTCCTGGGCTCACTTGTAAAAACCGGTGGTTCCTCAGTATTCTCTTCCAGACTCCTCTGGCCTCCTGGGTGATGTCATGGACCGCTGATTGAGCCTCAACAGTCACGAGGGGCATGCCAATGTCATGAAGTTTTGACACCCATGATGTTACCCAGGAGGCAAGAAGAGGATGCAGAAGGACCACTGTAACGAAGTCCAGGAGAGGAGAGGCTTGGTGAGTGTTTATTACATTTCTGCACCTCCCTGGGCCTCCATTCATTGATGGAGGTTTATGGGTGGAGAACCCCAGAAGTTTTGGGTTAAGGCCGAACCCAAAACTTTTGGAAAATTTGGGATGAATCCAATTCATTATCAACTAGTTCACTCATTTCTAGTGTTAGGAAATGTTCCTGTACTGTAGTTTACTTGTTAGGGCTGAAGTTTGTGCTCCAGAGTTGATATTCTTACTGAGACGAGCAAAATATTGAGAACGATGAACAGCCATTTTGGATTTAAAGGGTTGAGTCTAGTCACAAAATCTGCACTAAGCATTATCACCTCCTTTTTACTGTACTGCTTATTCTGAGACTTATTCTCAGACTTGTATATTTTAGGCTGACCTATATTTGTTGGTTTCTGGTCAGTAGTTTTATGTCTAAGGAGGACATAGCTGATGATTTTTGTACGCTTTATGTACCAGTCTGGCATCCATAGATGTTCATAGCTGGGCAATAAAACAATGCATTTTGCTTTTTGCTGAGATATCCAATGTCAGAACAGATGCATAAAATGGCAGAAATGATCCCGTAGAAAACAATTTGCAGTATGGCATCTTTTTCCCTGATTATGGGAGAACTTCTGTGAGTTTTTCTCTTTGGAAGGGGCACCATTCCATCTTCCCACAAAGTTTAGTCGTAGCATTCTCTGCTTCTCACGCCCAAATAATCAGTAACATTGAGGTTTGGATCTAAGGCCAGTGTTCTTAGAATACCACTATTTTGCCGTAGATCAATTTCTTGCCAAATCACATTTTCGAGAGGGTGTTACGCAATTGTTTTTGTTACTTTTTAACCTGCGTTTCAAGACAAACCATCAATTTCAGATATTGTTCTACGCCCCCAAACTTACACTTATATTCCACTAGAGTTTCCTAAAGGTTGTAGACATGGTTAAAAGTGCTTTGGCTTAGACACATATTCTGTCACTTTTAAATATTCAAAATTCCCTTGCCTCATTAATGGCTACATAGTTTTCTACAGCCAAAAGCTCTGACTTATTTTATCCAGTCGAAGAAAGATATCCAATACGTGGCTCTGTTTCAGATCTGAACCTAGAGTGGAGCTTGAGATGATAATCATCTTGAGACTCTTCCAATTTATCAAAAATTTTTTAGAATATTTTTCATCTAGTTTAGAAAGCTTTTCCAATCACATATTGTTACATTGATTACGTCTGCAGTGTGTCAATGTCTTTAACCATGGAAAGACTATTACTATACCATGAAGGCTCCGCATTTCACCTAACCCATGTGTAGGGACAAGGAAAAAGAGGACAATTGAAAATATGCACAAACAAGAAAAGAGCCAATAACTACTACAACATAGAAACCATGTTGTTACAGCAAAAGTAAGAAAGTTTTCCAATGTTCCGATTCTACCTATGTAGCAGAAAAGTTACAGATTCAAGTAAAAATTAACATAAAATTAGAAATTCTGAATGAATCTGCAACTTTTAGATTCCTTAATGGTCATTGAATGAAGTCATTGAAGTTCTCCATAACCTTTCATATATCTAATTTGCTGCAAGGACAAAACCTTGCACTATAAGATGAGAAAACCTAACAAAATGCAAATAAAGGAGACTGCTGTGACCATAATTAAGTATGCACATTAAGAAAAAGAAGAATTAAAGATTACATTTTTTTATACATGCAGCATAGATGTTAACATCATAGCCGTCTGGGGAATTTATTGATTGAGCCATTTGTTAAGAAAATGAGCTTATAATTGCCTCTGAGAGGGTTAGTATCACACACAATTTTCATTAGGATTTTCTAATAATGTCCAAGAGTAACAATGAAATAAAACAAGAGTCTTTATCAGTTAATACAAACCACATACGGGACAGAAGGAAATTTACAACTAAGCTATAATGGGTTGTAAGGTGTCTACTATGGTGTCCTCACCAGACCTCATCGACATACTTTACCAGTCATAAGGTAGATGGGTTCAGCCTAGTGGCTAAACCTGAAGACATGTCTTGTTCTTCTTTCTTTATATTTTTGCATCTCTTTTTAGACAACCAAGCAAAAAGTGTTACAAAAACTTTCAGGAAGTTATTTTGCCTTCATCTTTTCTTGGCTGAATGTTCACTTGTTCTATCAATATTGTAGCCTATAGTCCTCTGATCCAAAAAATATTCTCTTCTTCAGGTCTGTGTATCCAAAAAGTACAGTCTTAACAAAAAAAAAAAAAAATTGATTCTCCTGACTGTAGCTAATTTTTTTATTGTTTATTAAAGGTAGCCATATTTTTGTGCGGTTTTACCTGGCAGGTTGTGACCATTAATTTGTGCATGTTATGATACTGTATATATTCTCTAACTGACCCACTCGGCCTTGTGCTGCTGACGTCATCAGGTCTACCATGATCAGAAAACAACTTTTTTTTTTTTTTCTTCTTCTTTTTGAGGAGGGGGGCTCCTCATTTTGGACTTCCATTAATTAATTGTCATATAATATTAAAGACCTAGCAAATGCAGCAAAGGTTAAAGGGATTGTCCATGACGATGATACTGAACTCCACTGCCTTTTCTCAGGAAGTAAGCAGGAAGGACCATCTTAGACCCACTTTCTGGGTCTGAGAAAAAAGGAACCGCGCTTTGCCCAGATGTAGTTTAAAGCAAAATTATTAGTTTGAAGCAAAACTTTATTTTCCAATCACTACACGTTTCGGGGTAAAAACCCCTTTATCAAGTGAACAGGGAGAACACAGCAAAGTGACATCACGTCCTTTGTTCATATGACCATGTTACAGACTACTCCCATTCTAATGAATGGGGCTGAACTGTAGCATGTAGACAAGCCCTTTAATTTTTACTTGGGGTATTTAGGTGTTAGTGCAGAAGAACAGAACACCTTCTACCAGGTTCCTCGAGGTATCAATAGGATCATCTGTAAGCTTCTCAGGTCATAGGTATAACGGGTTGGTCCCTCTACCACCTAAGAAGACATCAGAATTACAGAATGGCATATGGTTACCTTAGATATGTTATAGACTTTGCATTAGGGCCCAAGAACTTTAGGTTATGCCTCTGGGTCTGTTTATTTTTAGGGAACCCTTGTAACAAAAAGTGACGGCCCCATAAAGATTAAAATGAGTAAAACAGTTTGCAAATGGGTTACTGATCTCTAATACTGCTATTTTCACTAACTCTATTGTAGGTCAGTACTAACTTCTGTACAGATTGGTATGAAGTAATAAAAGTGGGAAAAAGCAAAGCCTTTGGGAACTTCCCACATTGCATTTGAGCCTTACTTCGGGGGTTTTCCCGATGTAAATATTCGTTGGAAGACTTTCAGCACTATAATAGTATACATGACAAGAGCCAATAAATGCAAAAAAATATATTTTATAAGATACCTCTGTATAGAAAAATGAGTCTAATATGCTTTTCTATATAGTTTATAAAAAACGTCTAAGATCTATTGACTTGACAATTGTAATAAGAGTCCTATGAACGTGTACGTCTCACACATAATGTGAACAAAGCACTACTTTCAAGGGGTTAAATCAAGTTTCTGGAGAAAAAAAAATGGCCTAAGACAGAAGCCTATCTATAGCTAGCGTAGAAGTAGTATTCATAGGCAACCTATGTGCCTAAGGATGCCCAAAGGCTTTTCTGCCATAGAAGAAGACACCGTATTATAAATACATGGTTAAAAATTTCGGCTGAGATTCAGAAGTTTCAAGTGTGACAAAGCTCTAGATCTTAAAGGGGTTGTACCATTAAAGACACTTACCCCCTTTCCATAGGACAGGGAAACAGTGTCACTTTGCTGGGGTGTCCATCCACTGGTTCCACGAGATCAGGAGAATGAGGGACATTCACTTCTATGGGGCTGTGGGAGATTGCATTCTAGGCAGCCCCATGGCAGTGAATGGAGTGCCAGTCATTAAAGGGTACTGGTGTTTCGTTCACATGGGGAACTTTGAGTCCCCCATTCTCCTGATTACTGAGGGACCCAATTGTTGGACTCCGAGTGACGTGACACTAATGGGACAACCCCTTTAATACATGAACCTATTTATCTATTGGTTCCAAAAGTTTCTTGGTGTGCAGAGAGATTTTTATAGACAACGGACAAACCTAATTTTAAGAACCGTTCTAACCGTTTGAAGTGTTATTACCGATTTTTGGTTACAAGTCATATGGAAGCCATCCTGATTCCGCAGTCATTTCCCTTAATTCTTACAATTTTACAGTAAGAGCTGAGAGGGACAATTTGCGTCCTATCTTTATGTCGCTTCTGGTTTTATTACTTAAGGTGAAATCTAGTACAAGATGGATTTGATTTCACTAAATGTTTCGGCTCACATTACCTGTCTGTCACCGATAATGAATGTTACCGCGGAGGCTCTTTGATTATCCTCGTCTTAGATGTGATTCTCTTTACAGCATCATACTTCACAATAATTTCTGTTTGTTTTTTATGCTTTACCCTTTGGCAAGTGTTTCATATAATTAAAAAGACTTTGGAACAGTAAGGTTGAATGTAACAATACAAATGGTCAGGTTCTACTATTAGTATTGATTGGATTTTGTGCTGAGAGCGAACTACAACTTGTGTTTACCAAAATCGCTGTGAAGTTTTGGTTCTTAAATCAGGATAACGGCATCATTTTGTAGCTCTATCTGGGAGGCCGAGAGCATTGGAACGTGTAACAGTTTCCTCTCTAAGTTGTATGAAGTTGTTTTTCTCCCTTTTAACCAGTTGCTGACCACCGTTGACTACATACATCTAGGTGGTGATGTACCTGTACACCCTGGAGAGTTAAGCAGATGTTCAACATCATACATCTTCTGAAGCAGGGATCTGGCTGTTAGTAACAGTCGGACATCCCAATGAGCGGGGTGGATACAGCTATGGGATCCACCATGATGTGGCTTTCCCTCATCAGGTTCCAGGTAGAGATGAACAAACCAGCTCGAATTGAACTAGAACCAAAAACTTTGGTGGTTTATCACCTGTGAACTGGAAGTGAAATTAATGTAATCTGGGGTCTCGTCAGACCCCCAGAGTATAATAGAAATAAATGTAATAAGTGTAAAAAATGAATAGCTATACTCACCTCTCCTTTTCTGGGCACCTGACGCTCCTCCTGCGTCCTTTTCCAGTGTCGTGATGTCAGCTCATCCCATGTGACCACTTAGGCCAAATGACAGGCCTCATTGGTGACTCCGGAGTGCATTATGTGACCCAGGGGAGCAGAAGAAGACGGGATCACTGGATGTTGCAAAGATGCCCAGAAGAGGTGAGGGAAAGTGCGTATAACTATTTGTTTTCCCTCAACTTCCATGGGCCTCCCCTTATGATACTTTGGGGTCTGAAGAGTATAGTAATTTAACTTCCTGTTTGTGATGAAACAAATCTTTGGGCCGAACTATCTGAACCTGAAACAAAACTAATCCTCAAAGGTTCACCCATCTCTAGTGCAAGGAAGTGTAGGCGCTGCGGTCCTAGAGGACCCAGACCAGCTTTACAGTTCATATTAGGAGGCTGTATTCTTCCCATAATAAGGACTAATGTATCAGCCCCAGTTACATGGGAAATCAGAAATAAAAGTAATGTTAAAATGCCCCCCAAAGGTTTATTATGACTTAATTGTGTAAACTAAAAATAAGAGAAATAAAAAAATATTACTACCATGACCGTGTCACCTACATATTAAATACTGTAACTTTTTACATTTTTTGTTTAGCAGCACTGTGCTATTAAAAAAAATTATGAAAAATATGAAAACCCCTTTTCCTGCAAAAGTAAAAGATGACCTAAAACAAAGCCCTATATATCACCGTAAATGGGCACTAATTATTACGATAAAAAAAAGTTATACCCTTCAAAACCACATGTGCCAAAAAAACAAGAAAATTGGGTCTGGAGCTGCGGGGAAAATGAACACTTGCAACAGGGTTGCCCCACAAATTGAAGCAGACATCCTATAATCAGCTTCTCAAAGAGGCAATCTTCTAACAATAAGGGATTGGCCAAAAGTCATGGATTGACTGGATTGACTCATTCACATTGGTAAATCTACGTCCAAATATTCTGTTTCTTTAAACCTTTGAAGCAGGTAAATGCAGATAAAGTGTGTGTCTTCTCAAACTGCATTTCAGCAAGTGGTCTCAATCAATTCAGCTCAATGAGTGACGCCATTTTCTACCTATAAATGAGACGTGACTGGAATTTAAGTCATTACTGAAAGATTTTCCAGGAACATGAAGAGAAACATGCCTTCTTCCACTCTGTTAATGAATATTCTCCCAGAGCTGTTATTTGCTTCAGCATTATGTACAATTTGTAGACAAGCAAGTGACAAGACAAAGTAACAAAATTGGCCACTTATACTGGGCTTACAAATACGACTCTTGAAGGAGAATTCCATATTATTAACAGACAGGTTATATTGTTAGCAATAAAATATAAATAAAGTGGCAAAAATAATTAAAATAATTCCAGAGGATCGGAAACTTTTGGGATCTGTTTTAGATAAATTGCACTAGATGACCGTTACTCATGGTCATTGAAAGTAGGTCATTGACCTACTTTCAATGATGGAGAGTAGCCAATCTAAATCCATCAATGACTGATGTACTGCTTATCAGCTTAGAGCTGTCATTGGCCAAATTAGGTCATGTGGTTACTCTTGGTCACTGAAAGTAGGTCAATGACCTAGTTTCAATGACTGCAACTAACATCTAAATCAGATAATGACAGTTGTAAGTTTATTACAGCTATTATTGGCTGGTTTAGATCATGTGGCCCAGGAGGTTATTGAAAGTAACTTGACAAAAACAGCCATTGACAATTGTAATCCTATTACAACTGTCAATGCCTGGTTCAGATTATATGGTCTGAAAGGTTATTCTTGGTTATTGACCTAGTTTCGGTGACGGAGACTAACTTCCTGTACCACATGATCAAAACGAGCCATTGACAGCTGTATTTGGCTTACAATTGTTACTGGTTTTGATCATGGGGTCCAGGAGGATCCTCTTGGTCACTGACCTACTTTTTAAGAGTAACTTCTCAAAGCGCATGATCTAAACCAGCCAATGACAGTTATAAGCTGAATACATTTGTCCTTGGTTGGTTTAGATTCATTACTCTTGGTCATTGAAAGTAGGTCAGTCACTGAGACTTACCATTGGACTTTCTTAAACCAAAAGTCCATGCAAGACTTTTCAGGGTAATCAGAGCAATTTCGATTTGGAACGAATTGGATCTGACAGCCACTTCTAGCTAATCTAACCCGAAATTAGAAGAAGGTTAAGTTAAATGGTCTATTATAGACTGCTAATCTTCCTATTATCGCTCTGATTCGATCTATGACTGTATGTAATGTTTTTGTGTGAGATCTTGGGTGGTCAGACATCACTAACCCAGTTACCCCTGTTTCTTCATTTTGACCTCTACCTTGGTATTTCCACTCCAGATTCTGTAAGATTAGAATCTTGTGACGTGACAATGTACCGCGGATCCCGTTCTTGTTCATGTTCTGCTTTGGTTATATTATGTTATGTCTTCCATCTGTTTGTTCAGGGGCAGATTTATTGAAATGGTCTAAAAGCAAAAATGTCTTAGTTGCCCATAGAAACTTTTCAGGAGCAGAATACAAAATTAAAGCTGTCCTGTGATTGGTTGCTGTGGTCAACTAAGGCATTTTTGCATTTACACCATTTTAGTAAATCTGCCCCAATGTTTAAATTATTTAGGAATTTGTATCATAAATAACTTCCTTGATAACTTGCCCCAATGTGTGTGTCTATGATAGTTAGAAACTATATAGTATACTGTACTTCTTTGTTCATAATCCTTGGGACATGGGCACCAGCTTAAAGGGTTTTTCCTATGAACGTAACCATATTTAGGTTTGCAGACTATTAAAAGTTATCCTTTTTTTACAAATATAAACAATTATAAATTTTGCTAAATTGTAAAGATTTTCTCCAACCATCTTAGTGATGATAGTCTTTTATCTTGATTGGTTGCCAATGGATACGACCATGGATGCAACCATGTACGGTCAGAAACCCAGCCTTGATAATCCTTAGTGTGGACAGGTTATGAGGAAGGAACGCTACCGTGTGAGAAGATAACCTGACCCCAATAAGGAAATCATGGATGACAAGTGCCAGACCATAGAAGGTTCATGAAGTAATGGTTGTATCTATTGGCAACCTATCAAGAAGACAGACTGGTTAGAAAAAATTGCGACAAAATTTCTAATTTCTTGTATTTGCATAAATTTTAACTTATGTATAAATTTATATATAGTTGTGTTTATAGGAAAACCCCTTCAAGGTACAACACAGGACATCATCTTAAGTACAGTATGTCCAGCCCAGACGTAAACTAAAACCTCTGACCTTGTTGGCACCTTCATCATCTGAGTCGAGCTGACCAGTATGGAATGGACCTTTTTATTAAAGTTGATCACATCGATACCATCCCTCCAACTTCTAGATGTGTTTGCATATTATGTATTCTATGTCTGAGAAAGAATTATGTCACAGGGCACATAACACCCACTCAGCGAGTGTGAATAGCTTGCCTAAATATTTGAGCTTTCTGATAGTATTTGTTGGGAAAAAAAATCTGGTCTTCACCTGGGGCTAAAAATGAATTTGATGGCCTAAATCTTTGTTAGAAATGGTCTGCACAAATTTAAACTGATGCTGTATGGGAAGACAGCTGGTTGTCATGGAAACTGTAGTGCGGTTTTTAATTCCACTTGGTGAGTAATGTTAACACAACAATGACGCTGTATTCCTGCAAGTATCTTACATTCTACATGTCACATTGCAGAAACTAAATGTACAACACGGATGTCCCAACCTGTCACTCCAATTCACTACACCGAGCATTACCGGGGCTGTCAAAGAATCCAACATTTACATTAGCTGATTCCCCATCTCTGTGTCATTCTTACAACTTGTTTTAGGTTTCTTACATATTAAGAAATTATTCTTATTATATTTTACTTTGGCTTATCATATCCTAGTCGTAGGTGGTGTTCACATGTGTCATGGCTTCCACTCATAATGGGTGGTATAAAGCAGATGCCAATAGTTCCCGATGGTTCTGTTGGAAAGAGTAATGCTGCATGCAAGGGGTTTCCTAGACTGGTATATTGATGACCTATCCTTACAATAGGTCATCAAAATCTGATTCATGGAGGTCCAACATCTGGCACCCACACTGATCACCCTGGTTGAAGAGGCTGCAGTTTTTGGGGTGAGTGCTGCCACCTCTTAACAGAATACCAAGCACGGCCCTGTACATATCATAGGGGATGTGTTTGGTGTTGCAACTCAGTCCCATTCACTTGAATGGGACTGAGCTGTTACTGCACCATGTGACCAAAGGACACATCATCAGTACAGGGAAGGCACCACAGTGTTTATGAGTGCCACTGCCTCTTTAAACAGATGTTTGGTGGGAGTCTCGGGTGTTGGACCCCCAGGTTCCTAAAACTGCACTGGCAATTTTTTTGCAGTAGTTTCTTGCCTACGCCTTGACCCAGTGTGTGTACTGGTATATTGGTGACTAGTCTGCTTACTGTGTCTTGCCTTGAACTTGGGTCCTCTTAGCTTTGGGCAGATGCTTGGCACAGCAGGTGGCACCGATGTCCACTTCATTAGTAGAAATGGTAGGAGTGACTCCAAAAAAAGAGAGGTAGGGGACCGCGCTTCACCAAGGTTGCTTTAATAAACTCTAAAACACAACGCGTTTCGAGGATCAATGGTCCTCTTTATCAAGTGTATAATGCACATAATAGGATCAGAATGATTCTTGATAAACACTGGCCAATACTCCTCAATGATCCACTACTCAAACCCAATATCCCCTCCAAACCATCCATCACCTTCAGAAGAGCCAAGACTTTAAAAAATCTCTTGGCCCCAAGTAAACTTAGATCTTACCAAACCCAAGGATCCGAGCTCCATGCACTTACAAACAAATGGCGTATTTAAATGTAAACATAAGAAATGTAAATGCTGTAATACAATCAATCATTTAGCAAAAGACATCACTATCGTTGTCACGGGTGAAACTTTTCAGATCAAGCATTCTTTAGATTGTTCCTCTTCCTACGTTATTTATGTCCTTGAATGCCCTTGTGGACTTCAGTATATGGGCCGAACCATTAGACTACTAAGAGAAAGACTAAATAAACATAGGTCTAATGTACAGAATGGTTACCTCAAGCATAGTGTTTCGAAACATGCTTTACACAATTCCAGCTTTAATGGGTTTAAAATCACACCATTAGACCATATTCCTACACATATCAATAATAGGTTTGATAAACTAAAAAGAAAAGAAATGTACTGGATATTCAAATTTAATTCACTGACACCAGCTGGTCTCAATGAAGCACTTGAATCTGTATACGACTAAAACAGTCCTGAGGTATTATGGAGGCACTGGTAATATATATAATAATTTTATATAGTTTTCTTTTTTTTTTTTTTCTCCCATATCCTTTTTTTTTTTTTTTTTTTTTTCATATCTTTGTTACTTAGTAACATTCCTTCATACTCAATATTGTGTTCATCTGGAAACTTACCAACCTAGCGTAACCGAGTGCCAAATCAACAACTCATGTTGTATCTCAGTTGATATTTATTTACACCTTTGACACCTATTACCATTTTCTCATATTCATTTTTTTTTTTTTTTTTTTTTTTTTTTTGTACCAACTCACACACACTTTTACCCATGTTTTAATAATCTCCAAGTACCAGATTCTATTACCATTGGCAATTCATGATTTATTTATTTTCCGTATCTCTGTTACTATGTATGTATCTCTTTTGATATTTATTCATATCTTTGTTACTTATTAACATTCCTTTATACTCAATATTGTTAATGTTACCCACATTTATAAATATTTCTCTTAATTGTTTTCATTTTTTATACGATTTTAATTGTTAATTTATTGTCCGCCTTATTTATTACACATAGCCTTTAAATAATTCATAATGTGGTTGATACACATTCATAGCCACTTTTTATACGATTTTAATTGTTAATTTATTGTCCGCCTTATTTATTACACATAGCCTTTAAATAATTCATATTGTGGTTGATACACATTCATAGCCACTTTTCTCAGTTTTAATCAATTTATAAGTACTGTATATGTGTATTATTATTATTTTATTTCATATTGATTATTTGATGAACATTATCTGTTTTTCTATTCTTATTTGTTCATGTTTATTTCCTTTTTTAACCAGTCTCTTGTACACTTGATAAAGAGGACCATTGATCCTCGAAACGCGTTGTGTTTTAGAGTTTATTAAAGCAACCTTGGTGAAGCGCGGTCCCCTACCTCTCTTTTTTTGGAGTCACTCCTACCATTTCTACATTTGGAATACCGTTTGGATCCAGAAGATCCTGACGCCTAGAGGTCCCGCTGCTCCCTCATCCTGTGACATAGTTTGGACCATTCCACTAAAATATACGACATTATACCATACCTAACCATTCAAGGTGAGAGCTTATCTACACTGTGGCCAATCCACTACTAGTGGGCTAATCAACTGAGGGGGTATTGATATACACTATACTCATTCAGGTGTATGCCCATGCATTGTGGACCCACTCTACCACTTTATCCACCTCCTCTCAACCTTTATTAGTGGACATGTCCTAGTCACTTTATTCTTCCCACGTTTTCTGAACACAATTTACATTGTGTCATTCAACTTTTTGTTAAAACAATATTACCCTATGTGCCGCTCGGCGTTGTTGTTTTTGTTTTTTTACCTAAGCTCACTTCATTAGTATTCACTGATGTCATGAAGTTCAGTAACTAATGAAGTGGTTTGCTCACCTGACACTGTGCCAGTGCTGCAGGTTGAGGAAACATGTGAAGCCCAGGCCAACATCAGAATATCATTTCCTGACATCATGCTGGCACTGGCCTCTGGACCTCCGTTACTTAGAACTGTGACCAGGCCGTTGATGCCAGTACCGCTAGAGCTGTCCCGATGCCAGTCCTTGACGTGGAGTCATACTGCACATCTGTTCCTTCCGATTTTATATGGAGGAAGGAATCTAGTATAAATCTGAAAAATAAAATAGTGACGTGTTACATTAGATTAGGCTTTATAAGGGCTCCCTACGGCTCCTGCAGCAGCTCTGTATACCACCATACAGGCTCTGTGTACATGATTCTACCTTGTTCAGGACCATACTAACACTTTCCCTTTTAATAAAGTAGCATTCAGCTAAAACATCACAAAATGTATTGGCCACCTTAATCCTTCACATATGACATTTCCAATAAATGATGTGGTTCTCCTACAATGCTCTCCCCGGGGAAGCGACCTTGGGTACAGGCTGACATTTGACTAATGGCAGCCTTCTATCTAGAGTCAGCGGCAAATTCATATCTACTTATTTGTAGTGTGAGCCGTGTTATCTTTGCTCTCCCAAGATGGCCCTGCACTACGGATTGTGATCCAACAGTTCATTTTATTAACTTTATCCTTGTAACATGTGGTTAATGTTTTGGAAGAAATAGATATAGAGTACGATGCAGTCAGAAATAATAGGCGTCTAAGCTTCAGCATTTCTATAGATATCCTGAGCCGTCCAGCAATAGTTTAATAGAAAACATAGTATAAGATTTCCATAAATTGTAAAAGGGGCCATTATATAAAAGATCCCAACTGTGCTATACCAAGGGGTACACCATCCATGAAATTAGGTGAGAACTTCACCTCAGGTGGCACCCTTCCTTGGCTGCAGGGGGCAGCACTTTAGCAGACACTGTATACAGTTTAGCCATGCGATCTCTGTTCTTTAAAGGGAATGTATTGTGTATATTATTTTAGTTTCATTCATTCATTAGATGTATGTCTTTAGAAGAAAAATATTGGGGTAGATTTTGTAAAGCCATAGCACCAGAAATCCAGTTCATAATGTGGCAATAAACTGGCACAAATAACGCGTGCCACATTTACTGTATAATGGTTTAGACAAATCTTACATCTTGCGAGACTTTGTTGCATCACTAAGTGTGCCAGATACATTTATGGAATGTGGAATTTTTTGTGCAAAATATTGGACTAAACTAAACTACCCAAGAGGAGGTGTGAAGAAGGTCTATCTAATCTATCAAATAGCACGGGCCTCAGTGATTATACATCTGATATATATCTTCAGCCTAACTCCTTTAGGGTTAGGCTGCCTTTATTTAAGGAGCACAATTTATTTTTTCCAACTTTTTTTTTATTTATATATTTTTAAAAGCACCTTTCATCACCTCCACCAATTCCAGTACTTGGCATCCTTTGACAGGTTCTTCTCCAGCGTTTCTGGTGCCTGAGCAATCATTGAGGTTAATTTTGGTGCCTGATATGCCAGTTAGGTTCTGTACTGTCAAGTGGGTGGTCTCAGGAAGGAAAGGACAATGGCGTGTGATTCTGAGCTCTCTGATGTTGTCGAACCAGAGGTCAAAAAGTTCAGAATGATGCCCCCTTGTCTGCTCCTCCTGGAGACCACACTTGGTATATCAGACACCAAAAGTAACAGCATTGATTGTTCTGGAACGGTGGAGGCTAGAGAAAAAAATTCAACTGCTTTGGAATCAGTGAAGCGACTCCTATTAAGCTTGCAAAGAGCTGGATTTAGCGGAGGTGGTGAAAGATCCTCTTTAAGCGGCAAACGATAACAAACTATTTGTAATTTATTATTTTCTTGAAAAGGATCTTTCAGCTCAATTCAGAACGAGATTAAGGCTGAGGCCCCGCGTTGAAGAAACGTAGCGTTTTTTTGTTGCAGTTTTTGCTGTCAGCACTGGATACAAAAGGAATGGGAAATATAAAGGAAGCCATTATTCTTCTACCTCCTGCTCAATCCACTCTTGACTTTAGCTCAGAAAACTACAGCAAAATCTGCAGCAAAAACAGCTGCGTTTCCTCAGCCTAAAGGAGTTGTCCAAGACATTTTTTTTCACATGTCACAGCGATGACCTCTTCACAAGTAGCATGTCACTGACTGGTCTGAACAGTCCCCTCAAACAAACACGATGTCACTGCTGATGTCAGTCGGGGTACACAGCAGCCGCCGCAGGAAAAAAGGATCGGGGAGAGGTGAGTATATTTTCCATGGTCTCCATTGCAGCATTTTACAAAATAAAGAAAACTCATTTAAGTCAAAATATTTTGTCTTAATCTTAAGTATTAATATGGTCTGTTTTCAATACTGCGCCTCAGATTTGGGCACTGCTATTACTATAGCCACTTCTAGTTGTTTGGATTTTAGTATGGCACCCATAGATGTCTAATGGACACTTTTATACCTCTCTCTGCCATTATATCACTTTCTGTGCTTCTAATTTAATAGGAATGCATACGGGGTTCCCATTGAATGCCAAAATTTGGATGTACGGTTTACCCCTCTAGAAATGATGGAGCATTCTTGTGTTGCGAGGGGAGTAAGCCTTTACTAGGCATGTCTTTAGAGTGGCTTATTGTATATCCTCTAAGAACAAAAGAACATGTCTGATTTGTCTTTCCTCACTTATCATCTGTTAGGAGAGAGTCGGGAACCTCACCATACATACAAGATACAGTAGTCTGCCAATCCCTCTGAAATCGGCAGGTTCAGGCTGACTTTGCTCTAATGTCTATAGGGTCTTTAGTGTCTGAATGTAATTGCTTGTACATTGCCCTCCCAGCCATATTTCCTTAAATGAATGCTTATCTTCTTGCTGCCTAAAAATTATTTTCAACCAAAGCAGCATCACATATCCTACACCACCAACCTCCAGCCATGCTTATTTGTCATGCCCCTGGCTGAGACTTTCTTACTGAGTGACTTCCTTTTTGAACCCACTTATTTAATTTACCCATTAAAGACTTTCCTTTTCTCTTCTTTCATTGACTCCAGTGACTCCATCTACAGCTATTCTCCTGGTAAACTATACAATTACAGTAGGTATAGTTTAATTTGCTTGCTGACCTACTGAGCTGAGTGCGCTCGCTGCCCTTGGAGAGAGAAATTCTCGGCCATGAAGGGAGCAGGAGTCAACAGTTAATAACTTAATGGTCCAATTAAATTCTTGTTGGATACTTAATTAAACCATCAAGTGTGGATTGTTGATAGGAAATTATACAGTGGGGCGCGGATTTTGTCTTTTCTGGACACAGGGAAGGCAAAAGGAGATTTTTGTAACTCCATTTTATTGGTCGGCAAAGAGCCTTTAGTAAGTGAGTGATTTTATATAGTATATAGATAGTGTGTGTGTGTGTGTTATATATATATATATATATATATATATATATATATATATATACACAGTATACAGTATATCCATATTTTATTATTGGTAAAACATTTAAAATGTTTTTTACTAACTTGTCCATCCAAAATAGTCCCTTCTAAAGTATATTTTTGACATGTCTTTCCCAGTTCATTCTTAAACGGAACCTGTTAGCTCCTCATCATCCGCCAACCATACCCAAACCACCATCAGTACCTCATAGTCCTTCAAGTCAACGGGTGGAGAGGTAACAGAAGTCAGGCTCTCCATGCCACACCTCATCCCCTCCACTGTGATCAACCTCTCTCATCCCTAGTCTGGCAGTTGTGGTGATCTTAGAAGGACTGAGAAATTGGCACGTGAAGAGCTTGACTTCTTTTGATAGCTCTACACCACTTTGATTTGAAGCCTTAATTTCCATACAGAATATCGCTATGTTCACATCTGTGCTGCTGTGTCTGTTATTCTGGTCTGTCGGAGGTCCAGAACAACGGACACACTGAAAACAGCAGACTCCAAGGGTGCCTGACAGACCTCATGGTCTAATGGGATCCATCAGGTGTCGGACTCACACTGCGATGGAGTCTCCAATCGGAGATTCCAACTCAGACGTGGAAGTAGCCTAAAAAGTTATTTGACAGATGGTGAATTGGTGTTCTAAAAACACAGAGGACAACACACTATGGCCATAACTGCTTAACTATGCAAATACAAAAGATAAGTCATCATCTAACTATAAATATGGGGCATCCCCTACATCTAAAGGAAAGGAAAGAAGGTTTCTACCCCAACATAGAAATGGGTACTTTACTGTAGTAATACTATGGAACTCTCTTCCTAAGCAAATTTTCATGGGAGTTCAATAGAATTCAAAGAATTGAAAGCTACCTGGACGTCTTCTTGAGTGCCTTCAAGTAACAGTTACTAGATTACTGGAGATGGGACTTTAATGCAGGGATTTATTTTTATTGCCAGATATAGTGTTACGGATGATTTTTTTTCCGTAAAATGAGAAACATTTTCTCATCTCCTGTAGGTTTTTACCTTCCTTTTAACCTACTCTTCAGGATAATAGGTTGAACTGAATAAACTTATTTTTCAACCTTACAAATGATTTTACTATGTAATGTTACCATCATTACTCCCAAGAAATGCATGCTACTCAATACAGAAAATTGTAAGAATTCTGAAAGTGCTATGATGAAACATGTTCTTATGAGAATCTCTACAAGAAAGACCTTCAAGAGTTACAGTAACTCTATTGTACAGAGCAAGTATATTCAAGTCACCAGTCTTAGAAAGCATAAACTTTCAGTCCTTCAGATTACAAGAGAATTCAAGAAGCAGAAGAGAATGAAAGAATCGAATCTCTGTGCTGTGACCATGGAACCCAGGCAGTGGACATCAGTCCCTTGGTCTCAACCTTGAGATTGTGGCTCTAGCTGCCATGCCTGTGTTAGACACATAGGTGAATGAATGATGATGGATTCTATGAGTAATGCAAAAAACATTCTCAGCAGCTGCTAACAAAGGAAAATAAATGGGCAGGGAAGTCTGGAATGTCTGCTGTGACTGCAGTTATAAAGCACACAAACACAAGGAGGCCATAGCTTGCCACAAGCTCTAAGATAATGTGAGGTTGTTAACGCAGTTTGACCACATTGTGTGAGCCCATCCATGTACAGACAGTAAATAAAAATATCAGTTCCCCAAACCCCAGTGAGAAGGATTATAATCATTTTAACCTGGTGGAAGTCTAAGGAAGTGTTGGAAAAGTTTGATTCCAGTGCTTTGTTAAATATAAAATTTGCGCAAAAAGATGGCTGTTTTACACCTCCAAAGGGCCATTGAAAAGAGAGTGCTGGAACCTAATAGGTTGCTATCGACAAGTGCAACACTTTTCCTTTAAACTACTTTTAATATTCACAATTTCTTTTAAATACAGCAAGAAAAAGTTTGGGCACCCCTATTAATCTTAATCATTTTTAGTTCTAAATATTTGGGTGTTTGCAACAGCCATTTCAATTTGATATATCTAATAACGATGGACACAGTAATATTTCAGGATTGAAATGAGGTTTATTGTACTAACAGAAAATGTGCAATATGCATTAAACCAAAATTTGACCGGGCAAAAATTTGGGTACCCTTATCATTTTATTGATTTGAATACTCCTAACTACTTTTACTGACTTACTGAAGCACAAAATTGGTTTTGTAACCTCACTGAGCTTTGAACTTCATAGCCAGGTGTATCCAATCATGAGAAAAGGTATTTAAGGTGGCCAATTGCAAGTTGTTCTCCTATTTGAATCTCCTCTGAAGAGTGGCATCATGGGCTCCTCAAAACAACTCTCAAATGATCTGAAAACAAAGATTGTTCAACATAGTTGTTCAGGGGAAGGAAACAAAAGTTGTCTCAGAGATTTAACCTGTCAGTTTCTACTGTGAGGAACATAGTAAGGAAATGGAAGACCACAGGGAGAGTTCTTGTTAAGCCCAGAAGTGTCAGGCCAAGAAAAATATCAGAAAGGCAGAGAAGAAGAATGGTGAGAACAGTCAAGGACAATCCACAGACCACCTCCAAAGAGCTGCAGCATCATCTTGCTGCAGATGGTGTCACTGTGCATCGGTCAACAGTACAGCACACTTTGCACAAGGAGAAGCTGTATGGGAGAGTGATGCGAAAGAAGCCGTTTCTGAAAGCACGCCACAAACAGAGTCGCCTGAGGTATGCAAAAGCACATTTGGACAAGCCAGCTTCATTTTGGAAGAAGGTCCTGTGGACAGATGAAACAAACATTGCGTTGTTTGGTCATACAAAAAGGCGTTATGCATGGCGTCAAAAAAACACAGCATTCCAAGAAAAACACTTGCTACCCACTGTAAAATTTGGTGGAGGTTCCATCATGCTTTGGGGCTGTGTGGCCAATGCCGGCACCGGGAATCTTGTTAAAGTTGAGGGTCGCATGGATTCAACTCAGTATCAGCAGATTCTTGAGAATAATGTACAAGAATCAGTGACGAATTTGAAGTTACGCCGGGGATGGATATTTCAGCAAGACAATGATCCAAAACACAGCTCCAAATCTACTCAGGCATTCATGCAGAGGAACAATTACAATGTTCTGGAATGGCCATCCCAGTCCCCAGACCTGAATATCATTGAACATCTGTGGGATAATTTGAAGCGGGCTGTCCATGCTCGGCGACCATCAAACTTAACTGAACTGGAATTGTTTTGTAAAGAGGAATGTTCAAAAATACCTTCATCCAGGATCCAGGAACTGTTTAAAAGCTACAGGAAGCGACTAGAGGCTGTTATTTTTCAAAAGGAGGATCTACTAAATATTAATGTCACTTTTCTGTTGAGGTGCCCATACTTTTGCACCGGTCAAATTTTGGTTTAATGCATATTGCACATTTTCTGTTAGTACAATAAACCTCATTTCAATCCTGAAATATTACTGTGTCCATCAGTTATTAGATATATCAAATTGAAATGGCTGTTGCAAACACCCAAATATTTAGAACTAAAAATGATTAAGATTAATAGGGGTGCCCAAACTTTTTCATATGACTGTATACTTAATAGTATGTATACTGGCATCTGCAGCTGGCATGTATATGCACTACAAAGCAAGCTGCAGAGTGCCATTCACACACGGCTGGCTGTTGTCTCTAGCCTCTCTCTCAGACCTATAGAATAGTCTAACAGCCATCATTACTTTTACTAGGATTCTACATATATACTTGATGATCTATGTTGCTAGTTTACATATAAGCCTGTTGCCTGATAATATGTTCCAGTAACGTTGTGTTCTACTAACGGAAATATTTTGAGAGTTCCATGAATTATTAGATATTTTTCTTCTTCCTCTGGACAATCTTCTAAGCTAATTTTTGATCAGTCGACTTGGTCTTAAATCAGCTCAGAAGTTTATTTCAGTCTGAAGAATTTGCTTGTGAATGGCTTACTGCAGCTTGCTATGTAGTGTATAAACCCTTACAATTAGGTTTTCGTGCACTACACTCTACAGAAACGGCCCTCACAAAAGTCTCCAACGATCTCTTGACAGCTAAATCTAAAGGGAACTATTCACTACTTATTCTTCTGGATCTCTCAGCAGCATTTGACACTGTAAACCACCACCTCCTCCTCACTATGCTTCACTCTATTGGCTTCAGGGATATTGCTCTCTCTCTGTTTTCTTCCTATCTCTCTGACCACTCATTTAGTGTATAATTTGCTGGTGCTATTTCTTCTCTGCCTCTTGCGGTTGGGGTTCCTCAAGGCTCGGTCCTAGGTCCCCTCCTCTTCTCTCTGTACACAGCCCCAGTTGGACAAACCATTCGCAAATTTGACTTTCAATACCATCTTTATGCAGATGATCAACTGTATACCTCATCCCGTGACATCACCCCTACTACAGAAAAACAAGTGACTGTCTCTCTGCTGTCTCTAACATCATGTCTTCTCTCTATCTGAAATTGAATCTTTCCAAAACTGAACTTCTTGTGTTCCCTCCATCTACTAACCGACCTAACCCTGATATCTCCATTTCTGTCTCTGGCCTTACTATTACCCCGAGGTGGCATACCCGCTGTATAGGGGTTGTATTTGATTCAGATCTCACCTTTATCCCATATATTCAGACACTTGCACGATCTTGCCACCTGCACTTTAAAAACATCTCTAGAATTTGCCCTTTTCTCACCGTGGAAACCTCAGAAACCCTCATTGTCGCTCTGATTCTCTCTTGTCTTCGCTATTGCAATTCTCTTCTAATTGGGCTTCCTCTTACTAAACTCTCCCCACTACAATCTGTCCTGAATGCGGCCGCCAGACTCCTCTTTCTGTCACACCGGTACACAGACGCATGTACCTTGTCAGTCACTGTATTGGTTTTCCATCCATCACAGAATACAATATAAAATTATCACACTCACAAATCCATCCATAGCGTTGCGCCCCCCTATATCTCCTCTCTCGTCACTGTCTACCGCCCTAACCGTCCTCTCCGTTCTGCTAATGACCTTAGACTTGCATCCTCTGTTATTCGATCATCCCACTCCCGTCTCCAAGACTTTTCCCGAGCTGCACCGGTGCTCTAGAATGCTTTACCCAAGACAATCCGATTAATGCCTAACTACAGCAACTTCAAAACTGCCCTAAAAATCACATCTGTATGGTCAGGCTTATCATGTGACCTGATCACCGTGTAATGTGCGGAGGTGCAGAACAATAACACCTTTTATCCTTCCTCATCTGTTCCTCAGATCCCTCCATCTAGAAGTTACACTGCACTCCTTGCACTTAGTATATATTTATTCCATGGCTGTGGAGTCCGAGTCGGGCCTTGTGGAGTCGGAGTCGGTATAAAATGGACCGACTCCGACTCCCAAAATATATAATAAATTGATACAGTTAGTAGTACAATGCAGTATGTGCTGAATATATTTTCATAAGAATTTGGGAAAATGATGAAATGTTGAAAATGATGAAATGTCCTGTAAAGGTCTGTTCTATTCCTCATATAATGATGGGACTGAGTTCTGAGTGAACCTATAAGGTTTAGCAGCATTATCTGGAGTAAGCAAAAGATACAAGTGTTGTGATTGTGAGGACTGAAAAGCTTGACTTTATCTGTAATTGTGCTGGAGACCCACCCACAGCCCGAGCCAGGGCTGTGGAGTCGGAGTCGGTGCCTATTTTGGTGGAGTCGGAGTCAGGGGAAATTGAGGAGTCGGAGTCGGGGCTTTGGCGTACCGACTCCACAGCCCTGATTTATTCACAGATACCGGCTGGTGACGGCTCATACAGCTTCAGTTACACAACATTTCTATTAAAAGATGGCTGGACCATGGTATCAAACAAGCCCTCTAACCTCTTGTGTCCCCCTATCTCCTCATAGATTGTAAGCTCTTGTGAGCAGGGCCCTCACTCCTATTGTTTGATATGTTTATTAATTTGTCACATCATAATGTCTCATATTGTCTGTTCATGTGTCCTCTGATTTGTAAAGTGCTACGGAATATGTTGGCGCTATATAAATACAATTTATTATTATTATTTATTATATACATTGCATCTGCAAAACCTTCATAAAACCTTCAAAGCTAATTTATGATCAGTCGATTTGGTCTTAAATCAGCTCAGTTTATTCCAGTCTGAAGAATTTGATTATGAATGGCATTCTGCAGCTTGCTATGTAGTGTATATACATGGAAACTGCAGAAGCCAAAACCTTTCATAAAACCTAATAAAAGTTTTTATTGCCTAAGAGACATCAAATACATTAACAATTTGCACAGTTTGGCTTCGGCAACTGGCATGCATATATGCTACAAAGCTGCAGAAAGCCATTCACACGCTGACCGTCCATCAACTTAGTCTCCAGCCCCTTTCTCTCCTCTTCTGAACAGTCTTCTAAGCTGATTTATGATCAAAATTGATTTGGTCTTGAATCTGCTTAGGTTATTCCAGTCTGATGAATTTGCCAATGAACAGCATTGTGCAGCTTGCTATGTAGTGTATATACATGCCAGCTGCAGAAGCCAAACAATCACTCCAAGGTTGTCCATAGCTTTTAAGGTATAAGTTGACATTTTGGGGACATTTAGAATCTGTAGCTATTGAAATGATTTTTTACAATGTTTGGACAGGATTTTCTCACAGTTGTATTTCTCAATTATTGAAATAATTTAGGCTTGTCATAGCCAAGTAATTGGATGTTTATACAAAAATAGCGGTTTTGTGTGCCATTATTTATGTAGTATGATTTGCTTGTTTTCTCCATTTGGAGTGGTGTGGAGCGGGTTTGTGTAAATCAAAATAATTAGTTCCTGTTTAGACAGGTTGAAGTTTCAAGTGCTTTAGGTATGCAATTCCAAGATTTCAGACAAAAACGGAAATTAATTAAGTTTATGAAGTAGTGACTGCACTGTGCTCAAAGAACATTAGTAATATTGTGGATCCTTTACATTTCATTATAGCCTTTAATGGAAGCACCTTGCCCAATTCCCTTATTAAATGATTCTACTCTTTCTAGGGGTGGTAATGATCAAACTTCATGCATGCATATTACGCCTCAATGAGTAGGCTGTGTATATATAGTAGCAAGATGAGCTATAATCCCATCCTGAGAAATTAGAAAAGCCTTTGTCAATGCAGAAACTGAACAAACGCTATTCATTAGAAGGGTGCCTTGAAAATAAGCCAATCCCAAAGTGTCCCCCCCCCCAACCCCCTGTTCGAAACGTTGTCTCTGTCTCATGTCTTCAGCCCTCTCCTGTCTGCTAGATTGCTCAATTTACGGCTTTACTTCGCTCTACAAGCTAGACAAATCAGGTTACACAGTAGTCTATGGAGAGGTGAGGAGAGGAAGAGAAGTATGAGTGTGAGTATGCAATAAGCACAGACGCATGCTTCATCAGTCCTGGAAGTTTTAGCAGTACTGAATAATATAGATGTGAATAAAGCTGGTGAGTTATGCTCTTGTTGCAGGAGGACTTATACGTTTTTCTTCTTTTCACTCACTGCTCTTCCTCCTTCCCCCTCTCCATAGACTTCTTTATACTGCAGTCTGAATTCAGTAAAGATGGATCTGGCAGTGAATTGAGCAGTTTAGCAGACAGGGTAGGAACTTATAACAGGAGATAGAAGCATTTTTCTCCAATAAGATATATTACAATTTTTTTTTTTATATTCACCTGAACTATTCATTCGCAAAAAACAGCAGTTTTACTTTAACTTTGCGATTTTACATATTTGCAGAGTTTGTAACGGCCGTCTTATGGCAGAGGAGCGTCTCACGTACAAGTGTCTGGGTGTTACTACCTCTGAATCCCCTATAGCTATGCCCCTGTGCCCATGCATGGAGCTGTAATACGCAATGGGCACGAGCCGTCACAATGGCTACCTCAATGACATTACAGGGACTCTTTCTGACTTCCCTAAGAGGGATCCCTTTAAATTAAGACATTTGTAGATTTCCTAAGAAAACTAAAGTATGGCATTTAACTGTTCCTGGAGCAATGCTTCATTAGCCTATGTCCCTTAAAAAAATAGTGCTAATTCTATATACCCAAGCCATAAAATACATAAATTACATAGACAAAGAATACAGTCATATGAAAAAGTTTGGGCACCCCTATTAATCTTAATCATTTTTAGTTCTAAATATTTGGGTGTTTGCAACAGCCATTTCAATTTGATATATCTAATAACTGATGGACACAGTAATATCTCAGGATTGAAATGAGGTTTATTGTACTAACAGAAAATGTGCAATATGCATTAAACCAAAATTTGACCGGTGCAAAAGTATGGGCACCTCAACAGAAAAGTGACATTAATATTTAGTAGATCCTCCTTTTGCAAAAAATAACAGCCTCTAGTCGCTTCCTGTAGCTTTTAATCAGTTCCTGGATCCTGGATGAAGGTATTTTTGACCATTCCTCTTTACAAAACAATTCCAGTTCAGTTAAGTTTGATGGTCGCCGAGCATGGACAGCCCGCTTCAAATTATCCCACAGATGTTCAATGATATTCAGGTCTGGGGACTGGGATGGCCATTCCAGAACATTGTAATTTTTCCTCTGCATGAATGCCTGAGTAGATTTGGAGCTGTGTTTTGGATCATTGTCTTGCTGAAATATCCATCCCCGGCGTAACTTCAAATTCGTCACTGATTCTTGTACATTATTCTCAAGAATCTGCTGATACTGAGTTGAATCCATGCGACCCTCAACTTTAACAAGATTCCCGGTGCCGGCATTGGCCACACAGCCCCAAAGCATGATGGAACCTCCACCAAATTTTACAGTGGGTAGCAAGTGTTTTTCTTGGAATGCTGTGTTTTTTGATGCCATGCATAACGCCTTTTTGTATGACCAAACAACTCAATCTTTGTTTCATCAGTTCCCAGGACCTTCTTCCAAAATGAAGCTGGCTTGTCCAAATGTGCTTTTGCATACCTCAGGCGACTCTGTTTGTGGCGTGCTTTCAGAAACGGCTTCTTTCGCATCACTCTCCCATACAGCTTCTCCTTGTGCAAAGTGTGCTGTATTGTTGACCGATGCACAGTGACACCATCAGCAGCAAGATGATGCTGCAGCTCTTTGGAGGTGGTCTGTGGATTGTCCTTGACTGTTCTCACCATTCTTCTTCTCTGCCTTTCTGATATTTTTCTTGGCCTGCCACTTCTGGGCTTAACAAGAACTGTCCCTGTGGTCTTCCATTTTCTTACTATGTTCCTCACAGTGGAAACTGACAGGTTAAATCTCTGAGACAACTTTTTGTATCCTTCCCCTGAACAACTATGTTGAACAATCTTTGTTTTCAGATCATTTGAGAGTTGTTTTGAGGAGCCCATGATGCCACTCTTCAGAGGAGATTCAAATAGGAGAACAACTTGCAATTGGCCACCTTTAATACCTTTTCTCATGATTGGATACACCTGGCTATGAAGTTCAAAGCTCAGTGAGGTTACAAAACCAATTTTGTGCTTCAGTTAGTCAGTAAAAAGTAGTTAGGAGTATTCAAATCAATAAAATGATAAGGGTACCCAAATTTTTGCACCGGTCAAATTTTGGTTTAATGCATATTGCACATTTTCTGTTAGTACAATAAACCTCATTTCAATCCTGAAATATTACTGTGTCCATCAGTTATTAGATATATCAAATTGAAATGGCTGTTGCAAACACCCAAATATTTAGAACTAAAAATGATTAAGATTAATAGGGGTGCCCAAACTTTTTCATATGACTGTAAATAGCTGTCATATCTTTCCCTGTTATAGATGATGCTTTTGTTTGCATCTGGGGACCAGCCAACTCCATCTTCATGTGGGCTCAGTCATGCAGGAAATCCATTTTCATAAGGACTATAGCAGACTCATAAAGGTTACTTCATTTCAAGGAGTGGTCACTAAACAGTTAAATCAGCAGATCTGGGGCCATCAGATGACAATTGCTACTACTGTTACATACGTCTTTAGTTTTCTTGGTAATGCTGATAATTGGATCCATAGATTAAGCCGCTGCTCTGACCTGCCCTTGTGTTCTTCTATTTTTTTTACTGTTTTACAGTTATGTAGAAATTCTCATGACTAAGCGAATAGTGGAAGGTTCTGGCATTAGATAATGACCTGTTTTCTTTGGATTTTACTGAGTGGAGGCAAAATGCTATGTTAATGGAAGGCCATACCAAGCGAGCAGGTCAAAGAAAAGTCTAAAATTACACACTTGTTATAATAATTGGTTTGGTTACAGTATGTCACCGTCGGTACTTTTTTCTCATCTTCAAGACTGGGCATAATTTTATAAGTGGGCAAAAAGCTAAAGTGCAAGATCATGAAAAATACAGTTGAATAATATATATCTTCTCATAGTATGCAAGGAGCTTAGAGATAATTTAAAGGGGACCTTTCGCCACCTCCATCAACTTAATCTCTTTGTATCCTTCGATAGGTTCCTCTGGTTCCAGGGTAGTTGGAATGTTTTCCCTATTGTTCCTAACTTCTGAGTAGAGATGGGCAAACCTCACAAGATTTGGTTCAACCAAATTTCAGACCAAACAGGAGTATCATACTCTGGGATATCCTCAGCTAATCTCAACTCTTGGGGGACCACTAAGGTCTGTGATTGAATCTTCATGGTCACATGGGGCGCATCCGTGTCATGACACTTGGACGCAAGTGTCATGACAGTGCACACCACATGACCACTGAAGCCCACTCACTTTGGTCCCCGTGACATCACCCAGAAATGACGATGAGGCAGAAAGACCATTAAAGAGGACAGATAGAAAGCCAAGGAGAGGTGAAAGAAGGTGAGAATCAGTGTTTATGTTCCCATACCTCTCCTTGGCTTACACTTATTAAACCCTATGTTCTGAAGATACCCCAGAGTACAATAGTGATTTGTGGGTGGTGAACACCAAAACTTTTCTGGTTCAGCTGAACTGAAATTTTGCACCAGGCTCATATTAAACCAGTTCACTCAACTCTGGTCCAGAATAATTGGTGGTGGTAGTTCCAGTACACAATATGCTAATTAGGCTCTACTGTTAGGTGGGTGGTCCCAAGCTGTCTTCCTCAACACAGGATCACTCATCTGACAGTAGAGTGCCCAATTGGCATATTAGGTGCTGAAACGAACAATGCTAGTTGCTCAGGGACGTTGGGAGTTGAAGAAAAAAAAATTCTGAGTTGGTATTAGTGCACTATTGAAGGATGCAAAGAGCTGGAGTTGGTGAAGGCGACAAATGGTCCTCTTTAATTATCTTCCAATCATCCATTGTCCACTTTCTTACCACTATCTATAGTTATCGTTACAAGTAGTATGCACTTTTTCCACATCTTAAGAAATATAAAAGGTCTGTCCAAGCTTTGGCCTGATAATCCCAATAATCACAAGAATAGTCTCCAGCCTGTGGTGCTACAACTTTTGTGAACCTTATCAGTCCCAGCATACAACAACCACAAAAGTTGCTTTTTTGTAACAACTGACAAGCCATAGGTTAGAGATGGAAGGTATAAATAGGTTGGAATATACATTTTCTGGGGGTCGCACTGGCCACTTGAGCAGTCACATTAAGCTGATATGCAGTATCTTGTTTCCTGCAGTTCATGTGTCAGACTGTGCTGTATAGACGGATACAGAATGAACAGAGTCATCTCAATCATTAGATTTTAGGTTTAGAAAGCTCTGTTGTACTGTTGGAGTCCTACATAATGTCACGTAGCTACACGAAAACCGGTGGACCCCATTATAGTCTTTTTTTTTAAGCAGATTAGATTTCCATTCGGGAAAGCGGACCCCCCCGAATGGAAACCCAAATGTAGGTGAGAACGGAAACCCGAATATAGGTGAGAACCTAGCGTAAGCAGGGATACATGTGTACACTTCTGTATTGTATTTACAAATAATACAGGAAGGAAGTAACTTTTTGCAACATTCCTTGTAAATTACAGCATGTTCTAGTCTTTATTGAGGGGGATTCTCTACTGATTTGGGCAGGGATAAGCATAATATACAAAACCATATCAGGCACCAGAACTGCAGCATTAGAAACATGTACATGTGAATGGGGATGAGTAGTATTCCATGTACATGCCATTATGAATGTTCATTGTGAAGGTGTTTACACTGCTTTTATATACATAATGACTTGCTCTCACATTGGTAAGAAGCCACAATGTCATTATGTATTCATTTCCAAATGAAATTGAGCAAGCTTAATATTCTTATCTTGGGATTACTCAGATTGGAACAAACTCCTTTACGACATGAGAAAGGTCAATTACTTTGTCACAACAGCTCAGCTCCTGATGTCGAGGTTGGGAAACACAAGTGTGTAGTTATTTTACATTGTGCTCATGAAATAGTAATAGTATTAAGCTGGCATTGTAATACAGAATAAACTAGATGCGGATTGTTCTGGAGTGTCTCATAAGGATAATTAAGGTGTGCCTTGGAGGGAAAATAATGGCATTGTGAATGTCAATGGTTCTATTTTAACACTGATTTATCTTTCGGCTCCGTTCTTCCATATGCTTTTGATGACTGTAAAATCACTTGGAAACACATCCATCTAAACAGCGAAGAGCCTGAGTTTGTATAAATTGTAGCGTCCAATGAACGATAATGTAAGTCTAGTTCTCTACATATGTGGTTGTATGCCAAAATGACCTTATGGATAGCTATAGCTCATTCCTATGTCCCATATGTGGACTCAAATCAAATCAGCACTCCAAAATGATTCCAAGAAAAAACAACCATTCACTTGGATGAATAAAAGACACAGTTCTTTTTTGATTCTTGGAAACATTGTGGAGTGCTGCCTGCTTTTTTTTTTTTTTTTTTTTTTTTTTTAAATATTCATTGGAGAACTTTGGTCAGTCCCTAGGATAGCACCCAGTGGGACTTATACTGTGCTGCTTATGCTAGCTATCTATCTATCTATCTATCTATCTATCTATCTATCTATCTATCTATCTCTCTATCGCCTACCTATAAATATTCCATCTATCTATAGATCTATCTAGCTCAAATATATCTCCTATTTATCTATCTACCTATCTATCTCATATCTATAGAACTATTCAACTGTCTATCTCAAATCTATCTATCTTTTGTCTATCTATAGATATACCATCTATCATTTTTCGATCTTCCATCTATAGATATTTATACATCTATGCATATATCAGTACATTTATGCATCTATTTTTCTATCTATGTATCCATCTATCTCTCAAATCATATCTATCTTTCTATCCATCTAGTATATATTTATATCACACCTATCTATTTTCTATCTATAGTTACATACTTAGTATGGTTTACAAAAAGATCATATGTCCGTCAGGCTCAACTAGGGGATGGGAAAGGGCATGACTGAAGGAAATAAGTATTTGATACATTTCCATAAGTATCAATGCTATTTTCCTGTAGAAAGGCATGTGAGACTTTTTTGAAGCTGTAAGCTGTGACTGCTGTGACCAGCTCCTGGAGTAGGCTATTCCACAGATTCACACTCCTTACAGTATAGATCCAACTCCTGGAGTAGGCTATTCCACAGATTCACAGTCCTTACAGTATAGATCCAGCTCCTGGGGTAGGCCCACAGATTCACAGCCACAGAAGACCAGCTCCGGGGAGGCACCACAGACACAGCCCAGTAAGACCAGCCCTGGGGAGGCTCCACAGATTCACGTCCTACAGTAGATCCAGCTCCTGGGGAGGCATTCCACAGTTCACAGTCCTTACAGTATAGATCCAGCTCCTGGGGTAGGCTATTCCACAGATTCACAGTCCTTACAGTATAGATCCAGCTCCTGGGGTAGGCTATTCCACAGATCCACAGTCCTTACAGTGAAGACATCTTGTCTATGTTCTAAATATTTAGCTAAATACTGACATAGTGTGAGCATTACTTGGTAGCAGGAGGGATGTTCTTCCATTTTTACCACTGTATGGCCCTTTTCATATGGACTCAGCATGTGAATTGTTACATGAGCATTTTGTGCATTATCTGTGTATTACATGTGCTCAGTTTCAGGGCACTCTCTGGTAGAAGTTTCTCTGCACATCCCTCTTTTGGGGGCATTTGGTGAGAGATTGTCTTTAAGGGAGACTTCTGTTCTCTTCCTCTGTTATGAGGACTAATACTAATAGTCAATACATTTTATTAGTAATAAAGTTCATTATAAACATAGTTTAATACCACAAAATTCCCTGGTTTGGAGTGACATTTCTAAAGTGTCAGCTCCAGAAATTCAGTATTTCCCTGCATCACTGATTCACTTCTGCAAACGAAAGTGATATCTTCAGTGTTACAATGTTGCAGATTCAGTTTGTAAACATTTGCCTGTGGGAGGAAGCCGAGAATTTACCCAAATTATACACATCTCTGCACCATCACATTGATGGGCCAGATTGGCACATGGATACTGTGTGGGCGGACTGAAAATATTTGTGTGTAAACTGGAAAATGCTGTCTTGGAAGAATAATCTGCAGATGTTAATAAAATCCTGATTATATACACCAATGCTAGATTTTAGAGACGATACCTAGGTCTTCGTGCTGGATTAATTATTGTAAATTATTTATGTGTACTTGCTATGGCTGGATCACTTTGGATAGCGCACCCTTTCAGGTGGAAGATTTACCCAGATGCTTTCTATTCTGGTAGTTTGGCCTTTGTCTTGTTGAATACTGTGGCATCGGAATTAGTGACTTAAAGGTTTAACCTGTAAATTGAGTAGATCTTTAGATTAGCTAAGCAAAATGCACCATAATTCTGGCTTAATTTGCATAAAACCACTAGAGTGAAAACTGTGCACCACATTTATTGTGTCTTGATTGAATAGGGGGCATAGACTGGCATGAATTGGCTGTGGCTTTACTGGAAAGTGGACATGATTTAAAGAACTTGTCCAGGAATTGGACTCACCTGTCCCCCGGAGCTCCGTTGTGTGCCACCGGGGTCTATTTGGTCTTGTGCCGTATACTTGACACCAGAAGTCCTGCACCCCACATGACTGCTGAGACCAGTCAGTAGCCTCAGCGGTCGCTGGTAAAGAACCAGTGATATATCTGAGTGATGTCACTGGTCCTTCTCCAACGACCACTGAGGCCACCACTGAGCGGTCACGTAGAGTGCAGGATGTCTGGTAGCGAGGACAAGACAGAACAGACCCCAGAAGTGGACAATGGAGCGTTGAGGACTGGGCATGCTTTTTTTTTTTTTTTTTTTGTTAAACGTCCCTAGGGGTTTATTTAAATTCATGTACAGCCCTTGTAAAGAAGACCAATCACCATTCCACCAACTCCAACTCTGCATCCTTCAATGGCTGCCGCTTCACTGATTCCAGAGAATTTGGAATTTTTTTCTAGTGGGCAGTCCCTGGTTAGGTGTAAATCATCTCCAGGACCACCCACCTGAAAGGCCATGTACGGCACTGTGCTAGGTAAGCAGAGAAGAGGCCACAACTATCAATATCATAGTCCTGAACAACACCTTTAGGTTTGCGATGAGGGTGAGAGTAAGGTAAATGGCCCTTCTACACTTATTTTACAACCCATTCTTGAATTGTGGTTTTGTAAAGGGCATTAAAAACCTGAATATGTATCCTTACCCTCAGACAATATTAAAAAATTCAAAGAGCATGGACAAGCAGTCTGGTTAGCTGTGAACTAATGCTGTCCACACACCACTGTCCATGGTCCTGATCCTCTTTCAAAGGCAAGGGATATGTTTAATTCTCGCCCCTGTTCCAGAAGGGATACTATATCTCCTTATTAAATGAGGACCTGTCCTTAGAAAAGATCATCAATTGAACACAGTCAGGGGTCAGAGACCCCTGAGCGATCAGCTGTTTGACGAAGCTGCGGCGTTTGCAGAGTGCTGCCGCCTCTTCAGTACTTATCAAGTACAGCACCATACATATCAGCAGCAGCTGCGATTGGTATCACAGCTCAGCTCACACGACCTGTGAGAAGGTGATACTTCGAATAAATCCTCCTTGATGAACAATGAAAACTTGCGGAGATATTGTGGCTTGGCTTTAACCCAAGATCATGCAACTAGGTTTCTGGAAAAATCAGGAGTCAATCTATAGGAGGCTAGTGTTTTTTTTTTTTTCAAAGGACGAGATGCTATTAATAATATCTGGACAGATATATATGTAGATAGATAATGCAAAAGACAAAAAGTCAAGCATCACCTTAATAGAAAAATAGGTGTATAGAGGTGTCAACTGTGTCTACAATACAAGCAAACACTGTACAAAAAATATAGCAACACTCTGTAGAGGGCCCTAAGATACATGCAGACATTAAGTATATGACGTTTCAACTGCATTACTGCTATATGCGAGATTATTAGCCCACTATTTCATAAATCTGTGAGAACCCATCTACCCCTAAAAGGATTATCTCACTCAGATGGGAATCCTTTACAGACATACTGATCTTGGTTCTGGTTTTATGCTTACAAAGTGAACACAGTGCAAGTAGGATCCAGATAGACTGTATTCTAAAAATAACTGACTTGATCGAATATTGTACTAAAAACCTTGTTGCTGCACTTTTTGTGCAACGTTAGGGTGTGTCTGTGTACATTTATTATACTATGGAGGTGCTGACTTTTTGTCTTTTGCCTTGTGCATGTGAGGGGTATGGTTACCCCCATGTTGGACTTGCATCCCTCCTGAGGCATCTTCCCAAGGTTATTGCAATCATAATTGAGGATGTCTCTGTAGGCGACTTTCCATGAGTTCACTTTGCAGGCCTAAACCCATGCTTAAAGAGATTCTATCATTGGCAAACCCTATTTTCACTAACAGCACGTCGGAATAGCCTTTAGAAAGACTATTCGTCTCCAACCTTTATTTCTCTGATCTGCGCCGCCATTTTTGAGAATTTTCTTCTTTCTACTTTATGCATATTAGTCTTCATAAAGCACAGGGGGCGGTCCCTGTGCTCACGTCACACACTCTTTGGAAGATCCAGCGCCACCGCTCCACCTTTCCGCAGCGTCAGCACCTCATCGTGTCTGTTCGGGATCCAAATACCACGCGTGCTCAGTCGGCTCTGCCACTTTGACGTCAAAATGGCCGACTGGACATGCGCAGTCGACTCTGTCCAATGCGAAATGGCAGAGTCGACTGAGCATGCGTGGGATTTGGATCACGAACAGACACGATGGGTGGGTGCTGACGCTACAGAGAGGCGGCGCTGGATCTTCCAAAGAGCATGTGACGTGAGCACAGGGACCGCCCCCTGTGCTTTATGAAGACTAATATGCATAAAGAAGAAAGAAGAAAATTCTCCAAAACGGCGGCGCAGATTAGAAAAATAAAGGTAGGAGATGAATAGTCTTTCTAAAGGCTATTCCCACGTGCTGTTAGTGAAAATAGGGTTTCCCAATGATAGAATCCCTTTAAGTATAGTGTAGGTTGCCATCTCAATGAGGTTGGGGCAGATGGGCTTCCTCAATTTAATCAAATGGTGTGCTAAGAACCTCACATTTATATACACAGATATTAACTATAGCAGTAATGCAGTTAAAAGTTCATTTATATCGTATTTGCATATATCTTTGCGCCCTCTACAGAGAGTTGCTGCATTTTTTGTGTTTAGATATATAGAGATAATAGATAGTGTATCCTTACATATACTTAGATAATTTCTGATTTTACATATAACCTTTTAATATTACTCCCATATCTTTTGACTGCATAATTTGAACCATGACAGCATAAAAAAATTATAGTAATACAACAAAAAGAATTTCAAATCTACCTGCACCTGCAAAACTCCTGGGTACATCAAACAATATAAAGAATTTCTAGTTTCTACAACAATTAGAATGAAACCAGTTCTGTTGCACCCCATAGGTGCTAGTAAATGGAGATGCAAAAAGGAAAATAACTTCATTCTTCAAATACTACAGATAGTTGGCAATTCTCACCAGTTCCCTTGGGTTCCTTTACACAAACCGCTTTTTCCACAAAATGTTTTCCTTGAAATAAACAAATGGATATGGTGCCATGACCCTCATTGGTTAGAGAAATTGCCAACATTTTATTCATATATACTCACAAACATATTTAATAAAAGTGCACATCATCATTTAACATCCCCAATCAGATTGGCCATGTGCCCGACTGGAGTTTCTCCTCATCAGCTTCTTCTGGCTTCTGGGACATGACCCCTGGTGGTTTCCTAGAGTTCCATTTCTAGGGCCAAGAATACATTTCTATAAAATTGCATTACTTCAAACAGTATAAAATCTTCAAGGCAGTAAAACACCAGAACCAAATAACTATAAACTATATAATTAGTCAGGAGAGGAACACTCTTTCACCTGGGGCCACAGAGAGTCTGAGACACTAAAGTTGTCTGTCTAGTAAGTACTGGATGGGAAAGGGTTTTCTTTTGTTGCTGTTTTGTTTTATTTTCTGTATATCCTATCAATTAGTGATCCTGCAAAGTAGGTGGCACTGTGCAGGGAAAGACGAAGGAGCTGTGGTCCCTTCATTCTCAGGACTGATGGACAGGGGCATGCTCAGGGAATGTGTAAGGGGGTCTTTGAATAAAGGGCAGGGTTTAGTGACACAAGTAACCTAGTCCCCAGCAGCAGTGCCATCAGGAAGAGGAAGAAGAGGAGGATCAGTACTGCAGTGATCCTCCCCTTCTTGCCCTTACTGAAGTTCAGCCAGGTGCTAGATGGGAACACTAATGTTTTTCTACCATTGGGGACTCCAGAACGTTATTTCATTATTCATTTCCTGGTGCAGCAGTAACCTCTTTCTGATATCCACTTCAGCCCTCCTACTGCACTGATGATGATTTCAGCTGCAAGGGGACCACTGTGTAGTGCCCCTGTTAGGTAGCTCAGTATACTAGCTCCTGTCTGCAGTCCACCTTAAGGATTCTATGACTACCAGACAAACAATTCTACCTGGGTCTGCAAAGCCTTCAGAACTTTAAGGCTCCGACCCAGTCAGAGATCTGCCTCATCGTTCAATTAAGTATAGGTGAGGTATTTAAACCCAGCAGAACTTCAGTCTTTGCCTGTGATTGTCTAGTACGAGTAGGGCTCTACTCTGCTCAGAGAAGGACTTTTCCTGCTGATCTCTTGGTTTTGAATGCTGGCTATGTGCCCCTTGGCTTCAGACTTGAAGTTGGCGTTGATTTCTTGGTATTGACTTTTAGATTGGACTACGACTCTACTTTTATACTCATTTTTGGCTGCTATCTACTCTCCTGGTATGACCTTAGCTAGATTATAACTCCCTTTGTCTTCCAATTAGGTAACTGTCTTTGTTCTGTATTTAGCTAGTGCCCCTATTGTTTGATACTCCTTGGTTTCATGATTTGGATCCCGAGCAGTCAAGTCCATCCTGCCTTGCAGCGAGCTCTGGTGTAAACATCGGGGGAGCTTTAGATTCTATATCCAAAATAATGTTGGGCAAACGGTTTCAGGTTAATAGCAGAATCCTAATCTGTTCATAGGGCATTTGAGGAAATACCTCCACCTGCAACTCCTTACAGCCCCCTTGTGTACACCAGTTTTGGAGGGGGGTCCCATAGATCAGAGGATAAATTGCTAATTGGAGGTGTCCTGACTGCTGGCACCCTCACCAATCCTGAGAACAGAGGCGTTTTACCCTCATTCAGTATATCGTTGTAGACACCAAATTTTTGAATCCCGCCCCCCGCCAGCTCAATTCAATTCAATTCAATGGGAGCGCTAAAGATAGCCAAGAGCTGTACTTTGCTATCTCCCATTGAAATGAATGGAGAAGGGGCACTCATTCTGCATTTTGAATGAGAGTAAGACACCCCCATTCTTGGGATCGATCGGGGTCTCAGTGGTCAGACCCCCACTTTATAGATATATAAGCCCTATCTATAGATAGGGAATAAATAATTTTTATGGTATAATCCTTTGAAGCAGAAGAAGATTGTGTACTTTTCTACCAGTGTGGAGTTAAAATATGCTCAAAGTAACAGGAGTAAAAAATAAAATGCAATAGTTGCCAAATTGCTAAAGGCTGCGTGCAACAATGTATCGGATGCAGCAATGGAGCTGTAATAGACGCCGGCGCTTTGATGATCTACATTTACCCATAACTGTAACAAGTAGCAGATATTATTTAGCAGACATATAAAACTGACTGTAGACACAATAAGCCAGAAAAAGAGAATGCAGAAAGGCGTAAAAAAGCAGTGTAATATAATCATGTATGCATGTAAATGTCTACACTGGCACCTAAGGGAAATCTCCTTGAAATGGAATCTGTAAACTTGGTAATTATACATAATAGCAGAACACAGCGGATAATAAAAATGAGTGGAGTGCTTAGTACAGGGAGGTTGGGATGTGCTTCTCCCTATGTTTTTCGCTAATTCCCTTATTCATGAGCGTCTTTGTGATTCTGGGCTTTGAATTGTTTCTAAAGGTCTACCTCTGGTGACGTTGGCTTCCTCTACGGTTTATATGAGGGAATAACAAGGGATTAACTCCTTAGCACCCAGGAAGTTCGCAGCCCCCATTCTACATCCCTGGAAGCTTCCCCCCTTCTAGCTAAATCCGGCAAATACAAAGTATCCAAGGATCAAGCTGCGTCTAAGCGTTCCATGCTTTCAGCCGCTTGCACTTTGTCACTGTCTCGGGGCAAGATCTTGTTATTAAATCATTCTATCTGGAAGACTGTAGTGCTGTTTCACAAGGAGCAATGTTGCATATCATGAGTCTGTCTTCACACTGCCTTATCCGCTTTCCAAAATGATTCCTGCATCCCTTTAAAGCTTTGCTTGGTAGCAGGGCTTTAATATAAGTTGTCTGATTCTGTATTAAGTGAAGGAGAAAACCTGGTAGAGGTTGTCTCTTTAAATCAGATCTGCAGTGTTGATGGACCCTCTAGCAGGCATGGTAAGAACCATTCTCACCTCTGCAGCAGGGAGCTTGACCATACAGACTTACACATGCAATGGAAATGCTTTCCCTGTTAATATGCACTCTACCAGTCTTATTTCCATGGTTACAGCTCCCGCTTGTATGGTTGCTTCCATTCTGCAGGAAAAAAATAGGAAGCGATCACATATTCTTAGTGCTGTAGTTTACAATCTAATGAGAGCAGCCCTGTTGTGACTTGCATTTTCAATTTTTTTTCTTTTTTTTTTTCCTCCCTCCTGCTCTCTCTCTCGCTCTCCCTCTCTCTGATGTACAGAACACTGTAGCCATCGCTTCCATTCATTTGCCACAGTCTGCATTTGCACAGTCTCCTTCATTGCAATCTGTTGATAACTCCAGTTGCAAGCTCCAGCTTATCGTCTTTCGGAATGGAAAACTCTTTCCGATCACTGGGAACACGTCCTACCTTGCAGATCAGGGAAAACGTCGGGCGGTTGCTACACCAGCTGTGCTTTCTAAAATAGGTAAGTTGCTCATTTTCTCTTCCCTGTGCCTGACGTGTGGGCTTGCAGATGGGGACGGTGAGACGAGTGGTTGGAACAAGTGCATAGACGTAGATTTGTAAAAGGTGGTCAAGTTGAGAGGTTGGAAGATGGATAGAACTTGGTTTGGGCACCGTGGACATGTAGCTGGGGAGACTGGTGTCATTATTACACTGCATTAATGAGGAAAGTTATTGCAGGGGATATGAATGGTAGTACCTTGCTCCTTGCATATTAATGCCCATTCATGCAGTTCGACAAGGTGTACGAGAAGAGTCATCCTCAGCCTGGTGCTGGATTATGCTGCAGACAGAGCAAAGGCTCCTGCTAAACATCATAGGACTGTGAACGGTTATATAAGACGTAGAGTCGATATGTAATATAACCAGAGGTGAGCTCAAAGTTGACGCCGTGACAATTAAAAGTATGATTAATTAACATAAAACTTTTCCGAATGCCATCGGAGCCTGTAGACACCTCTAGATACTATGCCTATAATGGTCTACTTCCATTAAAAACCCTGCATTCTTTTACCCTTATTTTGCAGATGGCTACAATTTCGGAAACCTCAGTCATCCATTGACCATAGCCCTGAGACACTTTACAAGTGGTATAAACCCTATTGCTGCCTTTTGGGATTTTGACCTTCTTGATGGACATGGGGGCTGGTGCGGAGAAGGTTGCCACATAATTACCTCGACTGCCAATATCACCACCATTCAGTGCACTCACTTCGGTAACTTTGCCGTGCTAATGGTGAGTACTTTTAATTGTGTAAATGTAATAAATCCATTAATAAATATACAAATATCTATAAATATATATAAAATAATCTAATAATCGCTCGGCGAACTGTGTGTGTGCAAGGCAAGGAAGAGCTCTTGCCATTTGCATTCGATTCAACCGCATAAAAGTTAATAGGCAGTGAATGATCGAGCTTCCAGCAGGGCGACTTTCCCTCTTTAACCCCTCGCGTGCTGCAAGGTCTAGACGTGAATTACTTTGCATGGCTTTTTGTTTTCGACGGAGGGATTTACGACTGGCCTCTAGACGAGAGCGATGGGCTGGAGTTGAGGACTGATTGATGAACATCAGCCGGTTGTAGCTTGCAGGACTGCACCCGAGATGCTTGTCTGCTTTGTTCCTGTCTTGCACTGTGTTGATCATACTAATTAGTTGCAGGGATACCGCAATGTTGAATCATTTAATAAATGGTGGAAGGATAGACTTGAGGTCCACTTTGACGACAAGATGCTCCGGCTCGATAGATCTGCATAGAATAAGTGCATCGGAGGCGGATAGGAAAAAAAAACAAAACACATTTATCTTTTCTAATGGAAGCATTTGCTTCAGAGCTGACTGTGTGGATGGGGTTCATTGCAGTCTTTTACTATCTTTCTACAGAAAGTTATCCCGCCGGGGGTATTAGGAGAACATTTAAGTTAATAATAAGCAAAAATTCCAAGCCGAGATGATTCTCTTATTATTTTAGTGTCGCGTTTATGATGCCGATAGGAATTTTAATACTAACAATTGGGGTTTTAAGTGTAATAATTGGCAATAAGGCGTAATGCAATACAATGTGTTAGAGGCTTGTTGTGCGTCGGCTGTTTGGATTAAGTTAATGTTGCCTTTTATGCATTTGGAAAGGACGGGCACGGGCGACGGTGAGATGGTGAGGACGTGTGCAGAGAATTCCAAGCTGCTGCAGTCACATAGAGCACAGACGTCAGCCAATCATCACAGGGGGCTGTGACCAAAGCCGGAGACTATATCCATGTGATTATTGCTGTCTACTTTAGGAGAAACCAAATTGATTCTGAGCTTACATTAGGAATATATACATTGGGTATGCACAAGGCGTAGTATTGTGCAGTGTCTATGTCATATCATTCCCTAGCCATGGCTCAGCAGCTGCTGTGGGACTACAAGGCTCAGCAGGATAGCCCTTGTGCTTCCATGCTAATGACAGCATGCCAGTCCCCGTACTTGCTGCACACTAATTTCCCTTTAAGAAGCAGATATAATACTCCTATTATTGGACTTTACTGCAATCTACATAGTATTTTTCCCATTGAGTTTCTGAATATTAAGGTGTCCAGTTGGATGGCACACATGGCTAATTTACATAGTTTTCATCTGGTTCAATGGAGCTTGTCTGTGAACACTATGACATACTGAGACTGCTAAGCAGTGTGTTGATGGAGCAGAATTTATTGCTGCATTTGAATGTGGATATAGGGAGTTCCTGTGGATATATAGCTATATTCAGTTATATTATGGGGATGGTAACTGATACTGATGACCTATCCACAGGTCATCATAGTTCATCAGCATCAAATCGGCTGGGGTCCCGATCAGCTGTTTTGAAGCCATATTCTAGGTATACAGCCTGATGCAGCCCAAGTGAATGGGAGTGGGCTGCAGTTACAGGCTCCACCTTTACACTGTATGGACTGGAAGCTGTATACAGTGTACAGAGCTCACTACACTGTAGCGGTGGTGCCTGGAAATGACTGTATACCTAGTTTATGGCTTCCGGTGGCCAAAATAACTGATCAGGATTGGGTCTGTGTATTGAACCCCAAAGGGTCTGATACTGATGGAAAGGTCATCTTGTATCAATTATCCTCAGGTCCTGGACAAACCCTTTAAGTTTAGGGACTTGTGAAGCCCCATGCACACTGGGCAATCTGGACTGGAAAGCATGGTCCATACATCAGATGTATGGACCATGTCAGGAGACAGGACTCCATGCATCATAGAGCAGGAGGAGGCAGGGACTCACAGCATCATTCATCACCATTATATAAGTAGTCCCTGATTTTCTGCTCCAGATTGACTCTCATGCATGGGGCCTAATAAAATAATCTCCCATTCTCATGTTAGTATAGCATCAGATTGTGCAAGCAGACACTTTAAATGCACTGTGTATATATTCTGTATCACTGATAGCGAGGATCCTTTCATACATTCAGACTTTTAGGACATGCAATGCAAGAGAATGGGGTGTCTTGTTTGCCCTCAGTTTTGTTTCAGGCCGAATTTGTTCGGTCTGAACCGAAACTATTATTATTATGCTCTTTAGAACCCAGAGTATAAAAAGTGGTGGCCCAAGGGAGAAGAGTAAACAACAAACAGTCTCACTTACCTCTCCCCGACTCCATCATAGTATCCGGCAGTCTCTAAGCATATTCTTCAGGCCTCTTTCGACCTCCAGAATGCCATTAGTAACCCTGGAGAACTGCTGAGGCCTGTGATTGGGCCTCAGCAGTCACGTAGGGTGTACCAACTGCATAACGTTTAGTCTAGAGATGGGCGAACCTCTCAATTCGTTTTGGGTTTGGCAGCTCGGCTCCTCTTTAAAATGGCTTAAAGCATAGAGTAGAACAATCTCAGAACATAGGAACTTATCTATCTAATACTACACCCGAAATAATGTCAAAGTATAATACCAGAGTATAGATGGAGGCCCAGCGGATTTGTAAAAAAAAAAAAAAACAAAATCTATACTCCCCTTCCATTACCTCTCTTGGACCTCTTTGCTGCATCTGGCACTTTCCTTGTAACACCCGGAATTCTTCTGTGCCGAAATCGGCCCAGGAGTCACGGCTGAGGCATGTGATTGGGCCACCAGTGGTCGCATGAGCATACCGAGCATCATGACGTTTGGTGTGCCCAGGTCACTGCTGAGGCCCAATCACTGGTGTCAGTGCTGAACCTGGGCTGATGACATAAAAGAAGAGCGCCGGACTCCACGAGAAAGCCCAAGAGAGGTAACAGAAGGTGAGTGTGTGTGTGTGTGTGTGTTATTTTTTTGTTTGTTTGTTTTTTTAATTTTGTCACCCTTGAACCTCCACATATTATACTCTAGGGTCTGAAGAGAACCCAGAGTATAAAGTAAGCAGGCATTTTAGTTCGCCCGAGACGCATCTCCATTTCTTCGGTTTCGTAAAAAACAAACAATTTGGGACAAACCTGTCTCCTTACGAGCCATTTCGCCCATGTTTAGACAAGAGAGGTGCTGAAGACTCTGTGTTATGTTTTCTTACCTCCCCTGGACCTTCACTTATTATACTCTGGGGTCTGAAGAGATTTTGGCTGAAACAGAAATTTTTGGAGATTTCGTAAAGCACCTAACTCATTACAAACCGGTTCACTCATTCCTAGTCCTCAGCTGGCTGTGTCCACCACTGGACACCTCTAGAGATACCTTTATCTTCTCTATTAACAAAAGGGTTGGCATGTTAAAATCCACCGGTCTGTTCCTTCTTTCCCCTGACATCTACCATTGGAAGAAAGACACCTCATTAGATGGTTGGCAGATTCTGCAGACATTCATGTAGTGTATATTGAAAGCTTAAGAGTCATGGTGAACAATCCAAAATATATGAGTAATTAAAATTAGAGAGAGTAATTATAACTCAGAAGAGATTTTTAATGAAAACTCTCATGACTGTCGGAAACAAAGCGCCAAAGATACCTGAAACTTATTACACAATGACGTAAATTTCCTATTTAATTTGATGGAAAAAAGATACAATTGACCATAAAAAATACACCAGAAAGAAAAGCACTTAAAATACATAAAGGAAAGGGTCATGTTCATCTACAAAGTGATTAGGAAAAGCTAATGCTTCGTAAGTAATACTTAAAAGGAAAAGAAAATATAGAGAATAATGTAAGGGTCAAGCCATATATCTCCTAAGAGCTCCATTACAGAGATTATATGTGGCATTAATCTGCAGAAAACATTGAGTAACTTTATAAATACATTGTCTTACTTCACTTGTACCGACCTTGAGATATAGTATATGCAACACTCCAGAGCTGCACTCACAATTCTTCTAGTTGTTGTTGGCAAAATTCAATGGGTTTTTCAAATCCTATGGATTTTTGATAAAAGTTCCTTGTGGGAAATCACAACAAGAACCTATGATGCGCTGAGCTATGGGTGGTCTTAAAGGACCATTAAGCCAAGAAGTGAATGTGAAAATTAATCAAGAAATATAATTGCTTTCACGGTTTGTTAATCTGCAACATTTTCTGCAAGATCCTGACACCGTTTTGTAGCGATCCTACATCAAATACAGGGATTCTACTCCTGCTAATCTGTGGCTGTTGACGAAGGATGAGCAAACAGATTCAAACCGGATACGACCAACCAAATTTGTAAAAGGTTTGAATTCGACCCAAACCCAAAAACTTTTCAGACTCCAGAATATAATAGTGTTTCCCAACTTTTTCAGTCTCAGGGCACCCATAGAAAATTTCCTTGGGACACCCCATCCAAATAATTTTTTACCAAAAGACAATAATGGATTCCAACCCAAGTATCTTGGCTCCTGGTAAGTTTACAAGCCACCCCTGTTGGGAATTGCTAATATAATAAGTGGAGTCCCACGGGAAGTGGAGAAACATAATAAATACTTGTGTGCCATTGAGGCCTATGATTGGTCCTCAGCAGTCACACGGGGCACAAAGTTATGATGCTTGCATTAAAGGGAGCCAAGGAGGAGTGAGGGATGGTGAGTGTATGTGTTTATTATGCTTCCACCTCTGGGCCTCCGCTTCTCTGGGTTCCTAAAACAAGTTTGGCCTGAAACAAAACAGATAGACAGACTGACAAATATTCGGCAAGACGAATCTCGAGAGTTTTGCCCATCTCTATTGGCAACTGAATGAGAATCAGGGTTAGATGCCTAAAAATATTTTTTTTCCTACTGCAGACAGGGCACATGAGGGAAGGTCCTGCTCCAGCCAGTTGTCTTGCATCTCGTCACAAGAGGAGGGAGACATTTCCAGTTTATTTATATATTTCTACAATTTAACTGTAATATGAAACAAAATAGGACCAATGGAAAGGAGGAGACAAGGGGAGCAAGTGGTGGATAATTTTTTTTTTTTTTTTTTTTTTTTTTTTTAAATTTTTGTGCATTTTCTGTATTTAGAGTTCCAATAATATGCATAGTCATAGTAGTGCCAAGTGTAATATTCGCTGATACATTTGATATGAGGAACGTAATAGTTAAGTGGCCAATATAAAATGCAGAACAACTATATACGAGAAGCCAGAACTAATTTGGAGAACATATATCTGCTGCCAAGTCTCGTTTAAAAAAAAAAAAAAACATATCTTGTGCCAAGTCTAATATTCATAGTGGTATCTTCTCTACCAAGTTCTATCTCGCAGTGTAATATGCTTTTCCATGCTTGATGCCAAGGCTAATGTTGATAGCCATATGTTGTATTGTACCAAATCTAATAGGCAGAGCCATATTTGGTGCCAAATTTAATTTATACATCTATACTTAGTAAAGGAACATGCCTACTCACAGTGATGAATCAAGTTAATGTTTATGAGCTGTTCATGATGTGTCCCTAGCCGAATCCTTATATCAGAGGCCATCTCAACACCCTGCAAGTTCAAAGCTTTGAGTCTATTAGAAATCTACTGTTGGATAATCCGTCAGTGTGGTGTGTCTTTGGTCCACTATCTGTAAATCTACTTTTAAAGGGAGTCTCCCACAAGAACGTTGCACATCGACCCAGCCCTGCAGATAGATAGGTTAGGGTCACCTGAGTCAAGCAGTGTTTTTGACTTATGAATAGGCGCCTCCATTACCAAGATATTGCTGTTTTTGTCAAAATGAAATTAAGCTCTTTGGAGCAATGAGGGCATTGCCACTTACCTGTTTGGAGCAACAGTAATGTATTTGTTGCTTCAACGAGCTCATTTGCATATTGACAAAAACAGTGAAATATGTTCCACTTCACAAGGAGAAAACACAGTCTAATTCAGGTGACACTATCCCATCTGGGTTCTGGTGCCTCTTAGCTTGAAGGCTTTGTTTTGGCAGTTTTACATTTGGAGAGGACTTGTGATAGAACGGATCCATGTATACATTTTTATGTGGCTTTCCATCAAAAACTGATTCATTCATTCAGCAGCTTTCTGAAAGCTACATTGAAAAGTGGGTAGAATTGGTCAACTGTGGACTCTTCTAGAGTAATGAGCTCAATTTACTCTATTATGTAGTTAGACTTACTTAGAGATGATAGGATTTATAGGACAGGTTCAAGATTGTCGGTGACTCATAGTGATTTGCATTGTGGAGAATCAATGGGTAATGGAATGTTTGAAGATTCATAGAGATATTTGAGTGATTCATATTTTAGAAAATCAATGAAGAGAAGTTTTTTTTTTTTTTTAAACAAAGTTATCCACATCTCTACTTTAGAATTAACATAATTCATCTACTATCTCATATTCTCTATATTTTAAGGGGTCCAGTTTAGAAAACACATTTTCATATAAATTGTTAGGGAATTTAAGTTAATAGAGAGGGGGTCCACTATTCAGAATCCTCATTTCTTTGGCCAGAAAGGAGAGTGCTTAAAGGTAACAAAACTTGCTCTGGAGGACCTGTCCTGTCCAGCAGTGAATAACAACCTATTCATTTCAATGGACACCGTGTAATACTCAGGTTCTTGTGTGGTGGTGCTGCAGAGAAATTAATCACTTGCCAGAATACCCCACAGATTACAACCCAACACTGAAGGTACCAGCAGGTGGACACTTTGTGATTGTCAATGAACCCTTCTAAAAAGTAGATTCTGGAAGGAAGTGGAGGACGCCACTTCATTGCAAAGGATTAAGATGGCTATAATATGCTCCACAGTGGTCCCCACACTGTATAATATGCTCCACAATGGCGCCACACAGTTTAAAGTAAATTCTGCCACCCGGTTCATTTCAGTGCTATTATTGTACTCTGGGGTCTCCAGGGGAAGTAAGTAAAAATGACACTTATGCCCACCTTGCCTCACCTCTCCTGGGCATCCTCGCCCCGTCTCTCTCCAGCCTCCTCTTTGGTCCTCTTCTCTCTGCGACTGACATAATAATGCCAATGCTCCCAAGGTGACTGCTGAGGCCCAATCACAAGCCCCATCAGTGACCTCTGGGGCACACGACCTCAGAGCCCTGAAGAGATTGTTGGGAACCATCGGCAGCCCAGGAGAGGTGAGTATAAGTGTGTGTTTGTGTTTTTAATCACCTTCTATAGGCAGGCTGCTATTGGTAAGGGGTCCGGTGGCATTTACAGACATCACATAACACCGTTCCCCTTTCCATTAACGATATGTATAGCGGTCGGGGAACCAGACTTTCTCCGGCTACTATCACAGTCCCTTCTTGGCCTGTCTGGTTGCGGGGCAACGATGCGCGTGCCTACAGAGAGGTCTCTGAGTGTCCCCTCTGACTCGCGTGTCATAGGTTCGCAACCACAGAACTAGGGGAAAGAGATGGAAAATCTGACAGTAATATTATGAAGAAAAATATCTTCCTCTTAGTTTGGCTTGAATTCTAGACAATTGCCAGGTTTGACCTTCTTGATGCTGGCCCAAGAAATACCTGCCTGTTAGTTTTTACTACCCATTATCGCTGTTTTGCTTTACTTGTTTGTTGGCCTTATCAGTTAATTTCAATGAATGTAAGTTATAAAATGTACTTAAGCTTTATTGTCTGTGTAGAATCTCCAGTTTAGCCAGGAAGCTCAGCCATGTGAACCACAATAGTAAAATATCAAACTACTATTGTGTGGATTCCAAAATGGATACATGTCCTGTAACAACGAGCAAGCTCAGAGACCCAGAGAAAAAAATAAACCTATTAAAAATCAAAAATTCAATTATTTTGGATTACATTATGGATTAATAATAATAATAATAATAATAATAATAGCGGAGATCATTACACACAGAGAACTGAAATATCTCTCTGCCTGTTAAATCCCCCCCCCTCCTCTGCTACGTCCTATCTGTCTGTCTGCTATTAATGTAATTCCTCTCACCTTGGAACATTCCTGTACATGTTGTATTTGTATTTGTATCTGCTTATCTTTGCTGCTGTAACACACTGAATTTCCCCATTGTGGGACTATTAAAGGGCTATTATTATTATTTTTATTATTAAAAATAATACGCAGTCATGTTCACCTTTCCTCACCTCTCCTGGCCTCCCTCACAGCATCTGGTGCACATTCGTGGGCATCTTCAGTTTCCTTCCAGCCTCTTGAGTAATGTCCGTGGACCACGAAGTCCTGTGATTTAGTCCTCATTGGTCACATCGAGTTCATCAACGTCATAATGCTGATGTTCCCCCACGTGACCAGTGAGGCTCAGTCACAGGCTCGCAGTGGATATCATTCAGTAGGTCTGAAGATGACCATGAAGGAGCTTGGATGCCACATGAGAGCCCAGGAGAGGTGAGCGAAGATGAGTATGACTGTTCATTATTTTTCCACACCTCCTCTGGGCCTCTGCTTATTATACTCTGGGGTCAGAAGAGACTCAGAGTATAATAATAGCACTTTCAGTTCGAACAGAACAGGATCGGTCTGAAACAAAATTGGGAGGCCAACCTCATGGATATTCACGGAACGAATGTTTGGAAGTTCTCACATCTCCGTCAAAAATTCTGCTCACCTCTTTGACCCATGAAGATTAAGCTGTCTGACATCAGCTCGCCGAGACCATAGAATTTATTTTGCTCTTGTACTTTGCTTCAGTGGGCTCTAGAGAAAACACGCCATCAGTTGTGATCGGACCAATGGACAGCATTGTTGTACATTAAGTGCTAGCAACTGGTCATGTAGGAGGTCTTTGAAGGGAATGGATTACATATATTTTTATACTAACTAAAACCAGATACTGATGCATATTAATTTTTTTAATCTACCTTCAATTTCAGATTTTTCAGATTTTACTTTCTGTACATGATTTGGGGGGCAGCCATCTTCCCTATGTTGCTGTTAACAGCCTTTATAGATATGCTTCTCAGCAGCCTCATGGACATAGGAACCTGTATTTCGGAAATGTTCATTCATTTCTATGGAAGAGTATTGTGGGCATGCTATGTCAGTGTAGGCAGTGAGCTTTGACATCAACTGCTGTGAATGGCGATTCTGTGTTAGCTATTTATAGGTGTTACTTTTAGGATTTAGGATCTGAAGTAGGCAGGATCTTAGTACAAGGAACAAAAATGTGGTTTTAGAAACAGGCAGGCATTCAGGAAGTAAAATACAGATGTTTGCCAGAACCCAGCATATCAATCCAACCCTACAGATAGATAGGTTAGGGTCATCTGACTGAAACAATGTTTTTCTGTTGTGAATCGCTGCCTCTGTTGCCAACATATTGCTGTTTTTGTAATGAGCTCGATGGGGCAATGAGGATGTTGCTTTTACTACAAACTGGTAAACAGCAACACCCTCATTATTCCAAAGAGCTCATTTGCATATTGACAAAAGTGGCGATATCTCTGCAATGGAAGCACCATTTCACAAGTGGAAATTTTGGGGACCCGAACCTATCTAAGTATTACATTGATACAGATATTTGGAAGAATTTTATCAATAGTGTCACAGGATCTATCAATTTACAAATTGCTCTAAAACTTGCATTAGATTTTGGTGGATCTTGTACTAGGGTGAGTCTTTAGATGTTGGGGGTTGATTTCAGTATGATCAATATGACCATAATACATAAAAAAAATTATTACACAATATCTATCTATCACAGAAAGTTACTGCCAGGAAGCATCTTTTGTGGACATTAAAAGTTTTTGATTTTGTTCTCGATGTGAGAAATGTGAAATACCAGATGACAAAACTAACACTAAGTCTGGAGGCTTCATAAAGTCTCCTACAGAGTAACACCTCCAAAAATATTCTAAGACAATAGAATTTACAAATCATTATAACAAGCAATTGTGGGGATTGGATTTCTCTTGTTTGACGAAGTGAAATTGACACACCACTTCCATTTACCAAAAACAAATTTGTAATAAAAATTCTTATAAACATGTACGGGGGAGAATGAATGGTCAAACAAACTGCAATCCAAGCTCTAATACAGAAGACTATTACAATAATAGGCTCCTAAGTTCCAGCAGTAGAAGACTCCATTTGGAGTTGGCTTAAAACCAATCACCTACAACTAGAGTCCATGTTTTATAGGTTGGCTCATCAATAACTTTATTGATGACATGTCGTATGTGTACAGTTTAGTGATACATATAAATGTGAATGGACACGTTTTTATATAGATGAAATTGTCCTCGTGATCATTTTCTATGACAGGTCCATGATACTGACAGATACCTATTTCTTGATCTCACTCTCTCTTCCCATGAAAGCTCGGTAAAAAACATTCCATAGATACAATTTTTGGCAGCCAATTCAAATGTATTAAGTAATATTCCATAGTTCCAAGAATGGCCAATTCTCTGTCGAAAAAGATTTATCCCCTCCTATGATCCTTAATAGGTTCTTCTTAACCAGCCTAAACCCTGGAGCGTTCTCGTGACTCCATTAAAATGATGCAAATCGGCAACATTTGCTAATGATTCGCAAGCCACTCAGATCAATTGTTCTGTCTTATTGACTTGTGTATTTGTCATGTCACCCTTAGACTTATGCTATAATTGGATGCCCCTGGGAGTTTTCAGCCTCGCGACTCCTTCTCTTCCCAGAGATACTTCACGTAAATTGGATTAGCAGCCGGTAACATTTTAGTCATAATTTCAGCACGGAGGTTTATTTATGTCCACCTTGGTTATGGGTTATCCATTCTTGTATAGCGAGCGAGCTGATCCTTATCTTGTAATTAGGCACGTAGCCATCGGATAGTTCTTTTTACCCGTAATCGTGAACTCTCGGTAAGCAAATCCGCACTCGACAATTGATTTCTTTTAATGACCAATTCTAGTTCATCTACTCTGCTGTTTATTTTGTTGAAATGAATAATATTTTCTCCTATGTGTTTTAATCAAGCTCCGAAATTACAATTTAGCGCGGTGTTATTATCTCTACAATTAATGGTCCCATTATGGCCGCCCTCTACTTGAATATACACAGAATCAAAGCAAAGATTTTTTCATAATTACAGTAGTAATTATCCCGAGTGTAAATTTCATCACTTTTCCTCGCCTGTGAAAGATAAATAGTGTTTACCGCTACACTAGAGACTAATAGTTTGTATATGCTAAAAGTGAACTCCGAGATACTGTATCACAATTACACTCAAGCTGCCGGCATGAGTTAAAATGCCGCATATCAATCTTATGATGGGAACGAGCGATGGATCATGCCATAACTACAGAAAGCAGAAAAGCAGAAATACACCAGGTATTTGGATCTTAGTACTGGCTAGGATCATAACCTAGTGAGCACTAATAAGTTATTATAAAAGGACCATTGGATGGTTTTTTCCACTTGAGATGTTCAGGTCGCACTGTATCCATAAGATAGGTCATCAATATCAGCAGTGTCCAGACAATGGGACCTCCATCAGATGTGACGTCAGCATTGGCAAAGCCAAACAGATGCTGGGGCCCATTGCTGCCGGCACATAGTCCACATAGTCTCTCCACAGTGCTGGCATGCACTGAATGTTGTAGCTCCTCCTCTGTCCACTACATTACCTCACTCACTGCTGTGTGCCAATGCTCCCCTTAAAGATGGTCTGCAGCCTCCCACTGTTTTTCTTCACTCCTCACTTTTTACATACCCCATATTGTGACATCTCAATTTACATTGGCCCTGTACAGTGACATCACTGTGTTTATTATCTCTGTTCTGTGACATTGCTATGTTTATTATCCTGGTACTGAGACATCACTGTGTGTATTACCCCTGTACTGTGACATCACTGTGTGTATTACCCCTGTACTGTGACATCACTGTGTGTATTATCTCTGTACTGTGACATCACTGTGTTTATTATTCCTGTACTGTGACATCACTGTGTGTATTACCCCTGTACTGTGACATCACTGTGTGTATTATCCCTGTACTGTGACATCACTGTGTGTATTACCCCTGTACTGTGACATCACTGTGTGTATTATCAATGTACTGTGACATCACGGTCTGTAATCCCTGTACTGTGAAATCACTGTTTATTATCTCTGTACTGTGACATCATTGTGTTCACCATTTTCTTTGTACTGTGACATCACTGTGTTCATTACCACTGTACTGTGATGTCACTTTGCTCATTATCCCTGTATTGTGATATCACTTTGTTTTGTTACGTGATCCAATGGCTACTGGTTTCACCTCTATTCACTAACCTTGCACTTGCTTTAGGCTATGGTCATCCATTACATTTTGACAGAAGTGGGAATGAACCTTAAAGAGAGTGCGATAACAAAGCTTTCTTTTATCCTTCATGCTTCTATAGGATCTATTCCCGATTTCTCTACGATAGATGTAAAAACCACTATACAACACATTGCATGAGCCCTACCTTAGTCCTATAAGTATAAACTTGCAGCAACAAATCCTAGTTTTCCATCAGACAAGTTATTTAGCCACGGTTAAATGCAAACAAATGGCAATGCCATACTAATGTGGTTTTAATAGAGACTTTGGTCAGATTAAGAGAATGGAATTACAACAAGGCGGATTAATGAGACTGATGAGAATGAACTGTGTCTGAGTCACTCTAATAGGAGGCTGAGGGCGAATGCTGATCTGCTCAGCAAAGCACTGTGGGTATTAAAAGAAAGATTGCCTTGTCTCATGTGCCTCGCAGACAAATACATATAACCACTAAAATATTGTATCTGTATGACTGCGATGTAGTAAGGATTGCAGGATTCCATTGTAGATTACACTTTAGTTTCTCGAAATCCATTCTCTTTGGCCAACTTTCAGATGTCTCGAGTTAACGATTTGCTTTTAATATTATTTATTGGAATATATTAATATACTCACTCCTAATATCCAAGCCCCTGATCGGATACTGTCCACCAACGTCAATGGGAAAGGCCACTACACAGTATCGTGCAATAGAGTAACCTAGCAATGCCATATTCTTAAGGTATATTACAGGCATTTGGGAAATGAAGGCATCGTATTGAATACTTAGATATTCAATAGAATGCCTAAAACTTAATGTATAAAATAAATTAATCTGTACATATTTCTTAAATATTTTTTAGATTAGTGTGAAATGACCAAACTGTGGCAACCGGCATTGTGTGACTGTCTAGGTATTATGTAGAGTATCCTTAGGGTTGACCTTAACACTATTATACTTTTCAGGAACTTGTTGATGCATCACCCGAATATGACTTCCCCACTGACATCAGTGAAGGGGTATCCTATGATGAGGCAATCCCTTTAAGTAGCAGTAAGACTTAGATCCAAAAAAGTTTAAAATCAATTGACTCAGTCTCTCCTTAAGGTACATATTTAGCAATATACTCATGCTCTTAGACACATCAATCTCCCATGATGATCAATGATTTCTGTTACATAGTAAAATATACTGTATTTAGTCCTGTAAAAAAATCAAAGGGGAATTCAAAAACATTCCCATATATAAGGCTGTCAAAGTGAGGACTTGAGAGTATCTCGGTGTGAGTGTCTTTACAAATGGAGATAATTTAAAGACTAAAAAGGCTAAGCCCATCAATTTTCTTAGGTATATTTATACAACTTGCAGAAGCAGTAGAGATGATTTTCTGTGCACCATCATAAGAAACCTAGATTTAAGATATTGTACTAAGTTGTAGCAAACAGGACACTGAGGTCTCCTACATCAATAGATGTAAAGTTTATAACATTTAAGATGATTCACCATGGAGGATGTGTACAAGGTATTCAGTTCACACATATGGTATATTATAGTCAGGTCAGTTGGGTCATGTGATCTCACGCTGACCTGCTCATAATAACATGTCTTTCTGTTTCTCCAAAAGTCCCACCAGAAATCCCTGTATGGTTAATATTGCATGGGCTTTTTGACGACACAAACTCCTATCACAGCTACTGCTGGTTATTAGACAGGCTCACACCTTTATAATGAAGATCACAGTTCAGCCTCCATCATTATATACTTATGATTTCTAAGATGGTCTATATAAAGAGAAGAGTCCTCACACTGTCTCTAGCTGGCAGAGATGGCACAGTCTCTAGCTGCCTATGTCATATTGTGCTGGCGCATTATGTGATTGATAGCTGAGCACAAAGGAAGTTGAATCTTAAAATTGAAATGGTTTCTGATCACAAACAGACAGGATGGTGAACTATACTGATATGACCTTAAGGTGAGGGGTGCAGTGATGGAAACATGGGTTTATCTGCACTACTACATTACCACTTTTAAGACTTCCTGTGGATTTGATCACTGGCTGGCTGACTTTTGGAACCCTTACCAATCACGAGAATGGGGGTCCCAAGCCCCCCCTGTTAAAATGGAGCAGTGGTTGCACATCTGCACTGCAGCTCCATTTATAGGACTTCCAGAGTTAGCGCTGTGCTCAGTTTCTTTTTGCTATTCCTATAGTTGACTAAAAAGACAGAGCACATGTGACACCACCTCTCCCTTCGACCAGGGGGACTTGTGATTAATAGGGGTTACAATAAATCTTATTTGTGCTACAACCCTTTAATGCTACTGGTGCACCTTTCCAGCTGCGTTATTTTTTCTCCATACAGTGTAACACTAAATTACAACAATGCCAGGTCAGACCTGATCTTATTTTCTGCCATTTTTCTAATTAGTGGTTGGGAGATCAATAAATGATGAAATTTGCAGAGAAAATCCCATCTAAAAGCAGGCTACAAAGTGTACAGTAAATTATGGTGAAATCATCGCTTTCTATAAGGGAGCGGCTAGAAGATTTAGCAGATGTCAAATAGCATAAAAACTAGTATATTGCTTAATTAAGTCTAAAATTGTATTTGTATGTGAATTAAATTACTGTAATGTGTAATTACTGACAATCGTCTTGTGCTCGTAGGCAAAGCCGCCATCGCCAGCGTTTATCTGAGGCTTGCTGTTTCTGGGGAGAGACGATAATCTCACAAGTCTCATAATTTATTTATAAATTTTTTGGGGGGGGGTGGAAATAAATTTATTGTTTGACATTTAAAGATGTTGTTGAGGATTAAAAAAAATGGCTGCTTTCTTCCAAAAACAGCATTGCACCTGTCTGATGTGCCTGTAATTTAGGTTAATCCCTTTGAGGCTAAGGCCTCACGCTGAAGAAAACAGCTAAAAAACACTGCAGAAAAAAAACATCACATTTTTTTTTCCCGCAGCGTATTTCATTGTGTGTTTTGCTGCATTTTTCTCTGCGGTTTTCCTTTCCTTATGATATTTATAGAGAAACCACCAGCGTTTCCGTAGGTATAATTGACATGCTGTGATTTCCAAAAATGCAACTGTTTTGAAAATAGTAGCATTTCTGGTTTTCAGTTGGAAATTTTTCTCTAGTCCCCACCATTCCTGAACAATCAGTGCTGTTAGTTTCATCACCAATTATGGTCATTAGACTCTCTACTGTCATGTGGGTGGTCCTTTGTTGGAGCAAATAATCTGGGTCGCCCACCTGACAGTAGAGAGCTTCATTAGTATATTGGGTGCTGGAAGTAAGCAAAATGCTTGCTCAGAAATGGTGGGGCTAGAGAAAAAAATCCAACTGAGCTAGAATCATCTGTGAAGCAATGCCTATTAAAGGCTGCAAAGACCTTATGTTGGTAGAGGTGATGAAAGGTTCTCTCTAAATCTCATTTAAAGCCTAAAACCTTTCGAAAACTCCATTATCAAGACAGGTGGTCCAACATCCCACACATGAAATACTTGTAATGGTCTAGAAAGCTGCGATGCGAGGTGTTGTTTGGTTATGTGCTGACATAGGAGCAGTATATAAGTGGTTATTTGTTAGGCTATGTTCACATCTACGCTCAGGGTCCTTTGGAGATTGTCTCTCATTCCCAAGCAGGACTTTTCTCTCCACATTTTTCAAGCTGAAACCCGGCGGACTCCATTATGGTCTATGGGGTACGTGGGTTTCTGCAGGTAACCAGATTTTAAGCAGATTGGGTTTCCATTTTTCGGGTCTCCAAGCATCACCCAAAGAACGGAAACCCCAACGCAGGTGTGAACCCTAGCGTAAGCTTGTTTGTGGACTGTGACATGAAAAGATGGTTTCCCTGGCTAGCATCTGAAGTGGTAGCGACATTTTTTTGCACTTTGTTAATTGGGCAAGCCTATACTTGATGCTAAATTGAACGTTACTAAGTCTAGGGGCCCAATAACAATTTGAGTAAATATCTTTTATGCTTGTCAAGCTGATAGCTGAGTAGACAAAGGTCCCACTCTGACTCTGTCACCAAAGGACACAGGGGTCTAACTTGAGTAGATGAAGAGGATGCATAAGGTGTTTCATCCCAATATAAGGAGACCAGTGCTATAAATGATACATTGTAACTGGGGAGCCTGGTAAGATTTTGCACTAGAGCCCAGGAACTTCAAGTTCCTGGGCTCTATCAAGGACTTTCTCTGTAAGAACCTACATGCACATATTGATAGCCATGCAAATATTTGGTATCCTACATCAATACAAAGCTAAAAACACGACGAGACCTAAAGTTTAAACTAATAGAATTCCCCGATAGCTGTAGAAAGCAAAATTGGGTCTAGATTCAATATTTCAAATAGCCTTGTGCGGAGCAAACACCCTACATGCACTCTATATACTTTACATACAAGTACATAAACTTCTGCAATCACATTTCATGGTACAATGTGTACAGTTCAATCAATGATCCCATCGCCTCCAGCCATCCACCTTGAACTGTGTCAACCATTCCTTGTAATTCAATCACAGATTTTTCCTCGGTACAAGTACACATTCAGGCACAATGTTATTCAGAGCTTGGATAGAGAAGCTAGAATGCCCTATATACAAAACCTTTTCCAAATGTAAAGTAGAGAAGCAGAGTCATCGAGCAAGAAGGTGAGGGGGCAAAGGTGCTGGTAACTGGCATTGACTTTATTCAACAGGAGCATCCGTGCCTGGAGAGAGAGGGCAGCTTGACAAAATAACCATCCATATGACCACGATTGGTTTCAGGAAACCATTCACAGTTGCTTGGGATGTAGAGGACAATAGAAGGAAACTGGAAGAGAGGAGTAAGTGCCCCGCTTTTTGTAACTTGCACTCAGTCAGGAACAAGCTCAAATCCACCACTACTCTCTAAGTTTAGAGACCTTCCAACAGGTGGTCACAGCAGCCGACTTTTTGGGAACAGCCACCAACAACCTTACTGAGCACCACACTCCCCACGTGGCAGGAAAACCTCATCTACGTAATACCCTACTAGACTAACCTAGCAAATGGGATGCATGTGCTATATGGTTGCACAGTATGGGCATGCCTTACAAGACAAAATGAACTCCTTCCATGGCAGACTCTTGCCTCATCTCCTCTCCCACAACATCATAAAAGTCAACAGACAACATGGAAAGACCCTTCACCCTTTTCCACAACCATAACACATATTAGAGGATCTAATACTGGAGTAATTGTAGAAAAAATGTGGTTCTTGGTACCAAGACAGCATTTGTGATCAGACAGGCTGTGGTCTGGACAGGTGGAGTACTTTCTTAACAGTATACAGGCAGAAGGTCAGGGCAGGCAGCAGGCAGTAGACATAGTCAGAATCAAGCTAGATCAATATCAGGAAATACAGAACAAAAGACAACATGGCACATTGCAGGACCCTGATGGACCTTATTTCTCAAGCATTGAGCCTAGCACAAAGGACCTGAGCTTGTAACCACTTGGAGTCTTTATGATTTGTATGAGGGAAGGGGAGCGCGATGTGTAAAATAAAAAAAAGAAATAAAATAACAGTGAAAAATGTCACCACTAGCTGACGCTGCAGCTTGTAGTCCCACCTTGGCAATGCAAAACTACATGTCCCCTATATAAATTTGACTATTTTTGGCATTGTAAAGAATACTTTAATGGCACCGCATGTACTAAAATCCTGAATATGTGTCTGGTCGTGAATCAGGGAGAATGACCCTGGTTAAGATACTTCGAAGGAAACTTACGCCTATAAAAGGGCTCTGTTATTTAAGGTACAGTCTTGTTTATAGAGAGTATAAAACTGCACCTTTATAATTTAACCTCGAGCATACATATCAGTGATGTGTGGGTCCTCTCCTCTAACTCCTCTTTTCCTCTTGAGATCTTATTAAACAGTTTTACACAGCAACCAAGGCAGTATTAATAATGAGCTACAATCCAAAGGCTTAAGATGGAGCTCCCAATGCAAAATCTGTAACAGCCCCCACCTTAGGCGACATTTTGAATACCCGTGTCTGCTCAGGTGGCAGGAGGGCCCCCTCTAGCTCTTGGCTTCAAGTGCAATGGCTACCTCTGTACCTCCTATATCTACATTATACTGCTTGTATTTAATGTATATTCCATTTTCAGCAAAGCTGCAATGGAATATCAAGCCACCGACCGGATTATTCTACTTCATATCTGAAAATGTAAATGCATTATTTAATGGTTGGGAATATTTTCTCCCATAAGACACCAAGATGGTATTAACTATAATAAGGAGCCTTAATCCATAGCTACTAACTTGTTATCTATGTGTAATGTCTGCTATAATTCATCTCTTCCAAAGGTACCTGAATGCTGTTGCCTTCTCTGTATTATATTCTTTAATATTAATATTCTATTAAAGTCAATGCATAGCAAGCAGCCCGTATGACTGCAAGGTGACTACCATCTCTGTGCTTAGTTTTCAGTCTCCAAATTCCTTTACAATTGCTTCTCAGTTTTCTAATTGATGCAGTTTCTGACTATGCTTAAAGGGGACCTGTCACCAAATCTGAAAAACTCAATGACCTACATCACCCGATAGGTGATGTCATTTTGAACATTTTGGTGTTTTGTTTCTCCAAATCCGTTCAGCCATTCCAAAGATATAAGCCCTTTTAGTGAAGATGCAAATTAATGTATACTACTGAAGTGGGCGGTAACACTGTGGTATCTTTGGGGGCGGGGTCTGTGGTTGGCTTGTAGACCCTAATTTGCATCAACACTATAAAGGTTTATATCTCTGGAATAGCTGAACGGATTTGAATCAACAAAGCACCAAAATGCTCAGGGTGACAGCGCCTATCATTGTGAATTTCAGATGTGGTGGCAGATAATCTTTAAAAGGGTATCTAGTTCTTTTCCTGATCCAACTCTTGGAACCTTTGCCAATCTGCTCTTTGTATGGTACTGCTTACAAAGTACAGTGCTTTACTTATAGTAGTTACTATACCTAGTATTTTAGCTTTAATAGCTGACCTGCAATTCCAGGCAGCGACTCTACTAGAGCTATGGAGATATGCTCAGATTTCATGCTGGAACACAATAGCGACCCTCACTGATCTAATATCGATGGTTTATCCTAAGGAGAATCATTTATTTTAAAGTACTGTAAATCCCTTTAGGTAATATAGGTGGACGTAGTGCTACCTGTTAATATAGAACACAATGGCTATAGAGGAGTATTAGGGTGTGAATTTGGAGCATGCCATGAAGTCGGAGGAGTCAGAAGACTTTGGAGGAAAGTGTTAGCTAGAACAGCAATAGGGAGTGCAGAGAGTTTTGGGGCATAAAGTGTCTCTTCCCAGTGTGAGTAGACCCGTACTATAAACATCACACTATAATCTGGTACGGATTTTGCATTGGGACCCATGAACATCATGGTTGATTCATTGTGCAAGTTCAAGAGGGGTCTGGATACTTTTTTTGAATGGAAAAATATTAAAGGTTACAGGTTTTAGATTTTTGGGAAACTCAAGTTGATCCAAGGTTTTATACTGATTGCCGGATTTAGGAATTAATTGTTTCACCTGACGTGGGACAAATGGCATTATCCTCATTGGGTTTTTTGCCTTCTTGTGGATCAACACTGTAGGGTTATAGGTTGGACTTGATGGACGTGTTTCTTCATCCGACCCCATCTACTATGTTTCGCCTCTGGTATTATCCTTATCTGGTGCTCCCCAAGTGGCGGAGAATAATAAATTAGGGCAATACAGTTACGTTCCAAAGAAAGAAGTATATTGCGTTAAAACAACATTTCAAAGCTGTATTGGCTTCAGGTATGAAACAAAAGATAAAAATTATGATAGATTAGCTAGCAGTATAGTGAGCAGAAAGTGTTTCTAGATGAATGACCCTCTGCCACAAGCCGGTAGTCTCCGAGGCATTGATGTGGAGCAAGAAGGCAGCATTATCCGGAAGTACACATTTCAAAGCTGGCCAGCACTGTGTAATACTAGCCAGTTGGCCTGGCTTTCTAAACACAGTTTAATTAGAGTTATAACAATCTGAGCGATAAAGTCCCAAGGGGATGGGGATTGATACAAGCTCCGAGCCTGTATATAACAAAGACTAGGCAGACATTACAGAGCAGGACATTGGCCTACTCCCCAAATGTCTGGATATCTGTCCAATTTGGCTTTTGCTTAGTACTCAAAAACCTGCAGCTGCTACTTTGTCTCAACTAAGCTCATAAAGTATCATTCTGAAACCACAAAGGAATTTAACTAAGTCATCCCTTGTGATCACTTTATACGTGGTAAAAATATTTACAAACGCCCTTGCGATAAAGACTGGAGAGTGGATATTGCTCGGCGTCAGTGATGTGCGTCTGGACGTGTCACACTGTTATAACTTGGACAAGAAGTATGTGAAGAATACAGTCATGGCCAAAAGTTTTGAGAATGATACAAATATTAATTTTTACAAAGTCTACTGCTTCAGTTTTTCTAATGGCAATTTGCATATACTCCAGAATGTTATAAAGAGTGATCAGCTTAACAGCAATTACTTGCAAAGTCAATATTTGCCTAGAAAATGAACTTTATCCCCCAAAACACATTTCAACATCATTGCAGCCCTGCCTTAAAAGGACCACCTAACATCGTTTCAGTGATTGCTCCATTAACACAGGTGTGGGTGTTGATGAGGACAGGGCTTGAGATCAATCTGTCATGATTAAGTAAGAATGACACCACTGGACACTTTAAAAGGAGGCTGGTGCTTGCCATCATTGTTTCTCTTCTGTTAACCATGATTATCTCTAAAGAAACACGTGCAGTCATCATTGCACTGCACAAAAATGGCCTAACTGGGAAGAGTATTGCAGCTAGAAAGATTGCACCTCAGTCAACAATCTATCGCATCATCAAGAACTTCAAGGAGAGAGGTTCCATTGGTGCCAAAAAGGCTCCAGGGCGCCCAAGAAAGACCAGCAAGCGGCAGGACCGTCTCTTAAAAGTGTTTCAGCTGCGGGATCGGGCTACCAGCAGTGCAGAGCTTGCTGAGGAATGGCAGCAGGCAGGTGTGAGTGCATCTGCACGCACTGTGAGGCGGAGACTCTTGGAGCAAGGCCTGGTCTCAAGGAGGGCAGCAAAGAAGCCACTTCTCTCCAGAAAAAACATCAGGGACAGACTGATATTCTGCAAAAGGTACAGGGAGTGGACTGCTGAGGACTGGGGTAAAGTCATTTTCTCTGATGAATCCCCTTTTCGATTGTTTGGAACATCTGGAAAACAGCTTATTCGGAGAAGAAGAGGTGAGCGCTACCCCCAGTCTTGTCTCATGCCAACTGTAAAGCATCCTGAAACCATTCATGTGTGGGGTTGCTTCTCAGCCAAGGGAATCGGCTCTCTCACAGTCTTGCCTAAAAACACAGCCATGAATAAAGAATGGTACCAGAATGTCCTCCAAGAGCAACTTCTCCCAACCGTCCAAGAGCAGTTTGGCGCTCAACAATGCCTTTTCCAGCATGATGGAGCACCTTGCCATAAAGCAAAGGTGATAACTAAATGGCTCAGGGAACAAAACATAGAGATTTTGGGTCCATGGCCTGGAAACTCCCCAGATCTTAATCCCATTGAGAACTTGCGGTCAATCATCAAGAGACAAGTGGACAAACAAAAACCAACAAATTCAGACAAAATTAAAGCATTGATTCTGCAAGAATGGACTGCTATCAGTCAGGATTTGGTCCAGAAGTTGATTGAGAGCATGCCAGGGAGAATTGCAGAGGTCCTGAAGAAGAAGGGTCAACACTGCAAATATTGACTTGCTGCATTAACTCATTCTAACTGTCAATATAAGCTTCTGTTACTCATAATATGAATGCAATTCTATTTCTGTATGTGATAAAAACATCTGACAAACACACATAAAAACCAGAGGGCAGCAGATCATATGAAAATAGAATATTTGTGTCATTCACAAAACTTTTGGCCATGACTGTACTTGAAGAATGTGTACAGACTCAGGTGGAAGACGCAATTCATTGTTTGCTTTATGATATATTATGATAACATTCTGACCACATTTTTGTCTGGACATTCTTAAGATCAGATTTCCATTTCAGGCTGCTTTTTGCCAATATTTCTCAGTATTTTATAGTCGTACTCTTCTCTCTATCTCTTAAAAGGAGTGTGTCACCAGACCCCAGCATATCAACCCAGCCCACAGACAGATTAGGTTTACCTGAATTGTTTTTCCCTTGTGAATCGGTGCCAGTGCTGCCGAGATATCACAGTTGTAGTCAATATGCAAATGAAAGAATGATGCCCTCATTGCTCAAAAGAGCTCATTTGCATATTGACAAAAAATAGTAATAACTCAGTAAGGCTTTGGTCACACCAGCGTTGGGTGACCATTCGGGGATTCCGCTTGAAATATTCCGCTGCAAACAGGACTTTCCTCTCCGTCGATTTCCACCGATTATAGTCTATGGAGTCTGCGGGTTCTGTGGGTAACTGCTTTTTACGAACGGAAATCCAAACACTAATGCGAACTGAGCATAACAGAGACTCAAGGGGAAAACACTTTAAGGTGATTAAGGTGAGCCTAAACCTAATTTTTATGCTGGCTGGGTTCTAGAGACAGACTCCTTTTTAAGGTCCCCATATGTCTTCATTAGCCAATGGGCGAATGCTAGTTTTGGCTAGCAACTACTCCTCCCCACTGCCCCATGTATATACACATTTATATCTAGTGGATCCGATGTTGAAATTCATCATACTCGATCCTTCTCTCCCCTGACATCATGAATGGGTGACCTCGATTGACCAATGGTGGTACTCCTTCTGGTGGAGACCAAAAAGAGGCAATACCCGTGTGTGTGCGCGATGCCTCTTTTTGGTCTCCACCGGAAGGAGGAGTACCATTGGTCAATCGAGAGCTGTATATATTTTCTCCCTAATCCAAGGACAACGAGGCGTCCAGCTGCTACAAAAACACCCCAAATATATGGTGGTTTAAGAGTCCCACCAGGTCCAAAGAAAGACGGGTGTATCCTTGGGAGACTAATTGAGCTCGGTGTACTTTCCATCTCCAGGCAGTCCCTCTTACATATTAAACAGCCTCTCCTGCCAAAATTGTCATTGTGAATTTAAATGATAAAAACAAAAAACAACTACAAGTTATACTGAACCTACTGAAAAACTACATAGCAATATGCAATCTCCTCCTGCTCTATAACCTGCTGCCTGTAGATAGGACTGCATGGTCAGTGTGACAGGTTCCCTTTAAGAGTGGGTGAACTAGTTTTATTGAAGATTATGTAAGAAGACAGAAGGAGATCGTAAATAAGTGTTAACATTTGTTATGCTGGAAGTGGCAAACGTGAAATTGGAATTGAGATAGAAGTGACCTGTATTTTCTTGGAAAAGTTGCACAGAAATAGACAGGGGTATAAAGAAAGTTTGATAAACAATCTATAAAGACCTTAAAGGGGTGGTATGAGATTACTTTCCAGAAACAGCGCCACTCTTCTCCTACATCTGGTATTGATGCTCATCTGCATTTACCCCTTTAATACTCCAGTCCTCCTTCTGAATATACAATTCTTTTTTCTTATCTGGAGTTCTTATGTTCTTAATATATATAAATAAACTTGTCATTTTCCTTTATTATTCATTTTTATGCTGCCCCCAGTCGCAACCTTTTGTATTAGTATTATAAAGGCTATAATTCAACATTTGCCACGTGCTAGCATACAGTATTAGAAAGTAATGTTAGGGGGACATTACATGTCAGTTACTGATAAATATAGTAGGGGTACATGATGCCATCTCATTGTAAGAGTCTTCTTGCTTTTATAGGCTGGTGGAAGCTTACCATTAGTGGCATATATTTTATATGCCATTGGCACTTTAGCTGGCATTGCTGACTCATTGCACCACTTCTAGTTCTGGTACTTTGTGGACGATGGATGTGTGATGATTTCCCCCTCCACCCCCAAAGCAGAAATCTATGCTGCAGGTCCTTTTACTCTTCCCGAAGTACAGCCTATGTTGCTGATACTTTACTGTAAGGCTGGCGCAGGAAAACTGACAATATTAGTAGTTTTCCTGCTTCTTTCGGGAGTCCTGTCTGTAACTTTGGTATGACCCATCAGCGTCATACCAAAGTTCCATGATAAATCAGTGTGGAGTTACCATGCGTAAGTTGGGCTTTTCCTGAATGACAGCAGGATAAGACAGTGGTAGCCTGGAGTAGCAAGATCCGGGTAAGCTGTTCACAACCCATGTGAAAACTGGATAGCTGCTGTTTGCTTTTGTGGGACTGCAAGTATCTGTAAAGATTAACTGCATTCTGTGAAACTACTGTGAAACTGCTGTATAACTTCTATGAACTGTTGTGAAGACCAAAAATGACCCCAAGTAAAGGGGCTGGTGAAACCATGACGTGTGAGTGTTGGTGTGCCTTTTTTGAGCTATATTCTGGAAGCAGTGGTGTAGTGGGGGGCAGATATCATCTGCTCTGTTTATTTCTTTCGGTATGCTGGCATGATGGGTGGCGCAATGCCCCTGCCTCTCTTTCACAACTGATGTACCTATATGGGGTACAGAGGTAGCCATTGCATCTAAGACTCGGAGTCTGAGGGGGCTCAAAAAACTCTTCTGCCCCATAAGAACACACCACTGTTATAAATGATACATGGTTGGTGGGAGCCTTGTTTGCCATTGGGTCCCTTCTCACCTGTTTTTCCTGTAATCATCTTATTCCCCTTAGGACTGTACTGTATCCCTCACTATTTTGCATTTGACATCTATATTCCAGCTGTAAATCTGTAATAAGATATGAGCCAGCACTCACTTACTGCTTACACCTGTGCAAACCACTTTTTTGCTTGCCAACCCAGCAAGGCCTATTTCAACCAATACTCCAGAACCACATCTAGCATAAATGTAGTTATGACTTTGCATCTTGTCTTGACCCATGACCAATATGGTGCAGCATCTCAGTGTTAGCACTGGTAAAAGGACGACACAGTTATGGGTGTATGTACCCTATAGCCAGGACAGTGCAGAAACTTTGTGGACTGAGAGAGAGACTTCGATATTTATCATGAGGAAGACTAACCCTGGAAGCAAGACAATGACTGATCAGGGAGTACCATCATCTAGCATTGTCCCCAATCAAAGTGGAAGTTCTAAAGAATTGTGCCTCCATTGTATGGATGAAGTTTGTTTTTTCACCTATTCTACTAGTAAAATCCATGAGTTGTTGCCTCCACATCGCTGTTTCCTGAGTCTTAATCCTGCACTAACCATAAAGAGCACTTCAACCACCATCAGGCTTAGGGAGACTCACCACTAGGACATTCCCCAGAGAATACTACAATGAAAGCAATACCCCATGCAGGTCCCCTCTGTACTGCACCAACCGTGAGCAATGCTGGAGGGTCTGGTAGAGATCCTTGCCTCTGTGACTAAAGCTACTACTAATCTCAACCTCCTTACCTTCCTTCCACCTGTCTACTGCACAAGCAACATTATGTTACAATGTCTTGACAGTGTCTTAAAACAGTTGTCTGCTTTGGGTCCACCAAAAATTTTTTTATCAAAATCATCTTCAAGGAGCCCCAGGAAACTTGGATGCAAGTGTTCAATTCCTGAGCAGCATGGACATGCCTAATCCTCCTGAGATTTATATAGCCTTTCTTAAGTAATCCCCAGATAATTGGTGGAGGTCTGGGAAGAGGTATCCCCTCTATTTACCCAGAATGCCCCAACACACTATTTGCAAATGCTTTCTCTAAGCCAGACAACCCCTTGAAGCAATCCATGTTGCTAATATAAGATTTCCTTTCTAAGTATCCTATTAAAGTGTCCTCGTATTTTGCATCTGACTGGAGATTGTTTTTGAATTATTGCTTCATATTATTTGACATTTTCTTTATATCCTCACATTGAGCAGTAAAGTAGAAGATGTACTTCATGTACTTCTCAGGGTTATTATATGATACAGTCTATTAAAACTGAAACACATCAGAAGCAAATTGTATTCTAATAAATATTATCAGAAATTATGTTGTCAAAAGGAAGATGTTGAGATAAGAGGGTCATAGACTGCAGATGAAGACTTAATGTACTGAGTGTTCAATATGCTTCGGATATACCTCCGGCATTTGTCAACCCAACACTCATTTGTCAGACAGCTATTTCTCCCGACCCCATACACATGTACGCACTTGGTCTTCTGGCACTGGCTTATCCAACATGGCTGATCCTTTTTTTCCTAACATCAGCCATCAAGGGAAAATTGAGGCAACCCTGAACAAACTATATAGTCAGCTGGGTTCAGCCAACATTAATATAACCTGTATGTCCACCTTTAGATCGATGGGTCACAACAACAGATATCAGTACAATTCCTATCTAGCCTAAGACCAACTGGTTGTTAGGGAATAGCAATACATTGATATTTCTAATCTAAGCTAAACAACCAAACCCCCTGCTTACCTTCTAAATTACTTACCAAAAATCTATATTTACCTAGACCGCCCCAGGCACATTTTCCAATTGTCCAGTGACGTTATGGGGAACTTGTAGTTCCCCTTCCGGAAACGGAATGGAATGTCACCTAACTAACTCAACTTCCCCCCCCAAACCCCGTCATACTTACCTGCCTCCCGGTCCAGCCCATCGGGGCACGGGACATCTTTTCTTCTGGGTACCTGCGCAATAGAGCCGGAGTGCCGGCACACACAGTAGGATTGTGCGTCACCCTGTGCACCTGTGCATCGTATGCCAGACTCTCACTCTACTGCGAAGGTCCAGACCGGAAAACCCGGTAAATATGGACGGAGGGGGTGTGAGTGAGAAAAGGAGGGAGTGAGAGAGAGAGGTGGTGTGAGTCAGCTCTGAGTGAAGCCCAAGGCATCATGGTAGTTGTAGGAAAACAAAGAACAGGAAGATACCCATGTAAACAAATTTGAAGATGCCAGGAGCTCAAAGAGAAACTCAGAAATCACTCAAAACACTGCTAAAGGTATTTGGGTGCACTTAATAACCTATTAATAGCACTAATAGACCTTTTTTGAAAAAATTTTTGCCCGGAAACCCCTTTAAGTATCATGAAATCAATCTAAAAGCTTATTGAAGATGTAGCAGAACTGATTTTGTCATTACACATGATTCTGTGTCCTATAAAAAACTCCCTGTTATTATATAGAAATTCAAGTATTTCAAGTCCCTTTATGAAAACTCAAAAAGACACTCTAAAGAATCGGCACCACTTCAACTATATATGACATAATAGTAGCATCCAGTCGGCTCTCTGGCCATGTTTGGCCAGTATCTGAAAAGACACAGGTTGTATAAGCGGCTTTTTAGTAATGAGAATTTTGCTATCCAGCTGCAGAAAATTTGCAGAGACCTCAGAGCAGAATATGCGATGATGATGACAAGCGCCTAACACAGGCCAGTACTGCAGGGTGTGACCATCCATAGCTACATGCGTGCAAAGTCCCAGAGTCTCTGTGAGTAGGCTTTGAAGTTAACACGACTTGACAAACAATGTCACCCACAGAACAGGGAAAGAAGATAGTAGGCTCTTAAAATGAGAATATTTTCCAGCCAGCAATACTATGGGAGCCTCAACATCAGCTGCATAGAGATACTCAATGCTGAGACTCAAGCTAAGAAACAATAGAAGAAAATTACCAGAGGGCGACTATTGATCCAACATGTTTAGAAGATAAATTGTAATTGGCTTTCCCTTTTTCTTCTTTCTTTTCATTTCGGCAGCATCTTCACAGCTTATTATAAAAAAAACACTAAATCATTATAACATGGAGAATAATAATTATAATTTTATGTCTGGGCTGCGCTCTAGTTTCCGGACTTATTCTATGTTATTATACAGTGATATGATGAATGGTCCGATGAGGATATGGCAAATAATGGGGATTATCTCAAATTCCCATGAACCTTTGAATCACACTAAATCCATATGAAAGGATTAACCCACCTTATGAAAAGACAATGAGCTGATATGCTTTACAGCAGCCACATGGCCCATAAGAACCTGTGGACTGGAAATGACTTCTATGGAAGAGTGTCGTGGGCGTGCTCTGTGACCCATGCAGAGGGCATTGTCCAGGGACAGGAAGAAAATAACTTGTGGTGATCACCTATTGTCAATGATGGATCCTGTGTTATCTGCACACAGTTGTTACTTGTCATGGTAATTTTCTCTGTGTTGATGTGTTTGCTATAAAGTAATCTCTACAAAACAGGAAGTGTTAGTCTATATCCTGAGTGAAAATTGCAGTATTTCAGGATTATTCTATAAAGATAAATGACATAGAATATTGAAAACAATGACCAAAATATGTTTAACATTATAGACTTAAAGGGATTGTGTCACGTGATCAACAGGTTATAGAGCAGAAGCTAAACAGATTGGGAAAAGATTCACTGTAAATTGTCATATTTTCATTTTAATTCCTGCTTATTTTGGCCTTTGGTGTCCAATGGGTGGTCATACTCAATCATTGACTCCTATATCCACACTTATACAAGGAAGGCTGCTAATCAATTGTAAGACCGCCCACAGAAATCCTAGAATGATCAAAAAAAAAAAATATATATATATATATATATATATATATATATATATATATACAGTATATATTTATCTACTCACTTCCTTCTCCTGAGGAAGAGGGATGAGTGAACCAGTTTGTAATCAACCATTTTTTGTTTTTTTAAATTTTCCAAAAATTTCAGTTTCATCTGAACCTAAGATTTTGGGGGCTTACACCCATGAATTGTTATTGTAATAATTGAAAGTGCAGTTAAGTAAAACACACTCATACTCACCTATCCAAGCACCACCATGGTCTTTGGTCTTCATTCTTCCAGCTTCCTCTGAGATATCAGTGACCCTGGGTCACCCAATCACAGGCCTCAGTTGTCACATGGGGAGCATCAATAAGATGATGATTTTGTCAAAGCAACATGGCGTTGACGTCCCCCATGTTACAACTAAGGTCCAATCCAATCCCACTGCTGTTGAACTCAAAGCGGAGGCTGGAAGACGCTTGGGAATGAGAAATGGATGTGGCACTGGAGTTCCGGACAGATGAGAAAAGGTGAGTATATATGTTATTTTCCATCTGAAGAGACCTCAGAGTTTAACAATAGCACTTCCGGATTGGACCAAGCCAAAACTTGCAGGTGAACCTCTTGAATATTCGCAAAGCAAATATTCACCCTTCACTACTCCCTGTTCTATAACATACTACCTACAAGCTGGGCTGCATATTTAATCATTCAATAGGTGACACATTCCATTTAACACCTAAAAACCTATAGCTATCTTCTGTCTGGATAGGTCATCGATTAATAAGTCCTTTAAAGGTGTTATCTGCAGAAGTTTGGGGCAGGTCCGAGGAGATATAAACAGAGCTAATCAGAAATGAAGAGGCACAGCTCTCGCAAAGCTCTTCTACCCTTCCGTTTTAGTGATCAATGACGACAACTAGACCTCCACTGAACATAACCTATAAAGTTTTATGAAATGTTAGTTACGCCTTGATCGATGTTGAGTCATCTTTATCAATGAATACCTCCAGTGCTCCACATCTCAGCCTCTTTTTATTGCCGTATTTCTAGAAATCTTTTTCTTACTTTTTGTTATGATAGCTGCAGGTAGTAAACTTCCTCTGATTGACGCACAGCGATACCAGCTCACTTAGAGACTTTCCTTCTCATCAGTTTTAACTGTCTCTAGATGTTGCACCCTGGAGATCCACCAGTTACGAGTGAATGATTCTTCGCCTCTTTAATCTCCACACATGTTCTAGTAAGAGTGACCCAGCTGGCGCCCTGTGTGAAACTTGTTACAGAAATAAAGTTTGGATGGCATTATAGTTTTTGCTAAATATGTCAGTTTTGGGAACAAGCCCAACTCGGTGGTAGTTTTTAAAAAGGGCCTTTGTGCATTTGATGCCTAAAGCAGTGTTCATTTTATAACTTTAATAAGAATAAATGAGAGAGGGGAAAAGAGTCTGCGTCATTTCCAAAAACAGCACCCCTCGGAGCCTGGTATTGCAGTGTAGCACCAGTTATCGAAATGGTAAAGAGTGAATTCTGAAACAGATTATATTTGGAAATTAGAGAAAAATTTTTTTTTTGCTGTTTAAGGTTAAGACCCCACGTAGCGAATCACGACTACAATATGCAGCCAAAAGATGCAGCAAATTTGCTTATGTTTTCACTACTTTTCTGATGTGCTTTACATTTTTCCTTCCCCATATAAGTCTATGGAGAAAACACAACCTTTTTGCAGGTAAAATTAAGATGCTGTTTTTTTTAAAAAAAAATCATGTGCGTTTTTGTGTGGATGAGGTTACATGAAATCTCATACACTTTGCTGCTTTTCCACAACAGTCAAAAACGCTGCATTTCTGACCTCAGCCTAAACCATACTTACATGAAACAATGCAACCTCTAATATCAGAAAATGGCATATTATTTAAGTCAGGTATTTATTTAAAAAAAAACAAAAAAAAAACTTTTCAGTTGTTTCAGTTTTTGCATCGGTCAATACAGAACTTTGCTGTGTAGACTTGGACAGGACCAGCAAAGAGTGAATTATTTACGAAGGTAAATTATAAATTATGTCGGGTGAGTAAAGCCTTTTATATGGGGTGATAATTGCCCATGTTCACCATTAGCACTGGGTGAACCTTGAATATTGGCCCGGCAGTTTAGTTTAGGGCCAAATCATAACTGCTGTTGTTATTCTCTGGGGTCTCTTTAGAGGTTCAGGAGAGGTAAGTAAACATAACATTCATACTCACCTCTCCTAGGCTCCATTTCAGCATCTGGTAAGGGTCTCCCGCTAAATGATGTCAGGAGCCCTGAGAGAATGCGGAGGACATTTAGGGGGCCAGAAGAGGTACAAAGAGGATTTACATCCTCACTGGACACTGCAACGGAGCCCAGGAGAGGTGAATATGGCTGTTTGTTTTGTTTATTCACCACCCTTGGGTTTCTGCTTATTATACTTTGGGGGTCTAAAGGTACCCCAGAGTATATTGGTGGTTTGTGGGTGGTGAACACCAAAACTTTGAATCTGTTCATAAGTATCCAGGTTTGTTACACTCACCCCTATTCCCAATCAATGCCTAGCATAAACATGTCCAGGGCTGAAACATGTCTCTAATATGGTTGGCTACAGAATCATCTAAATAAAATTAAAAATAACGAACAACATTGAAAAATATTTCACTTTTCCAGAGTTATGTCTAATTAAAGGGGTATTCAGGTAACAACAGCTTGACCCTACAGCTACATTCAGATGGGGAAGTGGGACCCGTGTTCTAGTAATCGGTGGAACCCATTGGTTAGACCCCCACTGATTACCAAGTTGTTGTTGTTGTTATTATTATTTTTTATTTTAGAGCACCAATAATTCCATTGGTGCTGTACATTTGAGGGTTTACATACTATACTCAAAACAAGTACAATACTAACAGTGACCAACTAGTACAGTGGGATAGAGAGCTTCTGTGGGGTATCTGTACACCTTGCTTACCACACACACGAACAATCATAAAAAGGAGAACTCTGCATTCACACTCCATTCCAACCACAAATAGCTGCCACCACTGACCACTTTGGTAGGAGCGACACCAATAGGTCCAAACCACGCACAAATAGCAAACAAAAGGGTAACAAGCTTAAGTGATATTTACTTTTTTCAGACTAGTGGGGACGTTTTTAGCCAAGGACAATCTTATGAAATTTTAGATTTAATATACACAAAAAGTACAGTGCTTAACAAAAAAAAAGATGTAACAAGAAAGACATATACATATAAACAAAATTAAAATAAAATAGAAATAAAGAGCAGACCTGTTACCCCCTATCCTATGGATAGCATCAATTTTCTATAACCCTATAATAAAACTAAAAAAAATTATATACCAGTACATAAGACATTCTATTGAAATGAAGACTCCTCTATAGTTTATTATACAGTAACTACTTAATGATTGAACTGACATTGTTATCCCTGCCTGATGATGACTGTACTGGAATAAATGAGCCATTATCTCCACAAAAATGCTTCCAACCTGCAATATTTAATTATTTACCAGCACAGGAGAAGACAGATCGCTCCATCTTCTTCCTTTCGCATCCAATAGTTGACAATTCCAATCTTTTGAAATAATTAGGTTATTTCTCAGTGGGGACAGACGGGTTGCAATGACTGTTCTACAACCATGTACACTTGTTGGTGTGAGCTGTGGGCTTGCTAGGATTACTACTGTATTTCACATTAAAGATATTATCTGGTTTAGAAAACACATATTCAAGTACACACATATAGAGAATTCCAAGTTAAAGTGGTTGTCTCACTCTTAAAGGGAGTCTGTCAGAAGAGCACACAATCCCGATATCAACCCAGCTGAACAGATTAGTTAGGGCCACCAGAATCAAACAGTATTTTCCCCTTGTGAATCGCGGCCCCCACTTTTGAGACATCACTGTTTTTGTCAATATGCAAATGAGCTCTTTGGAGCAATGAGGGTGTTGTCATTTACCACTTTAGAGCAATGGCAAGGCCCTTGTTGCTTCAAAGAGCTCATTTGTATAGTGACAACAATTGTCATATTTCAGCAACAGCGAACCAGATTTACATTGGGAAAACACTGTTAGATTCAGGTGACGCCAACCTGTTTAACAGCAGGGCTGGAATGATATTTTGAGTTCTGGTGACAGACTCCCTTTAACCATCATAATCATTGTATTGATAATAAAAATGCTTGTCACTTACATTCTGTTAAATAAAGGGACCCAGTGATGAGATCTGAAATTTACTTATGGCAAGGTGCCACCTGGTGTTCAAGGTATATCTGAATGTGCACATCTACTTTCTGGACTGGGTGCTGATGGAAACACATGTCAGTCACTGTCCCCATAGCCAGGTATGTGCATAGTGGTTACTGCAAAATAGCCGATAAATACAGATATCTGCTCGGCTTGTCAGGGAAGGAGCAGAGTCCCTGCAGTAGCATGGCAGTATAAATGAGAAGACTCCTGCTGTAGGGAAAGAAAGAAGAGACTATATTGTTATCTGCCAGAGGGGGAAGAAGACAGATTCTGTTCAAAGCCCACCAACAGGAATCCAGATTAGTAGCTGAACTAAGGATGACACCTGGAAGCAAAAAGTATGAAAAAAGCTTTATAATGGCAGATATACAGTAAAGTGATTTAATACCTCTGTCTCTGGACTACTGATATGAAAATGATTAAAGGAGTTATCCACTTTGTAATCCACTTTGTAATATTAGTGGTGGCTTTAGGTACTGCAGAGCTGTCCCATGGACCTCAATTGGACAGAGGTGCAGCACCTAAAGCTGGCCCTACAGTTTGTACACAGATCTAACATTGATGACCTATCCTAATGTAAGAAAGTGAATAACCCCTTTAATTGGGGTACCATGAGGGGGTACCGTGTTCAAGACCCTCATCTATTAGTTAAAACAGCAACTACAAAGGCTGTCCAGTAAATCCATGCATTATTGAAACAGCCCATTGATAGTTCTATAGGAACTCTTGCTGAAGGCTTCCTCTACAGATTATAGCTGATCACTGGATGATCAGAGTATGATGACTGAAGCCTTCTAACAATTGGTGGTCAACCACTTTTATAAAATCAAGGAAAAGTGCAGAAAAAGGAGTCCAGATGCAATTCTGATCTGGTATCGTGATACTAAAAACACACCAAAATTTTTGAGATTCCTCACTAGAATCCCATCCACTTTGCAGGTACTATTAAACGTTGCATTTTCGCAATGTTGGGCCCCAGCCTTAGAAGGTTTCTTCTGAAGAGTCCGGTAAAGTTGATAGGGAGCTAGCTTTCAAAAGATGGAGTTAGCAGTATATAATTTCTATATATTATATCTTTTTTATTCTTCGAAATTGGAAGAATTTGCATATCTTCTCCCAGAATTCACAGTTGAGCAAGCTTCCCATGTATACCTTTGACAGAGGCCCTCAACAGACACAATACAGTGACATTTATCACCCATAGGTTCCTGTGTTATGCGGTACCTTCCTTTTTTTAACTCCAGACACCATTGCATGGAATCCTAAAATCTGCTCCTTTTTTCAAAGTATACTGATGTTTATCAGACTGGTATAACACTCCTTTGGCCTCTGTCAACTTACTGTAATGTTATGGAAATGCTTGACGCATAAATCCGGGACATATCCCAGCATACATGCTAAGCCAAGGCCAAACAAATGATGTGGATTCTGTCACCCTGTACAGACAGAAGGGAACATCTTAAAAGCAAACAGAGCTCCAAGCCTTATCCCTTAGTAATAAAACCTGCATAATACATTGTATTACAATCTAAAACGTGTATATTGCTGAATATAGGCTATACATTTATTCTAGCATACAGTGGGGGGAAAAAGTATTTAATCAGCCACCAATTGTGCAAGTTCTCCCACTTCAAAAGATGAGGCCGGCCTGTAATTGACATCATAGGTAGAGCTCAACTATGAGAGACAAAATGAGAAAACAAATCCAGAAAATCACATTGTATGATTTTTAAAGAATTTATTTGCAAATTATGGTGGAAAATAAGTATTTGGTCACCTACAAACAAGCAAGATTTCTGGCTCTCACAGACCTGTAACTTCTTCTTTAAGAGGCTCCTCTGTCCTCCACTCATTACCTGTAGTAATGGCTCTTGTTTGACATTGTTATCAGTATAAAAGACACCTGTCCACAACCTCAAACGGTCACACTCCAAACTCCACTATGGTGAAGACCAAAGTGCTGTGGAAGGACCACCGGAAACAAAATGGTAGCCCTGCACCAGGCTGGGAAGACTGAATCTGCAATAGGCAAGCAGCTTGGTGTGAAGAAATCAACTGTGGGAGCGATAATTAGAAAATGGAAGACATACAAGACCACTGATAATCTCCCTCCATCAGGGTCTCCATGCAAGATCTCACTCCGTGGGGTCAAAATGATCACAAGAACAGTGAGCAAAAATCCCAGAACCCCACGGGGGGACCTAGTGAGTGACCTGCAGAAAGCTGGGACTAACGTAACAAAGGCTACCGTCAGTAACACACTACGCCGCCAGGGACTCTGATCCTGCAATGCCAGACGTGTCCCCCTGCTTAAGCCAGTACAAATCCGGGCCCGTCTGAAGTTTGCTAGAGAGCATTTGGATGTTCCAGAAGAGTATTGGGAGAATGTCATATGGTCAGATGAAACCAAAGTAGAACTGTTTGGTAGAAACACAACTCGCCGTGTTTGGAGGAGAGTGAATGCTGAGTTGCATCCAAAGAACACCATACCTATTGTGAAGCATGGGGGGGGCAACATTGTGCTTTGGGGCTGTTTCTCTGCAAAGGGACCAGGACGACTGATCCGTGTACATGAAAGAATGAATAGGGCCATGTATCGTGAGATTTTGAGTGCAAATATCCTTCCATCAGCAAGGGCATTGAAGATGAAACGTGGCTGGGTCTTTCAGCATGACAATGATCCCAAGCACACCGCCAGGGCAACGAAGAAGTGGCTTCGTAAGAAGCATTTCAAGGTCCTGGAGTGGCCTAGCCAGTCTCCAGATCTCAACCCCATAGAAAACCTTTGGAGGGAGTTGAAAGTCCGTGTTGCCCAGCGACAGCCCCAAAGCATCCCAGCTCTAGAGGAGATCTGCATGGAGGAATGGGCCAACATACCAGCAACAGTGTGTGCCAACCTTGTGAAGACTTACAGAAAACGTTTGACCTCTGTCATTGCCAACAAAGGATTAAGATGAACTTTTGTTATTGACCAAATACTTATTTTCCACCATAATTTGCAAATAAATTCTTTAAAAATCAGACAATGTGATTTTCTGGATTTGTTTTCTCATTTTGTCTCTCATAGTTGAGGTCTACCTATGATGTCAATTACAGGCCGGCCTCATCTTTTTAAGTGGGAGAACTTGCACAATTGGTGGCTGACTAAATACTTTTTTTCCCCACTGTACATACCTTGTGACTGAGCTGGAGGAAACTGGGTGGTGGAGAGTCCTGGACATGGCTGTCATCTCTGCCATATAACCAGATTTGTAGAAAAATACTATTGACGCTTTTAGTCAGAGAAAATATTCCCACTGAAGAAAGTTGGTTCTGTAACTCAACTGTTAGAGTGTCCACCTGCTACATGGAATGTCTTGGGTTTGAGCCCCAAGACAGACCTAGTGAAAAAAATATAATAGAATAAAACGTTAAAAAGATGGGGGACCCCTCGGCTACTTTTAGGGTGAGGAATTCTGGCAGCGACATCAAACAAAGCAGCTGCTGGGTCCCCTTTCCATCGAGCTGTGACCCTGAGTGCCCAGGTCCTGGATCTACAAGGTGTCTTACAATATGACACAGCATACATGCAATACAGTGGACACTGGAAGACCTGCAATATGTTGTTATGGTTTTGGGCTTCCTTGCCTATAGGGCCCCTTTCGAATTATTAAGTCCATCATAGATTTTTTATAAAGCGTGCAGTAAAAATTAATCCTCCTAATATTGTTACTTTATTGCCCAAATCACGAGAAATAAAATATTAGTAGCAGAATTGGCATCCACCGAGACCCGACCAGCTCGGAACTTTGCAAAAAGTGCTTTAGCTGATAAAGCATCTGCATGGGAAGGTGATTGGATTGATTTTTGAGACAGACATCTAATTCAGCTGGCGGGTGCGTTTGCATTTATGAGACATTTGATGAATGAGAATGTACAGCATAAACTAGCATAATCACACATATAAATTGTATTTTAAGCATTGCCAATGTTTTGCACAGGAGATAAAAAAAACCTGCGTTGCTTTGTATCGGAGACCGGCATGCTACGAGCTCGCTTACAATTGACAGTTATGTTGATGATCATTTCATAAAACAATGTTACCAAGAGTTTACAGCATTCAATCCATCAAAGAAAATGAATATCCTGGATTGGGCATTAGAGATAGGGAAAATGGAATTGTCTGTGTTTGGAAAGGCTGAGCCATTCGAGAGATTAGGTCACACATCCTACTTTCTACAAAGGAACTTGTCTTTTATTCCCAGCTCAAGGCAGATACCTATATATGAAAGACATCTTCAATATAAATATGTTCGGAGTCATTCTAGATGTCATTTTGCTCACTTTAGCATCATCCAGCTTGTTGGGATAAACTGAAGCTTTGATAAAAGTATACAGGAAGGTTTAGAGGGGTTCTCTTCTTCCCATCCTACTTGCTAGAAGGGTCCCTGTGTTAAGAACAGGAGGGCATCTCCTTCCTAAATAGAGGGTAGTTACATGAGCCACCAGCAGATCACATGATCCCTGATACTTGATTCATTACCTCTCTTGCTGGTAATAGTGTATCCTATATTTGCTTAATCCAGTAATTCTCTGTATATTTTCAGTTTCTTGTTCCTGCCTAAAGCTAAGTTTACACTATTGTTGGGAGTCCATTGTCCTGATCCATCAAAGATAGGAATAATTAATATTAAACTTTTCCTGATTGATAGGGACAAACAGAAGACTTTCCATTTATATCCAGTATGTCTGATTGACTTCAATGATAAAATAAAAATGGAAGATCGTTTTTGCCAGCTTTCCATTTGTTTAGATCTTTTTATTTTAACATTGCAGTGAATCAAGATGGATACAAGCAGAAAATCTACCTGGAAACTTTGGGAAAACTTTAACGTCTGTTGTTCTTATCCGCTGACAGATCAGAACAATGGATACCTGATGGTAATGTGACCTTCCCCCTTAGTAGTGCTCTTAGTCCAGTATTGTTTGATATCAGTGTGGTCTGTTTCTTTGTATCCAAAGTTCTTGTAGGGATCTGTTCATTGTCTCAGTGTTGGTTTTTGGGTGTGTTTAGTTTCTTGTCTTTGGGTCCTAGAACTCTTGTGGTGTTTGTGTTGGGGTCAATACTGCAGAGTAAGGTTTCCATTGGGAATAACTTTAGGGGCAGAGAGGGTTAGAGGTTTCTGGTGTTAGGTCAGTGTTTAGGGATAGATCTAGAGAATGTTTTAGAGTCAGGACCAGTTCTTGTCTGTTTGTTTAATCATCTGTTCACCATACCATCACCATCTTCCATTTGTTTCAGCTTTTTATTACCACCATCCTCATATGCTTGTCCTCTCATGTGTCTGCCTTAAAGGGGATGTCCATTTTCAGACCAATATTGAGAGATAAATGTTAATGTTTTTATAATGAAAAGTTGTACAATTTTGTAATATACTTTCTGTGTATCAGTTCCTCATGGTTTTCGAGATCTCTGCTTGCTTTCATTCATTCTGCTTACTCCCAGTGGATAAAAATCAGTCCATGGTCATGTGATATACAGTCCATGGTCATGTGATATACAGTCCATGGTCATGTGATGGACACACAGGGGCACAGCTCATTACCAGGCAGATGTCTGATTACTTTGCTGTGACTATAACGAGCCATACACCTGTGTGTCCATCACATGACCATGGAATGTATATCACATGACCATGGACCGTATATCACATGACCATGGACTGTATATCACATGACCATGGACTGATTTTTATCCACTGGCTGTAAGTAGAATGAAAGTCAGCAAGCAGAGATCTAGAAAACTGTGAGGAATTGATACAGAAACTATACTGGAAAATTGTACAACTTTTCATTACACAAAAAATAACATGTTTCTCTCATTTGTGGTCTGAAAGTGGACAACCCCTTTAATCATCATTCATTTGTTCCATCACAGACTACCATCCCCATCATCCATTTCTTCCATCATCAGATTACCATCACACGTCTGTGCCGGTCATTTACTGCCGAGTTCCTATTTCCTTGCATTCTTGTTACCTGCTACTAATGTAATGCATTCTTTATATGTCTTTTGTATTTTAATTATCTCATTGTATTTTAAGCATTGCCAATGTTTTGCAAAGGAGATTAAAAACCTGCGTTGCTTTGTATCGGAGACCGGCATGCTACGAGCTCGCTTACAATTGACAGTTATGTTGATGATCATTTCATAAAACAATGTTACTGAGAGTTTACAGCATTCAATCCATCAAAGAAAATGAATAACCTGGATTGTGCATTAGAGATAGGGAAAATGGAATTGTCTGTGTTTGGAAAGGCTGAGCCATTCGAGAGATTAGGTCACACATCCTATTTTCAGCAGAGCAACTTGTCTTTTATTCCCAGCTCAAGGCAGATACCTATATATGAAAGACATCTTCAATATAAACGTGTTCTTTCTTGTTAGCTAGATTTATTTTTGCTCAGTTTACCATTAACCAGCTTGTTGGGATAAACTGGAGTTTTGATGGAAGTATTTAGAGAGGTTTAGAGGGGTTCTCTGCTTGGACACTTCCAAGGTCCTACGTGCTATAAGGGTCTCTTTGTTATGAACAGCCGGACTTCTTCTACTTTATCATCTCCTTCCTATAAGATTGTTGTGGGGGTAGTTACATTAACCACAAGTGGATCACATGATCACCGATACTTGATCTATTAGATCTCTTTGAGGCTCTTGCCTTTCTTGCAGTTTCTTGCAATATGTGTTCTTAATCCAGTAAGTCTCTCTATATACCTTGATTCTCCAAAAATAAGCCCTACTCCGAAAATAAACCTTAGCTTGATTTTGCAGGGTTTTTGGAGTAAGCTTGCGATATAGGACCTACTCCAAAAATAAGCTCTAGTTACAGTCAGCACCTCCAGCGCTAGTTTGTCACGTGATGTCACCCTAAGCCTAGCTATTTTACAAGATTTGTCCAGAGAAAATCAGAAAAGATTCTAATTCGCTCCGGTGCCTGAAAAATAAGACCAACCCCGAAAATAAGCCCTAGCCCTTTTTTCGGGGAAAAAAATAATATAAGACCCTGTCTTATTTTCGGAGAAACATATATTTTAGGTCCTTGTTCCTGTCTAAGACTACATTCACAATACCATTTGGTGTCCATTGTTCTGATCCATGAATATTGTTCCCCTGAATGATGGAGATAAATGGTAGACTTTCGACTTATATCTGTCCTGATTCTTTTAGATGATAAAATAAAAATGGAAGGTCCCTTTTGACGGCTTCCTATTGGTTTAGATGTTTTTATTTTAATATCGCAGTGAATCAAGATGGATACAAGCAGAAAGTCTTCCAGGAAACTTCAGGAAAACTTTAATGTTTGTTGTTCTGATCCTCTGATAGATGGTAGTGCCCTTGTGATGTTTGTTTCTATCCAGACATCTCGTAGGAATCTGTTCATTGACTAATTGCCTGTGTTCAGATCTGTTTAGATTCATATCTGTAGGTTCTAGAGCTCTCTTGTTTGAGTTAGGGTTAGTATTCCAGATTAGGGTTTTCTTTGAGAATAACTATAGGCACACTGAGGGTCATTGGTGTCACCACTGCAGGTAAAATGAAGCAATACATAGTGGCCATTAAATAAGTGGGCTGTCTGTGTGCAGGAAAGACCAAGTCTACTCTTCCTTTCTAGCCGAAAGATGGCTATCCTATACAGAGGACTTATCAATTCCTAGCAGGGTATATGATGATAAATTTTTCAATGCTGGACAACTTCTTTAAGAAACATCTAGTCGATTTGACTAGGGCACCCTGTGATCAGAATCTCTATCTATCTATAGATCTATCTATGGCGGAACTCTACTGGTTCCAAAAAAAACAGTGTCTTTATTCCAAGTAGCGCCGTTTCGGTTCCATCTGGAACCTTTGAAAAAGGTTGAAAAAGATTCCAGTTGGAACTGAAACCTCACTACTTGGAATAAAAACACTGTTTTTTGAAACAATTGGACTGCCGCCATTTTTTGCCTTCTGTATGTACATTGGAAGTGACCGTCTTCCTTGGATTTGCATCCAGGTTGTATTATTAACTGTGCTGCTTTGGATTTCTTTCTTTCTTTCTTTCTTTCTTTCTTTCCTTTCTATCTATCTCTGCACTTCTAACTACGGAACAGTCGATCAGACATAGCTTCCGCTGACAATTGTGGCTCAATTGGTGGAGCCAACTTGACAGGCTCACTTTAAGTCCTCCATCTTTAGAAACCCTTAAAGAAACACTCGAGCTCGCTACTTAGTCTAGATAGTTTAATAGCGCAGATTTATCATCAAACATAAGTCACTATAATAAATTTGGCGCTTGTTAACACTAGATTCACACTAGCATCGCCTCTCCATGAAGAGGCGGATCACTAAAACAGCGGTTTCACACGGAGCCCAGCAGACCCCATTGACTATGATGGGGTCCCATTGGGGGTCCGTTGTTTTTAAACTGAAAGCGGTGGAGGATAAAGTCCTCCATGTAGTAATTTCCCTCCAAAGATTTTTGGCGAACACTGCGACGGAGTCTCCAACGCAGATGTGAACGTAGTCTAACTCTGCATTGTCTTACAGTATTAGCAAACCTACCCCTCTATGGGTTATGCTTAAGGCAGAACCTGAATGGACATTGCATGATTTTGACTCCCTGTGTCATGTCTGTCCCCTCGGATCCTGCCCTAAGCTCATGTAGCAGTTTTTCCTGGAGTCTCTTTTTAATTTTTTTAACTTTTAAGTCTGCTTTTTATTCTTACTTTAAAAAAAAAAAAAAAGATGACGCCACACTTCTCAAGTAGAGAAGTATTAGAGACGGTAAAAATATCAGGAATGTTCTACCATGATCATCTTTGACATACAGAACCACCAACATCTGAAAAGGGCAGATGAAAACACTGAAGGATTTAATAGGTTGTAAAAAGGCAGCATCAACAAAAAAAGATGCTTTTAAATTTCACAAGATTTGTCGTTAATTATTAACTCGAATTTCCTTGGAGAAAAAGAGTCAAGTTTGCAAGATGAAGGAAATCTAAGAAGACACCCACAGAATTAGGCCAAATTACTAGTAGACATAGAGTTTATTTCATGTTGATATCTTCCCATGCTGAGATATCGGGGCCTATGGCAATTAATGCTCTTGTAGCACCATATTAAGAGTTAAATGCAGATTTTTTATTTTTATTTTTTTAGATATGTAATAGCTGACTGTAATGAAATAGACAAAACAGAATTTATAAGGATAAAGTAGGTGGAATCCCATTAAATTTAATGACTCAGATGAGGAGTGATGCCACCGGACTCCTGTTATTTTCATTTATATTCTCCAGGATTAGTATTATTTTTTAATGATTATTATCTAAAGAGCCAAAAAGAGAGAGATTTGGCTGTATTTACAGAAATTTAGAAATGGCAGCTTTAAAGGGGCTTTCCAGGACTTATATATTGATGACCTATCCTTAGAATAGGTGATCAATAGGTAATAGGTGGGAGTCCAACAATTCAGACCCTCAGGATTGAGTGGTTGAAGCAGCCCCCATGTTAAGGTGAGCTCTGCAACTTCTTGACCAAATACCAAGCACATCGCCATACATTGCATAGGAGCTGTTCTTGGAATTGCAGCTCGGCCCCATTCACTTGAATGGAACTGAGCTGGTGCTGTACCATGTGACTGATGAATGTGACATCACCAGGACAGGGAGGAGACTGCAGTGCAGTGAGTACCCCCTTCAAACAGTTGATGGGCAGAGGTCCTAGGTGTTGGAACCCAACTAATCACCTATTGGTGGTCTATCCTAAGGACCTCATGAGACTCGATTTTAGAATATTTTCGAGGTTGACCCGCCTGTTTCATTTCATACTGAACTTGTTTGGTCCAGAACAGAAGTTCTATTATTATACTCTGGGACAAGAGCCCATGGGAGGTGCGGAAACATAATAAGCACTGATACTGCCCTTCCCTCACCTCTCCAGAACTCTATCGCCGTCCTCTTCTGGACACCTGGTTGTTGTACGGGGCCCTGGGGACTGCTGATGTCTACATCAAAGCGTCATGACATTGACGCACCCATGTGACCACTGAGGTCTCACCAGTCCCCCAGGGCTTGTGGCATCACTAGGAAGAGGTCAGGGGATGACTTTAGAGGACTGGAGGGGGCCCAAGAGAAGTGAGGCAAGGTGAGTATTAGTATCTATTATGTCTCTGCACTTTCTCTGGGCCTCCCCTTATTATACCCTTGGGTCTGAAGAGATTTCCGAGTGTAATTTTGATTTTCTTGGTGGCAAAGCCTAAAAATATCAGGTTTAGCCAAACCGGAAAATTTTGGAAAATTCATAATGAACTTCGTTCATAACAGGTTTGTTCGTCCCTAGTTTAGAGTCATCCAAGAGATGGTGTTAGATAAAATTATGGTGAGATATGCCAAATGTATCATCCAGCTTGGGATCTTGTGATACATTTAGTGTATTTTTAGATGGACTGGTTTGAGTATTACATAGGATTAGTAACCTGTATGTCCTGTAATACGGTGTCACCACCCCACAGAATATTATGGAGATATGTTATCTTGGCTGCATTACTTCTAGAGGATATTACTTTTATGGCTTCCATATAAAACATGACAACATTTTTATCTCCTGAATACTGTATAAAAACATGTTTCTCTAAGAAATTCAAACCATAAGATGGTACCCTATAGATCCACGGACTTCTATGGATGCTATTGTACGGTTCCTTACCATCTGAGCTTGTATAGAGCCATATTACCACCTTGCATAGGAGACCTTGCTCACAATTTTGGATGTTTCATTTGATCTTTTGTGTTATTGGTAAATTGACTCATCCTTATTCGTACTAGAAAAACCATCTAGACAGAACCAGCATGTGCTTGAGACGGCTGAAAGGCGCTTGTTATTTAGAAGACTCCAGTGCATTGTTTCTTATAGCGCGTTACAATGAGCTCTATGCACAGCCATCTCCAAGAATAACAATACACTGCAAAGCAGGCAGAAAAGTGGCCACTTGATGAATTTTGGCAATCTTCCCCCTGTAGTGTAAAAATCAGCATATAGATTACTGCTTTGGGACAGTCATACAAACCAATGATAAATCCGTCCGCTCCATAGAGACATACAGGGAGAAGAACAATTCTCTGCTGATTCATCGCCTTTATTGACAGACTCTGAACCATCTAGTACACATCTGTATTATCTAATCTGGTTTAGAAGTCTATGGACTTCATAGGAGAGTATTTTATGAATAGGGAGAGGTTTTCATCCATCCACTTCCCAGCCTCCACATTTTCTATGATGCATAGATACAGTCATATGAAAAAGTTTGGGCACCCCTATTAATCTTAATCATTTTTAGTTCTAAATATTTGGGTGTTTGCAACAGCCATTTCAATTTGATATATCTAATAACTGATGGACACAGTAATATTTCAGGATTGAAATGAGGTTTATTGTACTAACAGAAAATGTGCAATCTGCATTCAACCAAAATTTGACCGGTGCAAAAGTATGGGCACCCAACAGAAAAGTGACATTAATATTTAGTAGATCCTCCTTTTGCAAAAATAACAGCCTCTAGTCGCTTCCTGTAGCTTTTAATCAGTTCCTGGATCCTGGATGAAGGTATTTTTGACCATTCCTCTTTACAAAACAATTCCAGTTCAGTTAAGTTTGATGGTCGCCGAGCATGGACAGCCCGCTTCAAATTATCCCACAGATGTTCAATGATATTCAGGTCTGGGGACTGGGATGGCCATTCCAGAACATTGTAATTGTTCCTCTGCATGAATGCCTGAGTAGATTTGGAGCTGTGTTTTGGATCTTTGTCTTGCTGAAATATCCATCCCCGGCGTAACTTCAAATCGTCACTGATTCTTGTACATTATTCTCAAGAATCTGCTGATACTGAGTTGAATCCATGCGACCCTCAACTTTAACAAGATTCCCGGGCCGGCATTGGCCACACAGCCCCAAAGCATGATGGAACCTCCACCAAATTACAGTGGGTAGCAAGTGTTTTTCTTGGAATGCTGTGTTTTTTGGACGCCATGCATAACGCCTTTTGTATGACCAAACAACTCAATCTTTGTTTCATCAGTCCACAGGACCTTCTTCCAAAATGAAGCTAGCTTGCCAAATGTGCTTTTGCATACCTCAGGCGACCTGTTGTGGCGTGCTTTCAGAAACGGCTCTTTCGCATCACTCTCCCAACGGCTTCTCCTTGTGCAAAGTGTGTTGTATTGTTGACCGATGCACAGTGACACCATCTGCAGCAAGTTGATGCTGCAGCTCTTTGGAGGTGGTCTGTGGATTGTCCTTGACTGTCTCACCATTCTCTCTCTGCCTTTCTGATATTTTTCTTGGCCTGCCACTCTGGGCTTAACAAGAACTGTCCCTGTGGTCTTCCATTTCCTTACTAAGTCCTCACAGTGGAAAATGACAGGTTAAATCTCTGAGACAACTTTGTATCCTTCCCCTGAACAACTATGTTGAACAATCTTTGTTTTCAGATCATTTGAGAGTTGTTTTGAGGAGCCCATGATGCCACTCTTCAGAGGAGATTCAAATAGGAGAACAACGCAATTGGCCACCTAAATACCTTTCTCATGATTGGATACACCGGCATGAAGTTCAAAGCTCAGTGAGGTTACAAAACCAATTTTGTGCTTCAGAAGTCAGTAAAAAGTAGTTAGGAGTATTCAAATCAATAAAATGATAAGGGTACCCAAATTTTGCACCGGTCAAATTTTGGTTTAATGCATATTGCACATTTCTGTTAGTACAATAAACCTCATTTCAATCCTGAAATATTACTGTGTCCATCAGTTATTAGATATATCAAATTGAAATGGCTGTTGCAAACACCCAAATATTTAGAACTAAAAATGATTAAGATTAATAGGGGTGCCCAAACTTTTTCATATGACTGTATAACAGAGTTTAACTTGACTTTCTGCATGATAACTTGCTGCAGTAGGATTTCTTGTAAGAGGAAACTATTTAAAGAGTCAAGTTAATGTTAAGCGTCAGGTTAAACTTTGATACATCTGTACACTTGAATTTAAATCGTTTTCGTCAGTTTTACATATATTTGGCGCCATTTTTTTTTAGAATAAATGCTGTACCTAGATGTTCCTCTTTAGAGAAGTTGTGTAGGCTTACCTTCCCACCGTCCATGTTTAGTGAGTATAGTGCATGCATCTAATTGATTAGAATAAGACCTAGGCACTATATTCACTGGGCACGGGTACTCGTCTTGGCAACCCTACCATCCAGTATGTAGTTGTGTCTCTCCATGCTCATGGTCAAATCAGCCCAAAGGGTACACTCTCTTGGCGCCCTTTAAAGTCTGTAGTAAAATATTTGAAATTCAACAAACAAAGCATTTTGGCTTCTCTTGCGATATTTGGTGGATCGTTCTTATCAGCCGTTTTTCTCCATAGGCTTTGCTATGGGATTGCCAAATGCCAGGGCAAGCACTTGTACAAAATGTCACAAAATTAAAAATGTGCTATTGAGGCAAACTTAAATTTGTGTTGGATGGGGCTCCCAACATTGGGGATAGAACCTGATGTTGATGTGAACTCACTCCTATGGTCATTGGTCCAGATTGTCTGCTTGTAACAAGTGTCAATCAACAATATAGCAAGTCAAACTAGGCTCAATAAACTTCCTTTTACATGTCGGAATCCTCATCTATGGGAACAACCAGCTATTAATATGATCTTACATCCCTATACACTTTGTATCTGTTGCACTACATCCCCTGTTGAACCGAAATGTCTTGCGTTTACTCATTCACAAAGAGTAGTGCCTGGGCATAGAGTCTTGTATAAATGGATGAACCTTTGTTCAGCCAATAATCGGCCTTGCAAATGGCTGTTTGAGGCTAAGGCCCCACGTTGCGGAAACGCAGCTTTTTTTGTTGCAGATTTTGCTGCAGTTTTTTGAGCCAAAGTCAAGAATGGCTACAAAAGGAATGGGAAACTTATAGGAAGTTCTTATACTTCTACCTGCTGCTAAATCCACCCCTGGCTTTGGCTCAAAAAAACGCAGCAAAATCTGCAACAAAAAAAGCTGCGTTTCTCCAACGTGGGGCCTTAGCGTAAAGGAGATTTCTCATTTTTGATGTTGATGACCTATCCACAGGTCTGTAAAACACCTTGAAGTAGTATATATTCAGTAGTCATTACAAATTCCGTAAACTGGAGACCCGTACTAGGTTATACCGGTTCTATCACCTGCTCCCTTTCCGTACTGTCAGTTCTACTACAGCTGTACTTATCATAATGGCTTATCTCAAAAGTAACAGAGCACTGGATGTAATGGCGGAGACCAATTTGTGCAAGTCGCATGGGCTGAGATTTAAATCAGGTTAGATCCTAAAAATGCTCCAGATATCTCTTACACATTTCCCTTCAGCAGTTCCTGTAATTTGCTGTTTTTCCAGGCATATTTCAGTGCATTGTAATTTTGTATTACATTATGATGAGTGACAATAAAAGGTAGTATTCCCAACACTGCCATATTACTTAGCACAGACCTAGCCGCTCTCAGCAGTATTCGCCGCTATATGCTGCACCGGTGTCTTGATTATTTTCAGAATCAATGGTCTTGCAGATTTCAGAAAAGCTACAATTGCTTTACAGTAATCTTTCTCTGCAGAGAGCTCGTCCATAGTCCAAATGATGCAGACACTGACAGCACTATCCTTTCTTGTATTCTCTTTTCAGCAGAGACCAAGCCAAAAATAAAGAGCAATTTTATAGGATTCACATGGAATCAGCAAAGATTCAGAAAGAGTTTACCAGCAACAGGATGAATTGGGGCAGAACTTCTCTTGTTACACCCTGTTCATGGTACACTGAGCACTGCAAGTCATGCTGAGATATGTAGCGCCTATCACCAGTTCAGATACCGATGACCTATCCTGTGTCAGATCGGTTGCGGTCAAAACCCAGACCTCACACCAATCAGCTGATGCGGCTGTTGAAAGCCATATATAAGGTTTAGGGTCGGAAGCAGCCCTGTTCTTCTTCAAGGGAATAGGAGTGGAGCTGCAGTTCCAGGTGCCGCAACGACAGTATACAGAGCTCTGTACACTGTATACAGCTTCCAGTCCATACACTGTAGTGATGGCTCCTGAAACTGCTCCCATTCACTTGAATAGAAGCAGAGCTGCTTCCAGGCATATACCTAGTATACGACTTCTGGCACCCAAAATAGCTGATCGGCACAAGGTCCGTGTGTCGGACCCTGACCGATCTGTTACTGATAACCTATCCACAGGTTGGGTCCTCAGTATCAATTATATTCAGGTCTCGGACAACTCCTTTAAGGACTTAAGTTTTTCATTAAAGGCATTGTCCAGGAATTGTTTGAAACACAGGGGTGCGTGTTAAACAAAAAAAAAATGTCATACTCCCCCAATCATGGTGCTCCGTTGCACAGTCCCTGTCCCTTTCCCTGTCTGTGCTAAGACTTGCCGGGCCAGAATTTGAGCAGCTCACATGACTGCTGAGACCAGTCACTTGTCTCAGCAGTAGTTAGTAAGGAACCAATGACGCACCATTGCACCTCAGCTCTCATTGACATTTGAATTGGACCTAAGCTGCAGTGACACAGTTCCGCCACTACACAGCAAACAGCGCTGTCTGCTTCCTGCTCCATTCTCTGTTTATCAGCTCCAGAGAACAGCTCATCGATATGGGAGGGGGGGGCAGATATCAGACCCCCACAGATCTGACACTGATGACCTACCTTTAGGATAACTCATCAATTTTTTTACCCCTTTAAATTGTATGTATAATTCTATAATAATCCACAACTGGCTTCGTAGACCGGGTGCAAAATGGCTGTCAGTCAGTAAATCAGACTAAATAACCTTCCTCATTGCAGTTGGTTTGGTTTAGCAATATAGCTCCTGAATTCTTAGATGTCAGTGATAGACATGTGTGATCGACAAGTGTCAACCTCCTGAAAATTACACATTCACTGCGTTTGGTATAATAATGAAGAATCTGTTCTGACAAACTTCTTGTACTTGATTGAAGAAATCATCCACCATGGCATGTTTACCTCTGCAATGACAGAGCACTATTATACCCAGATGCACAAATTAACTGTTTACAGCGGGGCAGGCTTAGTACTTGTGGTAGATTTTATTAGCTCAATATGGGATTGTTAGAAACGAATGAAATCCAAATAGAAGGACAAAAACACCCAAAATAATTTTCTTCCTCTTGTTAGCAGACAGTCACTCAGATGGGACTATGCAACAGAGTACCCCCATCTTAGGGACCCAGGGTCCTATTTATAATCCAAAAAGTAGTGCCACTGTAGGGAGTGACACTTGCGCTGGAGGACTCCATGGCCATATACTACATGGTTACCGACTATAATGGGTATTATGTAAAAATAAGACTAAACCTAGTAAGTAAACACTGCTATAGGTCATGATTCATTATTTAAAGGGGACATGTTCTCTGATAACCCATTAGATCCAAACATCCATCAACTATTGATGACCTATCCTAAGAGTAGGTTATCGATGTTTCCAGCGCACCTCCACTTATGAAACCACTTTTCATAAATGAACAGTACAGGTGACTTTGTAATATATCTTATTAAAGAAATAGATTTCCTTCCCCACTCAATAGGCTACTTTTACTCTTTCCTTCAGTCAAATTTTTATTGGTAACAGTGTCTGTGACCATCTTCATCCTCATAGAAGTATATGGAAAGCAGAGGGGAAAGGAGGAGGAGGAGGCTGCCACCAGGTTGATTCTGTCCCTCATTCTGTGTAGTGGTAAAGCCTTATCTTGAAAGATGCAGTAATGTCAAAAATGCTCTGTCACTCACAGTATATGCGTAATTTCTCCCCATCCCCTCTCCATAGACTTCTATGTAAGAAATAACTCAGCTTGGTAAGTGGAGAAGGAGGCAAATTGTTTTATCATTGCAGGTTTGCGTTAAGTCTCAAGGAACCCCTTTAAATGGGTATTCTAGGACTTTAATATTGATGACCTATCTGATGGTCCCCACCCGCCAATCAGATGTTAGATGGGGCATCAAAACTTGAAACAGCTCTGTACACTTTGTAGATTTCAAGAAAGTTGTTGTAATCTCAGTCTCATAAAAGTGGATGAGACTGAGCTTGCATTAACTTTCCTGACCACTACACTCCATATGAAGCTGTGCTCGTACAGGTGCACCACCACCATTTCTGTAACAGATGATTGGTGGAGGTACTGTGAATCTGACTTCCCCTGATGTGATATTGATGACCTATTCTAAGGATAAGACAACAATATTGGTTCTGGGATATCCTTTTAAAGGGACAAGACTCTTTGTACGGCCTCTTGCCAACCCTAAGGTTCCCCAGTATTCTACTGACTCTAAAAAGTCTCAGCTGCTGAACTTTACTCAACCAGTTGTTACTACTGTCTATGGAGATGCTTAATGGGATATAAAGCCTTCCATAAAGTCTATTAAAATAAAGTAGAGATGTTAAAACCAGTATGTAACCAGCAGGGCTCAGTACGAATTTTTCCAAAGATCTCGAGTTCACCGAACCTAAGATTTTTGGAGGTCACCACTAGAGATGAGCGAAGTATTCAAAAATTCGATTCGGTAACTTCGCTGAATTTCACAATATGATTATATTCGACCCGAATTAAATTGCGGCGAATCGTGTACCAAAAACAGCTATTTATTGGCTGCAGTGAGCCGGGGTGGGCGGCAAAATGGCGGAAACCCTTGGATGCCGCGGTCATGTTTGACCGCGGCATCCAAGTTGTTACAACCCCGGATCTGTTATGAAGCAGGGTGTTAATTGTCAGTTACAGCTAACACCCTGCTCCATAACCGATCGGGGGGATTTAACACCTTGGATGCAGCGGTCAAACATGCCGTGTGCGCTTGCGAAGGGGTTAAAGGGATGTGACATCACAGAGCTGGCTGCTGATTGACTGCACGCATGGCATTGTGGGTGATCCTGCATTCCCAGAGTTCCTTGCCCCATGTAGAGCAGCCATTTTGAACTAAAAGTGAATTGTTACCACGAAGTGTGAGGAAACTCGGATTCGATGTGAATCGAATATTTCCTGAAATTCGGATTGAATTCCACTTCTGCAGCTACAATTCGCTCATCTCTAGTCACCACCCATGAGCCATTATTATACTCCAGGGTTTCTTCAATAAGTGGTGATGTGGTAAAATAATAAACATTGATACTCAGCTTTCCTCATTACCCATCATGTCAGGTGTATGTTCCCAGCAGCTTTGCTTCTCTTTGGGCCTATTCTGTGACATTATGGGCCCGGCATCCCTGCTGAGGCCTGTGATTGGACCTCAGCGGTCATGTAGACGTCATGACACTTGCGTCAAAGTATCATGACATTGGTGGCCCAATGTGACCTCTGAGGGAGACCAGGGAAGGGGAATATCACTGTGAACCTCATGAATATTTCTGAAATTAATCTTGAGGATCGCCCATCTCTAACAGAGAGCTACTTTTGATTTATCTCATATGTCCTAATAGCAAGCACCAAAGAGGACAACCCCTTTAAGGATGTGTCTAAATGTTTCCTTGAGGAAGTCATTGTCATTGTCCAATCACTGATAAGATGGAAAACAATATATAAAATACTTGCGGTGCTGGGGTCCTAGGTTTGAATCCAGCCAAGGACAACATCTGCAAGGAGTTTGTATGTTCTCCCCGTTTTTGGTGGGTTTCCTCCGGGTACCCTGGTTTCCTCAAAGACATACTGATAGGGAATGTAGATTGTGAGCCTTATATGGGGACAGTGTTTGCATATCTCTATAAAGTGCTGCAGAATATGATGGCGCAAAATAAATTGTATGTGTAATATGTGCTACAAAATTAATTTTATTAGCACTACAGTAGCTTGCAAAAATGATCATTCATTGCTTACATTTAATGCTAACACTTATATTGAAAAGTGGATTATATACAGAATATGAGCACTGATATACAAAATATCTTGTCTAAAATGTGCAGCGTCTGAAGGTGGTGATAGCAAAAACGAGTATGGAAACGTCTGAATACAATTCCTTAGAGGGGATGCAATGCAATGTCAATGGTATGGTACTTGTTACGCAATATGAAGAGGTTCTAGATAAGACACTCGTTTAAAGAGAATCCAGGTGGATTTAGCTGCTGGGTTTCCGTAATCTCCAGGTTTTAAATGTGATTTCAAGATTTGCTTCTTTCTTGTAATAATGTAGTTACTTTTATTTCCAATCCATGTAGTAGAATTGCTTTGTATGATAAGGATAGAGATGAGGACAGCATTGCCCCTAGACATGAACAACCTTAGCTCGCTGCTGCAACAGAACAATAGTCTGGATGCTGAAAATAACTAACATTGCCAGAAAGAATTGTCATGAAATCTTATTGACACCTTTAGACACATTCTTTTAATAGCCTATCTGCTTCCTTGCCTTTTACCTTAAATTTATTTGACACATTTTCTACTAAGATCTCCCATTTCAGTAGTACAGACTTCAGCACTGTCACCATAAGGATAAGGGATAAAGATTTGGAGCATTATATCATGGTTGGCCCAAAGGTGATAAGATGGGGCCGTACAGAGGCCAAAAACATTTCTACTGGATGAGTTCAATGTCTCTAACGTTGAGGTTCTCAAACCTTCAGTATTCCATTAGTCAAATAATAAGCTATAATCCACAAGTGTAAGTGAAATTGTTGATTTATTCACGCATGTTCACTTACAACACATCAGCAACCCATTGGAGCCATTTTCAAGTTTCTGTGAAAAGCTACAAAGTTGTCACTGAAGATAGGAGAATAAATTTTATCTGAATTTTATCTGAAATTTTATCAGAAATTTCACTTGGTCAGGAGAAGAGCTTTTTTGACTGATGCACCAAGGGTAGCATTTCAAGATCAGAAGTCAGATAAGACCTAGTTTATTTCTAAGGACCTTTGATAGCACAGTAAATACTCTAAACATGAACAAGTCTGCTCAGTTTAGGTTATTTATATTTTAAAGGGGTTTGTTTGGGGTTGGTTCACACCAATGCTCGATCACCGTTCAGGTATTCCGTCCCCTTCTCCGCTAGAAAAATGCATTTTTCAGATAAAAACCTGGTGGACCCCATTATAGTCTATTTAATAGAGTTGGGTTTCTGGTTTTTGGGTTCCCAAGCGGACCCAAAAAATGGAAAACCCAACGCAGGTGTGAACCTAGATTCAGCTAGGATAGGCCATCAATTTCCAGCTGGAAGGAGTCCAATCTATCCCAATTGTTAGGACGTAAGTGGCAGTGGCACGAGACAAGAACTGTGAGACTTCTTCTCTTATTTCTGCTCAGCCTCTTCCAGGTGACTACATTGACTACAATGGGCCACCCATGTACTCTCCAAATAAAGCTGACTATAGTGAACAGGAGACAAAGTTCCACAGTTTTTTCCAATCGCTTTTCTCTAGTGATCGGAGTAATCTCAGAAGTTGGACCTCCGTTGATCAGCTATTGGATGCCTAATTGCCTCTCCTCGAGATATGGCATCAATATCTGTGCTGAAACTTCTTTAACTTTTTAAAGCCGCATGGTGAATGGTGAAAATGTCAAAGTTTAAAACACATAAAACAATGACAGAATTTTTTTTACAATGCTCCTCCCAAAAAGTCAATACCAGTAAATTATATGTACCTAAATATGGAGCCATTAAAAAATACAATTCATCCTGAAAAAAAACAAGCCCTGACACAGCTATGTTGATGGAAAAAGTTATATCTTTCTCAAATCAAAAGTCCTTAAATGGGTTATCTGAGTCTAAAAAAAATAAAGGAGTTTTCCAGAACTTATATATTTATGATCTACCCTTAAGATAAGTGATGTGAATATGTGATTGGTGGGGGGTCTGACACCCGGCTACATCGCTTGGATGAGTACTACGACCTCTTCACTGAATTTGAATCACGACACTGTGTTGTAGGGCTGTACTTGGTATTGCAGCTCAAACCCAATCGCCTAAATATCACTGGACTGCTGACGTACCACGTGACTGATGAATGGGGCACTCATCAAACAGCTGGGAGTTAGACCCACACCAATCACATTTTTATGACCTCTCCTAAAGATAGATCATCAATATATAAGTCCCAGAAATAAACTTTAATGACCTATCTTTAGCATAGGTCAATAAGAATAATACCAACTGATCGGTGATGGTGCTGGGGATCAGACCCTTACCAATTTCTGATTAATGACCTATCATAAGAATAATACCAATTGATCGGTGCCAGTGCTGTGTGTGTGTGTTGGACTCCCATCAATCTCAAATTAATGACCTAGCATGAGGATAATATCAACTGATTGGTGCCAATCCTTGCTGTTGGATCCCCATTAATCTCAAATTACTGACATAAGGATAATATCTAGAGATGAGTGAAGTTTTCAAAAATTCGATTCGACAACTTTGCAGAATTTTCCAATACGATTCTATTCGATCCGAATTAAATCGCGGCGAATCGCATTAAAAAAACAGCTATTTCCTGGCTGCAGAGAGCCAGGGTGGGCGGCAAAATGGAGGAACCACTTGGATGCCGCAGGTCATGTTTGACCGCTACATCCAAGGTGTTAAAACCCTCGATTGGTTATGGAGCAGGGTGTTAACACCTTGGATGCAGCGGTCAAATATGCCATGGGTGCTCGCGAAGGGGTTAAAGGGCTGTGACATCACAGGACTGCCTGGCTGCTGATTGGCTGCACACATGGCATTGTGGGTGATCCCATGTTCCCAGAGTTCCTTGTCCCATGTCCTAACATGTGCATCAGCCATTTAAAAAAAAAAAAAGTGATTTGTTACCACGAAGCATGACAAAATCCGGATTCTATGCAAATCGAATATTTCTTGAAATTCAGATCGAATTCCACTTCGTCAGCTTCAATTCGCTCATCTCTAATAATACCAATTGATTGGTGCCGGTTGTCAGATCCCCACCAATTTCAAATGAATAACCTATCTTAAGAATAATGCCAACCGATTGGGTCCGGTGTCAGATGTCAGACTCCCACCATTCTCAAATGAATCACCTATCATGAGAATAATACCAATTGATCGGTGCCAGTGCTGTGTGTTGAGCTCCCATCAATCTCAAATTACTAACTTAGCATAAGGATAATATCAACTATCAGTGCCGGGTGTCAGATCCCCACCAATTAATAACCTACTTTAAGAATAATACCAACTGATCGGGCCAGGTGTTGGGTGTCAGCCCCCTACCAATCTCAAATTAATAACCTATCATAAGAATAATACCAACTGATCGCTGCCGGGTGTCAGATCTCAAATTAATGACTTAGTCTTGTTTAATTCCTTCAACACTAAAATAAGCTTTGTCCTTAAATGTTTAGTGGAAAATGTACATTAGCTAGAGAGAGCACACAATACAATACAATACAATACAATACAATACATACCTGGTCATCATTCCATTATGTCCCTTGAGATTTTCAGCAGATCACCATGGGGTGGGGGGGTGCTAACAAAAGGAAAAATTGTAATGAGACTCATCAGAGCAGAGAAAGCAAAGGTTCCATTTAATCAGTATATATTCTCATGCATGTAATAGGGAACCAAAGGAGACATTTCCAATCTCAATGCGGCACAACCTGCAAATGCCATGATTTAAAATGCAGCATCCTAACATTTACAATAAACCCTGAAAACCATGACAATGTTATGGCAGATCGTAATGAAGGAGTGTTCACATTGCACATATTAGAAGATAATTCAGTAAGAGAGACTGACAAAAACACATATAATAATAGCCAGAATATAAAAATGTCCGATTTCATTGGTATGGTGGCTTGATGATCTTTACCCCAAAATAATCAAAAACGGTTATGGATGTAGAGTTCCTAGAGAAGACCCATAAATGAATGTCTGTGGATCACTGCCACCTCTACGGGGTGGGATCTGTCCTACTTGTTCTCTACATTTATGCACAACTTATGTAAGAATGATAGAACAAATCAATTATGTTTTATGATTGTCATCACATTGCTGAAATTCTACTGTGTCATTTAAAGGGTTTTTACCCATCCTATAAAATAGAGACATATCACTTGCCACATTCTTATATACCCTTTTATAACGTCATGATACATGGTCCATAATTTCTTTTTTTCTTGACTGTCCTGCTGTTACAGAATTTGGCAAGTCCTGGAGATAACTGAGTAACAGGAGATATTATTAGTACCAGGAAAAAGTGGAGTGTTATAGGTGAAGTCCATTTCTACCATGTTGTGACCAGCTGGCCTATCATAGTAGCTTCATCTGACCTCATATTCACTACTGAGCTATAGTGATTTGACCTCAAACCTTAGAGTATAAGGATACAAGCTCCACTATCTAGACTTATTTAAAGATAGACCAACCCCTTAAGGAATTTGTATCTGATTAACCTTCCTGAAAAACATCTCAACAAGACCTTCAGAATGCATTTATCTTGATTTTCTCAAAAATATATTTCTTTAATCTAAAAAAGATAATGGGGGAGGTTTATTTAGACTAGTGTTTGTACCCAGTCTTCATATCTACTGTGCTGGCAGAAGGTGCCCCGATTTATGATAATGCATGTACCTCCTTAAGAAGCAGTTGCACCTTGTGCAGGGCAATGTAGCTGGCATAGATTTCATGCATCATTTATGTTGGTAAATTACCATAGATGCATGTAGCCCCGCCCACACCACACCCCTCATCATGGGCCCTTCTAAGAAAGTGGCAAGGGTGGCATAAAAAAAATAAAAAGTCACATTATTTTTGACCAAAAAAAAACTTGACTTACACAAAAAATTTGCAACTTTTCATGCCTTGTACGCTAGAATACTGATGCACAGGGCAGAATAAATCTACCCAAATAAGATCAAAAACATAAGACATAAATAAATACAGGATCCCTTGACGTTCCTGGTGAGACAGGCTCAAAAAGGATGTCCTCAGCTCTGTCCATACACTTCTGTAAGAATTACGGAAACACTGTGGATACGTCATAAATGTTCATGTTGGGAATACCAAATTAACCTCAATATACCACTCAGTCTCACAGTTAAGCTTTTCTTCACCTGGGGTGGAGACTCCCTAACCAAGCTGCTTTAACCATGTACCTAAAAAAAAAAACCTTAGTAGATTGTTGCCCTAATACATGTTGCACTTGCCTCGCCAGCCCTCCGAGCTATGACCTTGATCCCATTAACCCAAACTCGAAGGAAGTGTTTGCTTGTCAAAAACAAGGTACATTTTTGGAAATTTTGGGCATCGATGGGAACCGGAACTGATCTAACAATACTCACTGCTAGATATGTCAGTATTGTATATGTCTCAGGAAATAAAATAGAAAAAGTTTTATTCCTACTTTCAGATTAAAGGACTCAAGACTTGAATATTTTTCTCTTATATCTTATTTATATAGGAACGGTCTATACAAAGATGACAGGACAAAAACATCATCATGAAAGAACTAAACTCTGAAATCCTAACCATTCTCTTATTCTTAGTCTCATTACTGTCAAAATTTGCCAACAAAATGGCTCGGGTAAGATCTGACATTTGATCTCTCAGCGGCATCCAAGTGTAACAATATTCATGGGCTCCTGCTTTTTCCCGGTTGCACTTGATTAAAGACGATCTCCCGCTATTATAAGATATAAATTTTACCAGATGTTTGTGTGGGCTGAATTCACATTCATTCCATCTTTTTCTTCTATTTGTTCTAAAGATTATCTGCAATGTCACCAGAATTGAACATCCTTATTTGATTAAGTGTTTATTGAATCTCCATTATCCAACCTCCTGTATTCTGCGCTAGGATGTGATGTCTTATACCTCCGCAAATGTTGACTTTTTATTGTCTGGTGTAAGAATATTACACATAAAAGAGGGATAAAGTGGAAGTTTTTGAAAGTGACTATATGGTCCTCTTTTCTAAATTTGGTAACAAAAAAAATTTTAAAAAGTAAAAAATTAACTAAAAATATCAAAAGCAATGAAAAACTAAAATGTATTTTGTATGTGCAGAATGTACTTTACCCCAAATATACAATATTTGCCTCCAAGTCACCAAGTTTTGTCTGTTCTAATCCCCCTTTAAAAAAGAACATTCACAACTAAATTTGTGTATATTTTTCCCTTTTCTGACCCTTTTCTCCTAAATTAGACCTACAGATTTAAATATCGATCCTAAAAAATAATAAAGCCTTATGTATCCCCCCAAAAAAATAAAACTAAGAAAAAAAAACCCTTTAGGCTAGGGTCACATGGCAACATTATTAAACAAATTTAATAATTAAAAAATCTAATTAAATTTGTGTGACTTTAATGCGACACAATGTTGCATCGATGGTGCAAAACCTCAGTATCACACAATGAACTGTGTCTCGAGTTGCAGCTTGGTTCCTTTGAATGAAATGGGGCTGTGCTTTAATACCACAGCCTGTGGCAAGGGCACGGTTTTTGAATAGAACTTACACAATACAATGATTCATTTGCTGGAAAATACATTTGTTGTTGAATTCCCCCAAAAGTTATAGCTGATGGCTAAAGATCCCAGTATTGGGATACCCTATGATGAAGTTATCATTGTGAGACCCACATAACAAAAAGGAATGCCACTTGAAAGAACGTGCACTTTTGTATTGCACGAGTGCACTTAAAATTAAATAAAGAATTGCGCTGTTTTGTGTTTTCAGCATCCCTGCGCACATATCTGTCTCTAGGGGTGTGTTTGATCTTGACCTTTGATATGTGACTCTCCTACTATTTGTAGGCTAGCATGAAGAGGAGCATAGAGTGTTGATGTAAAAAAATAACTACAGGATCAGACTTCACTGCGATTGTTTGTAGTCTGTAACCATGGAGACACATAGGTCTGCAAGGCAGCTGAACACACAAAATAGCAGCATAGTTTAATTTTTAATTTCAATGCAAAAAAAAGTTTTTCGTTTGAAAAATGGTGACACTCTAAAATTATCAAAAAATTTATGAGATCACAATTGAATGCCCTCCCAGCATCAGTAAACCGTGCACATATTTCATGTGATTATGCCATGTTGAGAAGAAGACTTACACAGCTAAGTGCTCGGTTGGCATCTTCGCAAAAACAGAATGTGGTCTAATCACTGGAGCTGTTGGCAAACCACTTTCTTGCCTAGCCAAACTAAAGGGTATGATTTATCTAAGAGTCAGCGATGTGTGTGTTCTAGTTATTAAGTCATGTACTAGAAGTTTTGCTTGTATTCCATGTGGTAGTTTTCCAAAGAGCATTCCTAAAAATTTTTAAAGGTATCTTTAGAAGGTGACTCTTCTGGTTCTTCGATCTACAATGCAAACCAGTCTATAGACTTGGTTGTTGGCTTCTGTGGCTTTTGTTTACGTCGACACCTTGCGCTTATTCTATGCACAAAGCTCATATCACTAAGAAGCTTCATCCGTTTCAGTTGATCTTCCATAGAGGCGAATGGAGAGAGTTATGCGAATGTACAGCCATCTCTCAATTTACTCTTTTGACAAGATATACCAGTTGATTCACCAAACCGAATTTCGGTCATAAACCCTTTGTTTTGGTGATAAGTGTGGGTTCACATTTTATCCTGTGGATATATCATAAATGTTTAAAATGGGAGTACTCTTGTCATTCTAGTCATGTGTATCATGGCTATAGTGTTGACAGTTTCCATGACCTTTAAATGGACTATGATATGGAGTGACGTGGCCTCTTTACTGCTTACCGGGCACAGAGCCATACATCTTATAGTGGCTCTGCTTGATCTTTGAGCTCAGGCCCATTCATGTGACCAATGGATGTAACGTCACTGGCCCGAGAAGAGTAAGTAGAACTCTATTATAACACCAGACAACCCCTTTAAGTCCCAGATCTGTGTCAATCTGCTCCTGGAATCTTCTTCATTTTAGTTCAGTTCGGAAAAGTGTAGCCAACCACTATAAGGTCAAATGACCTTAAAAAAATAAATAAATCTGAATAATTGTACTAGCAGAAAAGATGTAAATAAAACATATCGAAACATCTTTATAGGTTCCAAGGATGTCTGAATAAGCGTGTCCTTGTAGAAACCATGAGAAGATGTGGAAAGACGCATCACCCTGTCACTGGCATTATGTCCAATATAAGTAGATGTTGTATCACCTCTCTAAGAAAAGAAGGTACTTGGAACAAAATAGGAACCATAATTTAAACATTAATCTAAAAGCCGATAAGAAGCATTCACCTTGTAGAGTGCCCCATTTGCCATTCTTCAGTGGAGGCGCAGACAATATGAGATGTAGCTTTACCTTCTGGCGAGCTATTTTCTGTAACTATAAAAAAGCATTGCTGGATCCTATTACTGTTTATGATGAGCTAGTCACAATATGAAGCATAAGAAGTGAATCATCCAGCCAAAGCTGATAAAAGGGGGAAAAAAAAAGTATAAAAAATGGCAGAAAATCGGCTATTTGTAATGCTTGGAAACAGTGTATTGCTCTAAAGTGCATCTATCACTGAATCCAGCAGACGGGGAGTGAAAAATTCTCCTTGTGTTAGACCATGGACATCAGAAATAATTCCTCAGTGGGATTCAGAACAGCAGTCAATAGATCTCGGCAGGGGGGAGGCTCATTCAACAGCCGCAACTTTGTGACTAAAGCACAATAAAGCAGATGGAGGTTTGGACCTTGGTATAATGTTTCTCTAAGAATCTGTCTCAGTGATGTCATTGGGGAGAACAATATAAATAGATACTGTGACATCACACCGATGAAAGTTGACTGTGTTGGTTACAAGGTGATCATGCCATAGAGCAGGTCACTTTAGTTGGCCGCCGAACTATAATATATATTTGTAGCAAAACCTATGGGGTTATTTTGATAGCAACAGGGAGATGCTTTTGGGGTGATTGTGTTAGAACAGTGACTTGGACCTCCACAAGGTCAGTTTTATATAAGATGATATATCCTGACATATTGGGAGATTTACAATTACCTCACATATGTAGATCCTGTCTGTTGGATTACCATGGACATATAGTTCCTATCAGGATACAGGCAGAGCAGATGCTATGGGGTCGATAATATTGTTTATTCTTGTGATATAAGGTGGTAGAAGTCACCATCTTCCATAAAAGAGGCTTAAAGGGGTTGTCCAGGATTTATTTTTAGGATAGGCTATAAATATCTGATTGGTGGGATGCCGACAGACAACCCTGCGTGGAGCAGCTGGGATGTTTCCAAAACCCATACTATACACCGCATGGGGCCAGAAGGATTTGGCTCCATGCCCTATATAGTTGCTGGGCACCTTCACTGCAGCTCAGCTCCCATTAAAGTTGGAAGTGCCCTCACCAATCAGTCCACCAGTCCTACCCATGAAGGGCTTGTGTAACTGTTTGTACTTTGTATATTGTGCATTGCATGCAGGGCCGCTTTATCCTATGGTTACGGGGGCCCCCTCAGCTGCTCCGGATTGAGCAGGACAGTCCCACATTTCGGGTGCTGTCCAGTTGTTCTGGGAAGAAGGCAGTGATTTCAACTCCATTTTTCAGCCTTTGGCTGATAATGTCATCTGTAGCAGGGAAACGTAAAGAGCGCCGAGCCGCATACATTACAGTCGGAGCCTGCAGGTCCGTGGGAACGTGGTTCGAGATCTCAATGTCTAGTTAAACTGCTGACTTGGCTGCCTTGAACTTATAGATCGGGGTAATGGATGGCACAGGAACAACTTTTGGACATAGTCAGTTACCATGCCTTTTACAATCAAATATCGTGGTGACGACCCCTTTAATAACCATATAAGTCTACAGAGTAGTTTAGAACCTAACAACCTGCAAATGTCACATCACTAGTTATAAATGGATTGTATTGATCTCTCTATAACAAGACTAGCATTAAATACACCCTACACTCTAGTTAAGGACACTCAAGATCAGAAATGGTGCCAAGGACTATATATTACCAACCTTAGATCCTACTGGTCTTACTGTCAGCTCATTTCAGTCTCTTGGCCCAACAGAGTTATTTTAATTAAACGTTGTCTTAACTTCTCCGTCTTCCTTGTGTCGCACTAGGAGCTCCTAATATTGATCTGGCGTTCTCCAAATTTTTTTCTCCTTATATCTGATAAACTAGATTACCTGACTGTTTGTGATAAACTGAATAGCCTGCCAGTGGCTCACTATATCTGGGTGATAGATGGGTGTAAGGTCTACAAGGGATGATACTTTTGTCAAAGCCTTTATCACGGCTGTTGTGCAATCTGGCATTGAGGTTTCGAAGTGTCCATCTATTTAGAGCAGATCTGTCATCGTTGCATAAATCCATGTTGGTCTCCACTAGTTAGGTTTTACTATAGAAGCAGAATACAAGGAATAATGTTTTTATTACTCTCCGCAGAGCTGGAGAGGAATCATCCACACCATCAGTCTCTCTGAAATTCTAGTATAAATGATGGATGGATCTTCCTATCTTACAAGTACATCAAAATTCTAAGTATGGCAAATTTCATGAAATAGGATAAATCAATTGTTTAATATATTGTATGCATTATTTAATCCCTAAAAAATGTGACCTAGTTTGTGCTTCAACAATGCAGAATTTTTTATTTTTTTATCTCGCGTTCTGAAACTTGTAACTTTTTTTTTTTTATTCTTCTATTTACATAAGAGCTTCTTTTTGTGGGATATTTTGGGGGTCCATATACTGTAATACATTAATGTGTTTATTTTTTTTAATCTATTTAGGTTCACACTAGTGTTGGGGCTTCCGTTCTTTGGGTCCGCTTGGGGACCTGAAAAACGGAAACCCAATCCACTTAAAAAGCAGTTACCTGTGGAAACCTGTGGACCCCATAGACTATAGTAGGGGTCCGCCTGGGTTTCCATTCATTGGGGCCCAGGAGCGCCAGGTTACGCAACTTGCACCAGTGATGAGGTGTAAACTATGAGGGAGACTGAACTAGATGGCATACAGGCGTCTCACTCTACTGCATGTAAGTTAAGTCATTGCAATGAAATCTATTGATACCTCATCACCTTTACTATACAGGGATTATATAGGGTCAGTACATATTTTTAGTGACCCTATGGATTTTGATACTGTTGCCCATGTTCATCTATGTATATAATTTAGTCATTGTGATTGCAGTCTTGTATTATCTTCCGCCTTTGTCTTTATATTTTTTTTTTTCTTTAGTCTTTTTCACATTATACTCAGTTCCTTGGGGGTTTTGGTACTCTGTAGGGTAACCTGGCAACAAATGTTTAGTTCCCCCTGCAGTGCCGCCACAGGAGAATTGAAGAATTGCGCAGTTCTCATTGAAATTGAAGGGCTGTCCATGGAATGTATAGATGTGTAGTCTTTGAAGCTGCTCTTCACTGTGAGGGTCCTGCAGGGGACCCCCTTCTATTAACTCAGATAATACATAAAGGATCATAGGGATTTCACATGGAGGTTTATTAATTTTCAGAGCTTAGGGTACAATACGGTATTGACGGCACACATATGCCTTATATGTTTAGCATGGCTTAGACAAAAGAAGCATGTTGTCAAATAGTTGCTATGGTTTTAATGCAGACCTGCAAATTATGAGTGAGAATATACTGTAAGTGTACATTCCCTTAGGCTTTTGTGACTAACAATGTGATAACAAAACGACTTTGCAATAATTTATTAAACTAAAAATTCACAGATACGCTAGATGGAGAGCAGGGCATGCATTTTTAATGGTGCCATGTTCTGACAAAAGCATCGGTCCTATCTCTACCCCAATCCTTTGTGAATCTTAAAAAGAATGCTCCTGTTAGAGAAACCATTTTTGTTTGAAAGGTTTCTCGACAATAAAGGTATCCCAAAAATGATTTGGCCACTAGTCAGCAGTAACACCTTTATGATACAGTTACTGGGTCACTGGGATAGTCATGTTGCCTTTTTGTCATTCATTACGATTTATCATTTTTAAAGAGGACCTTTCATCCCCTTCTTAAAAAAGTGCCTCTCCATTGATTCCGGCACAGTTGGAATTTTTTTCTCTAGCCCTTACTGTTCCTGAGCAATCCAAGATGCACCAAATATGCTAAATAGGCTCTCTACTGTCAGGTTGGTGGTCCCAGACTATCTTCTCCAGCCCACCAGACAGTAGAGAACCTAACTAGTCTATTGGGTACTGAAAATAACAGAACTGATTGCTCAGGAATGGTGGGGGCTAGAGAAAAAATTCCAACTGTGCTGGAATCAGTGGAGCATCGCCTATTGAAAGATACAAAGCGCTGGAAAGGTCATCTTTACTATCTACTGATAAAGTAAGAAAAAAAGCTTTTTCGGGAGATGTACCAAATGCTTTGTGAATACCAAATAGTACATCCTTGTGATAGTGGGGTTCCTTGGACTCACCGCAGCAAAAGATTCTGGGGTATACCAAACATTCGTACAGAACATATAAATGTCTTTAATGGCATCACCATACACACAGGACATATCATGAATAAAGCTGGCCATGAATTTTGGATACCTATTGGCCAAACATGTATTACTCCCGGCCCTCATTAATCCCCATAGACATACAAGCTCAGCATTTGTTCTTAATGGGGAGAGGGAAGAAAGTCACTGACAAACACCTCTTCCTCTCTCCCCAGAGAACAAGATGATGGATCATGTTGAAATCCAACAGTTAGATCCTTATTTTCTACACATACATTAGATGGTTGGCTGGTCCGGCTGAAATCTGCAGGTGAAGCTGCCATTAATCCTACGATGAATGCCGCCTTGAGGTCTAATACATTACTTGTGCATCAACTCATAAAAAATAGATGCTGGCGACAAATAAATGGCTCCACAGTCATCTCCCGATGGCATTGACCTTTGGGGCTATTACTATGTCAAAAATTGGATCCTTTGGTGGTATCATGGGTCAATTTCACCACGCTACTCAGTGTTGTAGACAAATCCAGTTGGGTATGTCTTAACAATATATAACTAAGCATAAAATATAAACATTACTTGGTGTGCCGCCCACCAGTGAGCCATCTAATAGTCAACAATGTCTTAATTCTGGAATAAAACATAACATTTAGAAACATTTTCCTCGTTTGACATGTCAATAAAGTATTCATACTTTAGTCATACTTTACATTTTTTTTTAATCTTCAGGAAGAATTTTATAAATGTATGTGACTCAACAAGCCAGTTTGCATATAAATATGCACATTATCAACCCTATTTAACTTTCAACATTAATGATTCATATTGTATCAAGTACTTGTGAATTAGTCACTGACTTTATTAAGTATATATAGATGAGGATACTTAAATAAAGCTCTAGTCAGATCATGTTTTTTAAATCCGATTAATGGATCCAAAAAACGGATGCAAAAAACAGATACAAGCGGATGCCACCATTTTGGATAGACGCAAAAGTATGATATGCTATGTCTTTGTAGTGTTCAAAAAAAATGGACAGTAACAAATCCATTTTTTTTTTATAAACTTTGATGTCTGTTAGGCTCGATTCACATTTGTGTTGAAGTCTCCGTAGGAGACTCTGCCGCAGAATCTGCTTAAAATTGGCGGATTTCAGTATAAAACCAGATGTAAACCCGGCGGATCCCATTATAGTGTATGGGGTCCGCGGGTTTTCGCGTGTAACCACTTTTTAAGCAGACGGTCCCAGACTCAGGACAGGACTTTTCTCTCTGACGATTTCGGGTGGAAACCTGGCGGACCCGATGATAGCCTATGGGGTCCATGGGTTTCCAAGGGGAACCGCTTTTTCAGCAGATAGGGTTTCTGTTCTTTGGGTCCCCAAGCAGACCCTAAGAACAGAAACCCAAACTCGAGTGTGAACTTAGCGTAAATGGATGGCCATCTGTTTGTGTCTGTTTGTTTGTTTGTTTGTTTGTTTTTTTGTATCCGTGCATACTGTATATGTGCATAAACTATATGTTGTCTAAATAATTTTTTTTATTTACTTATATTAAATACTCAACAATTTTTCTTCATGTTTTCTCATACTGTAATGGACAGTGGGTTGTGGATCGAGATTGGATTGGATTTTACTCTAACTCCCATATGAGGATCTGGACTTCACTGCGGGTTGGAGACAGCTGACTTGGAAAGTCAGGGAGTATGTGCTAGTGCACCAAACAGTGCATGAACATAGGTTGAGGTCAGGACCAATATTTAGAACAGGTCCAAGTTAACACAGGTCCAATAGTCAGGAATAGGTCAGGGTCAGTACCAGTATGAAGTCAGGGAACAAGCTGAAGACAATCACAGATATTCAGCAGAATCAGGAAGTGCACATTCATGGTACTTTGGAGGGTTGGGGGATAGTCAGCGTGTAGAAAAGGTAACTTGTGAACCATGTCTGCTGAGAGAGGTAGTTCGTCAGCAGGCACAGACCACTGGTGAAACACCTACAATGTAGAATGCTCAGTCCTGGTTATGCTAGGTTCACACTAGCGTTCGGGTTTCTGTTCTTCGGGTCCTCTTGAAAACCTGAAAAATGGAAACCCTATCTGCTGAAAAAGCGGTTACCCATGGAAACCCACAGACCCCATAGACTATCATGAGGTCTGCTGGGTTTCGCCCGAAATCAACAGAGAGGAAAGTCACCCAACACTAGTGTAACCACAACCTTAGAGAAATATTCATTTAACAATCTCTCTGACAGCTCTGTAACCCTCAGTACAATTTTGATTTATTCAATATTTAATGCTTACCTATCATTTATTCTTATTCCATAGATAGCTACATTTATTTTATTAAAAGGTTATTGTAGGCCTGGAGTCAGAGCTTAATGTTTTTTATGAAGCCTTAAAGATGACCGTTCACCACCTCCACCGATTCCAGCATCTATTAATAGGTGCTGCTCCACTGATTCCAGCACAGTTAGAATTTTCTCCCTTTGAGCGGTGTCAGGCAGGAGCAGGCAAAGACAATGATTCAGAGCTCCAATCAGAGGCAGCCAGTGTCAGAGCTCAGAATCCCACCCCTTGTCTGCTCCTGCCTGACACCGCCCCCTGACAGTACGGAGCCTAAATAGCATATCAGGCACCAAAACAGCACTTATTATTAGGGAACTGTGGGGGCTAGAAAAAATATTCCAACTGTGCCAGAATCAGTGGAGCAGTGCCTATAATTAAATGATACAAATAGATGGACTTGGGGGAGGTGGTAAAAGGTCTTCCATAGATGATAGATACTCTGCTCAGTATCCACAGCCTAGTGCCATAAGATGATATCACTAGAAGCTGTAATTCCCATATTAGTACATATGGAGATGCTTCAAGGGGTTATCCACTCTTTTTGTTAGGCAGGTATTCCGCCAATCATCTGTACTTTGTAGGGAAATCTTTTAGAAAGGGTTCAATTACCTGCAGTGACCCCCACAAGAAACATGATTTAGTATACATTGGCAATTGAATTGGCTCCCATTCTGATGCTTATCAGCTAGCCACTAGTATCTACATCAAGGTCCCGTTTTGACACAGAGGAAATACCACTAGTTGAAGTCGGCACCATTGATAAATGGGCATTTCCTGTGTGTGGTTTCAAGATCGGAAAGTAGAGACCATCCAGGACACGGTAGAAATCAGAATAAGAGCAGCGGGGAATCAGTGAAGTTTTATATTTGCTTCTTTTATGTTTTTCACCCATTCGAGCTTGTTTTTTTTTTTTTCAAAAAATTCCCTGCCAGTCAATTCTTCTAAACCTTTTGTGTGCAGATGACAAGGCTGTCAAACTAAGGGAGTAAATCTTTCCTTTTCCATCGGAAACATTTTGAAAAGTGTCCACGTGCAGCAGTGAATTTGGGACTTTTTTTCATGTGAATTATGTATGACTTAGCCCAAATAACAACCATTTGACAAAAAATCCCTAATATCCGAAAACTGTACCTAGATAAGGTAAAAGTATTGTTTCCAGGGTGATGTAAGGAGTGAGTATTATCCGTCCGAGGACGATTTCATGAAGCTATCATCGGTAATTAGTTTTAGTACCGCAGTTTTCATTACATCAATACTCGCATATTAATTTGTAAATAACACAAGTGTTTCCCTAGCAATGAATACGCTGGCTGGTCTCTCCTGTGGATACCATCCTATTTATTAATGTTGGCACAGCATTATACTAAGTGGGTAAATTTGCAAACAAATTTTTATTACCCCTATTATGATGCACTTCAATGAACTTCATACAGACATGGACAATTAACATCCTCATTCAATTAGAGAGTAGACTGGCGTAAACATAAAGTGCAAAGAGCCGGCAGGCTGGAAGCTAAGAAGCATGATGAACAGTGACCTGTAATAGTGGTTGAATAGCTTGCATGGCTTAACCATATACGTGCCATGGTGACTATGTCCCACTGTCACATAGCTACAGTTCATTGAAATGGTTTCGTGTTGGCAAGGTGATATTCACACTGGCTTTGTTCATTGCTCGAGAGGGTGATTACTGTTGGAGGAGCAGTGTATTGGGGATGGTTTCGTTGTTTGGGCTGCCCAGTTGCTCCAGTAAATGTCTAGAAAATTGTTCAACGAGACGTTCAACAGATATACATAGTTTTGCCACACAAGATATCCATGAGATTTGCTTTGGCTAATACTTTGACATCTGATCTGACATCCAATGTATTAGTCTTTTGAGCAACATGTTATCAGGTTTTTTTCAAAATTCTAGGATTTTGAAGAAGTTTGTTGGACGAGGGTATATACAAATTTGTCCTTCATTACTTTTTCTTTTGGCTGTACGTGTCCGGAAATGTGTATCACTAGATTGTTAGTTTTTCAAGACAATACTGTTTAGTGATACTGTATCACAAGGTGATATGCTATAGGTCTGTATGTGCCTTGGCATTGAAGAGATTGAAAGAGGTTGTATACAGTCATAGGAGTTCACAGAGTGTTATCCACAACTTTTCAGAGCAATAGGGTACTATTAATTTCGACAGAATTTTATTCAGACTAAATTGAATATGATTGCTCTGTTAGGATGTCTTACTATTGTATGAAATTGGTTTTATGAGAAATGTAAGTCCTTAAAGCGGTTGTCCAGGCAAAATTTTTATATCTTAAATAGGCCGGGGAGGTGAAAAAAAAAAAACTCACCTGTCCCTGGTGCTCTGGAGTCCTCCCAGTGTGGTCCAGGCCTTCTGCTGGGCTGTCTTCTCAAAGATTTGCCTCAGCAGTCACTTGTAGTGGGGACTTCAACCGGAAGATAACAATGGACCGGGAGGACCGGACCGTGCTGAGAGGCAACGGAGCACCAGGGAAAGGTGAGTAGGATTTTGTTTTTCTATTTTATTTTCACCTCCCCCGGCCTATTTACAATATAAAAATTTTGCTTGGACAACCCCTTTAATCAATTTCAGCTAAGTTAAGAATGGACACATGAGTATGTCATAGAGGTCTCCTGTGTAAATATGAGCTCAGGGAAAGTAATAGTCTCAACTAAGGTTGTCTGTGTGTTAAGGACCTGCGCTGGTTTCCTTCTCTCCTCAAGCAAAATTAAATCATGACTTTCTTAATTCCTACAAGGGATTTAAAGAGAAAGGGGTGTAGTGAGTAAGCACCAGGTCCTTTACATCTCAGAAAGATGACTTTGGTTACATGAATTAGCATTAGTTATAGGCACCATATTACATAGTAAAATAATTTACGAGGCTGTAAAAAGGCATAAATTCTTCCAGTGAGAAATTCTTCCTTAACATTGTTGATCCAGAATAAATCTACGTTACTTTAGTGATCTAATGACCATGACTTGTAATATTGTATTGTTACATTCAGGAGAGGCTTCCAGGAACCTTTTACATTCTCTTAGTGTTTATCTTGGATGGCGGAGAGTTCAACAATCTCACTGGTCTTACTTTTTTTCTATGTTATTTTTACTTTTTACCTTTTTGGTATTGTTTTAGTCCTAGCCTGGGTATAAATAGATCAATGGAGAAATCTATTAATCCGCTTTTCATATACAGTATTTCTACTTGTCCATTTCTTCTACATCCTTGGATAGAATTAGGAATTTCATTTATTTCAACCAATACAGAGAGAGACTCTATATACCATTATGTATATGTATAATATGTATAATCTGCATAATATGTATACTCTAACTAGTGACTGCATTGATTGTATACAGACTAGGATTACTCATATGGACTATAGGCCTGTGCCATCTCTGGGGGAAGGGCACCTACTGAAAATAAGTTTGTATATGTATACACTGCACAGTTTATATGTTTAATAGGTACATACAGGCTGTAGGAATGAGAGGAGGACATCCAGGTAGAACAAAGGAAAAAAAAAATGTAATTGATTGCCATTGTATTGGGTCTGCACACTCCTGAAATGGCATTCCAGTACTGGCCACATGTTTAAGGGGTTATCCAGCCCTTTAGAATGGTGGGGATCAAGTTTTGACAACCCTGCCGATCAGCTGTTTGGAGGAGCTGCATGGGAAAAAGCAACAATACCCAGTATCAATGCTACAGTGTCTGGGCACATGTGCACAATGCTGATCTGGGGGGTGCCAATAGTCAGACCCCACCAATAGAATATTGAAAGGCTATCCTAAGGTTAGGATAGAGCTTTGGCTGATCCCTTTTAAAATTAACTCTTAGTAGTTTACGGAGCCAACATTGTCTTATTTTCCATATGTGATGCTACATTTTTACATTTTACCATATTTTGCTGTCATAGATAGAGATGGGCGAACCATTGAAGATTTGTTTCGTCTTAGGTTCGGAAATAGAGACATAGTTAGCATGGCTGAATAAAGACCTATGTCCATCAAGTTGGATAGAACCGGAAGTGAAATTATTATACTCTGGGGTCTGAATAGGTGGAGGCCCTGGGGAGATATATAAAAAATATATATATATTTAATCTCACCTTCCCTCACCTCTTGTGGACCTCCTCATGGTGTCCGGCACTTTCTCTCGATCTGCTTGGTGACATCATGAACCTGGGATCACATGGGTACACTGAGCATCATGACGTCATGTCGAAGCAGTTCGCCCATCTCTAGTGACAGATCTACAGTTGTAAGAAATATTGTATTTCTATGTATATAATATAACCATTGACTGTTCCTATATATAAAACGATATAGACTATGCACAAGTTTCATCTACATCGAGGGCCCAATGTAAAGTTGCAGTGAAACCTATGCAGATCTCGATGAGTTGCTCTATACAGGATATAGCTCTATTTTGAGAGTCTTGGCAGAAGCTTTTAATGCGTGATGGATGTAGATGAGGCTGGAATATAATGTTCTTTACTTTTCTTGTCAGGATTTGAAGACTGTGCTGTCTCTCCCTCAGTACCCAGGGGAGTTCCTGCACCCTGTGGTTTATGCATGCACCGCTGTTATGTTGTTGTGCCTGTTCGCATCTATCATCACCTACATTGTGCATCACAGGTAGGAAGCCTCTTCTTATACATTACCTTCACGTGTGTAATCATGCTATTATCCTGAATTGCTTGTTAAATTGCAGAATTTTAATATGCCGGGAAAGCATTGAATGTCTGCAGTGTGAAGAGAGGATGCTGCACAGGAAAGCCGCCCTTAGGGGTTTGTATGATGGTTGCTGACAATTTAAAAGCCGCCTAAATATTTTAACAGTAAACAGGATTGTGCCAAATAATAGAAAAAAAAAAAAGATTGAAAAATTCTAACAAAATAACACCCTGAACAGAACTCTCATTGGAATGTTATAGGACGATATTACTATAGTGGTTACATAGGGGATATAATATAGATTTATACTTGTAGAAATGGATAGCCATGCATCATTTAAAGGGAGTGTCCGCAGTAAATTGGTTCTAAACCTAATCCCAGTACCTTGTAGAGGTGATTCTACAGTTTCCAAATACATTATTCAGCCCTATTGTCACAACAATTACTGATTTATTCTTAGGCAAATAAGAGGAAAGTGCTTTGCCTGGAAATCTAGAGCTGAGACCACAGTCCAGGCAAGCTAAGACACGCCCCCAAAGCACTTTCCCCTAATTTGCATATTAATAAAACAGTAATTTACATGAAAATGGGGCTCCAAAGCTGTATAACAGGGGCATATTTGGAAACTGTAGAATCATCTTTACAAGGTATTGGGATTAGGTTTATAGCCAATTTACTGTTCATAGACTGCTTTTAATTACTATTTAGTAATTGTTTAGATACCTGGAAGTTTTACCTTGCCATCATGTGACCATGTTTTTTTTGTAATTTTTCTGGGATCCAATCATGTTTTTGGACAGACTACCTACTGTATATAGTCTTGTAACCAGACTCTATGTGGAATCTTACCTTACCCTGACCCTAGCTAAAGATGTCTGACCCTCTATTGACATCTCTGGCTCTACTTGAGTCCTATTAAATATCAGGTAGACCATCTCTGTACTATTAACATGCAATTAAAGGGAATGTGTCATCAATTTATTTAATTATATTTCACTATGAAAACCAGTGAATTCTATCCCCTTTTCTAATCTGTTCTTATTTCCTGATTATTTGCTGTTCTACAAGTATTTGGTGTACATTATTATGGAGGCGGCCATCTTGCCTGAGCTTCTCCTCTGCTCTGTTAGCAGCAATTAGTGATATGCTTTACAGCATAGTCATGACCAAAGGCAGCAATAGTCTGGAGCTGACTCGCTGACGTCTATGGAGAGTTTTCTAGACATGCTGTGTGCAGGGAGGGGGAGTAGATAAGCTGTGACATCATCTATTGTCAGTAGTGAATGCAATGATGGATCCAAGGGTTTGGATATAGAGATGTTATCTTCTATTGTAATCCTGTCTGCAATGTAAATGAGGCAACTGCTGCAAAGAAAATCCCTAGTTTTGGTCTTTTATTATTCTTAATGGTCAGAGTGGGAATTGCAAGATTATAGTACTTTTTTAAATATAGATATTTACATGGAAAATGTAAAAAAAAAAATTAAAAAAAAACTTTTCAAAATGATGTTTAACATAAAAAATTGGTTCACAAAATAGGTCATTTTTCTGGTGACACATTCCCTTAAAACTATTCTGAGCTGGTATTATTGGACCTGATGTATACCTGATAATAGTGGGGGCACATCTGATGCCAGAAAGTATTAGATTTAGACTTAGACAGTCTTAAAATGCGTCATAGTGTCTGATGCTTATGTTACAAGGTTAATACACTCATTAAATGGCAGTAACAACAGGTTCTGTTAGTAAACTGCACACATTACTGAACTTCTATTCATTGAGCATATCGAAAAAAAAAATTATCGCCTCGTATCTAAATTAGGTTTTTCTTGGATATTAATGAATTTAATTAATTCCGACCACAATGCAGAGATAAATCAGCCTCGAAAAGCAAATACATGGAATATAAAGTACGTGGGACATTGACTCATTAGATTCTCCTTGTCTTTGAGTTATCAAGTAGCAAAAATTCTGTGCAATATTATCTGTTTTTGGGGAAACCAATATATCGTCCATGTTTGCATAATTTTTTCTTGACTCCAGAATAGTATATCAACCTAGGTATGCAGTGATACATAACCTACTCCTGTATACTATACTTAGATCACCAAACTAATCCATCCAGGAGTCTGGAAAAGTCGGGAGATATCTGGGCACTAATCTGGGTGTAGGTGAGAATTTCGTGTGCCAGATTTATCAGTGGGACTTCTACCCATGTCAAAGTTTCCGTTCACAGCCCTAGCCCTGTATCGTGAAAGCACCCCCACCCTGGCACCCATCAGGGACCCCAGCCCAGCTATTTCCACCCAGCTGTTTCCTTGCTTCCCCCTTTCCATCTCTTTCCCTCCAATTTTCTCCCATTGCAATTGACAAATTTTATTTGTTAGACCCCAGGGAATTTCAGGATGCGCATGCCACAATTTTTTTTTTTTTCCCATAATCTTGCCACTTTTTCACTAACACCACCTCCTTTTTATGGTGGTACAGCACCCTCTGAAAGCGTGTTTGGATACTTGGGCTGTTTATTATGATACAATATCCCAGCTCCATGCTTTGCCATTTCTGTCGCCCCAGGAACATATGCCAACTTTTCCAGGAGGTCTCACTGTTTTCCAGGAGTCTTCTAGACATTCTGGGAGAGTTGGCAAGTATGACTGTCAGCCATCCTATAAAGGATATTATAACACATGTATTTCCTATATGGGACATGTTACTCAGTACGATCAAATTCACATAGGTTAGTTTTTAGTGCAGCCAAAGCCAAGTGCACATTGTAAAAGGTGGAAAAGTATCAATGAAAAGCATCTCCTCATAGTTTAGGGTCACCTGAATCAAACAGTATTAACTCCTTGTGAATCGCTGCCTCCATTGCCGAGATATTGCTATTTTTGTCAATATGCAAATGAGCTGTTTGGAGCAATGAGGGTGTTGTTGTTCATCTCTTTAGAGCAACAACAACATTCTCGTTGCTGCAAAGAGGTGTTTGCATATTGACTATAGCATTTATATTGGCTAGAATATATCTGGGGAACACAGGCAGCGATTCACAAGGGGTAAACACTATTGGATTTAGGTATTGATCTATCTATGGGGGTGGGTTGATATGATGGATTCTGGTGACAGACTACCGTTAAGACATCTTGATTGACAGCATTTTGTGTGTACAGTATATATATATATATATATATATATATATATATATTTACAAAAAATTAACCCCTACACACACCAGTAGATAGATAATAGATGTTAAGTGTGACTCCAACTATAAGATGAGTTGCACTTGAAGACCACTAACATTAGCCCTCATAACTTTTGTTGGGAAGCAATGGATTGAGATAGCAAACTATTCATTATATAATACATTGAATTATCTATCCTGCAAATATAGAGTCAATCTCATTATATCTAGCAATGACCTGAATATTACATGAGCAGTCCGCACTATTTGACTTCTATGAATTCCCATAGGTCACTCTGTTACCAATGCAAAAGCATGATCTGTGGCCTCATACAGTGATTATTCCAATATAGAAGCGGAGGGGCTGCTATAGAAATGATGTGATTTTTATCACGAGATGTATTGTTGCTTAGCAACCCCCGGCTTCTAACGCTACAGTCTCGGTATCTTTCGCTGCCGATCATTCTCTCGTCCACTCTTAATTCTTCCATGAAGTCATTTATAGCTGCTGATTAAATGAGTAGATTAATATGTGAACTTATATGTCATGCAGCAGCAGCGCCTACATCTGTATGCTACTCATGTCCTCCTATTGTATGTGATACCAATAGTAATAATGGAAGGGGTATGGAGATACTGGATACAGAGGAAAAGCAGATGACAAAAATAGCTCTGCATGTAGCACCGTACCATAACTAATGGTAAAATGATGCTCATAGAGTAGCTCCCAGAGCGATCTCCAAAACTCCCATAGACGCCAATGGATAGGGTCATGCTCAAGCGTGGCCAGCTCAGCATTGAATTCTAGGAGGAGAGCGCTGAACCGGGGAGGGCTCCATTTCCCCAACAGGCAAGGGCAGAAGTGTGGAAAGAAACCATGGAGCCCCATAGCAAAAGTCAGAGTTGGTCCTAGGTGTAAAAAGATCATTAGGCTAGGTTCACATCTGCGTTCAATCACTGTTCGGGGATTCCGTCCCCCATTCCGTTTGAAAAATGTGGAGAGAAAAGTCCTACAAGCAGGGGTCCGCAGATAACTGCTTTTTAAGTGGATTGGGTTTACGTTTTTTGGGTCCCCATTCAAACCTAAAGAACGGAAACCCCAACGCAGATGTAAACCTAGCGTTAGAAAGGTCTTTGTACTATCCCTTTATATATTGCATTGTGATGAGAACTCCCCAAAGCCAATTTTTTTGTAAACTGAATGGGGAATCTTTTTGAGGTCTGGAGTATTGTCCACCAGTCTTCATAAACCCACAACAGCCGACTCATTTAAGAGGAGACCATATCTCTTCATAAATGCGAAGGCTCCTCTGTCGGGTTGTGTGCGTAGATATTGGTGATCGTTTGCAGAAATAAATATGATAATGATCTTAAATGTAAATGATCTTTTAAAAGTCGCAAACCTGAGGCATGCAACTTTTTTACGCCAGATATCTGGTATAAACCTAATAATAAATATGTCCCAATAACTCCAAGTTTGTTATTCTGTTTCTTTACTCCAGTTCACCCATTTCCCTTAATTATTTTATGTCCTTCTGAGCACGTCCATGTCCTACTTGGCATAGATTTCCATACTGTCGCAGGGACGTCCCACTGATTTATGGAAGAGGCTTCCCCATTCCCCATGCCAGGCCATTTAATAAATTTGCCCCATTGTATATCAATTATACATTACCCATGTTATACCAAAGTTTTATGGAGAACTGCAGGGTCACTTTAAAGTTATTATAAATGCAGGAAGTTAAGTTTCTTGGTGCTTTTTGTACATGGTATTTGACTGTTTTTCTGGCATATGGAAATTATGTACTTTTCCTCGATCCCCCTCTAGAATATATTGCTGTTTGGCAAAGTCTTTAAACGCAGAGCCATTAACTAAGCGCATATCTACATAATGCTACACGCAATCATAAAAATATTTAAGAGTCCCAGCTATTACCGAGCACTCAGTGTTACTGCCACATAAAATACATAAAACTACTCCACCACTCTGCAGTAAAATGCCACTATTAAGTACATGATAATTATTCCAGCTTTAGACGTTTTCCTGGAGAACCATGAATTTGTTTGCTACTGTACTGCACACCGTTGCTACTACCAGCTATGGAAAGGTGCTCTGCTAGACCCAATAATTCGCACTGAACTCCCTTATCACTCTCTGTGTTAGTAATCTCAGTTTAGCTACTGTTGCTTTTAAAGTTACCATGCCAACATTTGAAGCTTCTGCAGTTTTCAGAGCTCTCCTATGCTGATCCAATCAGCAGCTGAGGAGGGATATGTAAACTCTGTTCCTGCCACCCAGATGCCTGCAATTTAGTTTTTTACTTTAGTGAAGCTCCCAAACCCACATTAGTGCTGGATTGCTGTATGACCGATCTTTGGCCTGTTACTAGAAATGTGCTTGTCTTCTGATTTTGGCTGTGATGTTAGTTTTTGGATTAAATTTTGGCTTGGACACGTTCATTCTCCTGTTTCATCTCGCATAACACTAGGCTTCACATCAATAATAACAGGCAGGGATGTTTATTAAAAAATATCTCTAAATTGAAAGGATTATTCCAATGTAACTAAATTGGACTAGAAATTGGTCATTAAAATTCAGAATCCTAGGAATTGATAATTGCAGTGATGTATAAATGTATATTAGATGGAACTGCCCTGTCATATTATTATTATTAGTAATTATCAACGGAATTCTTCTGCTGTGTGACAGTCTGTTCACATAGCAGAATTCCACTGTGATTTTGATGCAGGTTTTGCTTATGTGCCCTCATTTTTTACACCTCATTGCCTAGGTTTCAGACCACCTCTGCTATCTAGCTGTGGTGGCTGGGCTGGTGATGTCAATCTCTGTTCCCAGCCAACTCTATTTTCTTCTGTTTACTGTGATGAAGTTTAAAGGGGTATTCCCATGAACATAGTCATATCTATATTTGTAGATAAGTAAAAGTTAAACATTTTTGAAACTATAAGTAGTTAAAAATTCTGCAGAGTTTTAAAGATTTTCTCTAACTATCTTAGTAGTGACAGTCTGTTTTCCTGATCGGTTGTCAATGGATACGACCACAAATGCAGAAACTTTCTATGGTCTGGGACTTGTCAGGAACCCAGCCATGATCTTCTTATTGTAGCTGGGTTATCAGGCAGGGGCACTACATGTACCAGAAGATATCCCGGCCACAATAAGGAAGCCATGGCTGATTTTCTGATCTTAGAAAGGTCCTGCATTCATGGTCGTATCCACTGGCAACCGATCAAGACAACAACTTGTGACCACAAGATATTTAGAGAAAGTCTTTAAAACTCTGCAAAATGTTTAATTACTTATATTTGCAAAAATGTTTAGCCTTTATCTACAAATTTAAAAATGGTTATGTTCGTGGGAATACCCCTTCAAGGGTGCCTGCTGTCAGGTCTACAAAATGCACTTAGCTGCTGAGCCCCGATAAGAGCTAGAACAGTGCCTCTGTTATCTCTGGATGATGCAAATCCAGAGATAATAGTGTGCTATATAGAACAAGCACAGTCTTGGAGTATGTTGCTGACCTACATTGTCCATCATACAGACTAACGCTACGTTCACATCTGTGCTCAGGTTTCCGTTCTTTGGGTCCACTAGGAGATCCGAAAAACGGAAACCCGATCCACTTAAAAAGCGGTTATCTGTAGAAACCCGCGGACCCCATAGACTATAATGGGGTCTGCCCGGTTTCCGCCCGAAAAATGCGGAGAGAAAAGTCCTGCTTGCAGGAAATGCATTCCACATTTTTCAAGCGGAATGGGGGACAGAATTCCTGAACAGAAACAGAGCGCAGGTGTGAATCCATCCTTAATCTGTGCACCACCTTGTCACTGACACCAGGATCTGGGGGTGTGGAGACAGGAGAGCAAGTGCAACCATTAGATGAAAAAACCCCTTTAAGAGGTCACATTGAAAATGCAGTCCAATCCGAAGGCTGGATGTTATAGAGCAGGATGTTATAGAGCAGGATGAGCTAAGCAGATTTGTAAATAGCTTTATTATAAAAGTTCCAGTATAATGTGTATTTTATTAATTTTTGATAGAACAATAAAATCTTATCGAACAAGAAATCAGCAAGTTGTAGAGCAAGAGTAGCTGAGCAGATCGGAAAAGATTAAGTAGAACTTATTTATCTAGATTTAGGAGTCCAGTAGGCGGTGCTACTCAGTGATTGACAGCTATCTCTGGAGACACACTCATAGAGGAAAGGCTGTCAATCTGAGAAGAACGGCCCACTGGACTCTTTAGACCAGAATCAACAGAGATTGGAATGAATAAAAAACAAGTTTTACTTAATCATTTCCCATAATTTGCTACTTTTGCTCTATATCATATTGATTTCTTGTTCAATAAGATTTTGCTATTCCTCTAAAAAGGAATAAACATATCAAAATGTTGTTGCAACAGCCAAAGAAGATTTCACGAAACATTGAAGCATATAGAGAAACAATAACTCTCTAACAGGAGTGACAAATAAACCACAATAGTGGAAAGAAATGAAAAAATAAAAGCTATTGCCATAATATAAATCTTGTAGGAATTTGGCAAGGCAAATAATAATTAAAAAAAAAAAAAAAAAAAAAAACTGGACATGTAAGGGAAATAGGGTGCAGAAAAGGAAGTCGAATTGGTAGGGAAACAAGAGAGGGAAGAATATAGGGAGCATAATAAGAAAATACTATGCTCATCATAGCAGAGGATAGGAATGCCAGTAACATCCAGGAAACTTTAGGGGGAGGCTCTATCGGCCTACGCACTGAATCGAGAAGGAATGCAAAAGGTTGTCCGTGGTAATCATAAGAGCTCAATGGAGTAGGAATCGTGCTTGACCATATATCTAAAACTGTCAGGTCCTCTTTTCTCTTAATATGGTCTACCCATTGGGCACTAGTTGGTGGGTTAACAGACCTCCACAGTCTAGGGATTAGTGACTGAGTAGGCACTTTTGTATTGCGTTTATAAACCGGGGAACACGAAAAAAGAGCTATCTCAGGAAGAATTACAAACAGAATTGAACAATTGTGTTCCTCATATCCATCACCATGTGGATGGATATATGGTTAGCATTTTTAATATATTAGGTTCCCTTTAAAGGAAGTATGTCACCAGAACTCAGCATATCAACCCAGCCGCAAGGAAGATTCGAGTTTCTTGGATCCCCTTGTGACTTCATTGGCGATATATCATTTGGAGTAACAAGGGTGTTGCCACTTACCTCTATGGAGCAATGACAACTTCCCATTGATCCAAAAAGCTCATTTGCATATTGACAAAAAAGGCTATATCCCAGCAACAGACGCGTTCATTCAAAAGGGGAACGCGCTGTTTGATTCAGGTGGCTCTAACCTATCTATCTGAAGGGATTGGTTGATATGCTGGTGCCTGGCGACATTAACCTATCTATCTGAAGGGATTGGTTGATATGCTGGTGCCTGGCGACATTAACCTATCTATCTGAAGGGATTGGTTGATATGTTGGTGTCTGGTGACACTATCCCTTTAAGACTGAGCCATGTCAACTAGTTTAGTACTACCTATAAAATGTTACATGCAAATTTAGCGAAGAGTAATTTCAGAACCATCGTGTGTAGGAAAAGAGGGAAAAAATGACTAAACTAGAAAATGATGGCTTGGGCTGAATGCAAATTGCAAAAAAGAAATTAAAACTCTAGACATGATGATGAACACAATCTGTCCCGAAAAGCGAGTCTTTAAAGTAGCTGGTTCGTCCATTAAAGTGTGATTTGCAGTTTGATTAACGGCTTGTTTTTTTCGGCGCTGATTTAGAATCAGACAGCCTGACTTCTAACATTTGACTACATTAGAATATGCATGTCGCCTGATTGCCCCTTAAAACCAAATTATCTTGATTTTTCCTTTTTTTTTTCATAGCAGCGGACCATTATATACAGCAAAGTACTACGTTTCATTTAGATATAGTGTCATTTTACAACGTGATGTAGTGTGCTGTCATATAGCGCACCATTACTTTGAAATAGATTCAAAGTCTTTGGCGGCATAGAAAAATTTGTCAGGAATGCAAGGGCAATGAACATAGCTTATTGCTTAGGGTAGTGTACCCTGTGTGATGAATACTAAATATTAAGGGTGCACAGACAACTCAGAATGGGCTCCACTTTTCAATGAGAGCTTTACAAAATGGGATATACTTTTATTGTCTGGATGCAGATGGCTCAGTACACTGTGTAGTGGCCATGTCATGCTATTGCAGGTCTGCTCCCATCCAAGTAAATCAGACACGTTTTGGACCCCCACCGATTTTAAGCTGATGACCTATCATGTAGCTTTGGACATCCACTTTGCAGGGAAAAATAAGGCTTACCAGTGCATTTCCTGCAATTATTAAGCTTTATTACTAATATATACTCATTGACAAAAAAAAAAAAAAAAAAAAACACGCCCAATTAGAAATGTCAAATTTCTGGCATGTCTCAGGCAGGTATGTAAATGATTGCAGGTGTGGTCTCATTAGACACTGGGTGTTGCCACAAGATGGTGTAAAAGTGCTTTCCCTACTGCCCTATAAAAAGACCCTCAGAGGCTACTTTTGGGTAGTGTATCTCTTGGTGAGAGATTGTCGTCTGCTAGATATGCCTCTATTACTAGCTCTAAAACAGTTTGCCCAAAAGGCAGACTTTACGAAGGGGTGCATCCTTAGTCAGAGAGAAGCAAGATGGTCCTTTTGACGAATTTTCACCATCTGGGCCATCTAACTGGGAGCAGTGGTTCCATGAAGCACACCTATATGGCTAACAGGCTCGGGATGGCCCAGACAGACCACTTGAAGAGAGGATTGTTTGATCCACACGAGCAGTACCCACAGTTGCCTTGTCCACCATCCAGACATGCTTGGACCATTTCCAGACACTTAGAAGGAAATTTGGTGTCACGGTGACAATTGTGTCTGGTGCCATTGACAGCTAGCCACCATCAACTTCATTTGGGTGGGTAAACCTGGACTTCCACAGACTGGAACTGTATCTTTTTTTTTTGTGATGAATCCAGGTTCTGTTTGTGAGCCAATGGAAGTTAGGTATTCGTATGGAGGCTTTTGCTGTTTGCAATATCCCATTTAGGTTTGAACCTAGTGAGTCAGGTGTATTTACTTTGAAAATCAATATCATAATGGCTATATAATCCTTAAAAAATAAATTCCTGCTTGGTATCAAAATAAGTATGAGTGTAAGGGAGCTCATGAGTCCAATATATTCATGAGCTAAAGTAAACTTAAGTCCACCTAGCCTAATTAACAAGCTGACACTTACCCTGAGCAATAAAATATTCCAGCAGTAGGGGAGCAGAGAGACTGAAAGGAGCTTGTCAGTCAGGCTCTGTGGGTGGAGATTACATTTTGCTCAGGAATACACTGGACTCATGAGCTCTTTCAGTCTCTAACTATACTCATAAAATGGTCATTTTCATATTAGGTGGGAAAACTTTCAAAAAGGATTACATAGCCATTCTGGCATGCAGTTTCAAGGTAAGTACATCAACCTTATTGGGTCTAAGAGATTCATTTAATAACATATGTATCTGGTAACAGATCCTCTTTCAATTTCTTAAAGGGAGTCTACCACCTGTCCCAAGAGTATTCAACTGTCACCGCCCTGTTACAGAGCACATTACAGTGATAAACAACGTACCTTTGTTATGTCGGTCACTTTTGTAGATTTGGAGAAAAACAACTTTGAAATGTATGCTAATGAGGCAGTTGGGGCACTGGGGGCGGGCCTTCAGCTCCCAGGAGCACTGTTCTTGCCACTCGGACCCTTACCATCTCCTATCTGCACCACCCTGTGTGGTGAGAGTTGATGTTCCCCATCACTCATCCTACTTGAGCAGCACTAGTAGTGTTCCCCCAGTGCTCCAACTACCCGCCCCCAGTGCTCCAACTACCCGCCCCCAGTGCACCGACTGCCTCATTTCCATAAAACCTCAAAATAGTCTCTCTAAATCTATAAAAGTGACATATATAACAAAGGTATGCTGTGTATCACTGTAATGTTCTCTATAATGCAGTGGTAGTAGGTGAATATTTTAGGTAGAGGTGATAGGCTACCTTTACTACAACAGGAACTAAGCACATATGATAAAGGAGAACTGAAAACTTGTCTCAAATAAATATGGGCAAGACCAGGAAGTGGATATCTATATACAGTATATGACATATATATTCTAGATCTTTATATTATACAGGAATCATTGATTTAGTGCAATTTCCGTCATTCCTAACTCTCACTAGTATACAGAATTTTTATGCAGACTGTAGCAGAAAAGTGTTGACCCTTGGAGGAACTGTTTAAAAATCTCATTACAATATGTATATTGTACACAATAGTGTTACATAAATCCCCCAATTAAAAATCCCTAAATCACTAGCTAGTGTACATACGATAAGAACTGGAGAGAAGTGCTGCGGCTGGGCGAAATGGAAAATAATAATAATAATCGCCGGCTATTCCCCACATCAGAAAATGCTTAAATTTAATGAAGAATGGAGAAGCTGCTAGCCTCAGATGAGAATGGGATTTGGCCTTTATAGGTTACAGAAATGAAAGTTTACTGGAATGTTCATCCTGATGTCAAGCTGTCGGCCAGACATCATCCGCTCCGCACAGAGCAACATTACGTCCAAATGTTAGACATTATCTAAACTGCTGAATGTAATACTGCCCTTTAACACTGCATAAAACCCATTATATGTGTGTTAGAATCTAATACATAGACGGGAAGTATCAATAAGGCATATAGAGGTATCAGTTGTGCATGTCCCTCTACCCCATATTAGAAGACCAGTACTATAAATAACGTATAATAGCTGGGTGCCCATAAACAGGGCCTTAAAGGGGGTCTATTACCAGATTCCAACATATCAACCCAGCCCTCCAGATTGATAGGTTAGGGTTACCTGAATCAAACAGTGTTTCCCCCCTTGTGAATTGCTACTTCTGTTGCTGAAATACTGCCATTTTTGTCAATATGCAAATGAGCTCTTTGGGGAAATGGCAACACCCACATTCCTCCAAAGAACTTATTTGCATATTGACAGATACAGTGGTATCTTGGCAATGGAGGCAGCGATTCCCAAGGGGGAAGCACTATTTGATTCAAGTAACCATAACCTATCTATCTGCAGGTCTAGGTTGATATGCTAGATTGTGCTAGGGTGTGGTATGTAAAACGCCTCCAAAACCAATAATAGTGTCATGTAGGGACCTTTCTTTAAAAGGAGCAGAAAAATACCTTTGTGGCAAAAAATTGATAAAACACCACCTCATTTGTTGGATAGGGAAATCGGCCTCAAGTGAACCCAGGATGGGGCTTTATTTGCCGGATTTCTCTGCAGACAGCTGCAAGTGCTCTGAATGTCCTCTAAATTTGCTACCAAATGTCACCCCTTTAGCAGTGAATAACATGTCTAGTCTTTGCCTGCATCACAGCTTGTTGTCAAATCTCTCAAATTAGGCCCGCCCCCGGTGCACTTGAATGCTGATTTGCATATCCCTAGAAAGATGATTCTCTGCATTGCTTCATTGGTTTGTGGCCATGGAGATGTTTCTGATCCTAATAAAAGACCCCTACACTGTATTATTATTGGTATGGGAGGCTTTTGTCATTCAAAAGTAGATGGGAGGGCATTTGATGCAGAGGGAAAATCTTATTTTCCTCAGTCATAAAAACAATATTGCCATCATCCTAGGTACTTTAGACATTATTACCCCTCACTAGAGATGGGTGAATGGATTCGTTACGAGCCAAGTTCAATAAGAATATTCAAAATTGTTCAGTTTTATCAAAATCGAACAATTGGGGATTCATCTTGGACAAACTAAAATGGCTGCAACGACATGCATTGTGTAAATCTCTTCAGAGTATAATATGTTGGGGCCAGGGAGGTGAAAAAAAAAACAAAAAAAAACATTTATTTTCACCTTCCTTTACCTCGATCGGGCCTCCTTGCAGTATCTGGCACTCTCCCGGTGATGTCATGCACCCAGGTTAACCGTTGAGGCTTGTAATTGGGCCACAGTGGTCACATGGGCACGCTGGGTGTTACAATATCATTTCACTTCCAGAGGAAGTGTACCTCTGCCAATATACAAAGACCAAAACTAACTTTACTGGCAAAGGATGCAGCTTCCAGATGAGTGTAATAAGGCAACCAGGGATTCCACTGTAGAAGATGGTACTGAGACTGGTAATGGTTTTTATAGCAAGGGGATGCCCAATATAAGATGTTTGTCCAGTGTCTAATAGCTCCACTTGTATATAGCTTTACTCCCACCTCTCCCACTATAGATGAGGACTGATATGAATAAGTCTCAAGGATCTCTGTCTAGTGAGGCTCTAGAAAACCTGAAGTTCTCCTCCAAATTGGCATATTCTCGCTTCTGTGGAGGCTGACATCATGTTCTGTCTCAGGGCTTCAGCAATGATGTTGCTAAGGATAAAGCTCTAATAAAAACCCTAAGACACTTCCCTCATCCGAGGCTGTAACAGGCTCTCAGTGGTGTGCTCTGCAAATAACCAAAGACTTCACTAAACTGAACTGAAGTTCAGTGTATCCTCCCCTTACCCCAGCCAACCAATGGTTGGGATGGACCTTGGCTCAAGAAAAAATGGGGTGTACCAACTCTACAGTGGAAGACTCCTAATAGGTGGAAGATATACAAAGATGCTGAAGAACATATTTACAAAGCAGTGGCATATAACACAAACTATGCAAAAAGTGCAAAACAATGTAAGCAGTGTTCATTGGAATGCGATAGATAGATAGATAGATGGATGGATGGATAGATAGATAGATAGATAGATAGATAGATAGATAGATAGATGGAGTGATAATATTATAGAGTGATAATATTCCCTTTAGAAAATGTAAGCAGTGTCCACTGGAATGCGATGGATGGATGGATAGATGGATGTATAGATAGAGTGATAATATTCCCTTTAGAAAATGTAAAATGCCTCCTTGCTACAAAATGTCTTCTTATAATAGAGGGTTCTTCATATGACGTTCTCTATATAGACTTAACAATAGCATCGAGCAGATTTTCAGTCTATGAGTCAGACGAAGAAGTAGCAATTTGCTTTTTTCTCTGCGAGCGTATAAATAGTGTGTAATATAAATGTAGAAGTGTATTAGGTTTAGGTGATGCAGTGAAAGGAACGTTTACGATTTCACACTTACTGGTAGTTTGCTGACGGCATGAAAAAAAACACAAATTGGCTTATTGTTAAACTTTTAATACAGATGATCTCCGGCGCGGTAGCGGAGGCATTAATAATATCCTGCACTCAAGGACATATTTGCATTTTCTACATATTTAAGCTTAAAACCACTTTTTATGTCCTACTTTTGCTGAAGCTGTTATTCCAGGTGAAAAGGAGTCTCCATGTAGTTTTACAACCCTAGATCACCAGGGAACACCAGTACCTATTAACCATTTACTAGTATAGAAAACCTTTGCCACACAGTCCTTTGTCTAGATTGTTTGTCAATGGATATAACCATAAACGCAGTAACTTTCTGTGGTCTGGCAATGTCAGATACCCAGCCATGATGCCCTTATTGTGGACAGGTTAACAGGCAGGGACACTACATGTATGAGAAGATAACCCGGCCACAATAAGGACATCATGGCTGGGTTTCTGATAATTCCAAGTCCATTCATGGTTGTATCCATTGGCAACCGATCAATACAAAAGACTGTCACCACTATGATGGTTGGAGAGAATCTTTACAACCATGAAAAATGTTTAATTATTTATATTGTCAAAAATATGTAACTTTTAATTGTCTACAAATTTACGGGAAAACCCTTTAATACCTTCAATACTCTAGGGCACCAGGGATGTAACCATTAACACTTTGGTAATTGTAGACTACCATGGATAGTAATATTAACCCATTTATTTACACAGAGCAAGGCCAATAAAAGGGTCATTACCTAAGACCACGTATTGAACCCTTCACCACCCTTGACCACCAGGGATGTGACAGTTAACACCTTCACCACTGTCAACTTCCTGGTATCCCTTCACTACTATAAACCACCAAATATGTAAAGATCTGCCAGTTTTACTACCTTCTGACACCAGGGATGTTAAACAATACTGTCAGTGATAACAGCCACCATTTGAGAGATGACTTTGTTACTAATTCTGGATTTTACAACTTAATGTGTCTGTTTTAGTAAATAGTTGCTTTCACATTAAATAACAATTCTGGAACGTCTTTCCTTTGTTTATTCCTTCTAGATATTTATAAATAATATTATATAAATTGACAATGGGGATGTTACCCAGATGGCACCATTAAATATTCCATACCACATAAAACTAAAAAATATTTGTGTTGTGGAATGACAAAAAAAATCCCAATTGTCAATGTTTTATGGGTTTTTGAGTCCCTTGAAGTATAAATTGTATGTTAACTGTATCTTGTTGGTCAGAACAATAAGAAATACCAAGTTTATATTTTTTTTTTATGTTTTACTACTTTTGACAAAAATGACCTTTTTCAGAACAAAATCTACCATGCATTGGCTTATTTTGACACCCAGACCATTTTGACCATTTCCAAATACATACAACTTTTTGATCACATAAAATTTATGAAAGGAAGGGAACGTGACCAAAAAATGGCATCTCTTACTATGTTTTGTTTTTTGGTCTGTTACAGACATATTTTCAGATGCAGAAATAACAAATATATATATTTTTTTATTGTTTAGTGTTTGTTACTTTTCAAATAAGAAAAGGGGGGTATTTGGAATTTTTATATGCTATATTTTTAAAATTTTTACTTTTTTTTTACTTTTAGTTTGAATCTCTTTAGTGGACTATATTATCATATTACTATGGCAACCCTGGGAACTTTCACTATTCTCCAGGCTGTCATGACAAGCAGTTATACGCCTGCAATCTCGGCCTGCAGGGTGGAACCGCGGAGAAATTCAGTTGGAGTGAGTCTTCTCCCTGTGACTAATCTCTAAGATGCCGCGATCAATAGTGACACTCCCATTGAATGGGAAGTGATCTGCAGTAACCTAGCCAGATGTCAAACCCCAACTGATCTGATATTGATGGCCTATCCAATGACTTATCCTAAGGATAGGTCATCATCAATATCAAAAGCTCAGAAATCCCCTTTAACACTTATGTAAATAGACAGTCTTGTATAAATGATGAACAAGCCTAGCTTAAAAGGGTGACTGGTAGCTCATGGAGATGATGTTTCCAATTTCATCTACGTCCTGAGGATAATGATAAAGTGGAAAGTTGAGTTGCTTGATGGTCCTGTCCATCGCAATTGATAGCTTATACTTGCTCTAAATCTAAAATAGAGGCAAACAATTTAAAGACATCCCTCTTTACTATTATCCACATGCTCTCCCATGGGTTAAAGATTTGTCCTTCCTTATCTCTCCTTTTGCCTGGGCATGTCCTGATGAGGTAAACTCTAAATTAATATACAGTCATATGAAAAAGTTTGGGCACCCCTATTAATCTTAATCATTTTTAGTTCTAAATATTTGGGTGTTTGCAACAGCCATTTCAATTTGATATATCTAATAACTGATGGACACAGTAATATTTCAGGATTGAAATGAGGTTTATTGTACTAACAGAAAATGTGCAATATGCATTAAACCAAAATTTGACCGGTGCAAAAATTTGGGTACCCTTATCATTTTATTGATTTGAACCCTACCCCTAACTACTTTTACTGACTTACTGAAGCACAAAATTGGTTTTGTAACCTCACTGAGCTTTGAACTTCATAGCCAGGTGTATCCAATCATAAGAAAAGGTATTTAAGGTGGCCAATTGCAAGTTGTTCTCCTATTTGAATCTCCTCTGAAGAGTGGCATCATGGGCTCCTCAAAACAACTCTCAAATGATCTGAAAACAAAGATTGTTCAACATAGTTGTTCAGGGGAAGGATACAAAAAGTTGTCTCAGAGATTTAACCTGTCAGTTTCCACTGTGAGGAACATAGTAAGGAAATGGAAGACCACAGGGACAGTTCTTGTTAAGCCCAGAAGTGGCAGGCCAAGAAAAATATCAGAAAGGCAGAGAAGAAGAATGGTGAGAACAGTCAAGGACAATCCACAGACCACCTCCAAAGAGCGCAGCATCATCTTGCTGCAGATGGTGTCACTGTGCATCGGTCAACAATACAGCACACTTTGCACAAGGAGAAGCTGTATGGGAGAGTGATGCGAAAGAAGCCGTTTCTGAAAGCACGCCACAAACAGAGTCGCCTGAGGTATGCAAAAGCACATTTGGACAAGCCAGCTTCATTTTGGAAGAAGGTCCTGTGGACTGATGAAACAAAGATTGAGTTGTTTGGTCATACAAAAAGGCGTTATGCATGGTGTCAAAAAACACAGCATTCCAAGAAAAACACTTGCTACCCACTGTAAAATTTGGTGGAGGTTCCATCATGCTTTGGGGCTGTGTGGCCAATGCCGGCACCGGGAATCTTGTTAAAGTTGAGGGTCGCATGGATTCAACTCAGTATCAGCAGATTCTTGAGAATAATGTACAAGAATCAGTGACGAATTTGAAGTTACGCCGGAGATGGATATTTCAGCAAGACAATGATCCAAAACACAGCTCCAAATCTACTCAGGCATTCATGCAGAGGAACAATTACAATGTTCTGGAATGGCCATCTCAGTCCCCAGACCTGAATATCATTGAACATCTGTGGGATAATTTGAAGCGGGCTGTCCGTGCTCGGCGACCATCAAACTTAACTGAACTGGAATTGTTTTGTAAAGAGGAATGGTCAAAAATACCTTCATCCAGGATCCAGGAACTGATTAAAAGCTACAGGAAGCGACTAGAGGCTGTTATTTTTGCAAAAGGAGGATCTACTAAATATTAATGTCACTTTTCTGTTGAGGTGCCCATACTTTTGCACCGGTCAAATTTTGGTTTAATGCATATTGCACATTTTCTGTTAGTACAATAAACCTCATTTCAATCCTGAAATATTACTGTGTCCATCAGTTATTAGATATATCAATTGAAATGGCTGTTGCAAACACCCAAATATTTAGAACTAAAAATGATTAAGATTAATAGGGGTGCCCAAACTTTTTCATATGACTGTATATCAATAGACAAAATTAGAAGTATGTGTACCTACTGTAGATAAAACAATATTTTGTATATTATATATATATATATATATATATATATATATATATATATACACACACACACGTGGACAAAATTGTTGGTACCCCTCGTTTAATGAAAGAAAAACCCACAATGGTCACAGAAATAACTTGAATCTGACAAAAGTAATAATATATAAAAATTCTATGAAAATGAACAAATGAAAGTCAGACATTGCTTTTCAACCAGGCTTCAACAGAATTTTTTAATAAAGAAAACTCATGAAACAGGCCTGGACAGAAATGATGGTTCCCTTAACTTAATATTTTGTTGCACAACCTTTGAGGCAATCCCTGCAATCAAACGATTCCTGTAACTGTCAATGAGACTTCTGCACCTCTCAGCAGGTATTTTGGCCACTCCTCATGAGCAAACTGCTCCAGTTGTCTCGGGTTTGAAGGGTGCCTTTTCCAGACGGCATGTTTCAGCTCCTTCCAAAGATACTCAATAGGATTTAGGTCAGGGCTCATAGAAGGCCACTTCAGAATAGTCCAATGTTTTCCTCTTAGCCGTTCTTGGATGTTTTTAGCTGTGTGTTTTGGGTCATTATCCTGTTGCAAGACCCATGACCTGCGACTGAGACCAAGCTTTCTGACACTGGGCAGCACATTTCTCTCTAGAATCCCTTGATAGTCTTGAGATTTCATTGTACCCTGCACAGATTCAAGACACCCTGTACCAGATGCAGCAAAGAAGCCCCAGAACATAACAGAGCCTCCTCCATGTCTCACAGTAGGGACAGTGTTCTTTTCAAGATATGCTTCATTTTTCCATCTGTGAACATAGAGCTGATGTGCCTTGCCAAAAATTTCGAATTTTGTGTTATCTGTCCTTAGGACATTCTCCCAGAAGCTTTTTGTGGCTTGTCAACATGTAGTTTGGCAAATTACTTTTGTCAGATTCAAGTTATTTCTGTGACCATTGTGAGTTTTTCTTTCATTAAATGAGGGGTACCAACAATTTTGTCCACTTGTGTGTATATGTGTGTGTATTATTAGGGACTAAGCTCGTTTATCCAGGTAGCTGGTCCTTCTTATGAAAATACGTTAACACCTACTGGTGTAATTTTATCTATTTATTCAGTAAAGATTATATGTTAGTGTACTTTTTTATTTTCAAGGTTGAGTTTGTTCATTCAACCTTGAAAATGAAAAGTACACTAAAATATAATCTTTACTGAGTAAATAGATAAAATTACACCAGTAGGTGTTAACGTATTTTCATAAGAAGGACCAGCTACCTGGATAAACGAGCTTAGTCCCTAATAAGATGTCCCTACCTTGGACAAAGGAACCCGATATATAGGGGTGAGCAGTGGCTCAATAAACTTTATTTCACGTAGCCCATACAACAATGCCCAACTTTATGCATAATATCTGGCCATTTAAAGGTTATAAACCCCAAAACCTCGCCACTCACCTCATTTTATGTGCCGCTGTACCATAACCCCCACATGATTGTTTTTATCGGGGAAATATATACAGACAGCACATCCATCTATGTGTATTAACTTATGGCGAAAGAGACTGCTCCCTATCCCTATAGTGACACACACGCGGCCACTGAAGTCTGACTGGCCAGGGTCGGAAACCAAATTAGTTTACTCAGCTGTTGGTCTCCATACGTAGCATAGACAGGGAGAGGTATGTATACTAACTACTCCTCAAGTGACACATATACGGCCACGAAAAACTAAACTCTCTTCCTCAATCTGACGCGTTTCCAATGAGGGAGAGGCCCCCAGTTTCATCAGAGGTAAACCTAAAGCAAACGGGACACTACTGTTCAAAAGCTAGGAGGATCTGGTTGTAAATCCAACTAGCATAGTGTCCCCCAGCACTAGTCTGGGGGAAAAAAACATTTCACCAGCAACATAGACGGGGATTCTTTACTGTAAGAGCAGCGAGGCTATGGAACTTACTACCCCAGTATGTGATGTTGGTGGATTCATTGTGCAAGTTCAAGGAGGACCTGGATGTCCTTCTTGAACGGAGAAATATTACAGGTTACAGGTTTTTGATTTTTGGTAAAGACAGTGGTCTGGAAGGAATTTTGCTCCTGACATGGGGCAATTGGCATCAGCCTCATGGGGTTTTTTGACTTCCTCTGTATCAACATTGTAGGGTTATAGTTTGGACTTGATGGATTGGTGTCTTCACCCAACCTCATCAACTATGTTACTATGTATGAAATGATATATTATGACAAAGTGATATGCTATCTATTCTATATGTGTCTGTGTGACCACCCAGTGGTGTGTTCATCTATGTAACCTAGCTTAATGATAAGGGCTGCACATTCTATGCCAAGGTTTGCTCAAGTCAACATTATATTGTAGACTTGTTAGATATGCTCTTGGTAAAGTGAGTAAATGGTTAAATCCCTGTCTGTTTCTTGATATATGAGCACAGCTTATCATCCCTCTATCCAAACAAAGTGTAAACTATTTCTATAATTAAGTCTGCTTGTATATTATGTGCCCACACTTAATCTGTCTCTGTTTTCATCTGCAGCACTATCCGAATCAGCAGAAAAGGATGGCATATGCTACTTAATTTCTGTTTCCACACTGCGCTCACTTTTGCTGTGTTTGCTGGAGGAATCAATAGAACAGGCTATCCCATAATATGCCAGTCTGTAAGTAACGCTCACAGCTTTGTCTGTTAGAACTGTTAAAATGTAGACTAAATGATGTATTGAGCAAAACATTGCACTGGGTGTGTTCACCATGTAATATACATGGCTGAGCCTTGTAAAAGTCACGTCTATAAACAGGGTAGGAACACAGAAGGTTCCTTAAAGTGAAGGTTCCTTCAAGTGAAAATTCTTCTTGTATATTTAAAGTGGTATCCCAGTAACAGTAAGTTACACCTTGATCAGTGGGGGTCCGACCGCTGGGACTTCCGCAGTCATGACACTGTTTTTCACCCCAGTTTGAAAGGAGCGGCAGATCAGAAATATGGACCGAAGCTCCATTCGTTTCGACCAGAACAGTTGGGGATAGCCAAAGAACAGGGCAAAGTTCCATTATACATCCTTGGTTTGCCCCCTGCCCTGGCATAGTGGTTCTCATTTACATCCTCAGCACAATGATGGCTGTACACATAACAAGGCAAAAAAAATCACTGGCATGGTTGGACACATGACAAGGCAAAAAAAAAAATCACTGGCATGGTTGGACACATGACAAGGCAAAAAAAAAAAAAAATCATTGGCATGGTTGGATACATGACAAGGCAAAAAAAATAATCACTGGCATGGTTGGATACATGACAAGGCAAAAAAAAAAAAATCACTGGCATGGTTGGACACATGATATGGCAAAAAAAAAAATCACTGGGGGGCGAAAAATCACTGGCTGGTTGGACACATGACAAGGCAAAAAAAAATCACTGGCATCGGTTGGACACATGACAAGGCAAAAAAAAAAAAATCACTGGCATGGTTGGATACATGACAAGGCAAAAAAAAATAAAAAAATCACTGGCACGGTTGGACACATGACATGGCAAAAAAATCACCGACATTGGTTGGACACATGACAAGGCAAAAAAATTACAGGCAGCTGTAACACGATTATGGATGGCACACTATCACCAGTGATAACATGTCTGCATATCATGGCAATAGTGGGATGGGAACTGTGCAGAATTTATTTTGTAACTATATTAGACTGAGTTTACACTCTGGTGGATCTGTTGTATGATAATTGGTGCCTGATATACACCATTGACTTACTGTATATTGGGTTCCTACAGATTCTATTGTGGTTCCATCATTTTGCAGAATAGTACTGCATGCATCCTTATTGTTTGTGTCAAGCCTTGAGCCTGCCAATAGAAGCTCTGAATGGAGCCTTTGACCACAGTGTGAACAGATCTTTACTGTTTGGTACACATTTGGAACCAATTTGGGAATTTTTAAGTGGCTTGATATGTCTTTAAAGAGGGCATTTTTTCACATCTAGAAAGGCTAATGACATACATCATGTGGTGCGCGCTAACACCCTGAGCATTTTAGTGTTTTGTTTATCTAAATCTGTTCAGCCATTCCAAAGATATGTTAATGCAAATAAGGGAATATTAGCCAAGTAGGCGGTAACACTGCATAACATACAGCACACAGAGACCCTGTCCCCAGAGAAACCACAGTGTTACCGACCACTTGGCTAGTAGACCCTAATTTGTAGCAACACTAAAAGGGCTTATATCTTTGGAATAGCTGAATGGATTTGGATAAACAAAATACCAAAATGCTCAGGGTGACAGCGTCAATCAGATAGTGTACAGTATTTCAGTGGGTTTTTATGACCTGGTGACAGGTAATTTTTAATAGCAATGTGTTACAATCTGCTTTTTTTGAAATTCCAATCATTTTCACGGAGGAAATCGTATTTTTCTGTAATGATCTAGCATCCTGGCATTCATTACATAAACCTATTATTCCTTGTGCATGTTCTCTCATAGTAGAATTATATTACTGTATTAAAATAAAAAATTGTCGAAATTGTAAACCTTTTTCGTCAAGCCATAAAAGGCTCCTACCACTCCAGATGCCACCGCCTGCTCCGCTAGGATGAACTATGGCGCTGATATATATTTAGTTTTTGATTGTAATTTTGGAGTGATTACATTTTTATGGCTAGAGTGCATTCATGAGTATCCAGAAATATATTCGGAAATAAATTTCCTTTCAGACTAGTGAGCGCTCAGAGCTCTTGTTATTAGCCACAAATTTTATTATTTTGGTTTGTGCCTTCTCCAGTCATAGAGACATCTTCACTGTTAATTGAAAAATGCATGTGAGGTTTTAATATTTGCTGAATTAGGAAGAATAGCATTTGCTTTTTGGAGCAAAAATTTTTTATCTTCAATAGAAGCTTCATCAATGGTAGATATTTATCGTTCAAGGAAAAAGTTTTTGTGTGTAAATTGCTATTTGCAGGGACTATGTGTTGCATATACATTATAAGGAGACTATAGACAGACAGATGAAGGATCACTTCTATATAGAGACTTTATTATCCAAAGCAGAGAACCGATACAAAGGATATTTCTGGATCCGGGGGGACCTAACATGTTTGTATTCTTTGCCCTGCGGTGGCGCTGTAGGAAAATTGAACACTTGCAACTTGGTTCACACATATTACAACTGATCATTGAAGGTTTGTGCAACAGTTCATAGGCACTGCTCCACCTTCTGTAGTCCCCACCATTCCCGAGCAATCAATACAGTTAGTTTTGGTGCCTGATATGCTAATTAGGTTCTGTTAAGTATCAGGCAAAAGCAGACAAGTGGGTGTGATTTTGGGCTGTCTGATACTGTCTACTTAGAGGCGGACAGTGTCAAAGCTCAGAATCACACCTCTTGTCTGCTCTAGCATATCAGGTACCAAAAATAACTGCACTGATATCTCAGGACTGGTGGAGGCTAGAGAAAATTTCAACTGTGCTGGACTCAGTGGAGTGGCAGCTATTAAAGAATGCTAAGGACTGGAAATGCTGGTGGGGGTAGCAGAGGTCCCTTTTAATCAGTGGACACTCTGAATTGTGAAAGGGCACTTCTAACAAAAAGGGATTGTCCAAAGTAGATCATACCTTTAAAATGAATGTGTCACCAGGTTGGGGTCCCTCAACCACTAGCATGTCCATATGCTGTTGGGATTTTGGGCTTAGGACAGCCCAAATATGCCAAATTTCTTAAGACATATGCCTCTGGTGTATTTCGCTCCAACAATCTTAAAGGGGCCAACCAGCTAATTTTTATTGTTAGCTTATCGTTGACCTATCTGCTGATCAGCTGTGTGCAAGGGCCACCACACTTGTGTGACTTCTTCTCAATTTCCATTACACACCTTCTGGATCATAGTGGCCATGGGATGTAATTACAGCCTTGTCTCATTCACTTCTATGTGGACATGCATCTCGAAATCCCATCCACATGTAGCGAAAAAGTTCAGTGTGAGATCGAGGGTATGTTCCAAATTTTTAAGTGTGCAGCACATTAATCATTTTACAAATTTTCACCACAGATTTCATCAATATGTAGGGGTGAAGTTAGCGATAGGTGAATAACGGTTCATCCTTGAATATTCCTAATTGTGCATTCAGCACTCTTCTTTGACATCACTGGCCAGGGCTCGGCGAAAAGGCCTATGATAGGGCCTCAGTGGTGACCTGGGCACACCAAACGTCATGACACTCTGGGTGCTCATGTGACCTCTGGTGGCCCAATCACAGGCCTAAGCCATGACTTCTGGGCTGATGATATCACAGAAGAGCTCCAGGAAAGCACTGGATGCCACGAGGAAACCCAAAGAGGTGACAAAAGTGGGTATATTTTTTGTTTTTGTTTTTTTTTTTTACATTTTTTACACCTCCCCTGTGCCTCCACCTATTATACTCTGGGGTCTGAAGAGACCCTTGAGTATAATAATGTCACTTTTTACTTTGACATATCTTGGACTGTGTTTGCCTTAGAGAGCTAGAAATGGGGATAGATAGGTTCCTAGGAGCCCTAAGAATATTCTGCACTATGTTTTATAAATAGGTTCCTAGGAGCCCTGACAGTGTTATACACTATGTTTTATAGATAGGTTCCTAGGAGTCCTAAGAGTATTCTACACTATGTTTTATAGATAGGTTCCTAGGAGCCCTGACAGTGTTATACACTATGTTTTATAGATAGGTTCCTAGGAGCCCTGACAGTGTTCTACACTGTGTTTTATAGATAGGTTCCTAGGAGCCCTGACAGTGTTCTACACTATGTTTTATAGATAGGTTCCTAGGAGTCCTAAGAGTATTCTACACTATGTTTTATAGATAGGTTCCTAGGAGCCCTGACAGTGTTATACACTATGTTTTATAGATAGGTTCCTAGGAGCCCTGACAGTGTTCTACACTATGTTTTATAGATAGGTTCCTAGGATCCCTGACAGTGTTCTACACTATGTTTTATAGATAGGTTCCTAGGAGCCCTGACAGTGTTCTACACTAGGTTATAAGCCCAATTTAAAGTGTAATTTCTACCGAATTTGTTCATTCCAAAATGAACTGGAGACCCGAGCCACCGAACCTAAACACAAAATGAATCTTGACAAGTTCGCCCATCTCTAGGTGAAATCTGATGATAATCCGCAGCAAAATATGTAGCACAAGTAAAAGAAGTTGGATGCAGTGTTGGACTGGCCCACCAGAGTGCCAGAGGACCCTCCAGTGGGCCCAGGCCCTAACATAATAATAGTGGAGCAGAAGACACCAAATTTGAAGGGGGCAGCACTTAGGGGTTGTTAGAGGGTGGGCCTCTGTAGGCAAAACAGTTTTTTTTTTCTAAACGTTAACTCAAAGATGGTCAAAAAATGGCTATAATCACACCAGAATATAATACAATAATAAGTGTTTAATAAATGAAAAGAAATAATACTTAGCTGTGGTTGGAAATGTTGTAATAGCTCTCTGGATGCGATGCCCCATTATATATCATGCCCTGATATATACCCATCGTTCGATGACTTCCACAGTTGCATGGCGCGCATTCATGGCCCAGTGCTGAAGCTGACCAAACAATAGCCCCCTACAGCTTTTATAGTACCCTTGGAGTGGGTGATGGGGCTGACTACTGGTACAGGGAGTTGAGGAAATTCTTATCTACTGAGCACATAGTATACATACAGACAATGACTACAGAGTGACCCTCCTACAGCTGTACAGGAAATACATATAGACTGATCAGTAAGACATTAACTCGGTCATATCACATAAATAAGACAATATGATTTTGTGGAAACACATGTCCTATTACAGCCCCCAAAATCATTTCATCTGGTGCACCCAAGAACCCTCAGGGTGACACTGGTTGGATGTATGATAGAATTAGATAAGGGTGCATCTGGGTAAGATATTTTGTCGATAGACCCCCGAACCTGAGTGTATAAAGAGTTCTGTCTGCCCCATATGAGAGCACTAGAACTATAAACCACTTGTCGTAGTATCGGGTTGGGGCCGATTACATTGAGGGCAAGAAATTTCAAGTCTCTTCTAAACCACCTAGATTTTTTTCCAATATCATTTTGAGCCATTCTTTCTTTTTAAATAGCAAAACACTTCTGAATAGAATCACATAGAACAGATTCTGGCAAACTAAAAGCAATCCTTGAAATTGTTATTTTCTATTACATTCTCTATCATTCCAGGTTTTCGCACACAAAAACGTTTTCTTTATTTGTTGCTTTAAGCTTTTCTTCCCCCCTTCGCACAATTACCGTGTTATGAAATGAACATTATCCCGATGTAGGAACAATTTTGTTATTGATAGAGAATTGTGTAGAATAAACAGCCAAGGAGTGCGAAAAGTACGACTTACAGTCCACCCTGCCTTACAGTTTTTGCTTTTTCCTTGCATCAAGATGGTTGCTATGGATATTCTGCGTCCCGGCCACAATGGTTTATTCCTTTTATGGAATTCCTTATAGACAGGATTTTATTAGTAGTATTCATATAGACTGTTAACATGAATATTGAGGAGTAGAAGACGATCAGATAACTAAATGGAAGCGACGTTAAAATGGTGAAACGTCTGCCAAGAAGCAGTAAGTAAAAACATTACATAAAACAAAAAATTCTATTTTTATCTTAAAGGTGTTGCCCAGCATTAGAAAAATGTGGCTGTCTGTCCGTGACGTGACGCTCCATTGACGTGAACCACAAAAAGTCATGGACAGGTGTGGCACTGTTTATGGAAGAAGGGAACAATGTTTTTTAATGTTGGACGTCCCCATTAATCCCTTGTGGATTAGGACATATTTTACATAGTTTTTATGAGGTACCCCATTTTTAAAAGGGTGTACTTTTCTGTACAAACACACACCTGTCCTTCAGTAATGTAGGAAACATGAAAAATATAGACATGGGGAAAAATGACATTAATATTGAAAGTTTTTCTCTTCCCATTTTACGCTAGGTTCACACTAGCATTCGGGTTTCCATTCTTCAAGTCCGCTTGAGGACCTGAAAAACAGAAACCCAATGCGCTTAAAAGCGGTTACCCACAGACCCCATAGACTATAACGGGGTCCACCGGGTTTTTGCCCGGTTTCCGCAAGCAGAACTTTTCTCTCTGCATTTTTCTAGTGGAATGGGGGACAGAATCCCCAAACGATAAACGAGCGTGGATGTGAACCCAGCCTTAGTGGTAACTTCATTGGTTGCCAATGGATATGACCATGAATGCAGGAACTTTCTATGGTCTGGGACTTATCTGAAACCCAGCCATAATGTCCTTATTGTGGTCGGGTTATCTTCTCATACATGTAGTGTCCCTGCCTGTTAACCCGACCACTAAGGACATCATGGCTGGGTTTCTGACCACAAAAAGTTCCTGCATTCTTGGTCATATCCATTGGCAACTGATCAAGACAACAGATCTCACCACTAAGATGGTTAGAGAAAATCTTTAAAACTCTACAGAATTTTTAATTATTTATGTTAACAAAAATGTTTAACTTAGAATTTAAATATTGGTATGTTTATGGGAAAATTCCCTGTAAAATGGCAAATGTCATTTTAATGCTGTAAAGTCTTCTTGTATTTGATAAATTTCCTCCTTTGAGTATTTTTTATTCAGTTAACATGGATCATTCATCTCTAGGTTTGATGCTCTTTTAAAGAAGTCTGCAACACATATTTTTCAACGTCAGGGTTTCCTTGTCAGAAGCTCCAGTGGAAATCATTTCTTCAGCATAGACCGCCTGAGCTGTCATAAGGAGCTCATCTGTGTGGATGTCACAAAATACTTAACTACTGAAATCAGATTTATGCTTCCTCCGTGTGACATGTCCTCATTATTATCCATTCAGATTTATGTATTTTCCGTAACTCCATTTTTTACTCATGACCCTTATTTTATTATATATTATCAGTACCTGGCAGTGAGTATGAGAACATATGGCGCTCCTACGTGCAGAAGAAGTAACCCAATATTCCTACTTTTGCTATGTTAACCCTTTGATACACTTGAACATATGTCTTTAGTAGTGCTCATTTTCTACATTCAGCCTTGAGACTATTGTGACTGTTGGGGTTACTTTTGTGTCCTGGGAATGTAAAGTTCATTACAATCCACTGATGACTTATCTCTTATTGGGATACATTTTACAGTGTCACGATCCTAAGATCCTGCCCAATTCACTATTAAAACAGTGTAATATATAATGATAGCAGTGTTAAAGGGACAGCAGGACAAGCTGAGCAGATGATATATATAGTTTTGTCAAAATCATATCTGTGCTCGTTCTATGCTTAGGAGTCCAATGGGTGGTCTCACTGGCTGACAACTTATCCTGTATGAATTATACCGTTTACTGGACTCAAGGTCAAAGACAGAAGATATAATAAATATCTGAATATGCTGAATCTTCCCACAAAAATGGATGGAATTTCTTTATTAAGAGATAAATAAACATGGCCCTCCCAGGACTCTTTATCAAGTGCAAATATATATCTATATATCCCTGCTCTTCAATATTCTTCATGTATTTTCATTCTTCAATACCTTTTTTCTCATCTTCAAGATACTTGCTCATGTACCTGACAAGGTGTTCATTTTAAAGGGGTTATTTAGGATTAGAGTGGTTGGGTGGTTCGGGACCAAGATTTGTTTTGGGTTGAACAAGTTTGGAACAAACCACATCTTAAATTAGCTTAAAACATAGTGTAGAGCACTTTCAGGGCTCCTAGGAACCTATCTATAAAACATAGTGTAGAACACTGTCAGGGCTCCTAGGAACCTATCTATAAAACATAGTGTAGAGCACTTTCAGGGCTCCTAGGAACCTATCTATAAAACATAGTGTAGAACACTGTCAGGGCTCCTAGGAACCTATCTATAAAATATAGTGTATAACACTGTCAGGGCTCCTAGGAACCTATCTATAAAACATAGTGTAGAACACTGTCAGGGCTCCTAGGAACCTATCTATCCAACTTCTTTATCTCTAAGACAAACACAGCCGAAGTTATATCAAAGTAAAAGTGAGCCCAGAGCACATTAGGTGGAGGCCCAGGGGAGGTGTTAAAAAAAAAAAAAAAAAAAAAACTCATACTCCCCTTCTATTATCTCTTTTGGACCTCCTTGCTTTCTCTGGCGCTCTGTCTCCACCTCCTCGGTGACGTGTAATGCTCTCCTGTGATGTCATATGCCCGGGATTTGTCATGACACAAGTGGTGGCAAACCACAGGCATCAGGTAGCAAGGAAGCCCAAAAGAGAAAACGCAAGATGAGTATGAATATTTTTTTTATTTTTGTCATGTTCCCTGGGTTTCCACCTATTATACTCTGGGTCTGAAGACCATTTTTGTTCATCCAAAGCGAATAGCCATTTGGTCAATTTTGGTAAAAGCCCAGCAAGTTGGAATATTCTGGTCAAACCCGGCTCAGTACGAACCGATTTGCCCATCTCTATTAAGGATTAGAAAACATGGTTGCTCAGATAAGTGACATCATGTCCCTTGGTCACGTGATCATGCAGTACCTCAGCACCTATTCATCTGAATCGGACTGAGCTGTAGCATTGCCAAGTGACCAATGGACGTGATGTCACTTTCTTTGAATGAGCACCTTGTCAGGTACATGAATAAATATGTGTTGGGTGAGAAAAAGTTGGTGGCATCCGTAGTCAGCATGAAGTATATTGTAGAGCAGGGATGTTGGGGGGCCCTACTAGTCTGAGACTACCCAGTCAACGATGACAGTGCCAGACTGTAGCGAAACACCCCTCTAACTAAGAGAATGGCAACACCCAGTTGTCAATTTATTCATAAATTATTAACTAAGATTAATAGGAATTAATAGAGAAATGGCAAAATACTAAGTTCTTACAAATTGTTCCAGAATTTTTATATGATTTGGAATACAATTATTCACTAAAACAGACAAGCCCAGGTGCATTGACAGGTCTTTTCTAACAGTACTTTTTTCGACTGTTCTGGCTGGTGAGAAGCAGAAATTTTTTTTTAAAATTGAACAAAAACTAAAAGTTATAGACAATTTATACAAAAATAATTACAAAATATGAATATATGTCACAAAACTGTACTCGACATATATATTATCCCTCCACGGTGGAGGAGCAGAGATGAGGACAATACCACTATTTTTAGATCTTCGAATATATAAAAGTCACTTGAGATTTGTAGTCCAAAATTCAGACTTTCCAAGCTCAACATTGTCCTCCCATGTGTATACTTGGAGCCTTCCCATTACAAAAGTTTCTCAGTGTATCTGTAAACAATTGTTTGTCCTCTAAAAAATACCAGCGTCTACCTTTCCCTACGATGTTCTGGATGTGTTCTGCTACTTAGAAAGCCGAAAGAAACTCTCTGTACCGGTCTCGGTTAATTTAACACATTTGACAATCTATTGTTTTTTTGCTTTGAATCCTTTTTACAGCTAAAAAATTTATGACAAAAATAAGTTGACACGATGCATTTAGTTTGACTCATCTTGCTGTAGGTATAACACGGTTTCAAGTTGTCATTTTATCATCTTTCACCTCATCAAACACACTAAAAATACAGAACTTCTTGTATCTGCAAGTGTTTCAGTCGGTGGAAAGAATCTTCTTTGAAAGGAAATGTTACGAATTTGGTTAAATAAAAAAATTATTTCTCGAAAGAAATTCTAAAAAAATTCAATTATTATAATTTGACTACTGAAAAGATGAATTTTTGTATTGTCTGTGGATCTGTTATGTTGATGTTAATATATCATTATCAGGTCTATAATCTGATCCCCAATGACAGCAATTAGAATTGGAAATCCAGTGAGTTCTCTAGTAGACATCTATAGCTCTTTGGCTTGATATAAATTCTAAATTAAAATTCATTATTGAAATATTATTTAAATAATAAAATATATTAATAATAATTAAAATTTTATAATTTTTTTTGCCAGATTTCATTTATTGTAGACTATATTCACCTGTCCGTGTCTGTTTCTTGGCTGTGAAAAATAGATGAATTGGTTCATTGTGCGTCCATTTTGCATTCGTTCCATGTCAGTTTGTTGGTTTTTGATGCCAAGCGTCATCTGTTAGTAACACACCTTAAAAAAAAAAAAATTCATTGGTCCTTTTTTTTTTTTTTTTGTCTTTTTTGACCCATCCCCCTGACCCTTTTTAACAGACATCACTCGGATGCATATCTATTTTGAGGGACATTAAAAACAAACCCATTGATTTCAATGGGGGACGTGTGGTCATGAAAATGTAAAAAAAAAAAAAAAATCTCCATTTTTTTGATGGGTCCAAAAGCTAGTCCATTAAAAAGCAGACATATGAATAGGCTCAGTCACTCTCATTGTTTTGAAAACAGCCGTTCAAAAAACAAACATCTTGCAGCCGTGTGTGAATAAGCCCTTAGGCGTTCAATAGTGAACTTGCTTTTGAAAAGTGAATAAGAACATTGACATCCCCATACAAAATTCTGTAAACACAGTAAAAACCTCTTAGAGATGACCATCTAAATTTGCATTAAAAATAGAGGGGTGGTCCTTACGACTAGCATGCATTATATATGATGAAAATGTACATTTGTGATTAGAAATCTTGTCTGATTTGGTCATCTTTAAAGTGGTCTTATTATTTCATAATTTTAGATTTGTGTGTTTGGTGGATATTACCTATGGGGACACTGGTAAACAGTCTTTTTTATGCCTATGGTAGCTCGCTTAATTTTTTTTTTTCTTTTTTTTTTTTTCTTTTACCCTTAGCGATTAGGTTCTTCATGGTTACCAGGGTTGATTTTAAAAAAATTATCAGGATTGGTTGTTCGCAAACAGAATATATAGTAGCATAGTTAAGTTGTCTACGGTGATTGGTTGTCCAAGTGAGTGGTGGCCTCGTTTTGTGGTTCTTGATGATTGTTCACATCATGCTAACCAGGTTTGATTTTCAGGGTGATTACACCTGGTTGTTTATACCCATAGTAACATGTTTGAAAGCCCACAGTGATCAGTTTCAGTTGTCCATGTCCATGTTTAATTGTCTTTGGTGACCATGTATAATTGTCCATGGTGTCAGGTTGGTCGTCCATGTCCATGGCAACCATATTTTTCTATTTTTTATTATATATAGTACATGATTTCTCAGTATGGGTTTTATTATCATAACAATTTCAAGGTGTTTCACAAGTGAAACTTGAACGGTATAATGTTGATCTAGATGAACATTTTATGACTTGAACCAATAATACAGTTCAGATACAAAATCTCAAGGAGATGCCTTCAGTTCCAATTTTCTTTATAACTGTTGTCTGTGGGGACTTCACTAGAAATATCACAAATTATTTATGGATCACGCATGCTATATTTGTGCTATTTCAACAGCATCTCTTTAGGAGGAAAAGATATTGGGCAGGCTAATATGTTTTATAACAAAATGTTTGAGGAGACCAGTATAATTACATTTGGAAATACTGCAGACACTCATGTATAGAAAATCCTAAGCTGGAGACTTTCTTCACCCATCAATCTATTTCCAAGATGTACAGAGAAGACAGTCAGTCACTAGTGGGCGAAGGAAGGTTTTGCATCAGCTTTAATAAGCTTGGGCATAATTTTTTAAAGGAGCTGTTCAATTGCAAGAAGTGGAGCAATGGTGGCAACTGGCAAAAAAAAAATGTACCTATTAGATCTAGTGCCATCACTCTGGTCTTCCCCATCAGGCTTTGTTTAACTGGTTGGAGTGATGACATCAGAAGAATGATGCATGACCACCAAAACCAATTATTTGAACTTGGACAACCCCTTGTTGTCAGAAATTTAAGGCTCAGACCCAGTCAGAGATCTCCTTTATCATTAAGTTAAGTATAGGTGGAACTTCAGTCTTTGTCTGTAATTGTCTAGTGAGAGTAAGGTTATACTCTGTTGGCTATTTCTCCTGGTTTACCCCCCTTGGAATTGGTACTGACCTCTTGGTATTGACTTTTGACTTGGAATTGGTGCTGACCTCTTGGTATTGACTTGGACTCTGTTAAGATACTCGTTTTTGGCTACTATCTAATTTCCTGGTACGACCTTGGGTAGATTATTACTCCCTTTGTCCTCCTTTTGTTCTTTATTTTGTAGTGCATTAGTTGTCTGATACTCCTTGGTTTCATGACCTGGGTCGTGTGCAGTCAAGTCTAACCTGCATTGTAGCGGGCTCTGGTGAATACATTGAGGAGCCTTAGATTCCACACTCCAAATTAGTTTAGGGTGACTGGTAACAGTTTACTAGCATAATTCTGACCTAATCTGTTGCAAGGGCATTTCAGAGAATACCTCCACCAGGGAGTTATAAACTAACTCCTTACACTAAAATTGCATTGAAAGTAGTCTTCTAAGGGAGGTGATCTTCTCAAAGAAGGTTCCGAATATGCATAAGCTGAAACTTTGTCAGGGTAAATCTGATCTGAAACCGGGAGGACGGAGAATCTTCTCAAAGAGATGGTCTTTTCGAAAGATTTTGCTAAATTTGAATATTTTGGGATCCCATTTTGATGTCTTCCTGCACAGAGAATAGACTGTTACCTAGGTTATACACTAAACAATAAAAATGCCTGACTCTTTAGTGCCAGACTGAGGTGCTTAAGGCCAACCAGTGAAATTCAATCTTGGGCCCACTGACTACATATTATCTGATCCCGCTCAAAAAGTGTTAAAACTGAATATACTCAGACTTTTTCTGTCCTGATGTCCTGTCAGTTCTCATTTGACTTACCTCTTGAGCTTCTGGAGCATGTTCATTTCTTCACTGAAGTCAAGGTAGTACACCTAAGCTTCACCGAGCATGCCCCCGTGGTATGGAAGGACTTATCGCCTGGTGGATATAGATTTATTTTGAAGGAAAAAATATCATAGTCAGAGATAGTGTACGGATATTTTGGACTCTAAACCAATGACCCATAATGACCTGCTGGTCATTTTAAGGAGAACTTGTTAGGTGGTTTAGTGTCCCAAATACACCTAACAGGTTCTCTTTAAAATGCTGAATGCTGTCTATCTGTATATACTATAGTACATTGAGTGTACTGTGCCATACACCATCCATGCAGGGGCTGGGGCGCTGGGGGTCCAACCTAGGAATTGACCTTCACCTCGATGGGCCGTTCCAAGCATCTTGCTCTGATTTGAAGAGGCTAAACACTCATGTTTTATAAAAAGGTCCTTGTGAGGCTAAAAATCATTAAGTGCTGATCACAGTGTTTTATGTAATCGCCAATGAATGATTCTTTATATCGATATAATACAAAATGTAACTAGAGCAGTAACAGTACAGAAAATAACACATCATATTCATTTATACTCATTTCATAAAGCCAGATGCACATATAATAGGAATAAAAGAATATTGAGGATTGGCTAAAACTCTAATTGCAGTTTCCATGGCAATAGCTAACAATTATTCTCCGAGCACAGATGTTAACATCCTGCCAGGACTGGTATTTTGATTTTCACATTAATAGCATTCATAAAAGTCATTACAACAGCTCGCGGATAGAACAGCTCCTTGACATATAGGTAGAACAGGTTCTATATGCTGGAGCTGATGGGAAATGTTGCCGTTGATGAGTTTCTTTTAAATGATATAAACGTGAGTACAATGTAAACAGTGGCCAAGACTTACATAAGAAATACAAGGTCGACGAGACAAAGAAGAATCACTGCAATGATGGTCATACGTTGGTTTATACAGCATTAGAAGTGAAAACCTATATAATGGATGTCATCTGTGACTGCTAGGACAGACCACCAGTATCCCATCAGTCATGGTCCAACTCTTTGATCCCCCACGATCAGAAGGGGCCATCCCTTCACTTGGGTGATCACTGTGGCCTCGTCTACACATGCATAGAGTCTACTGACTAGTGATGGTAAATGGTATTGCAGCTTTGTCCCATTCAAAACCCCTTTAATTATCTTTTAATTTTAATAAGTTTTTTTTCATTTAAATATTTGAATGGATTCATAAATCCATAGTGAAGATAACAAACATTGTAATATACTTTATTGAAGAAAATTGACTGTTTCTTCACTTATTTGCCTCATTCAACCACTCTACAATAGAAGTATATGGAAAATGGAGGGGGGGAAGAAGAGAGCTCCTCAAAGCAAAGAAACACAGCTGGGTGATTAGAAATTAATATCCAGCCTTCTCCAGACAGAAAGGACTGTGCTGTAGACGGCCTCATATCTCTGTCTCTTTGCTACTCTTCCTCCCCCTTCCCTCTCCATAGACCTCTTTGTGTATGAAGTATGGACCAAAATCACTTAGATAAGAAATAAAGACCGAAGTAATAAAGACAGGCACCTTACTTTTCTGAACTATATTGCAAAGTTTATTCCCTTCACCTGCGATATTGATTTATGGAAACATACATACAATTTCACTTATACTTTAAGCATAAAAGTCCCTCCTAGTGGTGACCACAAACAGCCAGAATTGAATTAATTAAAGGGGTTGTCCAGGATTTTCTGAAAATGAATGAATGGTATAAAATAATAAAATAGTCAATACTTCTTTATTAACGCTTTCCTGTTTCTGATTTCTCCAGGTTGGCATTGTCTTGCATTACTCTAGCTTGTGCACAGTGCTATGGATTGGTGTGACTGCCAGGAACATTTACAAGCAAGTTACAAAAAAACCTCCACAAAACCAGAATAGTGACCAGCCTCCATTCCCAAAGCAACCTATGCTCAGGTATGACAGCCTTTGTCTTGTTTATGGCTTAAATGTTTTAACTATAGTAATATCAAAGCTGTATTCTCCGATGTTAAAGCTTAGTGATCACAGAAAAACTTGCCATGACCAATGTAACAACAGTGCACCGATGGACTAGTCATATACAGTTCATCCCCTATGTCTAGCGCATACTCCAAACTTATCCCAGGACTTAGACATACTTCATAACTGCCTCTGGCTTCTTAGGTGGAGCCTTCTCGCTTTGTACTCATGGGTGGGATTATAGCTTTGTGCTCTCCAAGGCCCCTACTATGATCAGTCACATCTTGTAGGACACAAAATTCTATTTTCACTGGATCAGAAAGTGATGTCATTTCATTGACAGGTGTAGATAGTTGGATATTAGAGCAGAAGATATCTTGTATGCTAACCTGAATGATCAAATGGAATTGTGCCAAGGCTAATGTCATACAGTTATATACTGTATAATATAATGGCCCCTATTTATAATGGAGTCATAACCGTTCTACTGGGTCTTTTGCTAAATGGATCAGCCGAGCAACACACTGAGCATTGACCACCGGACTCAACTTAGTTCAGGGCAACCTCAGCCCACATTTCCATGGGGCTCCTATGGTTGGAAGTAATGGGGGAAAGTGCATTGTGAAACAGCACAACACTAAAAAAAATAAAAAAAAATAAAAACTACACACATCATCTCAGAAACATGAACACATGTAATTAATTTGAGATTGGTAATGACCATGACATGTGGAAAATCTCAATCACCCCTCAGCTATATTTCGTCTCTTGAGATAATTAGCTTAACACATAATTTGTCATTTCTATTTAGCTCTTCTTGTACTTTCCGCCTGTAACCTCAAAACACTGGTAATGTTCAGAAGCTAAGACGCAGCAATATGTAGCTAGGAATGCTGACAGCAGGCAGATCAGACTGGAGTTGTAGATTCCTGAATACTAAGTGTCAAAGGAACATCATGTTATTTGTACCAAGTGAGGATCTCCGGCCCCCTAGGATCTTTAATAGACTAACTGAATCCTGCACATGGAAGCAGGAATAGTATTTTATAAATGCAGTCTAAGACTTGTAAAAAGCCAACTGACATGGTGAGGAGTAGTGGTTGAGCGTCTTCTTCAGGGGTGTCATATTTCCAGTATTATTCGTTGGAATCACAATTTTGGGGAAATTTTGGACCGGATATGATTTTTGCCAAATCAATCCACAAATCTCTTGTCATTGATATCAGATCGGTGAGGATCAAACACCCAGCACCCTCACTGATCAGCTGATAGCATGAGCAGCAGCACTAAAAAAAAATGATAACAGTATGCAAATATAAAACTCCTTATACTGCAGACTGGCCCAGCCTGGTTACTGCAGCTCAGCTCCCATTCACTTAATTCCACCGATCTGATCACTAAGGATGAGCGAACTGGTTCACAATGAGTCTGGTTCGTTAAGAATTTCCCAAAAAATTTAGTTTAGCCTAACCCTTAGTTTTTGGGGTTCACCATACATGACTCATTATTATACTCTGGGGTACCTGGGGTACCCAGGGAAGGTACATAAAAAAAAAACAAAAAAACACTCACCTTCCCTCTTCTCTCTTTGGCTTTGCTGTGGCGTCCAGTCTTCTTTCCTGCATTTCGTCTGACCTCTTCTTTGATGTCAGTGGCCGGGTTACCACTGAGACCTGTGGTCACGTGGGGGCATCATCGTCATGATGCTTTGACCCAAACATCATGATGTCGATGTCCCTTGTGTGACTGCTAAGGAGCAATCACATCCCTCAGATCTGAAGAGTCCAGAAGAGGCTAGAAGATGCCTGGGAACGAAGAACTGGTGCCATAGAAGATGAGCATGAGTGTTTTTTATTTTTCTGCACTTCCATGGATTATTATTATTATCTGAAGAGGACCCAGAGTATAATAATCGTAGTTATGGTTCAGACTGAACAAGTTTGGGAGAACATCTCGAATATATGTGAAGCGAATTTTGAGAGGTTCACTCATCACTATCATTGAGAATAAAATATTGGTACCAAAATGTTAGAAAAAACCCTTTTAATATTGGTTGACTACACGTACATTACATATATGACAGCATACAGTGGACAGTATTTTATCCATACTGTATATACCAGGAAAGAAAATTGTGCAGAATAAATTGGCCGAGAATTATTCCCAGGGCCTTTACCATATTATTCCTTTACCTAAAAATAAGAAGAAATGATTGAGTTAATTTTGCCTTTGTGAAGTTAATTACTCTTCCTCCGGCTGTGAGTTTGGGTCCCCACTTATCAGATTGCTATATGCTCTAGCTACGTGCAGTTCTGCTCTGTGCTAATTGTACGCGGCATTAAATCTTTCAGATAGAGCTTCATAGTTAAGCTGAAGAGACATGATTGAATGTGACTGCCCAGCGACCGAGTGGGCTTAAGAAGTTAATGTGCCATGTAACACGAGCTGAGCTTTGTTTTACGTGTCTTTACGCAGTACATTTCTATACCTGTGCCAGCAAACTCTAGGTTCCTTATTCTATATTCTGAAAAATCTGATAAAAAGTATTCATCTCCACTGAATTATGTTTAATTTTCTAAAAACTATGAATCACAATGGATTTGATTGGTCAATTTAATTGGGGTTTACAAGTTATATACATATACTGTACATAAATGGATGACTAATGTGGGTCTGGCCAATGGGTCATTAAACACTTACTAACTCCAATTGGCTATTCTTGACTTCATTCGGCTAATCTTTTCGACTGATCTTGTATCTCACTTATCTATCAAGTAGATGAGGGGCCTGCTTCAAAACAGAACAGAGGTTGTGGTCCTAACTGGGCCTTATAGCACAGGGGGTCCAAAAGATCTGTCTTTCCATGTAAGGAGGTGCAAGATAATTGGGCGAATCAGTTCGTACCTAGCCCAGTTCGAAACCCAAATATTCCAAATTGTTAGTTTTTTCACAAAACCAAAGAAATGAAGCTTCTTCTTGGGAAAACTAAAATGGCCACCGCATTATACTCTGGGGTCTATTCAAATCCCAGAGTATAATAGCTGGAGGCCCAGGGGAGGTGTAAAATATAAAAAAAAAAAAAAAAAAAAAAAAAAAAAAAACCTTTGTGCGTCCGGGCACTCTCCTGGTGACGTCCGGCACTCTTCTGTGACATCATCGGCCCAGGCTCAGCGCTGGGGTCTGTGATTGTGCCTCAGCGGTGACCTGAGCCCACCAAGCATCATGACGTCATGGCGCTCAACATGCCCATGTAACCGCTGGTGACCCAATCACAGACCTCAGCAGTGACCCTGGGTGCATGACATCACTAGCATGTTTTTTTTTTGTTTTTTTTTCGCCTCCTGAAAGGGACCCCAGAGTCTAATAATTTACCACAATGCACAGTTTCATTAAAAACTGAACAATTTGGGATATTTGTGTTGAACCCGGCTTGTGCCAAAGCGGTTCACCTATCTCTACGTACAAGCAGAGGCCAGGATGGAAGTGGAGCAGGAACTGTGCTGTTATTGCTGACACTATGACACAATGCTTGAGAGACCTGGTTGAGTTTTAAAAAGCAGGCCTTGATCTCAAGTCCAGGAGAAAGTTATTACATAGCAATAGAGTCCAGAATCGAGGCTTGGACACGTTTGCTGCAGCTATGAATGTGGTTGTGTAACAGAGACAGAATGACATAGGAGACTGGTATGTAACAGGGATGCAGCCAGAGAATGTCCAGTGCAGCAGATAGTCCCAAACTGTGCCTCCCCCCTCCCAAATAAAGTATTCCAAATGTCTTAAAAGTCTAATAAAAAGTCCTTTGCTCTTTGCCTTCCATCAGTTCTTTTCGGTACTTGCAGACAGTTTTTGAAGGAACTCGGCAGGGAGGTTGTTCCCGCAATCTTGGAGAACTAAGCCCAGATCTTCTGTGGATGTAGGCTTGCTCCAATCCTTCTGTCTCTTCACGTAATCCCAGGCAGACTGGATGATGATGAGATCAGGGCTTTGTGAGGGCCGGATCATCACTTCCAGGACTCCTCCTCCAAAGGGCAAAGCTCACTCAAAATATTGATGGGATTTAGATTTCTCATTTTGTTCATTGATAAAAAAAAATAAACTATTAACACTTCTAGTTCTAAGTATTCTTACTTTGCAGCATTTTTTCCATGCCTCTCTAAAACTTTTGCATGATAGTGAATATCACATATGAGAATGAAAGTTTTAACATCTAGTCATTCCTCAACATGTTCCTTGTAAAAATCCCCTCAAAAGACAAGGGGGCGCTCTCTTCGTCTACAGAACAAAAGGTTTAATCCAAAAGCTGACAAGGCTTCTTCACTGTAAGGAGTGTTAATCTGGCGAATAGCCTACTCCAGGAGCTGGATCTATACTGTAAGGAGTGTTAACCTGGCGAATAGCCTACCCCAGGAGCTGGATCTATACTGTAAGGAGTGTTAATCTGGCGAATAGCCTACCCCAGGAGCTGGATCTATACTGTAAGGACTGTGAATCTGTGGAATAGCCTACCCCGGGAGCTGGATCTATACTGTAAGGAGTGTTAATCTGGCGAATAGCCTACCCCAGGAACTGCTCACAGCAGTCACAGCCGACAGCTTCACAAAAGGATTAGATTCCTTTTTATAGCATTGATCCTTATGGAAATGCATAGACTTTCAGGACGTTTCCCATACCCTGGTTGAACTTGATGGACATATGTCTCTTTTTCAACCATACTAACTTAGTAACTATGATGCCCAATATCTTGCCCATCATGTTTGCACCACTGCAGCTCCCTCTATTGGCAGGATAAGCGGCTGGGTACTACAGAAGGTGCACCAGTTCAGCTGGTCACTGAAGGTTTCATTCTTAGAGCAAAAAAAAATACACTAGAGAACATCTTTAGAGCTAAATATAAAGAATCGATGGCAAGATTTCTATATCTAGAGGCTGCGTTACCCATGTCAGACATTTCCCATTACCATCTACTCGGCCCCGCACAGTATTTACACAATTTATAATGAAAAGAGCTGGGAACAAACAGAGCAGATAGATCTATGTGCCCAATGCATAAGGTGGATTATGTTTTTTATGCACCGTTGGGTCTGTGAATAAACACGAAATCCCATAGGTATTGCTAAAAGAAATTTGTATTTGCTGTTTATTATAATGCGGCAGGAAATTATCTCTACTGCTCCGATACATGCAACAGATGATCACTATTCACAACATGCTCTGACAACATGAGAACACAAAGGGAGAAGGAGCCGGATATTCAGCATATTTTATTCTGCTGGAGACATTATTTTCCATTGACGCACAATGCATACTCATTGTAACTGGGTATTCACAACTGTTTGGGGGAAGGTCTGAAGATAGAATTAGCATAAGAACACTGCAGAAAGAAATCTTAGAGTTTTGTTATCTTAACCCCTTAAGGACCAGGACAATGTTTGGTTTTGCGTTTCCATTTTTTTCTTCCCGGTCTTCCAAGAGTCCTAACTTTTTAACTTTTTCGTAGACGTAGCCATATCAGAGCTTGTTTTTTCCAGGATGAGTTGCATAGACTAATGGCACTATTTAATTTTCATTTAAGTATTGCAAAATAGCAAAAAATTATTTGTGATGTGGAATGCGAAAAAATTACATTGTGTGTAAAAACTGTTACATTGTTTTCTGAGGTTTTGTTTTTATGGTGTCGACTGCACATATTAGTATACCTTTATTAACATCAGTCTTCATAGCCCCTGAGCCAGAAGAGGGTGAGTCTCAAATATAATAAGGTGCCCACCTCCTGCTCCTCGAGGAAAATGTATGCCAACTCCTAGCTAGCGTACATTTCACTCATCTTTTATGCCAGCTTTCTAGCATAAATGAGAAAACATCCACCCCATGTATGCCCTCGCCAAACCCTGTTTTGGGAAAGTGGAGAGGGTGGTGCAGAACTCCAAAAATCATAACCTATTAGTGCAAAATGCCAATTTGTGCAAAAAATTGCAAGTTTTTATGGCTTGTACACCAGAAAAATGGTGTACAAGGCAGAATAAATGTGCCCCATTTACTTTATTCAGAAGGTCCATATCATTCCAGCAACAACAAAAAAATTGGAAAATATAATTGCTTTGCATTACACCCATAACTTTTTGATATTTCTCTCTACAGAGCTGTGTAAGGGCTCTTTTTTTAAAGGGCAAGCTCTAGTTTTCAATGGTACCCTTATGGGATAAATACAATGTTTTTATTTATACTTTATCCTTTTTTTTTTGAGGGGTGAGGAGACCAAACAGTGGTTTGAGCATTGTTTAGGCTGTTTTGGAAGCAGTGACACCAAATTAGTTTATATATATATATATATATATATATATATTTATTTTTTTTTTCGTGGTTTTTTTTTTTAGTTTTTCAGAGTAAAATTGAGAAAGGGGATGATAAGTTTTAATTTTTAAAATATGTTTAGAAAAATCTAGGGTCTGAAGACAAAATAGGTAGGTCTAAAGGGGTTGTCCTATTACGGAATTATGAGCTATAACAGAAAGGGCCACTGTTTAGGATCCTTATCTCTTGGCCGGGGGGGGGGCGGGGGGAGAGTGATTACAAAGAGCAGATGACCCATTGATTTATATTGGTATTGTGTAATTTCTAATTTGCTCTATGCTAGCGCTGTAGGGAAACCGAACACTTTCTGCCTGTTGTTCTCTTAGCTTAGAGATAATTATTGTCCATGCCAGGAGGACACCTATTCTGCTTATTTTTAAGACACCCTACCAACAGGTAGGGATAATTCAAAGAGGATAAGATTTCCGCGGCAGATTTGGCATGGTGGGTCCCACTGCAAAATCCACCATGTCCACCTAGCCTAAGATATATGTAGTAACAGTCCATAGTACCTTTATATGCACTCTTTTTAGCTTGCATGTAATAATTTCACAGTGTGATTTGTTGGTCTTGGGGTGTACATGCCCTCAAAAAGACGACGATCATGATTGGAGCATATCCAAAGCATTGATCGATTCTGAAATATCTGTGTCCTCCAAGATCTGCATCACAGGTCTCTTTATTCTCACATTTAGTATGATGTCAAATTGAGGACTTTATTGTTTTATAGCAAAACAAAGTTTTGCAGTCATGTAGCAATTGACCTCTGGTGAATTGTTCATGACTTTTATTCACTCTGTCGCTCATTGTTTATCCAGAATCAGTCAAGTGAGTAAGGAGTCTTGGCAATGGCAGGGAGAGCTGCGGAGCATTGTTCCTGCTCCCATCAGACATACTTATTTTGAGACATTACTTATTTTTTTGAGATAATGTTTATAAAAGTACTATGAAAAAGTTTGCAAATATCAGAAATGTATTAAATATATGCCATGTTAATAGTAGTGTAGACTGTTGTGTACGAGAGCAGATATTGCACTTGTATGCACCAGAGGTGTCGCTATAGGGGGTTCAGAAGTAGCTATTGCTCCTAGACCCTGGAGTCTGAAGATGCACTTCAAGAAGTAGCACTTAGTTGGAGGAAGGTATGTTGGGAAGTCATACATTCTACTTTGGACCCCCACCAATTACAAGAATGGGAGACCTGACAGCTATTTCCATCAATGCCAGAAACCTGGCACATTCAAAGTCGTCTTAGTTGCAGACATGTGGCGAATGGACCCCTACCGATCCTGTATATATTACTATCTATTCAGAAATTACTTTGGCTGGAATACCCTTTTAAGCAGGGATGTGCCTTGAGGATGTGCAGAGGGTGCAGTTGCAGCTGGGCCAAGGAGCCTTAGAGGTCCATAAGGTGCCTCCTTCCAATGGGAGACTAGTACTTAATATGATACATTATGGGGGGCCTGGTAAAGATTCTGCATTGGGCTCCAGGAGCATCACGTTATGCCTCTGCTTTTAAGGAATCATAAGATCGCATAAGAGTGTGTGGTATATCTATAGATAGATAAGCCGGGGCTATTTTACTGTATTGGGCCAACATAAGAAATGTGTCCCATCCCATCTATTCGGCCCATTTACCCACCCAAGTTTGAGACCCCTGCTGTGATATGTATGAGACATGGAGGAATCCTTGCATCCTGACACGGGACCCTATGTGTATTTCTATTAGGGGACTGAAATTTATTAAAAAAATCTCGATTACCCTGCAGAATCATCATGTCTGAGCCAAGCCGGGTAAGTTCCAAAAATAACAGGGGATCAATTAAGCGGCCTTTATCATCCTTCCAGATAAGAATGAATATGAATCCCTTTCATTCCTCCAACTTGCTCACACATAGGCTTACGGCTTAGATCATGTGGGTAAAGTCAAGGAGGAAGCATTTTATATTTGCAGAAATAAGGACATCCAGCCAAATCCATATGACACAAAAGCCTTCTTTGAATTACAATGAATGTTTTATACAATGGCTCCACGCTCGCTGTTAATGTTCCCATTGAAGATCTTGGAGTGGAGTAATTCCTTCAGAACATGGCATGTCACACACAGGCCTGTCAAGATGAAAAGAGTCAGTGTGGTTCTATCACATTCTGATAGCGCTTCACGCTGTGCAGGGCCAATGCTATGTGCTGCTTTATAGCGACAATCTGTGTGGGGAGCCTGATGTACCACGGCCCCTCCAACAGAGTAAATATGCCTAATAAGTATTGCGTCAGTGCCATGCACAAGTTTCCTTCAACTCCCACGCCACAAGATGTTCCTCAGATCCCTCATCCGTGTGAAACGATCGCAGGTGTGCGATTATTATTACGTTACAAATCAAACCTTGATAACAAAATTGCGCTGTTATGTTGCAGATGCAACCTGTTTAAACTGGAAGGAAAGCATTAACTGTTCGCTAGACAAACGCGTTTCATTCCATGGGAAATAGAAACAAAGGGACGTTTCTCAAGTAGGGTCTTCAAGAACACCCAAAAAGACTTGTTTTGTGGATGTTTTTAATATATTACAGATAAAGCGAATCTCTACCACTTAAAGAGGGTTCCACCCATACAAAACTATGTTTAAAATGGCCCAGACTGATCTGTAAAATTAGAAATAAAAATATATTGCAGAAAAGCTGTGATTTTTTTTGTTACAGATTTTTCTCATTTTTTTTAAACCGCACATTATACATTGTAATGTCCCCTTACGTGGTCCCACGTATAATGTCCTATAGGTGGTCCCACTTAGTATAATGCTCCCCTAAGTAGCCCCACACAGTCTAATGTCTTTATAGGTGATCCCTCTCAGTATAATGTCCCCTAAGTGGTCCCATACAATCTAATGTGCCATAGGTGGTCCCACTCAGTGTAATGTCCCCTAATAGGCCCCACACAATCTAATGTCTCGTAAGTGGTCCCACTCAGTACAATTTCCCCTAGCTGGCCTCACTCAGTATTATGCTCCCAAAGTGGCCCCCAAACAGTATAATGTACAATGCCAACCTATTTGCTCCCACATAGTAGAATGGCACCTCAGTGGCCCATCACACAATAAAATGCCCCCTCAGGGGCCCTCAAACAATACAGTGCCCTGGCGCAAGCTCAAAAGACAGTTAACTTTCCCCTGAGTGACCCATCACATAGTAAAATGCCCACCTCAATGGCCCATCCCACAGTAAAATGGCCACTTAGTGGCCCATCATACAATATAATACATAGAAAAAAAAATACAACAACAAAAAACAATATTCAGAGAGCTGCCTACAGGTTCCAGTTCTAGTGCTGTCTCTGGCTCGATGCTCATTGGGCCTGAATGGTGGAGCACGAATAGTGAATGGCCTCGCTTGAGCATGGAGATGATGACTCTGTGCTCCACCACTGTATTCAAATCAGGACACAGAGTTGAAATCAGGACCTGGCCCCTGAAACCACAGGTCAGCACCTAAAATGCAGGACTATCCTGTTGGATCCAGGACAGCTGGGATGAAAATGCCCTAACAGAAAGAAATCTGAACCTGTACATGGCCCCTTAAGTTCTAGCAGCGATCAGTCCATCTTGTGAAAATTAAAAATACTTGGGCTATATATTGTTGTTTTTACTTTAGTTCTATGAGTGTTTCTTTTCACAAACACTGCCACTTACTTCCAATGGCTGTGTCTGGTATTGCAGCTCATCCCCATCTGTGTGACAGGGGCTAAGCTGCAATACCAGACACAGCCTTTAGACAAGACTGGGGATCTTTATCAAAAAAGAGCAGACTTTTTTTTTTTTTTTTTTTTTAATGTAATCCTATGCAGCCCGTTTAACAATATGCACTGTAGAGGAAGTGTCAGACATGTCTACACAGTTTCTGTGCTTTTTACCCTCAAGCCATGACTAGGAAATGCCATACTGAATTCGTCACACATCATATTTGTCTCAAAGGCCTCAACCTGTTAAGATTGATGCAAAGAGACCAATGTTAGCTATTTTCTGTGTTCAGGGGAAAGTGATTTATTTTTTTTTTCCTTTTTGTTTTCCGAGTGTTTGTAACTTTTTAATTTTTCAAGCAATGTAGTCAAATAAGGTCTTTTTTGTTGAAAAAAAAAAAAATAGATCTATTTTTTTTTTTTTTATTTCTTTGATATTTACCATTTGGTATAAAGGACACGTTAACTTAGTTCTACTTTTCAGTACAATTATGGTAATACCAACTTATACGGTACTGTAGGTTTTAATGTTTTACCACTTTTGCACAAAATAACTTTTTTGAACATAGTAACATCTCAGTATTGCAAAAATTATTTTTGTGCTGAAATATTCTGAGAACCATAACTTTTTTCATTTTTCTGCCAAAGGATCTGTGTGAGGGTTCGTTTTTTGTGGAGAAAGCTGTAGTTTTTATTGGTACTATTTTGGGGTACATACATTTTTTGATCACTTTTTGTTCTATTTTGAGAGACAACAGAAAACAGCAATTCTGGCATAGATTTTTTTATTTTTTTTTATTTTTTTTCACAGCATTCACTCTGCAAGATAAATAATATATATATATTTTTTTTTTAAAGTTTGGGCTATTACATACTCAGCAATACCAGTTATTATCTTTAGGTTAATTATATATTATTTTCAAAACTTTTTTTTCACTTTTTTTAGCAACTTTTTGTAGTCCCACTAGGAGACTTGAATATGCGACCCTCTAATTGCTCATAAAATACCCTGAAATACCTCTGACAGCCATCCTGTTAGCCTCTGGTAAGGTCCAATAAGCTTCCATACATGGCAGACCTTGGGACCAGTGTTAGGCCTCTGGCTGCCATAACTATCCAATGAGAGAGCCCCTTCTGTATGGATGCTATGGTCGGAATTGACTGCAAGATCTAAGATTTTCTCCAGTTCTGGACATTGCAGACGGATGTACCTTTACACAGTGCTGTATGTTCATTTACAGATCTGTATATTAACCACGCCAGCTGTAATTCTACTGGTTGTGTCCCGCATTGAACAGGTGGTATAGTGTAGTCGTTTCAGAAAGGAAACCACCAGACGCTCATATACTGGAACCAAAACTTGACTGGGCTTGGTTGTAGAAATACAACGTATAGTGCAACTTACACAACGTTCTAACACTCTTCAGAAGCATCTTTAGTCACCTGGAATTTCCTCAAGGTAACAGGCATAACTTCTGTTCTCACAGGCAGTGCTCCTTTACGTACTCACAGACTAGGCCTCCAGTTCTGCGTGACATGGTGGATGCTTCTAGGCATGGTGTACATAGCCCACCAAACGCACATCTCTCAACTTCCGAAAAAGCTTGAAGGCTGCTTTTATGTAGGGCAACATCATGTTGACCAAATATTCCAAATTGTAAATTTTTTTACAAAACCGAACAAAAGGACATTCATCTCAGGTGAACTAAAATGGCCACCACATTATATTCTGGGGTCTCTTCAAATCTCAGAATATAATAGTTGGAAGCCCAGGGGAGGTGACACAATTAAAAAAAACATTCATACTGACCTTCCGAGGCACCTGGTGCTCTCCTGGTGACGTAATGCACCCGGGGTCACTGCTGAAGCCTGTGATTGGGGTGAAGGGGCCACCAGCAGTCACATGGGCATGTCGAGCATTATAATGTCATGATGCTTAGCATGCCTATGTCACCACTGGGGCAGAATCACAGGCCTCAGCGATGACCCTGAGTACATGACGTCACCGAGGAAGTGGAAAGAGCGTGCCGGATGCTGCAAGGAGGCCCAAAATAGGAAGGTGAGTATTAAGGGTTGGTTTGTTTTTTTACACCTCCCCTGGACCTCCATCTATTATACTCAGGGGTCTGAAGAGAAATCTGGTGTAGCCACTATAATAAACCTCCCCCACTGTATATATCCATCTACAATCAGCCACCAAAGGAAACCATCTAAAGAGGTTACCCTTTACTATTGTACGATATATGTTCCTAAAGGGTTAAGAAGTAAGTACACTGAAGGAGATAATTCTCATTGTCATTGTCTTGTCTTGTAATTTTAGAACACAAATGTGGAGCCAAGCACAACAAAGAGAAGTTAAATATAAGCCAAACTCTTAGCGTTGACTATTTTTAGCATATTCAACAATGGAAGCAGAAAACAGAAGCACCAACAATTTACTGAAGAGCTTCTGCAAGAGTCATTTTGGCTACAAATGATAAAACCGAGCACTTATAATACACTAATCCCAGTCCCCGAGGAAAGAAAATGAGCCTGGCTTCACATTTAGCCTGTTATTTGACTGACATGTTTCCGAGTGAAACTGGTTGGATATTTCTGCCAAAAAATGACTTAAAGGAACACTCCAGGCAAGTCTTGCAATGTAGTATGCCTAGTGCAGGGCCTGAGGGGACGGCACATGGCACAGATTTCATACGTGAACCTGAATTAATTCTCTTACTTTACATACAAAAAAGCTGTAAATGACTTAGTATTGTATCATGGAAGTATTTTTGTCCATAAAATACGACGCGTAATATCGTGGCACACAGACAGCTTGCCAATACAGTATACAGACTTATAAGGACTCTCTGTGCTGCCGATAAAGGTCAGGTCACGTGGCTTTAACCCTTTAAGGACGCAGGGTAGTTTGCATGTTAATGCTTGACAACTTTTTTCCTTCCCTGCATTCCAAACTTCATAACTTTTTTATTTTTCTATCAACATAGCTAAGTGAGGGCTTATTCCTTGTGTGACGAGTTTTACCTTCAAGAAAAGAAAGCTTATTTCCAGGCATGCATTTAGTGATGACAAAGGACAATGGTTACTGTGACATCACTGTGTGTATTATCCCTGTACTGTCACATCACTGTGTGTATTATCCCTGTACTGTCACATCACTGTGTGTATTATCCCTTTACTGTCACATCACTGTGTGTATTATCCCTGTTCTGTGACATCACTGTGTGTATTATCCCTGTACTGTGACATCACTGTGTATTATCCCTGTTCTGTGACATCACTGTGTGTATTATCCCTGTACTGTGACATCACTGTGTATTATCGCTGTACTGTGACATCACTGTGTGTATTATCCTTGTACTGTGACATCACTGTGTGTATTATCCTTGTACTGTGACATCACTGTGTGTATTATCGCTGTACTGTGACATCACTGTGTATTATCCCTGTACTGTGATATCACTGTGTGTATGATCCCTGTACTGTGACATCACTGCCTATATTATCCCTGTACTGTGACATCACTGCCTGTATTATCCCTGTATTGTGGCATCATTTTATTTATTAGCTCTGTACTGTGCTATCACTGTACACAAAATCCCTGGGCTGTGACATCACTATGTTTGTTATCCTTGTCCTTGACATCACTGCTTGCATTAAAACAGGATAATATAGTGGAAACAGAGTAGCAGTCATTGAGGATCTGTGCATGCCTTCATGCCATGTGTACCTGTATTGTGAGAAGCCATACATAACACATGGTTGTGATGTCACAATGAGTTGTTCTTAATGAAAAACTCTTCTCAGCTACACACGTCCTGTGTAAACAACACAGAAAACGCTTTTGTGCAGCTGTATCAATTGGTGTGAGAAGATTCCATTTTCCGCCCTACCTCAGACAGCAGAATGACACGACTGAAAATAATACTGTGCAATACTTGTAATCATTTCTTTTTCCACGGCTCATAGGTCCTGCAAGTGCAGCGCTGACTCTATTCTAATTGTGCTGCATAGTGAGGGGTAGAAAAATGTCCAAGTCCCATTAAAGCTCCTATGAAAGCAGCAACAAAAGCCGCATCCAGCAGGAAGGCCTTCAGTGCATGTCATCTCAGTGTTTATGACATCTTGATAAATGACCCCTACTGTTTGTCTCAGATTCTGCTTCTCCTTGATCAAAAAGAGGCCTCCTGTCACATGACACGACTCTACAGAAAAGCCAAGATAAACATCCCCAGCCCTTCATCACTGCAATCCCTGACGCATGTTCTGGGAATGGAAGTGTGCAGGTGTAGAATAATGTGCAGAGAGACTGGCAATGTAAACACTAAATGAGATGCTGGAGACAGCCACAATGATACTGCAGTCATAAAATAGACTCAAACTCCCAGGAAATAAAAAAAAAAAAAAATCCTTCATATTTATTATGGCGATTCGTGAACATTACTTTCTTGGTTACGTGACGCATACAAGTTAAAGCACCAATTAAGTCGCCTAAGTGTTTTACTCATTTATTGCTGCTTCACATGGGGACGGAATCCAGCGAGGACAAACTCTATTGTATTCTGTTTATTGCTTACTGAAGAGGTCTCGCAAGATCTAATGCAGAGGAAATAAGGAGCACAATGTACAGCTCTGCAAGGGTCACATAAGAGGTCTGAACATATATTAAAATAAAAATAAATTAATATACAGTGTGTGTGTGTATATATATATACATATATATATATATATACACACACACACATACATACACAGATAAAGCTATTTTTGACTAGGAAAAGGAATTATAAATGACCACCTCAACAGATCTGTAGTAGATATGTCCAGATATATGAGAGAACCAGCTTTTCAAAACAACATGATTTTGCAATATTCTGTAACAAGATGTCTATCCTATATATATATACAGTACAGACCAAAAGTTTGGACACACCTTCTCATTCCAAGAGTTTTCTGTATTTTCATGACTATAAAAATTGTAGATTCACACTGAAGGCATCAAAACTATGAATTAACACATGTGGAATTATATACTTAACAAAAAAGTGTGAAACAACTGAAAATATGTCTTATATTCTAGGTTCTTCAAAGTAGCCACCTTTTGCTTTGATTACTGCTTTGCACACTCTTGGCATTCTCTTGATGAGCTTCAAGAGGTAGTCACCTGAAATGGTCTTCCAACAGTCTTGAAGGAGTTCCCAGAGATGCTTAGCACTTGTTGGCCCTTTTGCCTTCACTCTGCGGTCCAGCGCACCCCAAACCATCTCGATTGGGTTCAGGTCTGGTGACTGTGGAGGCCAGGTCATCTGGCGTAGCACCCCATCACTCTCCTTCTTGGTCAAATAGCCCTTACACAGTCTGGAGGTGTGTTTGGGGTCATTGTCCTGTTGAAAAATAAATGATGGTCCAACTAAACTCAAATCGGACGGAATAGCATGCCGCTGCAAGATGCTGTGGTAACCATGCTGGTTCAGTATTCCTTCAATTTTGAATAAATCCCCAACAGTGTCACCAGCAAAGCACCCCCACACCATCACACCTCCTCCTCCATGCTTCACGGTGGGAACCAGGCATGTAGAGTCCATTCGTTCACCTTTTCTGCGTCGCACAAAGACACGGTGGTTGGAACCAAAGATCTCAAATTTGGACTCATCAGACCAAAGCACAGATTTCCACAGGTCTAATGTCCATTCCTTGTGTTCTTTAGCCCAAACAAGTCTCTTCTGCTTGTTGCCTGTCCTTAGCAGTGGTTTCCTAGCAGCTATTTTACCATGAAGGCCTGCTGCACACAGTCTCCTCTTAACAGTTGTTGTAGAGATGTGTCTGCTGCTAGAACTCTGTGTGACATTGACCTGGTCTCTAATCTGAGCTGCTGTTAACCTGCGATTTCTGAGGCTGGTGACTCGGATGAACTTATCCTCCGCAGCAGAGGTGACTCTTGGTCTTCCTTTCCTGGGGCGGTTCTCATGTCAGCCAGTTTCTTTGTAGTGCTTGATGGTTTTGGCCACTGCACTTGGGGACACTTTCAAAGTTTTCCCAATTTTTCGGACTGACTGACCTTCATTTCTTAAAGTAATGATGGCCACTCGTTTTTCTTTACTTAGCTGCTTTTTTCTTGCCATAATATAAATTCTAACACTCCATTCAGTAGGACTATCAGCTGTGTATCCACCTGACTTCTGAACAACACAACTGATGGTCCCAACCCCATTTATAAGGCAAGAAATCCCACTTATTAAACCTGACAGGGCACACCTGTGTAGGGAAAACCATTTCAGGTGACTACCTCTTGAAGCTCATCAAGAGAATGCCAGGAGTGTGCAAAGCAGTAATCAAAGCAAAAGGTGGCTACTTTGAAGAACCTAGAATATAAGACATATTTTCAGTTGTTTCACACTTTTTTGTTAAGTATATAATTCCACACGTGTTAATTCATAGTTTTGATGCCTTCAGTGTGAAGCTACAATTTTTATAGTCATGAAAATACAGAAAACTCTTGGATTAAGAAGGTGTGTCCAAACTTTTGGTCTGTACTGTATATATATATATATATATACAGTCATATGAAAAAGTTTGGGCACCCCTATTAATCTTAATCATTTTTAGTTCTAAATATTTGGGTGTTTGCAACAGCCATTTCAATTTGATATATCTAATAACTGATGGACACAGTAATATTTCAGGATTGAAATGAGGTTTATTGTACTAACAGAAAATGTGCAATATGCATTAAACCAAAATTTGACCGGTGCAAAAGTATGGGCACCTCAACAGAAAAGTGACATTAATATTTAGTAGATCCTCCTTTTGCAAAAATAACAGTCTCTAGTCGCTTCCTGTAGCTTTTAATCAGTTCCTGGATCCTGGATGAAGGTATTTTTGACCATTCCTCTTTACAAAACAATTCCAGTTCAGTTAAGTTTGATGGTCGCCGAGCATGGACAGCCCTCTTCAAATTATCCCACAGATGTTCAATGATATTCAGGTCTGGGGACTGGGATGGCCATTCCAGAACATTGTAATTGTTCCTCTGCATGAATGCCTGAGTAGATTTGGAGCTGTGTTTTGGATCATTGTCTTGCTGAAATATCCATCCCCGGCGTAACTTCAAATTCGTCACTGATTCTTGTACATTATTCTCAAGAATCTGCTGATACTGAGTTGAATCCATGCGACCCTCAACTTTAACAAGATTCCCGGTGCCGGCATTGGCCACACAGCCCCAAAGCATGATGGAACCTCCACCAAATTTTACAGTGGGTAGCAAGTGTTTTTCTTGGAATGCTGTGTTTTTTGGACGCCATGCATAACGCCTTTTTGTATGACCAAACAACTCAATCTTTGTTTCATCAGTCCACAGGACCTTCTTCCAAAATCAAGCTGGCTTGTCCAAATGTGCTTTTGCATACCTCAGGCGACTCTGTTTGTGGCGTGCTTTCAGAAACGGCTTCTTTCGCATCACTCTCCCATACAGCATCTCCTTGTGCAAAGTGTGCTGTATTGTTGACCGATGCACAGTGACACCATCTGCAGCAAGATGCTGCTGCAGCTCTTTGAAGGTGGTCTGTGGATTGTCCTTGACTGTTCTCACCATTCTTCTTCTCTGCCTTTCTGATATTTTTCTTGGCCTGCCACTTCTGGGCTTAACAAGAACTGGACCTGTGGTCTTCCATTTCCTTACTATGTTCCTCACAGTGGAAACTGACAGGTTAAATCTCTGAGACAACTTTTTGTATCCTTCCCCTGAACAACTATGTTGAACAATCTTTGTTTTCAGATCATTTGAGAGTTGTTTTGAGGAGCCCATGATGCCACTCTTCAGAGGAGATTCAAATAGGAGAACAACTTGCAATTGGCCACCTTAAATACCTTTTCTCATGATTGGATACACCTGGCTATGAAGTTCGAAGCTCAGTAAGGTTACAAAACCAATTTTGTGCTTCAGTAAAAAGTAGTTAGGAGTATTCAAATCAATAAAATGATAAGGGTACCCAAATTTTTGCACCGGTCAAATTTTGGTTTAATGCATATTGCACATTTTCTGTTAGTACAATAAACCTCATTTCAATCCTGAAATATTACTGTGTCCATCAGTTATTAGATATATCAAATTGAAATGGCTGTTGCAAACACCCAAATATTTAGAACTAAAAATGATTAAGATTAATAGGGGTGCCCAAACTTTTTCATATGACTGTTATATATATATATATATATATATATATATATAATGTGTGTGTGGCCACCCAGTGTTTGTGTTGTGGATTGCAGCATGTTACAATATTGTATTGAATTGGTGTTCTTAGCCAAATTAAATTTAAGTTAAGGATGGACACATCTGCAATTGCTTATGAGAGAGGTTTTTGATGTATCATTGGATATTTCATTAAATGCAATTGTCATGTTTCTCACCAAAGAATCTTGTTGTATTCTCTAGGCCACAATTGTTTTTGTACTAATTAATATAAGGTAAGGAGTCACCCTGAACCCCTGCAAGAAGGTATGGACTTTACCAGTTGGATTCCAAGATTGCAGATGTGACAAAACGTGACAAATTGGTGACAGTAGTGTAGTTAGGGCAGTATCATAGTCAGAAATAGGACCATGGGTGATCATCAGGAGAGTTTCTATAATACAAAATCCCAAGGGATGAAATGTAAAGTATACAGGAGATAGCCAGGGATCAGAGCCAGGAGTAGAACAACAGGTATTAGGTGAGCAATCCAAGGAGTGAGAGAGGAGCGTAGTTGTGGAACAAGATCAGGAGTCAAAATGGAGTAAAATAAATAGCAACAATAGCCAGGCAAAGGGTAGCACAGAAGTTTGTGTAGCTGAAGTCCCTTTTAAATAGGCCACCGTGCCAGACGTTGCCTTCGGGATCAGATTGTCTTGGCATCCTGATACTGCCATGCCGAGAGAGAGGAAGTCTAATCCAGCAGGGACATGGCAGAAGACAGGACTATTACTGATGCAGAAGAGGCGTGCTGTTGCCTAGCAACATGACATGACCGATGACAGAAGCCATCGTCACTTGTGGCCACAGGGGCTTGGCACTGGAACCAGTTTAGATAAGTATTAGCATTTCTTGCTAAACATTAGAAATATGTCCAGGCTACTGCTTAGCAACCGAGAACCAACGGATGAAAAATTGGACTGGTATACCAGAGCAGGGTTGGCATTTGGGTTGCGATGGGCATATCACCACACCCTGCATTAATGGGTATCACCAAATGTCTGAGCAACCAGAACAGAGGCGTAACTTAAAGCTCCCGGGCCCCAATGTAGACTCTGTAATGGGGCCCTTACCTACCTTGTGTCATTTAGAATAGTTTCATATTTTAGAATGTGGCAGAGGGACCCCCTTAGACTCCAGGACCCGGTATGGCTACGATCCTATTGAAATCAGTGGGATGAATGAACTTGCTGGGTTTACGGGAGTCACTCCCTGCCTAGATGATGAGGGTCATGAATGTGGACCCCTCTATTAACCCAGAACTCCCTGATATACTACTTGAAATTGGATTTCGGTATCAGACAATCCTTTTTATATATGGAATTGAAATTGTCCAGATTTAGCCTTGTATGAAGGAGCACACGATGCGTTCATGAATGCACGAAACGCCTTACACGTCACATTCATTGACCCCATAACTTATGCAGATCTACCTCACTTAACCTCCCTACCTCACCCCACCTAACACTTCATCATAAAATACTTATCTGCAAATATGTCTCTGTGAAGATACAGTCTACTCCACGTATGCGGGAAATTCATAGGAAGGATTTGCTTCCATCACTGATAAAGAGTAATTGGGTGATGAAATGTGACATCCAGGCTGTGACCGCGGAGCAGATGTGCGTCGCTGCTATAATAATGAAGGACTGGCAGTAATCAGCAGGTCACTAAAAACCTGGCATAATTCAGAGCCACCCCAGCTGACAGTGGGAAAGTCTGCACAATCCTGCGAACGGAACTGGCTCGCAAATAGAATTTCTGACACAGCTCAACAATTTCTGGAGCAATTTAACCAATATCGGCGCCGAGTGTAAAGTAAGAAAACACATAGTAAATGTATTTAGGTAGCATGAATGATCCATCATAATGTTTGATGAAGAGCTGGCCATAGAAAAGTATATATGTCCTGTTCTGGCCAGTGTTAGGCTATTTTACACTGTCCAGGTTCCGGGTGTTAAAGGCGCCATAAAGTATTTTTTTTTTTTTTTTTTTTAGAAATCTACATTGTGCCGTTCCTCTGTATTCCTCCTAAAAAAAAAAAAAAAAAAAATTCTATATATCTATTACTAAGTTGACAACTGGATGTTACAACTCCCCTTTGTCACATTGTCTGGACTCTTCTCTCTGCATTTTTTAGGCGGAAACCCAGTGGACCCCATTATGTAAGAGTGCAGTCTGTTGGTACAGTTTATTGGGGGCACTTTAATAATGGCCAGTAGTGGGCACTCCCTGCACAGTACTGTGAAAATGTTCTAGGCAGTTGTGTAAAAATACTAAGTATGTATGTTTTTGGTGTTTATTTTTGTCAATTATCAAAATTAAGTGAAAGAACAAAAGAAATAGAAATCCCATCAATATTTGGTGTGACCTTTGCCCTTTGGAGGAGGAGTCCTGGAAGTGATGATCTGGCCCCCACAGATATAGCCCGGATCTCAGCATCCTCCAGTCTGTCTTGGATTACATGAGGAGACAGAAGGATTGGAGCAAGCCTACATCCACAGAAGATCTGGGCTTAGTTCTCCAAGATGGCGGGAACAACTTCCCTGCCAAGTTCCTTCAAAAACTGTCTGCAAGTACCGAGAAGAACTTATGGAAGGCAAAGGGCAAACGTCATACCAAATATTGATGGGATTTAGATTTCTCTTTTCTTCATTCACTTCATTTTGTTAATAGATAACAATAAACCATTAACCCTTCTATTTCTGATATGATTCTTACTTTGTAGCATTTTTTCCATGCTTGCCTAAAATGTTTGCACAGTGCTGTATGTGTAATACTGTACATTGTCTTATTTCCCATTGTCTATACAGATTATTTGGTATGGCTGTTATAATCTATTGTTCCCTATAAGTAGCTGTTTCAGTCTCTGTATTTTCTTTAATAGGATTTATGATAACCAGTCAAAACGTCTGCCCCCATGATGACTATTTTATTGTACATATCTTTAGATCTGAGAACCTTCAGAAATATACAATATGTGTGAAGGATTATTAGGACAACTCGTATCTGTTAGCCATATTAGGATATATGGATGTCATAGAGAAGAGGTCACTGTTTACAGAGTCTTAACATGAAGCTTCTGAGCCCCAACGCAATATCTGTACCGGGTCTCACAGCTATAATGTATTGTTTATATACTGGTCTCCTCATATTGGAAGAGACACTCTCTAAGGATTCTGGGCCAGGGTGCAACTGCACCCCCTCAAGATACGCCCCTGGCTGTTTAGGAGTGAGGAATGTGTTTCCCCATAACTAGATATTTTTGTCATCCAGGAGTCTTGTAAATCCGATTTACAACCTCATAGCTCTAACCTCATAACTAACCCTAACCTATATAGCTTAGCCTGGGTTCACATCTGCAATCGATTTCCATTCGTGGATTCCGTCCCCCATTCCGCTTGAAAAATGCGGAGACATAAGTCCTGGGGTAGTCTATGGGGTCCGTGGGTTTCCGCGGGTAACCACTTTTTAAGCAGATTGAGTTTCCATTTTTTTGGGTCCCCAAACAGACCCGAAGAACGGAAACTCAGGTGTGAACCTAGAAAGGGTGACTCAAGGTCTTACCTAGTAACTGGCATTTTCTTACTTTTTTCAGTTCACTCCCTGACACTGTCTATGTGTCCTTTACATTTTACTGCAACTATATTTTTGGTAACCAAATAATCCAATAATCCAATAATTTCATTCCAGCGCTCTCCCACTCTACAGATAAAGCTGATGATCACAATTTTGCTTCCTACTCATTTATTTAATAGCAAAAGGGTATTGATTCGGTGCGTATAAGAAAGTACTATACCTTTCATGAAAAAGTAGTAGTTAATAGAGTCTGTAATGAATTCCTGTAAATTCTGCCCTGTAAATTCTATGATCCGTGGTCCAGATTGAGTGCCCTAGAGGTTAAAGAACCCATGCAAGAAATTAATTCAAGTATTTCATAAATATAATATGATATTTAATGAATAAAGTGTAAAGTTTATTTATACTTCTGAAAATATAAAAAAAAAATAAAAAATTAAATAAAAATCACAAAATAAAATAAAAATAAAACAAAGATAAAAATGACATCATTGTTGTCATCATTCTATTTTTGTATAGGTTTGCTTTGAATAGTTTTTTAGATTTTCTATGATTTTTTGGTTTTATATGGTTGAAAGCTTATAAAACTAACACCGCACCTCCTGCTATGTAGCTCCGCTACCAGTCATGGGAGATAAACGTGCCGTCAGAAAATTGAATTCCGATCGTTGCCATGTCAACATTATCCTCTGTTGACGTTATAAGTTATATGCTCATCTCATGTGATGCAGAAACATTACAGCTTGCCATTATACCGTACAGAATGAAAAGAATTAGTTTGGAAATCTTTTTTTTCACAATAATTTACCTATTTTACAGCACTTACGATGCAGCTCAAAGGTTATGGCATAAATGTCTAAGATGGCAATAGGATTCATGGTTCTGTCTCGGAACTTTATACTTCTGCCCTGATAAATGACACCAGTCTTGAACATCTGGACAATGGACTTCCTCAGTCTCTGACTGGCACAAACAAGATGTGATATGTCATGTCAATATGCAAATTAGCTCTTTGGAGCAATGAGGGTGTTGCCACTTACATCTTTGGAGTAAATGCTCGTTGCACCAAAAAACTCATTGACATATTGACCCAAACACCGGTATCTTGGCAATGGTGGCACTGATTCACAAGGAGAAAACACAGATAGATAGGTTAGATTTATCTGAATCAATCTGTGGGTCTGGTTTGATATGCTGATGTCAGACTAGCTATGTGGGCACGTTATGTAGAGGCACTGTTTTTAGAAAATTCTGCATGGTAAGCACAATGGACTTTTTGTGCTAATATTACCATGCTGCCATTACTAGTCTACATACACTACCGTATGGATATTGTGTTAGGTGGTGGAAGCCTGCCCCCTTCCACAAAGTAAGCCTTATGTGTGTAAGACGTGAGTTCCCACTAAAAGATAGGCTCGTGCATTTAACTCTTTGAAGTTCTGTGCATAGTGGTTAAGTGTCCACTGTGTATTTGCTTGCTCTGATGATGTAAATGTTATGATTCATGTTTTTGCAAAATATATTTTGATGTAACTGTCACTTTAATTGTGCTGCTGAGTCATCGCGCCATTTTCTGTTCTGGTATTTTCAAGATGGAGGGCAACACATTGATTCCCCAAATATGTGAAACTGTTGGAAGTGCCCTTTGTATTGCTCAAGGTACAGCCCTTCATATGCTTCGACAGGGTTCTTCTGTTACACCAGGGTGGGAATATCTCCTGTTTAAAAGGGTCTTTTTTGGCTCCTTTAGAAGGAGTTGACCAGTCTGGTCTGGGATTTAGGTCCATCCATTTTGGCCACAATTTTGCAAAGTTTTATATGGGGTGGTGTTCTGGACGCTACCCAAGGAGCAAGTCTACAACAAAAGCCTGGAGTAACAGGACCCAAGTGCTAGCCTTGTGCAAGCAGGATCACTGCTGTGTGCGGTCTCGGGGCTGAGACATTGTCTAAAAAGAGTGTTAATCTGTGCCTTGTGGTCTGTCTTGAACTGCTTTGAAGCACTCACAATTATTAGGAATCACACAACTCCTAGACTGTCCTACATTTCAGCCCCTGGATAAAACTCCTGAACCTTTGTTTATCTCACAAGACAAGGAAACGGAGGCCGATAGTAATAGATCTTCTTTGACCTTATCTTCTTAATACAGTTGCTAGCAGTAAGGTTCGCCTTCTCTCATAAGATATTTATAATCTATTTCTTGTCTTCTAACAAGTAGCTACATTTTCTTCAGTGATTACTTGATGTCTTGTCTTCTGTACATGTGCCCAAGTGTAAGAGTAGACGAAAAACAATTTTATCCCAAGATAAGCACAAATATTACTGTTATTTTCAACTATTTTGGACCCATTGTTGTGGGTGAATTACAGTAATTTTGTCAGAATAACTTCAGTGGTTTAGGTAATTTGAGATTTTCATTGTGATGTCATTGTTGATACTACACTGTGATTTCATTGTTATGATGTCACTGTGGGTGACCATAAAGTCAACACTTCATAGAAAGTGACCTACAGTCAGGACAGGGCAATACATTTGGTATTGTTATTAGGGGCCAAGGCCAATAAGTGGCCATACTCCCCCATGGCTGCCTACCTGCTACCCAACTGTAGCTGCATGGGAGCCAAGAATTATGACTTGAAACAAAAGGGTAAAGTCGATGATATTTCAGCCTGGTTCCCAATATGGTGCCCTTTTTTCCACATATGTTGTAAATGCATAGGCCTCTATAAGTATTCTGTTCCTCCCCTTGCCCCATAGACAACCTAAATGTAAGGAATGAACTTAGGTTGCATGCAAACCATAGTATTCCCCACCATTGTAACAACACTAAAGTGGACGTCACCACAGTCTACAGATATTGGATGACGTAAGCACAGGTGATGATGCTTTGGCTATTTTTTATATAAAGCTTCAAATCCAATGTTTTTTCAATGACAATTTCCAATGAGTTCAATGACAAAATCCATGTTGTCTACCAGGGGGAGCTATCTACATAAAAGTAAAATATAAGATAAAAAAAACTCCATATAAAAATGAATGAGCAGTTTTAAGCACACTTGTCAACTCTTCTGAAACATTCAGTAGGCTTCCGAGAAAAGGGATGACCTCCTGGAGTTCCAGAAGAGTGGAGTCTCTGTCACCACATATGTGATGTTGGTACGTTATGTGCCCATCATGTCACAAAAAAGGGGTATGGACAACATATTGGCATGTAGGTGTCACAAAAAGGAGCATAACCTATCCCAAAAGGGGATGTTTCATATCCAGAAAGTGGCAAATTTCTGTGACTCGCTTTCTATGGCGTTCTCCTACACGTCCCCTTCAAGATGTTGGCAAGCTTTCATTTACGCTACAAGGTTGGGGTACCTCCTAATGCTCTGACCCTCAGACATTGGTCTGTTGACCAAATGGCGAGTCAACCATTGGTCATGGATGGTACCAAATCTGCAGTCACTTCAATTGTGGTGATAGCATAGTTAAAATAGTTCCAAGGTCAAGTTTAGTTTCGAACTAGTGGATCTAATGGAAATTAATGGACCCAAACCCATAGTAAAAATGTTACAAACCTCTGATCCATGCCAGAAAGCATTGGACCAGCTTTGGCCTCTAGATAGGCGAGTCCAGGATGAGTCTCCCTAGGCCCATGATGTCATCAGGGAGAAAGAGAGCGCTCTGGACGCCACAAGGAGGACCAGAGTATAATAGTTTTGTCCGAGATGAATCCCCAATTGTTCGGTTTAGCTAAAAACCAAACAATTTGGGTCGACCCCAGCTCGGAATGAATTGGTTCGGCCATCTCTACTTTTGACTATGTGGAGTCTACATTTATGACCTTGTTGCTGGCTATTCTGGAAATACCTATTTTTCTGCATTTTGTATGCACGTTAAAAACATCCAATGATCTAGAAAATCCACTTACCTACCATAACCATATTAATATATAGTCCTCACGCCTGCCCCGCATAAAGTATGGCTAGCATTATATGCTTGATTAGCAAAAACCTACATATTAAACAGGCTGGCTAACAGAAGTAATTGCAATTACCCGTGTAGGGACGGTTATTTTTTACGACATGCTGAGCCTCGGTGCTACAATTATGAGATATGAAGATAAAGTGGACTGTGAAGGAACATTGTTCTTCGCTTAATATTGCAATTATAGCTATTTCTGTGGCTTTCTGTATATTATAAGAAGTGGATATTGCCTAATAGACCCAGTTAATGATCATGACTAAAAGCTAGTAGGTCATACATATAGCCTAAATAAGAGCGCCACTGTATTGTTGTGTATGCACGTGCTATCTATCTCTGTCAATTACTGGCAGTTTATATGCACAGCAAAAACTCTGTTCAGTATATTCTATATTTTAAAGGGGTTGTCCTGTTGAGAAAACCCATTTTCATATACTTTATTAGGAAATCTGGGTAAAAAGAGGCAATTTCTCTTTTCAGGATGCTCATCACTTGCCCAAAGTGTAGAGTGGTTGCAAAGAGTGTCTCTGGAGGACCTGTCTTCTCCTGCAGTACACAGACAATCTATTCATTTGAATGGGCATCGTGTAATGCTAAGTTTCCCCAGTGGTGGCACTGCAGGGAAACTGAAGATTTACTAACAGGTTTCCACTAAGATCACAGATCACTTGGGGTCCCTGTAGGAAAACACTGTGATTAGCTTATTGTCAGGTAACCTATCTGAAAAGGTAGAGACTTCCAAAGTGGAAAATCCCATTAATATTATAATGTAGGAGTGCTTATTTTTCCTACATAAGATTTCATAACACATGGTAGTAGAAAGGCTATATAGTTGTATAGCATATGTAATGGCTGCTATGATTGATCTACCTTAGAGGAGTGGACAGTGCATAAAATGTGAAGTATCTTGGTTAAAAACTACCTAGGAGTGATGTTATAGGTTGTGACATCACTATTTATTATCTCTGTACTGTGACATCACTGTGTTTATTATCCCTGTACTGTGACATCACTATTTATTATCTCTGTACTGTGACATCCCTGTGTGTATTATCCCTGTACTGTGACATCACTGTGTTTATTATCTCTGTACTGTGACATCACTGTGTGTATTATCCCTGTACTGTGACATCCCTGCGTGTATTATCCCTGTACTGTGACATCCCTGCGTGTATTATCCCTGTACTGTGACATCCCTGCGTGTATTATCCCTGCACTGTGATATCACTGCGCGTATTATCCCTGTACTGTGACATCACTGTTCTTATTATCCCTGTACTGGGTCATCACTGTGTTTATTATCCCTGTACTGTGACATCACTGTGTGTATTATCCCTGTAGTGTGACATTACTGTGTTTATTATCTCTGTACTGTGACATCACTGTGTATATTATATATCCTGTACAGTACCCAGTAACTGGCTACGTTATGCCTGTGCTATGACATCACTATGTGCATTTAGGGGCTCATCATTACTTTTTACCCTCCTAGGCCTATGTACAGTAATTGTATTCTGGTGGTTACGTACTCTTAGATAAAAGCTCTGTAAATAGATCCAGTAGTTATTCTAACCTTATGCAAACACAGATCTTACATGACTAATGTAACATTTCTCATGGTTGTCGTAAGACGAGGAACATAATGTAAAGATAAATTACATTTCATACACATTTTAGAATTGCAGTTGGAATTAATGATGGTTAAGCAAGAAGGATAAGGCAAAGGCTAAAAAGGCAATTAGCATTTAGATAGATGAATACCCAATTTCTGAGATCAAAGTAAGATTATTTCAGGTAGTGCAGCTGCAAGTAACATTGCTGGGGAAATATGATTAGTTTATACAGCAGATTGAGAGTGATCATAATTAATGAATTATGTTGGAAATGAATAAGAAGATGGTGAGATCTTCTTTATTATATCTCATCTCTTTTCATTACTGAGGAGTGTCAGGTGGCTATGTGTCATATAATATAAGACTACTGGTAGAATGGTGATAAGGAGGTGGCATTGATCTGAATGGCAGATTGCAGAAAGAGCCTTGTAAGTATTAATGGGCACTCCAAACCAAGTATTTTCAGAAGTCACCTCTTAGAACACTGTATCTTCTGGTGGCTCAGGAATTCCTCCTTATACAGCACTTATGCTCCAAATTTTAGTATTGTGTTAAGCAGGGGCGGGGCAAAGAGGAGGCGACTGCCTAATGCATTATTGAAGAGACAGGAGGGCAATTTATAGGTGTGGAAACCAAAACCAAATTTTAAATTTGGTTTACATTAGCAATAATAGACCTTGTCGTGACACAAGTGTTATTGTTAGAGGTCCCAATAAAGGGTCGTGCTTATGTTCTATCGATAGATAGCTAGATAGATAGATAGGAGAGTGATAACCAGATCTGTATGTAGAGAGAGTAGTAGATAGATAGATAGATAGATAGATAGATAGAGTGATAACCAGATATATATGTTTCATACATGTTACGGCATGTTTCAGCTCCTTCCAAAGATATTCAATAGGATTTAGGTCAGGGCTCATAGAAGGCCACTTCAGAATAGTCCAATGTTTTCCTCTTAGCCATTCTTGGGTGTTTTTAGCTGTGTGTTTTGGGTCATTATCCTGTTGCAAGACCCATGACCTGCGACTGAGACCAAGGTTTCTGACACTGGGCAGCACATTTCTCTCTAGAATCCCTTGATAGTCTTGAGATTTCAATGTACCCTGCACAGATTCAAGACACCCTGTGCCAGATGCAGCAAAGCAGCCCCAGAACATAACAGAGCCTCCTCCATGTTTCACAGTAGGGACAGTGTTCTGTTCAAGATATGCTTCATTTTTCCATCTGTGAACATAGAGCTGATGTGCCTTGCCAAAAATCTCGATTTTTGTCTCATCTGTCCATAGGACATTCTCCCAGAAGCTTTGTGGCTTGTCAACATGTAGTTTTATATATTACTTTTGACAGATTCAAGTTATTTCTGTGACCATTGTGGGTTTTTCTTTCATTAAACGAGGGGTACCAACAATTTTGTCCACGTGTGTATATATATGTGTGTGTGTATGTATATGTATGTGTGTGTGTGATATATATATATATATATATATATATATATATGTACATGACCTGGAATAGATGGATAGATATGAGAGATAGATAATAGACAGGTGATCGACAATCAGATAGATAGATGTGGTAAATAGACGATAGATATACAATTAGATGGATAGATAGAACAGAAAAGTTCAAAGCAGCACAGCAAGTATAAGGGATGGGTGCAAATCCAAAGAAAAGTGGCTACTTCCCAAGTATATAAAACAAACCAGAATGGTAGCACTCCAACAGTTGGAGTGCTGCCATGTTGGTCTTTTTTGATAGATAGATGGATAGGTGGATGGATAGATGGATAGAGAGAGAGAGAGAGAGATAGATAGATAGATAGATAGATAGATAGATAGATAGATAGATAGATAAGGTAAATAGACGATGGCTACATGGATGGATGGATAGATGGAATAACTTGATAGATAGGGGGGACACAGACAGCTAAGGGCACCTGTTTTCCCATATCTCAGAATAGAGCACTCCCTTTAAATATCTTTAACAATCCACCAGCAAATCATTAGCCATGAAATTATTAGTTTAGGTAATTACCCACAATCTAACACAGTAGAAAGCTCCTGTTAAGGTGATAGGGCCCCCTATTGGGCTCCTGTGCAACTGCACAGTTTATGCTAATGGTATGTCCACCCCTGAGATAGAAAATGGATAGATATTTGGTAGATAGGTAGATAGATTAGATAGATAGAAGGTAGCTAGAGTGATAAATACATATATATCTCACAGATAGATGGATGGATGGATGGATAGAGACAAGTGAGAGCCCCTATGCAGGAATAGTTAGATGGCGTTTTAGACAAATGATATAGAACTCCTTGCTCCGTGTTTCTTTTTTATTTTGGAAATATAGCTTTTTAGTGGCGATACAGAGAAGTGACTTTGTGATATAAAGCTTCTTCCTCTTATGCATTGTGTTCTAGTTCTGAGTAAAGCCAACAATATAAACAATAGACGCTTCTGTTCGGGTTGCCATGGCTACGTTCAGAGACTTATACTGTATATCCCTCTACTGTAACTGTCTTATATTTTTAGCAGAAAATGTTGTAAAGTATATGTGTATATTGGTATGTGCTAGCATGTGCCCTGGCGTGTATGCATGTGCACATGGCACTATACAGAGATCAGGGATTATATGTGAGGCTTATTAATAGCTTGTCGATCATTCTGATTTTCCATTAGTTTTGTGGCTGTGTGCGGAGACCTACTTTACCACTCCTGAAAGTCTGTGGGCTTGAAGAGTAAATTAGCGGCACATTGCTAGAGAACAACAAAGACTCTCCTTCAAAGGTGTTTCAGTCCTGAAATTTCCGAGCTGCTTATTGCATCGCTTCCTGTTATTTTATGCCGTAGGTGGCAGCGTTTAATTAGTCGCAGGAATGTTACAATAATATTGGAAATAAGAGCTGAACACGATCATTGATGGCCTATTGTATATTGAGATCATGGACAATTCTAGATCACGGCAACCAGAAGTATACCTATATAGAAGTGAAGCTACTTTATTATACGGATTAGTGGACATGTATATTAAAGGGGTTATGCAGGGAATACTAACGCATGCCAATGTATTCCCTGCACTAGTTAAAGGGGTTTTCTTTTATATTGATTCTTTTATACTGATAACCTATCAACAGGATTGATCATCAGTATGTGATCGGCGCTGGTCTGACACCCGGACCCCACACGGATCAGCGGTTTTCGGCAGCCTCTGGGTGCCAGAAGCTACAGCAGTGGACAAGAGGCACATTTAGATTCTGCTGCAGCCCGTCCACTGTATAGCGGTGGTTCCAGGGAAATGCAGCATCGCTCCTATTTCTTGAACAGGAGAGACTACATACACTCCGTGTTCACTGCTATAGATTCTGGCGCCCACAGGCTTCCTCAAAAGCAGATCTGTATGGGGTCAGGGTGTGGAACCCCCACAGATCACATACTGATGTCTTCTCCTGTGGAAAGGTAATCAGCATGAAAAATTTATTTGGTGCTGGACAATCCCTTTAAGCTTTATTACTAATCTACATCCTTGGGCCCTGGATACTCAAAGTGTTCCTTTACAAAGGGCAGCTGAGAAGGTCGGAGTTCTCATTCCTCTGTCTCCCCTGCTGACACTCTGACTCTTGGTCACATGACCAATTCTATTCTTCTCAATGGACTCATAGCCTGAGTAGACTAGTTGGTGACTTTATTGAAAGTTGAAGCAGCTTCAGGGGAGAAGAGTAACCAAAGTTTCGGCCTCCGCACTAGTAATTGGACTGGACCACAAAAGTACAAGATGATCCGGTGAAATTCCCAAGTTCAGACAAATAATTGGTCCCATTATACAGATGTGTTCTTCCTTATGTGTGTCAGAAGAGGATCAGCTTGTCAAAAGAACACGATCTTTTGATATTGTGTCATAAGATGTCTACTATATATGATGTTTACGTGCTGCCACCAAGTGTTTGTGTTGTGATTTGCAGCCTGTTAAGGATTTAGCTAGCATGTCGCAATATTGTATTGATTTGGTTTCGCTAAAATCAAGCTAAAATACAGGTGGACACATCTGAACAATGCCGTACCAAAGATCTAGCAAAAGAAAACCCATGTGGGATGATTCATAAAAACCCTATCAGATCTTAGTGATGATGCTATGTCTGTGTGTACAATGGTAATAGAAGGTCATGAAGGGTACACACGGAAAGGGTGGAGGTGAAGTTAGGGAAGAAGGAGGCCTGTGGCTGATTGGTAGGAAAATAGAAGGAGTGGAAGGGAGAAGAAAGGGGTCTTTAAGGTTTTTTTTTTCCCTTAGGATAGGTCATCAATCGAAGATTGGTGGGGGACTTCCACTGATCAGCTCTTTCAAGAGACTACAGCATTCGACAGCGGCTGTGCTTGGTATTACAGCTCAGCCCCACTTTCTTGAATGGGAATAATCTGTGAACAGGCCATGTGACAGATGAACGTAACGTCACATGACCTATAAGCACTCAGTGAGTGTCACTACCTCTTCAAACAGCTGATCTGCAGGGGTCCTAGGTGTTGGAGCCTCACTGATCTTCAATTGATGACCTAACAATAGGTCCTCAATTGATAAACCCTGAAAAAAAGCCCTTTAAATTCTGCTCACCAGAGTGGACGTGTACATGTTCTGTACTGATGGACCATGGATCCCCACAATCATTTCCAGTAAGGAGTCGAAGGAACTGCAGCCCTATCAGTAATGCGTAGCATAGGCATTAAGTGATCTATTACTTGGTAATTCATTGCATGTCTCTTGACTTTGTCACGCAATGTGATTTTCTGCATCAATTTATCATTTCACTTCTTCACCATCACCCAGGACATCTCAGAATAATACGTCGTATTTCAGTCTTAATATTATTTATTCCTAGAAATGACAACCTGCTGTCTTAATGAAATATCGGAAAGGTTGAATTTTAAGAAGTAGATCAAGATTTGTTTCTTTTCTTCTCCATCTCAGAATGTAATGGACTCAGAGTCCACTTTGTGAGCGGAGTGGCAGCGCGCATGCTGGATTACCTTTCTATTCGCTTTTATGGGATTAGCTCTATAGCCATAAATCCCATAAAAAGTGATTAGAGTAGTGGTCTCATATGTGCACTACCATTCCACGCACAAAGCAGACTTGGGGATTCCTGTTTTCTTTTATCCCAGGCGGATTAGCTGCAGATAGATGATAAATGTTGTTTTTGGTAGGATAACCCTTAACAGGGCTGTCCCATTATGGACACTTGTCCCTCTATCCACAGTAGAGGGGAAAAGTGTCCTATCATTGGGGGCCCAAACTCCGGGTCCCCAAGTGATCAGGAGGACAGGGAACCAAAAGTCTCCATAAAGCCTTTGTGTGAATGGAGCGACAGAACGCTTGCATGACCAGCTCTCCATTTACTTCTATAGGGCTGGGGGCGCAGCCGCAGATTACAGTCCCGGCATCCCAATAGAATTTATTGGAGCACCAGTCATGCAATCATACTGGTGCTCCATTTACAAGGAGGCCTTTGGGGGACTTTTGTTCCCCCGTCCTGCTGATCACTGGGGGACCCTGTTCTGTGGATAGGGGGATGCGTCCATAACGGGACAACCCTTTTACATAATGCATCACTGACAAAGACAACAGGAAGATAAGGAGAAGTTATTTTCTTTGGATGACCATCCCTTTTAAAGAAGTTTTTTAATAGACCCTTTAGCAGAATAAAAGGAGTATCCAGCCAGACCTGAGACCCCTTTATTGTATACCTTGCTCCATATATGAGTGTGGCCATGCTTGGTATTGCAGTAATGTCCCATTCAGCTATGTGGGATTGAGCTGCAGTACACAACATAGTGGTCTATATAGACAAGCTATTATGTCTATGTAGTCATGCAGTGGTGGCCTCTGGGTGGGGCATGTACCCCAAAGTACTAAATTGCCACTTTAATACTCCTCCTTCCCATGAATAATTAATTCTCAATGATATCTGTGTGGTTTGACTTTTGGGACCGATCCAGTTAAGGCAGAATTCACACTTCCAAGCCTTGTCCAGGTAGCACAATATATGTGTGGTTCATATTTCCTGGACTGAACTGGGCTGTCTGAATTGAACTCAATGCACCATAGTGAGTTATAATGCATTGAGCTCCCGATTGCCAGGATCTCTACTGCACTTAACTGACATAGAGCTGTGAGCACAGTACTGTAGTGACACAGAGCTGTGAGTACAGTACTGTAGTGACAGAGCTGTGAGTACTGTAGTGACAGAGCTGTGAGTACAGTACTGTAGTGACACAGAGCTGGGAGTACTGTAGTGACAGAGCTGTGAGTACAGTACTGTAGCGACACAGAGCTGGGAGTACAGTACTGTAGTTAGACAGAGCTGTGAGTACAGTACTGTAGTGACCCAGAGCTGTGAGTACAGTACTGTAGTGACCCAGACCTGGGAGTACAGTACTGTAGTGACCCAGACCTGGGAGTACAGTACTGTAGTGAGACAGAGCTGTGAGTACAGTACTGTAGTGACCCAGAGCTGTGAGTACTGTAGTGACAGAGCTGTGAGTACTGTACTGAGACAGAGTTGTGAGTGCAGCACTGTAGTGACAGAGCTGTGAGTGCAGTACTGTAGTGACACAGAGCTGTGAGTACAGTACTGTAGTGACAGAGCTGTGAGTACTGTAGTGAGACAGAGCTGTGAGTACAGTACTGTAGTGACAGAGCTGTGAGTGCAGTACTGTAGTGACACTGAGCTGTGAGTACAGTACTGTAGTGACAGAGCTGTGAGTACTGTAGTGACACAGAGCTGGGAGTACTGGCGGAGGCGTACTGTAGTGACAGAGCTGTGAGTGCAGTACTGTAGTGACACAGAGCTGTGAGTACAGTACTGTAGTGACAGAGCTGTGAGTACTGTAGTGACACAGAGCTGGGAGTACTGTACTGTAGTGACAGAGCTGGGGCAGTACTGTAGTGACAGAGCTGTGAGTACTGTAGTGACCCAGAGCTGTGAGTACAGTACTGTAGTGACAGAGCTGTGAGTACTGTAGTGACAGAGCTGTGAGTACAGTACTGTAGTGACAGAGCTGTGAGTACTGTAGTGACACAGAGCTGGGAGTACTGTAGTGACAGAGCTGTGAGTACTGTAGTGACCCAGAGCTGTGAGTACAGTACTGTAGTGACAGAGCTGGGAGTACAGTACTGTAGTGATCCAGCCATTTGTTTGCTCATTTCGCTGAATTCAGTCCAGGATCTATGGCTCACACAAGGACTTTGTTTACCTGATGCAACTGGTTGTGTGAATCCGGTCTAAGTCATAAATGATATAGAAAAATCCCTTTTACTTTGGAGACTACCTGCGTGCATTGTAGTGTGTAAATGGTATTTCCGCCATCAGTCATTCTCACGGTGTACATGTGTTCTCTCTCTACAGGTTTTATCTTATAAGTGGTGGGGTCCCCTTTATTATTTGTGGAATAACTGCTGCAACCAACATAAAAAACTATGGAAATGAAGACAACGCACCTTAGTAAGTAACATGTTATGAGGTCATAGGATGTTCTGTGAACTATTGTGGTCTGGATTCCCGTCTTTGACTTAACATTTCAGATGTAAAATGAATCTGTAATAACGTACTATAGACTCAGCAGTAATGTTATTGTAGAGAAGACTAAATAGTGTTATAAGGAACACTAGGAACTCAATTCTACAATTGTTATATCTATCCTATACATTGTTATATCCATCCTATACGTTGTTATATCCATACCATATGTTGTTATATCCTTACCATACGTTATATCCATACCATACATTGTTATAACCATCCTATACGTTGTTATAGACATCTTATACATTGTTATAACCATCCTATACGTTGTTATAGACATCTTATACATTGTTATATCCATACTATACGTTGTTATACATACTATACGTTGTTATAGACATCTTATACATTGTTATAACCATCCTATACGTTGTTATAGACATCTTATACATTGTTATATCCATCCTATACGTTGTTATAACCATCCTATATGTTGTTATAGACATCTTATACATTGTTATATCCATCCTATACATTGTTATATCCATCCTATACGTTGTTATATCCATCCTATACATTGTTATATCCATCCTATACGTTGTTATAACCATCCTATATGTTGTTATAGACATCTTATACATTGTTATATCCATACTATACGTTGTTATAGACATCTTATACATTGTAATATCATCCTATACGTTGTTATAACCATCCTATACGTTGTTATAGACATCTTATACATTGTTATATCATCCTATACGTTGTTATAACCATCCTATATGTTGTTATAGACATCTTATACATTGTTATATCCATAGCATACGTTGTTATATCCATCCTATACATTGTTATATCCATCCTATACGTTGTTATATCCATCCTATACGTTGTTATAACCATCCTATATGTTGTTATAGACATCTTATACATTGTTATATCCATACTATACGTTGTTATAGACATCTTATACATTGTAATATCCTATACGTTGTTATAACCATCCTATACGTTGTTATATCCATCCTATACGTTGTTATATCCATCCTATACGTTGTTATAACCATCCTATATGTTGTTATAGACATCTTATACATTGTTATATCCATACTATACGTTGTTATAACCATCCTATACGTTGTTATAGACATCTTATACATTGTTATATCCATCCTATACGTTGTTATAACCATCCTATATGTTGTTATAGACATCTTATACATTGTTATATCCATCCTATACATTGTTATATCCATCCTATACGTTGTTATATCCATCCTATACGTTGTTATATCCATCCTATACGTTGTTATAACCATCCTATATGTTGTTATAGACATCTTATACATTGTTATATCCATACTATACGTTGTTATAGACATCTTATACATTGTAATATCATCCTATACACCCCACGATGTTGTTATAACCATCCTATACGTTGTTATAGACATCTTATACATTGTTATATCATCCTATACGTTGTTATATCCATCCTATACGTTGTTATATCCATCCTATACGTTGTTATAACCATCCTATATGTTGTTATAGACATCTTATACATTGTTATATCCATCCTATACGTTGTTATAACCATCCTATATGTTGTTATAGACATCTTATACATTGTTATATCCATACTATACGTTGTTATAGACATCTTATACATTGTTATAACCATACTATATGTTGTTATAACCATCCTATACGTTGTTATGGACATCTTATACATTGTTATATCCATAGCATACGTTGTTATATCCATAGCATACATTGTTATAACCATCCTATACATTTATATCTATACCACACATTGCTATAGCGATACTATACCCCTTGTTATAACCATCCTATACATTGTTATAACCGTGCTGTATATTGTTAAATCCACCCAATTTATTGTTATAACCATACTATACATTGCTATAACCATACTGTACATTGCCACTATTATTCTGTACATTCATACATCCATTCTATGTATTCCAACAACCATATTCTACGTTACTACTATACTGTACATCGTACTGCTATAGTGTACATTGAACAACCATACTATACATTACTACTACTATACTGTTCATTACTACTATACTGTACATTACTACTACAGTTCTATACACTGTTACAATCTATTTTTGAAAGCATTCTTACTTTGCAGCATTTTTTTCCATGCCCGCCTAATACTTTTGCACAGTCCTGTACACTGTGGCAAGTAGAAATGCATGTTCCTCCTCCAAGGGTTCCCTCTCACTTCTGTAGAGACCCCAGCCTATGAGAAAACAGTTAAACATAAAATGTAAACTATAAGTTTGTATTTTATTTATTTATTTTTTGCCCAGTGAAAAGTTCTACATTGCTGTTTTTGCTTAATTTGTTGCATGTTTTGCTGGATTTGTTTGATTTTACTTTTTTTTTTTTACTTGAAACTTCTAAATCCCTTTAATGTTACTGTGGATGAAAAATATGAGAAAACTGATTAAAAAGAAAGAGAAGAAACAAAAAAAGCAAATGCAAAACATCTGTTTCTTCAGATCTTCACATTCCATCAACACCTTGTCTTCCAAGTATCAAATTTGAGAAGCGTTCAAGAAAAGTAGAGTGTACATGATGGAAACTTAGTAGTGCTGGACTATGTGCAGGCAAGCAGTGCAGCCATCAGGTCCCCAAGTGTAAAATTAGTCCGGGGTGAGACACTATTAATAATGTCCTAACCCAATGAGTGGCAAGATCCAATTAGTTTTACAATCATTATATCTCATTAGTATACAGAGATGGAATCACTCCCAGGAAGACGCCTATTACTTCTTAGTATTCCATATATTACTGACGTGTTACATTTACGGTCATTGGCTACTTTTTTACCCCAGTAAATTAAACTAAACAAATTTAAATGTTTAAGAATTTTTTTTTTTTTTACGTAATAAACTACATAAAGATTGACAGCAAGGTATAAGGCTTCGTTCACATCCTGCTTTTTCTATCACAGTAGCCATGAAGCCGATTTAAAGGGAGTCTACCACCTCTCAAAGTGTATTCAACTGCCTCCACAGCACATTACTGTGATACATATCATACGTTTGTTATATATGTCATTTTTGTACATTTGAAGAAAAACTATTTTGAAGTCTTAGGCAACCAAGGCAGTTGGTGCACTGGGGGCGGGACTTTTGTTCTTGCCTCTCAGACCTCTACCGTCTCCTACCTGCAACAACCCATGTCATGGGAGTTGATCCTCCCACTGCTATGACATCATCCATCCTACTTGAGCAGCAAGATCACTGCTGCCAGGACGGAAGGCCCGCCCCCAGTGCACCAACTGCCTCATTTGCATAAAATGTCAGTGTATCCAAATCTACAAAAGTGACATATAGAACAGAATATATTGTTCATCACTGTAATGTGCTGTGTAACATGGTGGTGACATGTTGGGAAGGTGGTAGACCTCCTTTAAAAAAAATGGCTGCCATTGATTGGCATTTATTCCTACAGGAACCCACATTAAAAAAAAAGTGTACCGTATATTGCGTGGTAAATTTTTTTTTTTAACTGGATGTAGCTGTATTGCATTAGTCCATGTGATGGAAACCCTCTCAGATTCCACCCAAACTGTGGTCTTTTTTAGCCTTTTTTGAGTGAATGGGATGCATGGATCCATTGACTGTATGGACAGGGGGCTTAGTGCACTGGGTGCTTAGGGGCCTGGTTACAAGCATGACCACTGTGACCCCAATAGCTACACCACTGCCATAATGGAAGAATACAAAGCCTTACGAAGTACAGGTTCATGTCAAAACAGGATTTTCAATAGTATATGTCAGGTGGGGTGAGACCTCTTTTTCCAAATTTTGCATTGGGTCATGCCTGGGCAATTCAATATAAAGATCTGCGATTATTATATAGTAATCGGTCTATGTTGTAAGGTTGTTGTATATCAGTTTCCAAAGGTTGTATTGTTTCTGTCACAGTGAGTTATATTACATGATATAACCCAGCACAGTTGTCATGGAGAATGTACAGTACAATGGCGCTACAATTAAAGTGATATATTTCAGAGTAGACTAATGTTATTACTTGCCTATTGACAAATATATAATACTAGCAGAAGGACCCGGCTTCGCACGGGTACATTTCATTTTTTGTTTGTGTAGTGGCCCCATAAGAATTGGCCAGTTTTGCACTTGACATCCAGTATGGCAGTCCAGTATAGGTATAGTCTATTTATGGCTGTGTTGCTATGGAAACCTGGTAAATGAAATGTGAACTTATATTGGCTGATGCACGTCATATGACTGAATAATTAAGGACCTGCAAACTGATATTGACTAATACAGGTCATAAATAGCTTGGTTGCTATGGAAACCTGTGTGCCTGAGGAGACTAAGCGCCTGCGAGCTTCTATTGGCTGCTAAGGGACATGTGACCGTGTGTATGGCAGTTGGAATATGAGTGAAAGACTTACAGGCTTGTATTAGCTAATGTTGGTGATTTTTTGGGAATCCTGTATCTCAGGAACAGTACGTCCTTTAGAGCTGAGACCCAGTCTAAAATATTCCCGGACACCTGATGTATATGTGTGCCAAATTTGGTGAGGATCGGTCCAGTCGTTTGGTCGCGCATAAAGAACAGGCAGACAGACACTCTATATATATATATATATATATATATATATATATAAGAGATCGTGGTGGGTAACCTGACATGCTGACTTATGGCACCCTCCAACATACTGATTTTTCCAAATGGAAAGCGAAAAGAAGTCAATCTCTCAATGGAAATGGTTTCATAGGAAGACTGAGGAAGATTAGATCCAACACAGTGATGTTTAGTGTGTCCTGGGGTATTGGAATTTTAGGAGGAGGAACTATAAAAAAAAAAAAAATAGACATAACTATTTTTGTACCATAAAACACATCAGGTCATTCAAAGTGATGAGTGGAAAAGGAATCAAAATCTTTCACAAATCAAGGGTTATCCACAATTTGACCAGGGGTGGCCGGGGTGCTTATAAAACAACAAAAAAAAGACAGTCCTGGTACCCTTTCTCTCTTGTACTGGGACTCACCAACAGAAGCCGAGAGGAACAAAAGACCACTGAGCCTCAAGGAAGCAGTGACATGTTGACTGTGGTCACTGGCCCTCTCCAGCACACTGATTGGTCTAAGGGGTCATGTGGGCCTCTCGGCATCAGGTTATCATACAGGGGGTTCCCTTTTCAGGATCCCCCCTCTATTAGTCAGGCAGGATAATATTTGTAACCAGCTGGTGCAAACAATTGCCCCATTCTGGAGAATACAGTGCCGCCATGGTTGCCCATTCATTGCAATGCACACCATGTGAGATCATAGGTCTCCTGTTCCTGGGGGACTTTAGTTGTAGATCAGCTGATCATCGGCAGGTCTTCATTAAGGGTGAAATTTACATGGGAGAACTCTGTTAAAAGTGATCCTGATATGTCTATAACGTATAACAATCCTGGAACATGTTTTCTTATTACTCTACATTGTGCTGATCCTCTGTTATTCCTCCCATAAATGAATGGATACATTGACAGGTTTTACTGATATTTGGTACATTGACAGTTGGGGGCGTGTCCCTGTACACTCAGGTATTGTCCAATCACTGCCGCCAGAGGCACATAGTGCAAGGACAATTTATTTTATAAATTTCTAGGAGGAATAACAGAGGAACAGAACACAGAGTTCTAGGAAAACCTGCTCTAAAACTGTTATTTTGTGAGTAATAGAAACATTTACTAAAAGAGATGTCAGGATCACTGACAGATTCTTGGTCTACATGTTCATAAAACTGTATAAGCCCATCTACCATTGACTAGGCAAGCCTGTTTTAGGGTATGTTCACACAGAGGAATTTGGAGCTGAATTCGAAACACATGACATCACTATAGACAATAAAACACTGAAGCAGGCAAAGATTAGTCTCCTCCATCCAGTTTATATATTCCTTTTTGCCTACTACTATAGGTGTCTGTGTGTGTGTGTGAGTAGACTTGTAATCCAGTAATAAGACTGTGAGACCCAAGGGGCTATGGTAATAATCTAGAAATAACACCTAATACATATACAGCTGTGGAGGTTGTGTAAGGTTAAAAAGCATCTTACCAATTAAAGGTAGTTATACACCCACACATTGCCTTGTGTCGCACCTACATATATTTCTACTCATCCTCATTATATTAGACTATGAGGATTTTGATTAATAGCCAACTATAGCGCAACGTAAAGGGGGAGGAGCTACCAATATAAACCAGATCACTGCATACATATTCTTGCCTGAGATGTAGCTAGGAAGATTCAGTTCATTGCCCTAAACCTGTATCTAAATACCAAGCCAGGACAGAGTGGTTTACTGGCGCTCCTCTGGGTATGGAATGATTAAAGAGTATAACAGCGTTCTTAAAGGGGTTCTCCACTTTGGACAATCTGTACTTACACTTACTGCAGGTTTAAGAAGTCTAAGGGTTGTCTAGGGAGTCTTTTTTTTTCCTCTGGGGGTTTTTAGACTCTGGGCTGTTTCCAACCCCAGGTCACGATTGGAACCAGAACCCGCCGCCCGGTCACTCTTCCTGTTACCTCCTCTACCATTTACACAAGTAAAGCTGGCCCCCATAGCACAGGTAACTACCTATGAATAAAACCCCTTTAATGACAACCTACCTGAGTATATGTGTGTGTTACTATTTCTGCATACTCTTCTGTAGTCCTAACATCTGTATCTTTCTTCCCATTCACAGCTGCTGGATGGCTTGGGAGCCAAGTCTTGGTGCATTCTACGGCCCCGTCGCTTTCATAGTTCTCGTCACCTGTATTTATTTTCTCTGTACCTATGTGCAGCTAAAGCGTCATCCAGAACGCAAGTACGAATTAAAGGAAAGGACGGAAGAGCAGCAGAGGCTGGCAGGTGGAGAAATGGGTCACAGTCATATAACTGAAGCCGGGCCAGTTGCCCAGGCAACCTGCTCCATGATTTCATCTTCACTGCTGGAAAATGAGCATTCATTCAAGGCCCAGCTACGAGCTGCCGCATTCACTCTCTTTCTGTTTACAACAACCTGGACCTTCGGGGCTCTTGCTGTATCCCAAGGGCACTTCTTGGATATGATATTTAGCTGCCTCTATGGAGCATTTTGTGTAACTTTAGGCCTATTCACTTTAATACATCACTGTGCAAAGAGAGACGACGTTTGGCATTGTTGGTGGTCCTGTTGTCCGTCGAAAAGAAACGCTTATGCGGTGCCAGCAAACGCTCGCCAAAAAGTGAACATCAATGGAGATGCCCAGGGTCATGCGACCTGCATTCAGGATTCACCATGTCCTAATAAGTCGCCCATGTACAACCACCCGTCTGTGGGTCATTGCAAACTTACCAATTTACAAGCGGTGCAGAACCACGTGAACTGCCTATCGCCAGTCACACCATGCTGTGCAAAGATTCACTGTGAACAACTTATGGAAGCCGAAGCTCATATCCATGTGCATAATGAAGGTGCTTTTAGACCCAACATGCACGTTCACAGGTGTCTAAAAAGCAGAACTAAGCCACGCTACTTCAGTCGACATAGGTCAGCTGCTGAGAGAGAGTATGCTTACCATATTCCTTCTAGCATTGATGGAAGTATCCATAGCTCGCACACAGACAGTCCACACAGTACACACGAGGGCCATACAGGCCACAGGCGGGGCTGTTGTGCAGCAAGCGACCCTTACCCTACCATCAGCCAGCCCGAGAGCAGCGATGCAAGTACTGCAATATTTAGTTGTGGCAAAATGCCTGACTCTGACACTGTGCACCATACTCACTTTGAGATGCAACCAAGGAGACAATCATATCCATTTAACACAACAAACCCTAACGGGTTACTCAAGGGTAGCATGCATGAAGCCATGATCTATAGTTCCGATAATGCAGGAAACGTAAAAACGGGGCCATGGAGAAATGAAACTACTGTGTAGTTCCGGGCCCAGCTCATACGTCTTTCCTGCGCTGGTTAAAAAAAAAAAAAAAATGTACGCCATGTTTTTCAATTCACTTGTTAAGTGTCTGTACAGCACACCAGTACATGTACAATGCTTGATTCTGTTTTGTTATACAAAGAAACCGATAAAAATGTGGCAATTGTGAAAAAAATAACATGTCAAAGAGGAATAACAATAAGTGTACTGCAAAGAACCATGAACACAACGGTGCGAAGTAGATCGAAGAGGCAATATCCCTATTTTTTGTGTTAACTCTCGGCACACTTCTCTGTGTTACACTTGCTACTGTTACCATGACAATAAATTATTCCAGTCATTTTCCTATTATGTTCTACACATTGTACTATTAAACCAAATAGAGGTCTCTAGCGTATCTCATGTCCGATAGATATCACTGGTTTCTATGTTGTCCTTACAAGTATCTTCAGAATATGCCCCAAAAATTTGTCCAAATTTGCACACAAAAAAAGTGAAGGCAACCTATTAGGAGCAGCACACCTTCAACCCTTTGGTGCCACCAATTGTCTATTGTACTTTCGGCTATGCTCAGTGGAGGTAACCATTTCAATATCCAAATTTAGAAGTTTAGAGACATCTTCCTAGATCTCAAACATTGAAAGTCAACCTATGACCAAAGAAATAGCCAAGGTACAACACTCGGCTATGTTTGGTGCTCCCATCGAAATCCCCTCACTACTTTCTGAATGGGATTAAAACACCCCCCCCCCCCCCCCCCCCCCGTTCTCTGGATCTCTATGGTCAGACTTCCACTGGTTAGCAATTTATTCTGTATCCTATAGGGATAGGAGATAATTTTTATGGTATAACCCTTTAAAAAAAAATCTCTTTCCATACTTTTATTCACAGCTTCCCCGCCACTGCTCAAATAAGTATGTACCTACAAAAAGAGGTGATATTTAGACCAAGTGCCCATGACCATATTACAGCGCTGTTTTGGAGTCATAAATAGTCATCCACAAAGGTACATGAGGCCACTACTGTACCTCCATATATCTTCCATTTATTAAATTGTGGCAAGCTCCATTAGATGCTATGTTTGGAGTTTGCCTAGAAACTTTGCACCTGACTGAGCGTTGCATGGAGTCCCATATGGATGTTTAGTATGGAGCCATGTGGATTTCCAGGTTCCTGTTCAGACTCTCTATCCTGTGCATAAGGTCTCACATTTACAATAAATTAGGCATTGCTATCTAGTCCATAACTCACACTGAAGAGTCATCAGTTGGCAATAATGGTGCTCCTCTTGAGGTCAGGAGGAAACGTGAATGATCCCAATAGAAATGGCCACCAGATCCCTAACCATGACCTGTGAGAGTCATAAAGGGGCCCCTTTTGTGGTCCTTTGCAGATATTTGGTTAGTCAAAGCTGATAAAAGTATGAACCCACCAAAATTCCAACCTCCACTGTGTATAGGTCACCATAGTAGATGGGCCTAAAATGGTAGATCTTTGAAACATGAATGACATTTGCGCCGGTGATACCATTCTGACAGAGATATTTGCATCCACAGCCTATATTGTATAAACTACAGTACAATATGTAGTGTAATGATATTGCCTCGGACTGTCTGCCATTAGCACTCTAGAATCACATTCTGTCCACTCAGTGTTAGCTTCTCTCCATGTTGGAAGGAAGAGATCACTAATATGACTCCTTTTCCATCCGCAGTGTTGTATTGGTTGTTATTTGCATGACGCAGGTCAAAATATACCATTTGTTGTTTTTCAATGTTACATGTTTAATGCAGTATTGTTAAAGACTGTGAAAATCATGTTGGTATTACTCTAGAACATTATGACTCCACCAGAACTCACCTCTGCACTAGTGTAAGTGGCACAATCCTTCGTATGAGGTATTATGATAAAATTTAATTAAAACTCACTCAGATGTCTTTGCAAAGCATGCCGTAACCATTGTATGTGATGCTGTGCATTGCGCAACTGTCTAAACACGTCTTCCGTTACATTGTAAATCCGAAATGGAGGTTGGAGAAGGTGAGCAGTTCTTGGAATGGTTATGGTAGACCAACACAAGATGTCAATGGAAGATGTATCTCGTATTCTGGAAAGCAATGGTGTACTCTGACTGTAAAGGTGGATATACACGATAGGTTACTCTTGGCCAAACTCAATGATTTTAGCAGGAACGGTTGACCATCTAACGTTTGAGGGTTACCAGTTTTCCCCTAATGCCAGATGTAAGAGGAAAGAAAGATTGGGCTGTTTTTTTTTTTTTTTTGTTTTTTTTTTAACTTGCTCAACCTTCTTTCTTCCCACTCTCGTGACTTTCTTCCCACTCTTTGTTCAGAACACATGCACGCTTAGCTGAGTGTGCATTTGTAGGAAGGGTTGACTGAAATAACTAAAGTGTACACAATGGTTAACCATCTCAATAGCCCATATATTTTTGTGAGTTGAACTTCCACCTTCAGCCGTTTTAAAGAATATGTTAAGACATTTCAGTTCGCTAGATTAGTTTTCATTGAATTACTTCCAATATTGAAGTGAATGGTCAGATCATATTGCCAACTCTCTCAGAACATCTGGGAGGTTATTCAGAAGAGTGGCGATCTCCCGGACTCCCTGGAGAGTGGACAAATCTTCAGGACTCAGTAGAATACTCCAGCTTCCATGGAGTTCTCTCATTTACTGGTGACTTGGACTATTTGCTAGTCATGCTCCAAAAAGGGATGAAGTCAACATATTCTTGCCCACATCAGAAAAAAATGGGCGCGACATGCACAAAAACTAGGTGTGTCATGTCCCAAAAGGGGGCAAGGCTACAGGAATAGGGACCTGGCCTTGCCCAAAAATTCTCTCTCAGATCTCACTTTCCAAGTATTGGCAAGTATGCGCTAGGCCAAATCAGTCAGTAGGCACTGGGGACCATTAAAGTGGTGTATTGCAAAGGGATTGAATTCATAAATGAAAGAACTGACCCTCACTGATCCCCCGACTCTCCTGTTATGATGCTGTTCTGGTCCCTACTGGTATTTACTTTCTGGATCTGTGTTGATACACAGGAAACACTCACATAATCAATGGTCACACCGTTGACCCACTGGTGCTTGGCTGAGTGGGCATTTACAGGAAGTAGAGACCAGCCAAGATCTCGGCAGCATCAGAACAAACGGTCAGGTGATCAGTGAGGTAAATGTTGGTGAGGTAAAATTTTAGTTTTTTTAACCCACTCTGAGCTTGTTGCCACCTGTGTGTTTCCCACTAGACAACCCCTTTTAGGGGCTATAAGCTGCCATAACAGCATTATACAGCACACTGAAGAGTTTCCAGAGATATCTGAAACATTTGACGCTTTACATTACTGCTGGAACACCATTACCTCATGCACAGACCTCATCGGGTCACAGATCTGTGTTCTATGAATCCATAGCAAGGGCACCACAAGACACCTGTAAGTCCTTATGTTGTCTCTGCATGCCTCCAATATCATACAAGGCATTTTTTGTGGCCAAACTCTGGAGTACAAGGCTTATAAAACTCTCTCCAGAGTGTCCATTGAGACACACAGCTAAGTGCCCCAAGTCATGATGTTTCTAATAAAGTGGTACAGTTACTTACAAAGTGAACAAATGTTAAAAGGGTTGTATGACATTTGAAAAAAGTCTTCAGTCCATTAAAATTGCAGCTCAGCATTACAGTTATATAAAAAAAAAAATTGCAGCTCAGCTATATTGGCTTGAATGAGAGAGCCGTATTACCAGGCACAGGACATGGAGTGCTTTGGTTGGAATTTTTATATCTAAAAGCATTCCTCCATCTTGCTTTTAAGAAACATACAAGCCTCTATATGATACAGAAGAGTTGTACAAACATTGCTGAACCCTGCAAAGAATGTCACAGACCAGCTGGCAAAGGAGAAGTGGATCGAGGTAAGGCAAAATTTGTTAAGGCATAAAAGCAGTTGTCCAATTTGGAGCTCAAAAATTATTTACAAGTCAGTACCTAAAGATGATGGTCACTTGCTACTTATTTTCATTAAATGGCCTCTAACTTAAGACAGTCTTATTTTGTAGAACATGTTTGTGGACCAAAATGTAATGCACTTCATTTAAAAATGTTGCTTTTTTCTGCCCGAAAAACCTGTTAAAATTTCTGCCACTGTCTCTCCCCTTTCTAATTTGCTGTTCACTCCCTGTTACTACGGAATGTCCGTCTTTAGAAATCAAAAAGCTCAAGATGGGGCACAGGAAGTAGAGAGGGAAGAAGCAGGACTGTCTTCACAGTTTCTGCATGTTTACACTAAGTTTTGCTGATTTGTGCTTCCTGCCTGTAGACTGTTCAGAGAGGAGTCTGCAGCTTCTCACAGTGAATATAAGGAGAGTCTATCTACAACTATCTGCTTCTGACTAGCTGTTTGTGTTATTGCTGATGGGATGTTAGTCAGACAGAAAGCAGCTTTTCTGATTGTGCTCTGATTTCTCTTTTTCTGTGTTAGTGATCTTTTTAGCTGCATCATAACCTGGATATGGATCTCCTATATTATATTCACTTGGGTTTTTCTCAACTACTTACTCAGCAATCAGTAGTAAGAAAGCATTTGGGAGGGGGAAGACTTCTCTGTGTTGTACATGGTCCCTGCCTGAGAAAATTGCAAAATGTGCTACAGCCATAATGGTGCTATGAGCAGCAGAAAAACTGATAAGACATGTATGAAGGCTTTCTAAAGTCAGAGAAATGGCTACAGTTTATCTACAGACTGCAGTTCATCTACAATGTGTACGGGGAGTCTGAGGTAGTCTGAGACACAATCCTGCCAAATTACTGGTTCAGGTTGCTGCTTCCTCCCTCCACCTCTTTGGTTAAGATGTGCCCCTTCTTATCTCCTTAGCTGAAGTCACCAAGATTTCTACAAAACAGTTTATTTTTTCTTCCACATGCAGAAAATTGTGCAAACTTTTATCATTTATTCGTAGATATACTGCTCCTTTAAGACAATACTATGCAGTACAATTTGGTGCAATATCTCAGATGCAAATGTTTCAATATTTATTGCAATTAAGTTATTTTATGTTTATTTTTTTATTATTATGCCTGTTTTTGCATTTTAAATTCTTGACTTTTTAACCTGTACGATGAATATCCGGACTTTCCGTCGTATTATGCTTGGGCCTGGCCATTTCAAGGAAGTCACATGTCTGTATTATTTTGGAGCCAAATTTTGTGTATGAACCCATGTTATGTCCCTTTGTTCAATTTCATTTATAATATTATATATTATAATTAAATAAATAAATAAATATATATATATATAATTAAATAGAGGCCCCACAACCCTTGATATATGTATCCATAAGCCAGTCACCTACCAGATGTAGCAGAGTTAACTTGAATTTCTACAATTAGATAGTGTTGTAGCGTGATATCTTTTCATAGAGGACAACAAAAAAAAAAAGAAAAGTCATTGAAAAAAAATTTTCAGTAATTTTTTTATTGATTTTTGTTGTCTTCCATGATAAAATAATACTATTCAGCAGTTTAACCAATTGCAGAAGTTCAGGTTAAGTCGGCTGCATTTGGATATGTGGAAAGACTGATGAAATGAATACTGGAAAAGAAATGGCACATGTTACATTCCCAGTTATATAAATATATTACATTTAGTTTTTATAGGAAGGGAAGGAAATTGGGAATTGTACAATTCTTTCTTACATTCAAGTGCTTTTGAGGGAAGCAAAATAATTCTTATATATTCCTAATTCTTACAGAAGGATTAAAGGCCATCTCCACCTTTGCAATTACTTACTTTATTACTCCGAAGTATCTAAAATAAAAACTGAAGTGACTCTAAATAGTCTTGAATAAAAATCCTCTACTTGTTTATATCTGCAGCTTTCTTGCAGACCATTTTTGTCTCCATGGTTACAGACTACAAACAAACTGTGTGTAGTCTGTTTCTGCAGTCATGTAACTACCTTTTATCTGCCCCATTTTTAACTGTATGTAGGTTAGCAAGAAGAGGGGGCAGATGGAGTAACAATAACAGGATCAGATCGCACAGGAGGATTTGGTCGTGGTCTGCAACCACAAAAAGTCTTCATAGGAGCCAGTGCTGGAAAGACTGACTGTCACCGACTACTAAAACAGGTAAACTATATAAAAGACAGGTAACCTGGTGACCCATGACCCAGGAAATGCTGTGATATATCATATAAATCTTTTTTCCATTTACAGCAAAGATCGTTTCCATAGCAAATGAAACTTTTTCTTTACCTTATGTGAGGTATAGTTGGGAGGCAGAAAGAGGTACCAATGAGGCACCAACACGCCACTCTGCCTTGTCTAGGGTGTTTATATACAGGGATAGGTCTGCACACCTCAGCATAGGTTATCAGGTTCATAGGACAGAGCAGTTCATCTCAGTATTTATGATGTCTCTTCCAATGAACAGGAGCAGCAGCCGGCAGGAACAGTCACATTATCCTGCCCATGAGGGTATAATGGAACATTATACTGTGTGAGGGGCCACAAGGGGGCATTACACTTTGTAGATGCTATAAATGGCAATTATAGTGTGTAGGGTCTATAAGGGGGCATTATACTGTGGAGTGTTGGGGACCACTATGGACATGGGGAATATTGTGTGTGAGTTAGGGGACATTATACTTTGTGTTACACAAGGTAGGACAATATTACTGTGAGGGTGAGGCCAAAGGGGACATGGGCAGGGTTAGGGGCTTATAAATAAAATTTGGAGGGAGCTCACAGCACTATTTTGTCTGGATTTTTTGACTTGTAAATAGGGGATTTGGTTAGTAAACAACACTGTGGTATATAAATGGGGGGCATGGCCTAAAAAATTTCAGCGTATTGCCTACATCACTGGCCCATTTCTCACTTAAAACAGTTTGCTTTAGGCTGAGACCCCACATTGTGGAAACAGCTTTTTTTTTTGTTCTGAATTTAGTGGGGTTTTTTAGCCAAAGCCAGGAGTGGATTGAGCAGAAGGCAGAAGTATAAGAGTGTTCTATATATTTCCCATTTCTTTTGTAGCTATTCTTGGCTTTGGCTCAAAAAAACCGCAGCAAAATCTGCAACAAAAAAAGCTGCGTTTCCGCAATGTGGGGCCTCAGCCTTACTCTGTCACAACTTTACATGCTATCATCCCATTGTTTTTGGTATTGACCACTCCTATGAAAAGGGGTATATATGGTATGAAAATATATTTGCCACATGAATAATGTTAAATGTTGCACCCAAATTCCAACATCATCTTTTATACTGTACTGTGGTTCATACAGGAACCTAAAAGCCGGAACTATGGTTTCGAAAAACCAGTTTGAGGGTCTGGAGTAAACTTGGTGGTGTTCATATGATGGACCTGGAGACTAGTAATAAGCAAAACAGCTAAAGCCACCATGTTAGAATAACTGTGGTAGGTGGAAGGGGCAGCAAGCTACTGGCAGACCACTGGCACCTTCCTACTTCTCAATATCACAGGTCTATAACAAGATCGTCTTCACTTAGGGACATGATTACATTATTATTTGCTGCATGTTTCTCAGTTTCTCCAAATTCTGACAACATTGAAAAATCTACAAAAGAGCAAGTTATATTCCTTGCTGATATTATACAGATGCTGTCTACACATTTACATATCCCCTTCCAACAAAGACAGAAAATGTTCCAAGAACATGTCACTTTTATCTATTCCTGAGTCTGCATAAGTCTGCTGGTTTTCTGTTTTTAGAGGCCATAGACACCTTTGCATTGACATTTTTTTGTTTATTTACTTCTTAAATGCAAAATAAGACAACTTTCTAAAGAGTCTTCATTAAAAGTGTCCTACATTTTGCTGATGTGGAGTCTGTTTAACACCTTCACTTAGCTGGCTGCCCTGTTGAATCTGACATACATTTGACCGTCTGTTACTTCTGACTGTATTGGCTAGCTCTGATCTCCCCTTCCCTTTTCTCAGTGTTGGATACATCTGCAGGGAGGGAGAGGAGGCTATACATATCATATCACAGAATGGAAAGGTTGAAACGTATTCAAGTTATCATTGAGGGTAGTTTACACAGGATGTAGATATAGAGGAACACATACAAGGCAGTTTCCAGGAAGTAAGTGACTGTATAGTAGTGCAGAGAGAAAAAAAGAGCACCCATGGTAAACTTTTCAGGTGGAAAGGAAATCATATACCCCTCAGCATCAGTGCCTGTCAGCATAAGAGAGAAGAGATTGAATAAAGCTGTGCTGATAAATGAGAACTAGTAAAGGCATTATCATCCTGGACACAGAGGGGCATATTTATCAATATGTGTCTACATTTCCACCAAAATTCATGGTACACAGCATTTACAACCATGAACAGTGTGCACCAGAAAGAACAAAAAATAGGACTGGCTCAATACTTATGAAAAATCTACATCAGAATGGGCGTGGTTTAAAAGTGTCCAATTTTATAACAGATTTATGTAACAGAAATGAAAGAATATGGCACAGATTTTCTTGCGCAAAGTATACCAAGTTTAATATTGTGTAAATTTAGTTGAAGATTCAACTGAGACAAAATTTTGGTGAACGGGCAATGGAGACAGATTTTTTTAGTGCATTGGAAAAATAAGCCAGAATTTTGGTGCATTGGAAAGTGAAACAGACTTATGAAGGTCCGTACAACAGATTTGTAAATTTGTCTAAAACTACGAACAGGAATCCTAGTTTTAAACAGTGCAAAGTTTGACAGTATTGATAAACTTGCACACACCTCATATTCCACATGTATTAGTACAACAGACACCACCACTGAGGCTAGTAGGAAGGTCTGAAAACAAATCTAGGGATGGAGATTGCCACCTGAAATTTGACATTTTTTAAGCTCAAGGCAAACACAGTCCATCTTTCATGTCAAAGGTGTCCATAGCCTTCATGACAAAGAACATATCCATATAGTTTGAACCATTTCAATCGGAAGTCTCCAAATAGGCATCTTAAGGTCATCTGTGATTAGAGGGACCCAAGTTTAGATTTTACAGCTGCACTAATATTGTTGAAGTAAATGTCTATCTTTTAGGGACAATAGCAATAGCTACATTAGACATCTTCAATCATTTAAGAGTAAGGCAAGGCATGAATAGGCAGGACACCCCAATGATCATAATTCACTACTTGGGCATAATTGTTTCTTCCCGTTCATTGCTCGCTTACGTCAATAAGTCAATGTGTCAAAGTGAGTAGTTTGCAATTATTGACATTAATAGGTCTGGTTATAGACATCAATGGGTATGCGGTCAACGTGTGTCCAGGTGCTCAATAGCTTCCATCACTAAGAAGATAAGATGACCTTAGAGAAAATGTCATCTTTTGTGACTCCCACATAAAAATAAAAAAAAAATCAATCTTGGCGCCAGTCTTCACAATGAGTTACAAAATACACTGTAAATGACATCAACATGTTTCTTAAGAAGGAAATTTGGAACAGAGAAAATCGCTGACCTGAAAATTATAATATAATCTGTGCATGATTTTTGGATATTCTGATATATTCCATGTAAAAAAGAAGAGAACACAAAGAAAAGAATTCTAGAATACAGTACGTCCATAATACAAGTACATTAGTATGAAAACCTATTTAACCCTTACTTTAATCTCATTTACAGTCCATAAAAAAAAAAAAAATCTCATTAACACACCTCGCCTGCCTATTTAGAATAATAATACAGCTAATTCCCCAGTGGATCCATATGCCAATACATGACTAGAAATCAGTTTTAGGAGCGGATTTTTACACTGTATCAAATGGTCTATAAAATCCACAGCAGATCTTCCTAAGCTAAATCCATACCGTCTGAACATAGCTTTAATGTGGTGTATGTGGCATGAATACCTTGTTTTCTAAGAAGCCTAGTGACCTTGTCTAGGATCAAACTCAAACTAGAACATCTGCAAAAGGAAGAGAGACCCATCTGCAGACAGCTGTTTCGGGATTTTTGTCCCTCATCAGTGCAAAGCAGGGTACTTATTTGGCTAGGTGAGAGGTCATAGATGTGGGTCAGAAGGGGTTCAATGTTTCTGTAGGGCTGCATTTGCTTTTACCAGACCAACTTGGTAAAGACAATCCATGTTTGCTGGGATGGTCTGTAAAAATTCAGGGCACTGGCAAAGTTGGGACCTTTGCAAGATATGACAGTGTAAAACTATTGATCTAGTACTGGAATGTTAGATTTTGGCCACTGCAAAGAAAACATGTAGCAATGGCAACTTCAGCAATATGTTTTTGTGAGAAGTCTTTTAAGGGGCGTAGAGAGATACATGTCTTAATATAGGACATCAGATGACCTAATAACACAAGAAAGGTAGGTGCGGCAGCCCTTACCTTACCTAACAGCTCCCTAACTATGCAGGCTTATACTGAACAATACGGCGGCTGAGTATTGCAGTCATTACATCACATCATCCTAATCTGTAAAGATTTCATAAAATGCTATTATCTGAATCAATTCATTCAGCAGCAGGAGCTTTCCAATTGTATAAAGGCAGAGCTGCAGAGAAATTCAGGTTTCCTGCTGTTATTTTGCTGTTTACGATTGCCATGATGGTAGCTACAGTATGGGAGATGGGGCGTGATGATATAATACCGAGGCCCTGGTAACAAAGGAGGCCCATAGACTTCTCTGGCACATTAGAAGACACTTTAGTATGACCTTGAGCATACAATGCTATGGGAAGTAATGTCCTATATAGATCAATAAGTTAATGGACATTATAGAAAATGTTTGTGATAAATCTCTTCCACCAATGATCGATCTATCTATCTATCTTTCTATCTTTGCTTTATCATTGGAGCATCCCTTTCCCTTTCTACTTACCTCTTTCTGCATCCTGGGGCAGGGACCCTCAGCTCAATGAATCTAATAGAACTCCTGCCAGAAAATTGGTGTGAATTATATAATCTACCCCAGTTCTGGCGCATGGGAGTACACCTGAATTATTAAGGGGCCGGGGAATCTTGCATTAAAACACAGTTAGTACAGGACACCAGACTTAATAAACCCCCCCCCCCCCCAACAGATTTTAATTCAGCTCTTTAAGGAAAGTGTTCAGTCAGGACATGTAAGTCAGTAGCTATAGATGCTTCTAATCTGCTGCTTATGTTCATCAGATCTTGCTGTATGGCTGTGTTTTAGCTCAGTCTGGTAGGATCAAGTGATTTTGTGTGTCTACATCTTAGCTACAGTGCCTGCAGGAAGTCTGAGGTAGTCTGAGACACACCCCTTGTCTCATCATTGGTTCAGGCTACCCCCTCCCCCTGCAGCTCTGACTACACTGATTGGCTCTTGTGTGTAAATGTAAATTTGTCACAGGCTCATTATGAAGAGAGAGAGAGCTACCTTCCATTAGGGCAATGGCAGAATGATTATGAAGTACAGATTACTAAATCCCCAGTAAAAAATTGAATTTAATTTTCAGGAAACTGTAAAACATATGCTGAGGTGAATGATCCCTAAAAAGAGGGAATCTTGAGATGACACGTGATTGGACACAGCTGGCTGCATCAGTCACCAGTCCAAATTATAGCATGCATGGGTTCCCCTTTTGGGTCAGAGCTGTTTGGAAATGATGAGTATGTGTAACGAAGAGTGGAATGGGGTCCTATTGTACCACCTAACTGGTATGGCTTTGGGCCTTTCCCAAGGGTGTTATCTAAGTAGCCTCCCCAGGTTTTCGCCCTTAACCCCCGTACGGGGGATCTGGTCTTTGCTGTGTAGAGAATACCAGGTTGCTACATCTCGGAGTGGTCCCGATGTAAGTGGCAGCTGGCCAAGGCAAGAAAGTTGCTGGTGTGCAGACCAGATAGTACAACAGTTGGTGCAGAGCACAAGCATTGCAGTATGTGGCCACATGTACATTACTCATACATATATTTACTAGTATATAAAATGTATTCTGAGTAACATCCCTAATACATAAGTTGCAAAAAAAAGTAGCCAAGATGAGGTCAGGATCAGCCAAGATCGGGAAAGCCAAGCGAAAGCTTGAGAATGTAAATGCAATATATATACAAAACAGGGATTTAACAGGTAACCATAGGGTTATATGACCCAGACCACCATGACAACTTCACCCAGACCACCATGCCAACTTCTCCCAGCCACAATTCATCTCTGTATTCAGCTGCAGAGATATCTTTGGTTTTTCGCTTTTCCAGCACCTTCCCCCTACTTTATACACAGCCCTCATCCTGCTATCCCCTCTACCAGGAGAAAGACTTAGAGTGGTTGGAGAAGGTATGAGGGAGGGATATGGGGGCTGAAGGAACTGATATGGAAGGATGCATTATGTGAATGGCTTGGCATTGGGAGTATGTGGATGATATGGTGGGATGTGTACGCGGAGTGAAGTATCTAATATGGGATGTACTGGGAGATGTGCAAATGATATGGTAAAATCCTGTTAGTGATGGATCTGATATGATGTGAATCCTGGGAGTAAAGTATCTAATATAGAGAGGGTATAGCGGATATGGGGAGGGTATAGTGGAGCTGATATAGGAAGATACATGAATTATGCAGCTTAGACAACATGTTCAATATGTCAGTTTCACTTGTACAGTATGTATCATTACAGTAGTGCAATTTTTTTTGCAATACGTCTTCGGAATTTGTGTTTACAAGACAGAATCTTTAAGAGATGTGTTATCTCTTATAGCAGTGGCCCCGAATGACCCATGCACACAGAACTATCCGGGAAATTACAGTAAAATATTGTTCCCAAACAGCATATTAATGACAATAATACCCGGCTACTAATAGTTACAGCAGACATTTCTAACAATCTGGGACAAACCTAAAGTGCAATAAACTGACAATAGTCCTTCATTAACCTTAACAGAAGAGGAGAAAATATCAATTTGAAGGAAAATACCACATATGTTAAATATGTGAGGAGGGAAAAATACAGAAATGAAAGTGTATTTGGCTCATTTATTTCCTATTATGATAATTACAGCCTTGATTTACATTAGCGCTAACAGTAAGGATTCGGCGCCATTAGCAGGATTATATAGAAATGGATACAGCGGGATAGTTTATACTCTGCTCTTTGGTTAAGAAACATTTTTAGAAAATTTCTTTGATAATTTCGTCAGGGTAATATTGTTTCTCACCTTATACTAAATCTCGGTTTTAAGTTGATTTTGATTTATATTTATACATAAGGCTAGGTTCACATTTGCGCCGGGCTCTCCATCGTTCGGGGACCCGAAAGATGAAGAGCTAGACCGCTGTTTTAGAGGTTATACATGAACACCAGCAGACCCCACTGACTATAATGGGGTCCGTCAGGTGTCCATCATTTAAAAATTGAAACTGACGGAAAGAAAAGTCCTCCGTGCAGGACTTTTCTCTCCACCCAATTTCTTGGTGGTTTCTGCAACGGAGTCTCCAATGGGCTCCAGCGCAGATGTGAATTTAGCATAAGTGGTGCACATCTCAACCCAACCTACAGATGAATAGGTTAGGGTCACCTGAATCAAGAGTGTTTTCCTTAGTGTCTCTCTTGCTTAGATATCACAGTTTTTCTTAATATGCAAATAAGCTCTTTGGAGCAATGGAGGCTCATTTGCATAACAACAAAAATGCCGATATTTCAAGATCGAGACACCAATTCACACTGTTTGGTTCAGGTGACACTAACCTATTTGAGAGACTGGGTTGATATTCTGGGATCTGTTGAAACATATTGATAGGATTTCATGAGCTTCTCATCTCAGGTCAGAGCATCTCTACTGGATTATGGTTAATTCTAAAAATGAGTAAACCATTTCACTCGAATTTCCAATTCACAGATTCAGCAGTCGATAGGATACGATGGGAGAATCAATTTGCCTATTATTTTCCTAAATTGTTTTGTCGACATATTTTAATTAGATCACAAACTGATTCACAAAATCTTAAAACTCGCACTGGGAAAATGTTGCACTTATGTCTATATTAGCTCATTTACAGAGGCTCTCCAGAAGTAGAAAAGCACGTCTGCCTTCTTACAGGTAAGGCATTACACAAGGGCTCAAGTTATGTCTGATATTGCAGCTCAGCTTCAATGGATGGGTCTAAGCTACATGTGGCCCCACATGTAGTATAATAGTCCGCTCAGTTCCCCAACATGTAATATAATGGTCCCCACACTCAGTCGAATGTCCCCATCAGTGCCTCCACATGTAGTATAATGGCCCTCACACATGTATTATAATGTACCCCTGGGTATAGCAGGGTGTACCCTCAGGGGTACATGTCCCGTGGGTTGAGAACCACTGTCTTAGATCATCCTTGGTCCTTTCTGATTGCTGAAAGATAATCACTTGAATTTCAAGCTATATTCACACGACAGAGAATAATATCCATGTGACATCCGTTTTTTTAATGGATGTCAGACAGCAGCATTATATTCAATACAAGTGAATGGAAGCTATTCACATGACCATTACTTTGATGGTCTATTGTAATGGACCATCAAAATATAGGTCATGTCCTATTTTTATCCCTACATGCACTGTAATGTATGGGGGATCCGTGAAAACATCCAAGCCTTGGGAAAAATTGATTCTCATATATTAACTATAGAAAAGATTGGCTACAAAGATAGTCTCACTCTGGAGGACCCAGTAATGTTAATGTATACCATGTAATTCGCAATTTCTCCTGTAGTAGTGCTGTAGGGAAATCAAATACATCCTACTAGGTTGTCCCATAAATGAAAACTGATTCCTAAAGGTCCGAAAGATAAGCCTATTATCATGGGAACATCCTAACAAAAGGGATTGTCCAAAGTAACCAACTCTGTACTCATAAGAGGACACCGAGATTACTGACAACCGTGCTTCATGAATCTTTATACTCCAGCCTATCACTAAGATTGGTTTGATCTTACACTGCCTTAAATATGTCTCTTGCTTCTTCTCTTGATTCCCCACAATCTACATTACATTTTCCATGATCTCTTCTACTCTTTCCTTTCATCCTTTACGGTGATCACTATCTGAACCTCACTTTTAAAGGAAAAAGGTTGTCTGGTGGAAAAAAAAAAATGGTTTCCAAATTATAGATTTTTTTCAACTCTTTTCTTATATACTGCCATTAAAAGCTTCAACGTCTTATATGCTTTTCTGTGCTCCTGCTTTCTTGACAGGAAGATTCTCTTGTTGCTCAATGTTCAAGTTTTGAAGGCAGTTTTTATTATATATTTCTGCCGCGCCATGAATCCATAACCTTTGGTATTAAAGCCAACAACATGTGAGATGAACCACATGCACCCATCTTGCAAGAGTGAAGATTTTCCCAGCCAAAGAGCCTTAATAGCAATGTTCTTATTTACAGGCAAAAAGAACTGGTACCTAGAGATATATCTTTGTATGCTAATACCTTTAAAAATGTTAAACACTTTTTTTGTGTGTGTCTGTAAAGAGCAACTTTGCTATTAAGGCTTTTATGCGGAGAAAATCCTCCCATGTGTACGAAGTGAGTTTTTGGCTTGCCTTACTATGTTATGAGAATTTTCAAGTTCAAGACCCAACTCAGATCTTACATAAAAGTTGCTTGAAATATTTAGAGGTACTGAGTGGTGGTCGTTTTTTGGAGCGGAGGGAAGAGCGTTTCCTCCTGTGTTGGTAGAGATGCTTCTTGTCAACAAAGAAGTCATGTGAGATGTTGAAATTTTTAATTACATTATATTAAAAAAAGGTGTTTATTTTGCAAAAAGTTACCATTTCTTTTGACTGGACCAACACTGTAGTATACATAGGAGCTAATGCAGGGTCAGACAGTTGAAAGGACCCAATGAAGTGGGAAATGGTCCTTTCAACTGTCGGCCCCTCACATTAGGTCCTATGTGTACTACAATGTTGGTTTTGTCCAAGAATTTCCAGTGACTATTGTTATTCTAAGAACTTTTACAAGGAAATATTAATTCCTACTATACCAGTCATGTCACAGGTCTTGAGTATAGATGTGTTGGATTATAGGTGTGAATATTTTATAGGTGTAAATCTAGCTTTACATACCCTAATGTTTCATAATAATAATGAATTAAGATATATATCTAGCTGAACCAAACACTCATAGTAGTAGAAATATCAGTACTTAGATTTGTGCTCTGGGGTTTGCATATCAAGTAGGAGGATTCTTGTCTTCTATCTGCAGGTTTGCACTATGCAGAGCCATGCTGAGAATTTCAGCAATCTAAAACTGTAACATGGAAACCCTGCCGAGCTGATCAAATGTTGTTGGGATTATACTCATATTTTTGTGCTTTAGCAGCTAAAATGTTTGGATACTTTTTCTGATAAGAGAAATAAAACATAAAAAAAAAATATGTTCTCCAAACATGTATATTATCTCTATAGGGACACTGAGTGTCTTAGCTTTCCCCGATAGTTTACTTTTGTTAAGTGTGCACCCGATAATGGCAATAATAATATCAGCCTGTGCAATTAAAGGGAATGTCCACTGCATACAGTCTCCTGACAATAAGCTGCTAGCAGGGTATACTACTGCTGTGATCCCCAGTGCAATATGTGATGGAACAGAAGAGAAAGTGTTCATTTCCCTGCAGCGCCACCACAGGAGATATAGTGCATAACATACATAACCGCATAACATACATAACCAGCTGTTCATGTAAAGCACCAAAGTGCTAGGTCCTCCTCCTCTTTGTAGCCAATCTCCATATGCTCTAATAGATAATGGTCCTGGATGGGGGACAAATGGCGATCATGGGACCCTGTTTTTGTGATGCGGAACTGGTTCGTAACAAGCCGGGTTCACCACCCACAAATTATTATTATACTCTGAGGTCTCCTCAGAACCCAGAGGAGGTATGGGAGGTATGGAAAAATTACTCCTACTCACTTCCCTCACCTCTCTTGGTTTCCCTTCAGGTGAATAGTGTTTTTTTCCCCAGACACCTCTTCCAGTCTCTCACGACTTCCTCTATTTAGTGAGTGGGGTCACTGCTGAAGTCTGTAATTGGGTCTCAGTGGTCCCATGGGGAGCATCATCGTCATGAAGTTTGCGGTCCACATGACTTCTGAGGTCTGATAAGCCTCAGCATGACCCAAGTCCAGTGACATCATAGGGGAGAAGCTGGGGATGCCATTGTGACATCATGAGGGACAGTGGTGGGGGAAAGGGAAAAAACGTATTTATTATGTTTACGTATCACCCTGGGCCTCTGATTATAATACTCTGGAAGAGTCCCCAAATTTCTTTTTGGTTACCCTATATGGCCCTGTTTATTGGATGAGCACACTCATCACGTTGATGCCCTACGTTAAAGAGGTTGGCCATAGTGACAACTTCTCTGTTAAAAAAAAAAAAGTAAAGAAAACATAATAAACCATCTAGACAAAGCAAATTTTTGTTAGTTACTGAATATAATAAGACGCAAGAGCCTGGCCTTCCAGCAGGCAGCTAATTAACACAACCATCCCGCCACTTCCACCACTCGGTTTGCATTAATATTGAGCATTACTGCTCTGAAATTTGCAATTCATTTACTGAATTATATGAAACTAAAATATTTATTTTGGACAGATACCAATTCTATTCATTATTAGGTATTTTGTCAAATTGTTTTCGGCATATTGTTGTATAAACTGCAAATAATTTATAATTCTTCTGCGGAGAGTATTTTACAATTAAAATGAGGAAGAGCAATTCATTATCTCCAGTCTTAATGTATACGGATTTATATTCAGTAAATTATTGAGTGTTATATATACTAACTGTGTCTTCAAGTGTGAACAGTATCTTCAATGGCAAGCCTAAATAACCAGCAGAGACATATTAGAACAGACTAAGATGGAGAGCTCATCCCTGGTCTACTAGAGGGATCTTATCAGCATTGGCTACCAAGCTGGCGCTGGGACCCGAGGAGAGCACTTCACATAACTTGGAGAAGTTGGATGTCATTTTGCGTGGTAGAAGAGCTGTGTGATCCAAGGGCTAGGGTCGTGGTGGGCCTGATTGAAGCTTCCAGAGGTGTAGACGTGTCAATTCACCAGGGATTCCCAGGAGTTTCCCAGTTTTTGCATCCAATCACCTGGTCAACCAATGAATAGTCAACATTCATCGGTGACCATCCCAGAGCTGGCTCATCTCAGTGAATTGATGAAGAGGGTGCTGGGACAATAGAGTTTAACTATATTTATGATTTTTGTAAGGTATCAGCCAGGAATCGAACCCAAGAAATAGAGCATGCAAGGCTTTAACCCTACTGACTGATAATAGGGTTAGTATGAGGTTTTTTCTTATACCAAATTCATTATTATTCTAATGTCCCTACACAATTGGTATATAAAAATATCTCTATATTCCAATACATTGTATATTTAAAAATATATTTGGCCTGTATGGTCTTGTAGTTCTCGCAATATGCTCATACGTGCAACATGTCTCTCTTGTTGAGGGGCATTGAAGGTCATGTGACCACTATTTGGGTTAGTAAAATTGCAAATTGTCCATAATATTTTACATAGCATTTTTCTGCAAAGAAAAATCATAGCTTAGTTAATATTAGTGTTGTCCCACACCAGGGGAGTAGCAGTGGCCTCCAGGCCCTGGAATCTGAGGGTGCCCCAAAGGCCACATAAAATATACCACTATTCTAAATGATACAAGATAGTTAGGGACCCCATGCAGATTTTGCATTGGGGCCAAGGAACTTAAAGTTACGCCTCTATCCCACCCACTCTTGGAAGCTATAATTGACGTACCTATGCCCAGGACCCCCCCCTCTAATAGCAAAATTATTTCCCAATTACATAAATGACTAAATTTGGATCTAACATAATATATTAAAAATGTAACCTAAAATCTCAATGATACATAAATCCTTAAAAATCGACTCCGGAAACTTATAATTTATTATTTCCCATTCTGTTTACAGTGACGGTTTAAGAGATCTTGTCATCTGCAGAAAAGAGCAGAAGAGAACATTATGGATTCTGCCTGCTAAGGCATGAGTAACCTTCTAAGTCACTAGCACAAGACACAAGAAGCAATAACAAGTGGATTTATGACACATAAAATGGGCCCAGATTTTGCCTTTATAGCCGTACCTTGAGAATAGGTTATCTCTATCATAACCTGCTGATTTGAAACCATAAGTCATAACGTTTTCACAGGATATAGATTGCTAATTTTACTAAGAAAATACATCTTATTCCTGGAGTCCATCGTTTTTCATTAAACTGCTGTTTCAGATTTTCTCTGCCGAGAATGTAAATCAGTCTTCCTCCCGTCCTGCAATAAACCTAACCAGTTCTGATTTTATAGCCTTACCATCTAAGTAAGTTCAGTATTAAATCTCCCACTAAGCGTAAAGAACATTACTTACAGTTTTCTGAGACTTAGCCTGGTCTTCAGTCTCGATGTCGAGGTATAAAAAGTATATATTCACCTTTGGACGCCATTTTATAGTTTATATAAGATCTACATAAAAGTTCAGTAACTTTGTAGGCGCATTTCATTACTTATATTGTACTCATTCTGCTTACAGCCGGTGTTATAGCTCAGAGCTGCATTCACAATTCTGCACTGTTTTTGGAAACAGTCAACAAGATACCCTAAGAGCTCAGCTGATTCTCTTTACTTTTGGGACAGGTATGCCTACAGGTTTTTCTAAACCATTAGAGCAAGAAAGTTTTAAGATTTTTACATTCCCAACCTTAAAGAGCTTGCTTCCATGAACATGACCATGGAAAGTTCAACATTTTTGCAAATATAAGTAATTAAAAATTTTGCAGAGTTTTAAAGATTTTCTCTAACCATCTTAGCGGTAACAGTCTTGAGATTGCCAATGGATATGACCATGAATGCAGGAACTTTCTATTGTCTGGCACTTGTAAGAAACCCAACCATGATGTCTTTATTGTGGTCGGGTTATCTTCTCATACGTGTAATGTCCCTGCCTGATAAGCTGTCCACAATAAGGACATCATGGCTGGGTTTCTTACAAGTGCCAGACCATAAAAAGTTCCCACATTCATGGTCTATCCATTGGTAACTGATCAGAGCAAAATATGTCACCACTAAGAGAGAGGAAAGCTTTAAAAAAAAACCTGCAAAATACTTCTATTTGCAAAAATTTTGTCCCTTTTAATAGTCTACAAATTTAAGTATGGTTATGTTTGTGGAAATACCCCTTTAGGGCCATGTGATAACCATTTTAATAGCTGTCACATGTCCCTTTTAAAAAAAAAATGGAGAGTGAGAAAATGTATTGACATATTTTTACCAACAGAAAAAAAGGACAGTTAAAGTTCTTATGTACACAAAAATTTTAAAAAAATTAAGACAATTTTTTTTTTTTTTCATGACCATTTTACACCCATGGAGCATCTGTTTTCACAAATCTTTTATAGACTTGAGTCTATTGACAGATCCATGAAAAAGGACAAAAATAGGACATTCAAAAAATGGACTTTGAGAAAAAAAAAAAAAATAGGAAAAGGACAAAAATCAAACCTTCAAAAAAATGGACATGTGAGTAGCTCCATTGAAATCAATGGTAGGGATTTATCAATCCTCCTACACTGGTTCTCTGGCATAGAGAGATTACATTGCTGCGTACATTAGGCGAAAGGCTTTTCTTGTGTCAAACGTGCGCCATATCCCCATTCTGCACCTTGCGCTTCACATTCTGGTGTGGGTCTGAGAGCATAAAAGCGATCTATGGGTGGAGAACTTTGATGAATCTAGAATTTTTGTAAAATACTTAAACCCAGATTGTTACGAGCCAGTTTATCCCTACTGATAACCCTTAAGGCTGTGCAATTTTTGGTATGATTGGTCACTTATGGCCAACCAGCTCAGATTCACTTCTGATTGTTTGTTTTTTCACTCCCCTGACACATTCAGTAGCATTTACAAAGAATTGGGCATGATGAAATCCAACATGCCTGATCCTTTTTACCCTAACATCTGCCATTGACCCCCATACACATTAGAGGATCAGTCAATCCTTCGGAAGTCGGCAAGTACGTATGACATTTATGTACAGTGTTTTGCAAGCTTAAGATTTCCTTTAAGGTTTCTTGCCCGGAGATTCGCAATGCACAAAGTAAAGGTTAAACAGAGAAGACATTTCTATCTCAATTCTAATTAAATACATATAAAACTATTGAATTAAAGGTTGTTTTTTTTTTCAGCCCCATAAAAATTAAAAAGTGAATATGAACTACAATAGCAAAAATGTACTTGGTCCTTTGCTAGTCTTTATTTTACGCAACTCTTTTTGGGTCTTAAAGATGCAGAGATTTATTTATTATTATTATTATTATGGAAATACTAATTTTATAGCTTTTTTATGTTTTAAAATTTTTTTTTACGGTTTCAAGACTCACAGCATTCCATATTTTTGCCCATTGATTGGGCTGTATAAGGGCTTGTTTTTTGCAAGACGAGTTTTTATTGGTACCATTTTGGGATGCATACTATTTTTGGATCCCTTCTTATGCTTAGTGCCTAATAGGTATATAAAAATAGCAGACCAGGAGGCTATGACAATCCATCAGCACCCTATGAACTTTTTGTGGGGGACACATAGGGGTGACCATCTTTGTCTAACCCTATAGATGCCGCTATAGACTATAGCCAGGATCAGTGTAATTTTTGCATTGCCACAGGATGACAAGTGCTGAACCTGCACCTTTCCTGCACTATTCATGTACAGCAGTCTGCTGGGGCAACTTTCCTCCTGTGCTATACAGCAGGCCAAAAGGAGAAATACAAAAAATACAAACCACGCTTCAGCAAGGCAATGCATATACTCCAGAAGTTATAAAAGGATCAGCAACAGCAAACGCAAAGTCAAAGCCTAGAAAAGAACATCCCCCAAAACACACAACACAGCAGCCGGCCAAAAGGACCACCAACACGCAGGAGCCCAAACACAGGGGGGGGATGAGGACAGGGCGGAGACAACTGTCATGATTAAGTAAGAAAGACACCACGGACACTAAAAGGAGGCTGGGCTGCCACAGCCCGTAACCAGGACTCTAAAGAAACACGGCAGCACAGCACGCACAAAAAGCCAACGGGAAGAGAGCAGCAGAAAGAGCACCCAGCAACAACACGCACACAAGAACCAAGGAGAGGGCCAGGGCCAAAAGGCCCAGGCCCCAAGAAAGACCAGCAAGCGGCAGGACCGCCAAAAGGCAGCGCGGGACGGGCACCAGCAGGCAGAGCGCGAGGAAGGCAGCAGGCAGGGGAGGCACGCACGCACGGAGGCGGAGACCGGAGCAAGGCCGGCCAAGGAGGGCAGCAAAAAGCACCCCCAGAAAAAACACAGGGACAGACGAACGCAAAAGGACAGGAGGGACGCGAGGACGGGGAAAGACCGAGAACCCCCGAGGGAACACGGAAAACAGCACGGAGAAGAAGAGGGAGCGCACCACAGCGCGCCAACGAAAGCAAAACCACAGGGGCCCAGCCAAGGGAACGGCCCACAGCCAAAAACACAGCCAGAAAAAGAAGGACCAGAAGCCCAAGAGCAACCCCCAACCGCCAAGAGCAGGGCACCAACAAGCCCCAGCAGAGGAGCACCGCCAAAGCAAGGGTAACAAAGCAGGGAACAAACAAGAGATGGGCCAGGCCGGAAACCCCAGACAACCCAGAGAACGGGCAACACAAGAGCGGGGGACAAACAAAAACCAACCAGACAAATAAAGCAGATCGCAAGAAGGACGCTACAGTCAGGTTGGTCCAGAGTGTGAGAGCAGCCAGGGAGAATGCAGAGGTCCTGAAGAAGAAGGGTCAACACGCAAATTTGACTTGCGCATTAATCATTCTAACTGTCAATTAAGTTCTGTTACTCATAATATGATGCAATTCTATTTCTGTATGTGTAAAACATCTGACAAACACACATAAAAACCAGAGGGCAGCAGTCATGTGAAAATAGAATATTTGTGTCATTCTCAAAACTTTTCCAGCTGTATACAGAGGGGACATGTTAATCCTTTTCATCGATGACGTGTAACTACTACAACCAACCAATTGTCGAGCATTGCAGTCACATCGATGAGGGTGACCCCGCCATTCCATGCCCATTTTCAGAACAATGAAAGTTTCTGGCTATAGTCACAGTTCTGTTTTTTTTTTACATACTATGAATATTGGTCCAGCAAAATATAGGACATGCCCTATTTTTGGAAATATTCTCGGCCAAATGGATGATGAAAAAATTCATCGGACAGTTAAAAATGATTGACAACCGGATGTTAAAAATGGACAGATGGATGGAAAATAGATAAAAATATGTGACGCATAAATGGAAAATCATCATTTCATCCATTCAGCTATTTTTTACAACAGCCTAGCCCATGTTCCCTTACATTAAAATGATTTATGGGTCTGGAAAACCCCTTTAGGCTAAGGCCCTGTGTAACGAAATTCTGCTTAAAAAAAAAAAAAAAAACTGCAAAAAAATGCAGAAATGTTTTTTCCACGGCATTTTTCATTGAGTTTTTGCTACGTTTTCCTCTGTGATTTTTCTTCCCCTATTAAACCTATGAGGAAACCGCTCGCGAATCTGCAGCGAAAATTTCCCACTTTTCTGCAGCTCTTTGTTTCCACAGTGTGTGGATGAGTGATGAAATTTCATTGCCTTTGCTGATACTGTAAAACGCAGCCGTTTCGCAATGTGGCGCCTTAGACATGAAGATAAAAAGTCCTATCGAATATAAGACCAACAGCTGAGCAAAAAAAAATCCGTGTTTGTAATTCGACAGACTCACAAAGTGTCCCTGCCTTATCTACCAAGAAAAAATGCCACAAATACATGAGATAAAAAATCCTCCGGCAACCTGGCTAAACACAGACCTCTAGTATCAAGGGAGACTAGATAGTGTATATCTGTCACCGGGAATATAAATGGTGTAGGTTGCACAGCAAGAGCAAGCTGAAGGATGACTGCCTGCTAGCAGGAAAAGGGAGGAGATACACATAAATAATTTTTATGGAGTTAAAAGACAGAGGAATAATCAGCTGGAGAAATAAGCATGGATCATGTACGGAATATCTTATCTTCTATTGCCGCTTTAAATTATAAATGAAAGGATGCGCTGAGTCGGCTGCATTTGGAGATTGACGGATATAAAATGTAATACATACAGAATTCGTTCTATAGGCTATAACGCAACATCAAATACTTCTATCCAAGGAGGATTAACACTTCATTACAAGAGAATTTGCTTGTTTGAGCAAGAAGTAGACAACGTCATATTTGCTGACCATGTCCCTTTCTTTAAGATAGGTAAACCACTTCTTGGGAAGCAGAGGAAACCAGTACGGTGCACATAGCTATAGGGGCGTAGAGGTAGCAATCTCAGGCTACGGTCATACCTCCATTGAGTGACTGTTGGGAATTGGGGACAGAGCCCCCGAATGCTAGTGTGAACCGACCCTGATATGGGTAAGACGACCAAACTAAACAAAAGGAAGACATTATTGCTCAAACGGTATATCTGGTTTCATTGGATCAACTATCAATCTTTCCACACTTACTACCCTAACACAAATTTAACATACCCTTCGACAAAGACTTTTGCTAAAGGAACTTGTAACCCTTCTTACATCTCTTGATGCCCACCAGATGACAGGTTTAGCGTCTTCCTTGACTCTTGTTAACTTAGAGCAGTGGTAAGAGGCCATAATATACATAAACCAGGGCTGTTTTATTACATTAAAGGTTTCATAAGTGCCCCCCAATTATTTGTCCCCTCAAGTATTCCCCACATAATGTCCCCTGCCCCTCAATGTCCATTAAATGTATATATTACATACAAACCGAAATGTTAGACTATGAACTATCTACCTAACCCAATTCCGGCGGAGTTGCCTCCAGGCTCCAGCTGTAGTAATATACCGGCTCAGCTCTCATCGTGCCTCTCTGCCGCAGACATCATAAGCTGAAGCCTGGATTGTATTTAACTTTAACCGGGTCCTAAGAATGCAGATAGAGAGTCACTTCTGTCGCCCAGAACAGTGGGACAGTGCCAGAAATTCATGACTGCCCTGCTTTAGATGATCTAAACTACTAAATTTGTATACGGGTGCCCTTTCAGTCACTGGTTAGTTAGAAGGTTTCTAAAGAGCTGTGCTGAGCATCACACTATTGGCAATACGACCTAGCCAAGAGTGATCACTAAGGCTCTGTTCACTTCTGGTTTGTGGTTTATATCTATATTTATTTATTATGGTTACTTATATATAGCGCCATCATATTCCGCAGCACTTTACAGACAATGACAGTCATTTTCCCATATAGGGCTCACAATCTACATTCCCTATCAGTATGTCTTTAGAGTGTGGGAGGAAACCGGAGTACCCGGAGGAAACCCACGCAAACATGGGGAGAACATACAAACTCCTTGCAGGTGTCTTCCTTGGCAGGATTTGAACCCAGGACTCCAGCGCTGCAAGGCTACAGTGCTAACCACTGAGCCACCGTGCTACAATAGAAACCACAACACAGTTCAAACCTGTCACACAATGGACATCAGTGACACCTTATGGACCTCAGGGACTTATAATGAAGTATACCAGGTCCATCTGAGGTGCTGTGAAAGCCCCCAATGCAGATGTAAGCTCCTAAGAACAGTGAATTTTCTTCTAATACTACAAATTTTTTTTTTGATACTGGAGGGTTTGTGGTTTGTGAAGCCAGACTGAATCAGGACATTATTATTATTATATATGAAACTACATGACTCCTCTTACTACAGTGGTCATGAGGCAGAAGGGGCACTGTGTCACCTTAGGGAGATGTTGTCTTTGCAGGCCATCTTGCAGGGTGTAGAGTCTTACAGACCATACATGCTCTACTAGGAATTCTGGAACAGGAGTATGCAAATAAGTTCTGCTTTATCAGAGCATATTTAGTTTATGATATCACGGGATTCATGACTGTATAATACGATATAAGATACTAAATCTTCATTCACAATATTACAAGGTCGTTAAATCTACATGACTGTTAGAGTGCTACATGATCTTAGGTCATGATGGTACTTTGGTTCTTGATACTTCAGTGTTCACTATACTATATAACCTAAGCTAACAGGCTTCATAATATTTCATGACCATGATAAAACATGCCTTTATTTTATGATACTACATGTTTGTGATACAGTTTTTACAATTATGCCTAAAATAGTTAAAAATATTGAGTTAAAGTGCAACCAAAGAGACTTTGGTGGATGGAAAACTAAACTTTAGCAACCAGTGCCATGCAGCTAGCATAGCAAATATAATCATGGGATGCATCAGGAGATATATAGATGCTCATGACAAAACCATCGTTTTGCATCTTTACGAATCAGTTAGACCATATATAGAATACTGTACACAGTTTTAGGCACCTATACATGAGACATATAGCTGAAAAAGAGAAGTTACCAAGGTATTAAGGGAATTGGTCTATGGTGTACCTGAGAAACACCACTTCTTGTTTTCAATGGTTTGACTGTCTGATGTGAATTTGCCCTTTTCCTGTGTGGTCTATGGTTTTTGATGTATTTTTATAACGTTATGTGGACCAGACCCATGTGGGTGCAGTAGGTAGATGGTATAACCCTGGAATTCTAGTGTACAGAAGAAATGAACCTAGATTCACACAAACATTGGGCAAAACAGCCATGAATAATGTACATTTAGCACCTGAGGGGCGTCCGTTTTCACGTTTTCACATTTGAGTGTATTGAAAGTGTATTGAGTGTATCGCTGTTTTAGCGGTCCAACTCTTCATCGTAGTTGCCCATCTTGACAGTAAAAGTCACGACAGTGTCAATATCATAGTCATCAGTTGAGCCATTTTGGTTCTGCTCATGTTTTGGAAATTGTGTGTGTGACAGATTGTGAGGGGAACCTTTAGGAACCCATACCACATAGCTTGGAAAACGGCAGGTATTTGGTGTTTTTTGTGGAAGTCTAAGAACCCCCAATTCTCCCAGTTGCTACCTTGTGAGTTAGACTTACTCGATACTACACTTGGTTGGACTTGATGGAACTGTGTCTTTTTAGAACCCTATCAGTTATGTACCTATATCATGAGTCTGGCTTGGACCATCCAGTATACAGTTTTATGCTGTAATGTAACTCTCATAATCCCACAAGCGTCTCAAGCACAGGTTGAATGTCCACTGAGTAGCCAGACGGGGGGGGGGGGGGGGGGTCATATTATAAGCAGACCCTATTTTACAAATGTCAGCTGTGCTACAGAACGCATGGTGCCTGACAAGTGAAATAATGATGTATGAATGGAGCATGTAATCCCTGACGTGTTCTTTCCAACATGTGCACAGGCTGACCTCTAAATAGTCAGCGCTTAGTGAAATGTAGCCTTGAAAATTGTTAAATGCAGTGCATCACTTCCCAGAGTGATTGTTTTGTCATTGTTGCAAACTAATGTGGATTTCTATTACATGGTAGTCAAGCAGAAAATGGCAGCATTCATTTCATTAATAACTAAAAGATCAGATTTAAGGCCATTTATTTGTCTCCAGAGATTGCAAAAACATGTGCCCCATAATTGAAATAATTCAGACTGAGGCAGATTCAGGTGGTAAGGCTAATCTCCAAATACAGCTCTCAATATCCTTCTTCATGTCCCTTATATTGTATAACAGAAGTTGTATAATGGAAGAGATTTTCTTTCAAAAATAGTGCTACGCCTGTCTATGGTGTAATGTCGGTTTTCTACATTTCCCAGCGTACTACATTACCCAACAGACCTAGCTGCTTGGCTACGTTTGTGCGTACTTCTGTCTTTAAGGATTAGTGTGCCCACTTGCTAAACTTCCTCTTGCCAATCCTTGTCTGTGTATATAAGTCTGCTTCTCTACCCGCACACTGGCTGCGCAATGTGTTCAGTTGTCTGTTTTATGATCTGCTGTTTGCATGCATGCTATGTATATCTGTATTATGGTTCTGTTTGATGCCGTAGTTATGTCTAATTCTGTGGATGTATTTGTGTTTGTCAGATATCTTTGTCTGTATATCTGTGGCCTATGGGTTTTGCAGTATCTCTGTTTCCTGTGACCTTTGAGTTTCTGTGACCTTTGCCTTCTGTAATACCTCTGCTACCTGTGACCTTCAGGTTTCTGTATGGATGTGTATGGGCTTCTGTTATGTCTGTATCTCTGCTACCTGTGGCCTTCAGACTTCTGCAATACCTCTGCTACCTGTGACCTTTGGGTGTCTGTGTGGTGGTCACCTATGTCCTTCCATTATACCTGTATCATTTTATGTCATGTCTGAATCTTTTCTACATGTGACCTTTTGGGTTTCTGTTATGTATATTTGCCCTACAGGCTTCTGCAATACCTCTGCTACCTGTGACCTTTGGGCTACCATGTTTGTACCTCTGCTACCAGTCCTGGTTTTCACCTGGCCTCTGTATATTTTAGTCTGTTCCTGATTCAAGACTTCTGTTCCCATCTTGTACAACCCTTTAAGATGTGCTACTTATAATCCTTCTGCCTTCTCATGTGTCAGATCGGATGTAGAGCCCCCTAAGGCACCAGGGCGCAGGTGCGGCTACCGCCGCGGCACTACCTGCAGCTATATCCAGGCTGATGAGCCACAGGTTGGAAACAACTGCTATAATGAGATTTCATGTTCTACAGAAATGCATAAGAAATTGCTGACTGAAGACGGCTCACTGACTTGATTTACTGGTGTCTTTTGCCATCTTTGGACCTGAAGAAAAACTGCACCGATGTTTTTCAGTTGAGTGTTAATATATAATGTGACGACAATAAGGGGTGCGTGTACATATTCCCTGCATCGGTAAATGAAATGCACCCTCTGCCAGGCCGTGCACCCGCACTGAAATCTAGGGATCATTTACAACAGTAACCTGACCATGGCCCCCTTTTGAGAAAATGACAAAGGGGGAAGTTGCAGATTTTTGTGCAAAAATCTGATTTGCACCAAAATTTGTGATCTTTTCATGCCTTGTACACCAGTTTTAATAAATCTCACCCAAAGTTTGGGATAGGGGGCCAAACAGAGCCCTGTCCTTGCAGGCACCTGCAAAAGCTCCAATGATTTGGCAAATAGTGCAGTAAAATAAACTTTTTTAGGTAACTGGGCCTCTTAACACTTTCTTGTCTTTTTAACAAGGTGGTGTCCTATGGCTGGAGACGTTCAGTCCCATGTAAGGCAGCAGTCCCAGCTCACTGATCTGTTTACATGGACTGATGATCCTGGGAGATGGATCGCATGTGATCAGACACTATTACGTGCTTGGATTGAAAGCTTGTCTAGTAGGACTTTTGTAATATCCCTGTAAGCTTACTTTTGCACGGCAGAAAATGAAGAAAAATTCCTCTTCATTTTCCGCCACCGTATTCGGCCGCGGGATGTCCACGACAGAATGCTGATTCGATAAGATCTGATCTCATTGGATCTTATTATTATACTGTATGGGTACTGGAACAGGGGGCATTACTCTGCGTGGGGGCCAGGTCTTTGCTAGTTACACCCTTGGATTAAGCAATACCACAAAAGTAGATGTATGGGAGGTAGATTAGTCCAATGAAGCCCTATAAAAGGAAACGTTTATTTAGCACTGTTGGTTTGACCCCACCTAGTAGTGGCTAAATGTTTAGCATGGTTGCTTTGCTGCATTGAGGCAATGGATTTCAAACCAACCAACCTCATGTTTGCTCGGGCTTCCACCTACATTCCAAAAACACAAAAAGTGGTAGTGGAGCCCAGTTATAGCCATCTTTACTATTCTCTTGCCACTCCAATGCTTCCTGGCTCCCCTGCCATTGTCTGCTCCATCGATTACATGTGGACACAACATGCAACCACTACAGTCACTGACCTCAGCAATGTCAATCTGTCAATGATTGACTGCAATAGTGACATGAAACGTTTGGGGTTTGTCACCCATGAAACACTATTATACTCTGGGGTCTAGTAAGTGGTAGAGGTCCAGGGGAGTTACGTAAAACTGTTATACTTACCTTGTCTCACCTCTCCTGGCTGATCAGCTGAGTGTCTCACTCCATGAGGTCTGCTGCTAACCTGCCAAGGAGTCTACGCCAAGACTGAGCAGGAAGATTATTTTGTCAGTGTCCTACTTCCCATTGAATACAAAGGGAAGAAGTTTCAGGACAGAATTTGGTGCTGATTTTGAGGTGGAAATCAAATTCTTACGCTTGAACATGGGAAGCAAACCTCTAGAATGTCGGGAATTTTTGGGAAATTCGTAATTAACCCGGCTCTTTACGAACCCGTTCACTCAACTAGTGAATTCCATTGAAGATTGATGTCATTGATGGCAATCTCTATACAGCACTATATAAGTAACTAACTGGGAAATCAATAAGTCCTCTGCAGTATTTTGGACACCGTTGACCAATTTTTGTCACCCAACGTTGACCAATCCAGAAGTGATGGCTCTTTTATATAGGGGCTAGTGAGTATTGTATTGGAAATAATTCTATATTATAATAGGGAATATCATGATATGATAGCACAGACTGACAGGTGGATAATAGAGCAAGCTCCTTCTCATAGCTCGCGTGTTTGGCTCCTTTCAGACCTCTGGCTTTTGATATCAAATGCACTTCAATTCAGCTCGGTAATGCATTTAGATTGTTTTTACGTCTGTAGCATCATCAAGGGAAATACTGACATATGTATGAGCCACCGTCATCTGGGGACGGCCATGAGTCACCATAACACAACTTACGTCTTTACAACTCAATCGCTTCCAGTAACTTTGGTAACAGAGGACGTGAAGCCATTGGATAACTTCTGATGGTTAATTTTAATTTTTTTTTTTTTTTTTTTTTCAATGAAGAAAAGACGCTTCTGCCGTCTAGTAACGTTTCGGATAAACAAATCTGATTGGAAATGTTTCAATCATAATCTCATCACACAGACGCAGGTACCAGCTGTCAAGTTGCGTTGACCCAGATTGCTATGGCAACAACATACGCTGCAAAATAGTGATGAATCAAAACACGTTCGCAATCTAATCATTATGGGAATGGCGGGGTGACTGGCATTCTAAGCAGAAGATGAAAACAGTTGCAGGATGGCGATATCAATTGTATTTTGCATTGCATAAATGCGATATGATCGATGGCAATCCTAATAGGGAAGATGGAAATTCATGATGAAGGATGTCCCTCAGCGCGCCTCACAAAGAGACGGTATGAAGGTAAACAGATAGGGATAATTCTAAGCAAAATGACATGGTACCAGCGCTAACTTCAAATGCAATGCCCACGGGGGTCACAAGATAAACTAGTAAGCTATAGACTCCCATTTATTACCTTGACAGCTCGTCCGCGTAATATCTTCTTACACATACACCACAAGGTATTCATCTTCCATTGTAGCACGCGCCTTATGTCTTCTACATCTTTGCAGTTATGTCGACATAAGTAAAAACCGTGTCATGTATGAGTTCAAGGAGAACTATTAAAATGATAATACCTCTTCTTGCTGTCTGCTATGTTACTGTGATATTGCTGAGGACCAGACTTATTATGACAGAGCCTCCAGGTAGATAAACTGAGGCTCCGTACATCTAGTCTTGATTAAAAATCTTGCTCCCATTTTGTGTCTATGGATATTAGGCAAACCTATGTGTCTATGTAGTCTGATCTTCCTGTGTTACTCCCTTCCATCTGTCCCTTCACATGTCTGTAGAGAGGTGTAGACGGAAAAAGAGCCACTTTAAAAAAAAAAATTCTAACCTATTCTTAAAAAGATCACTTTATTTATCAAAACCATATTTTATCACTTATTTTTATTCTGATTTTTATTTTCTGATTGTAGATTTTTTTTTTATTCTATTTTTTGTATAGGATGATGGAGGCGGCCATCTTACCTGTGCTCCCCTCTGCTCTGTTAGCAGCATTTAGTGATATGCTTTACAGCATGGTCATAGGTAGGGGGGTAGATAAGGTGTCACATGTATTGTCTGTAGTAGATGTCATGAAGTGTCAGTAGTGGTAAAGGTGTTATCTTCTATTGTAATCCTGTCTGATGCAAATTAGGTGACTGCTGCAAAGAAAATCCCTACAGAATTGGCAAGTGTCTATTATTGGGCTTAGATGGCAGGTGAAAATTGTAGTATATAGTACTAGTATATAGATAGTGACATAGAAAATTAAAAAAAAAATAGGTTTAACAAAAACTTGATGTAGAAATAGGACAATCAATTTTAGATTATTGGAGGTCCAAATGGTGGGACCCCAATACTGGACAGCAGCTCCAGACATTATATATATGCCAGGAGGTGCAGTGCTCACGTGCCATATTTTTTTTTATAGTAGTTTAGTTAAGAACATTGCAGCATTGCCCCACACACTTGAAAGAAAACAATGCCAATAGCCACAATCCCATGACAACAGCTGATCAGTGGAAGTCCTGGCAATCTCATCGCTAATCTAAAATTGATGACCTATCTTAAGGATAGGCCATCAATTTTAATAAAATGGATAACCCATTAAGCTGCCCATATAGAAGTGTTCATGTGCCCTCACTTAGGGTATGTTCACAAAGTTTTTGCCAGCTGTTTTTGAGGCAGAATTTGCCTCAAAACATACTTCCCATTCATTTCAATGGGAGTCAGTAGCTGTTTTTTTCAGCTAGAGGGGGGAATAAAAAGCCTCATGACCTATCTTCAGGCAGATTCCACTTTGAAAAACCCATTGAACTGGAAGGTAGAAAAAATGCAATGCTTTTTTTGACACTTTGCAAAAAAAATCAAAACCTGCAAAAAAAAAAAAAATCAGCCTGCAACAACTCTGAACATACTCTTAGAAGGTAATAAGCAAATGCCAGCCACTCCTGGTGGTGGAAGAGCACAAAGTGTCCCGAAGAAGGGAAAGGAATGTCACAAAATAATAAAAGGGAACCATTACTTTAATCCCCAGCATTCCAGCACCATTGCCCTAGTACTGCCTGCCAGTTTTTGTTTACTCACCCCCCTTTTAACCTAATGAAAACCCTGCCCTCCAAGCACCAAAAATAAAGGGCACTTGGGGGATGGTTAGTTGGGAGCTGCTCCCACCTTCTTGTCTCTACTTGGCAAAGGAACTTTTAACTTACACTAAATTATCAACTTCTTAGAAACTGACCTGAAAGAAAAACAATTTTCCTCTCGCCTCAACCTTTTCTCCAGAAATCCATTCCCCTTTATCACTCTTTTCCATTTAGATGATATTCAGGTTGACTTTGCAAGAGTGTTTTTCATTGACGCTTGTGAGTGAGTAGAATTTAGATGTTTTCTGTTGCCTCCTTTATATTGTCATTCTTTACCTTCAGAGACAACTATTACTTCACACCATGGAAGACTCAGCATTTACACCTGCCTTTCTTGGGTGTAGAAGACATTTAACACTACATGAACCTCAATAGGAACGTTCTCGATACGGTTACCATCTGTGACGATGGCGTTCAATTCTGGATATCATTGAAGAATATCACAAAGATAAGGATTCAACAGAATGGATGGGGAAATTTTTGATAATATAATTTTAGTGGCATAATTCTATACCGAATATAATATTTTCAGGTTTCAATCTTTTAAGGATGACAACACGATGGGCCAAAATGGTAGGGGCTTGGTGTCTGGATTTGCAATGGAGAGAAGCCATCATTCAACCAAGAATTGAGACTGTTTTAATTCTTGATTGAATCATGGGGGTATCCGAGGATCAGAGGCTTAACTTTAAAGCTCCTGGGCCCCGATGCAAAATCTGTAATGGGAGCCCTACTAACCTTGTGTTTAGAATAATGATATATTTTATGTGGCAAAGGGAACTTTAGGCCCCGATAGGGTCCAGGGCGAAGTAGCAACTGCTACCACTGCACCCCCTATCGCTATGCCCCTAAGAGGACTTAACTTACCAGCTTCCGGGCCAAGGTTCTGAACTTCAGATTTCTAGGCTGGCTCCAACCCCTGGTCATGTGTCCAGCGAAGGAGGAGGAAGAAGTTGGCTGGTGGGTGCTAGACACGTGACCAGGTATCGGAACCAGCTCCAAAAAAACAAAGTTCCAAACATGAAGATCCCAGGTTGGAAGATGGTAAGTTAGAGTCGCTGGTTAACCACTTTAATTATGGCTAGGTAAAAAACTGACCATGCATTTTACGGTTCTACTGAACTGTTTATCAGGCCATACAAAATAGCAGACAAAAGGGATCGACTGTCCTACCAATGGTTCCTTTGGTGGCCTGGTACTCTGATACAGTAAAAACCCCAAATGGTCAGCAGAAGACAACCCTATCCAGATCTGTGGGGGTACGACCACCAAGACTCCCACTGATCAGGAGAATGGGAGACTCTTGTCCTTTGTTCTGAATGGATCGGTGGTCAGGCAGTGCGCACACAGCTCCATTCACTTCAATTGTAGTTCTGGAGATAGCCAAGCACTGTACTTCGGCTAACTCCAGCACTCCAATTGATAATGGAGTGAAGCATGGGCTACATGATGACCACTCCATTCAGAACAGGGGACATAAGACCCCCATTCTCTTGATCAGTGGATGTCAAGGTGATCAATGATCTGCAAGTTATTCCCTATCCTGTGGTTTGGGGATAACTTGTTTAAGTCCTACCCCTAACCAGTCCACCCACCTTAAGGTCGAGTTTATTGGGGGTTTTTTTTTTGGACATGCCTACATATTCTGGGATAGTTTCTGAAAAAATTGGGACTGTTGGGACAGAGGGTCTTAAAATGGGACCAACCTTGATTGAATTCTCCATTGGGACTTTACACCCTACAGCTCTACAACTTCAAACCATGACCACATGACCCATCTCCTGCCCCACTTTTCTAACAAAGTCGCAAACCAGAGTTTTACACTTTTTCAAATGCAATTTGAGACAATTTTTCGGAAAGGGAATTTTTATGATGCCCTTACCACTTCCCTAAAAGGAAATGGGGCATGGTAGGGCCGGGCCATCAACCCTGTCAAATTTATCATCATTTATGCCAATTTTATGATACCTAGAATCTATGCCAACTACAAACATCCAGTACGATGTTCCAGGTGAGGACCTTCCCGACATCCACTCTTCCAGGTGAGGACCCGCCACTTGCCCTTCACATCCTGTGGTCCTTTATCTTTTCCCATTATTATGGATACCCCATATATAACTATAGATGACATCATTTAGAAATGGCGCATAGTCCTGATATATGAGCAATTTAATCAGGTTTACTCATCGGAACATTTATCCAGGACACATGTTCATCTCCATACTGACATCCTATAACAATCATTCGACAATTCATCTTCACTATTGATTTTGCTTATTTTTTTCTCTATAATTCATGTCCAGTATATTTGCATCACATTACTGCTCTTTTTCTATGGAAAGCTTACCTATTGTGACTACTGTATGAGAGACTATTACAATATTTCTTGAATATAGGTTGAATATCTGGGGACACAGAACCTCTGAAAAGCTGAAAGAATGAAAAATGTAGAATTTAATGTTGCAAGGAAATTTCTCCTGGGATGTATAAACATCTGCAGCTATCAATGTTAGTCAGCCTGTAACAAAAAATGGTAAGATATTCATAATTTTGGGATGGAGAGAATTTGCAATATGAAATATACCCCAAATAAGGAGCATTTCAATAAAACAGGTGGACGGCAAAGGCTTTGCTTTCTAATTCAAGCTTCTAGTGCCATCTGCCTGTGGACAGAAAGAATTCCTTCTATGTAACAACATTAGGATTTTCATTCCAGTTGTCACTCATAATTCTGTTTTTAATTATCCAAATTGTCTATGGATATTCAATGATTTTCCAGGATATTGATGACTTTCCCTTAGGCCCCTTGCAGACGACCGTGGCTGTGATCAGCGTGCTATCCGTGTAGTTCATGGATAGCACACTGACCCATTCATTTCTATGGGCCCGTACACATGACCGTGAATTACACTCAAGTGTGTGGGCCGACAGTCTGGGCTGCGAAATATAGAACAGGTCCTATTCCTCTACTATTTTGCAGCCCTTGCCTCCGTGGCTCCTATTCATTTAATAAAAGGGGCCACGGAAGCACGGGCGGCACACGGGTGACATCTGCGTGTCAATTCACGGCTGGTAGCACACGGTCATCTGCAACCGGCCTTAGGATTGACATCACTATTGAAATTGGTAAAGTCCAACACCTGGGTGAGCTACACTTGCCAGTGACATCATGTCTATTGGTCACATGGTCATTCTGCAGCTCAGTCCCATTAAAGTGAATTTGGATGAGCTGCAATACCAAGCACAGCCACTATACAATGTAAAGAGGCCATAGCACTTGTCCAAATGCTGCAGCCTTCAAACAGCTGATCGGTAGGGATTCTTGGTTGTCAGAGCCCTACTGATCTAATGGAATTTCTTAGGACAGATCGATATTAACTTCTGAAGAACCAGTTTAAGCAATAATTTTTGCATAGAAAATGTGAAAAATTTACACTTGTGATATACAAATCTGAAATCTTTCTCCATAATTGCTGTTTTGAGAATCCAAGTTTGTTATGACCAGCGCTGACTACGCACATATGGTTTGTCCCCGTGGTGGGTTTTCCTCTAGTTGACACCCAAAGCGGTTGTCTCAACAGGATAACCCATATCCACATGCTATTTAAGGACACAAGGATAGCACAGAGGAGATGGTTTGCAGGGGATATCCTTACAAAAGCTAAAGTGTAGAACATCTAAGTGAAATGGCGCCCCCCCTCTGGCAGACTAAACGTGTGATGTATTACATTGTTACCTGTTTATTTCCCACTGGGATTTTATCACTGGGGCTGTAAAAGGTAAAAGTAATTATAGGGAGATCAGTTTTGGACAATTTTCTATTTACCATTCTATTAGTATGGTACTGTGCCATAGTTTTAGGCAGGTGTGGGGAAAATGCTGCAAAATAAGAAGGCTTTCGGAAATAGAAGTGTTAATAGTTTATTTTTTGTCAAAATTAAGTGAATGAAGAAAAGAAAAATCTAAATCCCATCAATATTTGGTGTGATCTTTGCCTTCCATCAGTTCTTTTCGGTACTTGCAGACAGTTTTTGAAGGATCTCAGCAGGGAGGTTGTTCCCGCCACCATCTTGGAGAACTAAGCCCAGATCTTCTGTGGATGTAGGCTTGCTCCAATCCTTCTGTCTCTTCATGTCATCCCAGACAGACTGGAGGATGTTGAGATCAGGGCTATATCTGTGGGGGCCGGATCATCACTTCCAGGACTCCTAAGAGGCCAAATATTAATGGGATTTAGATTTCTCCTTCTTCATTCACTTTGTTAATTGACAAAAATAAACTAACTTCTATAATTTTGAAAGTGTTCTTAGTTTGCAGCATTCTCTAGCACACTGGCCTAAAACTTTTGCACAGTACTGTAGAAAATTCAACAGTGGAATAACTATGCAAATAGTTGTCATGCTCTGCAATGGTCATTATCCTAGACAGTATTAGGATAAGTTCACATCCACCGCAGAAATTGGAAGACTTTTCTTCAGTATAAAAACGGGGGGCACCCGGCGGACCCCCTAATAGTCTATGGGGGGGGGGGGGGGCCCCGGGGTTGGGGGGGGGGGCCCCCCCCCCGGCCGGCCCCCCCGGGGGGCCCCCGAGGGGGGGGCCCCCCCCCGAGGGGGGGGGGGGGGGCCCCCGGGGCGGGCCCCCCCGCCCCCCCCATACCCCCGCCCGCCCAAACCTTGGGGAACAACAAAAATATTATATCTCCACCCCCCCCCCCCCCTCTGCAGGACCCCCTTTCAGGACCTCTGCAATTCCCCTGGCAGCTCTCAATCAACTTGGACCAAACCTGACTGATAGCAGTCCATCTTCAGACAATGCTTTATTTGCGAAAAACTGGTTTTGTTGGTATTCACCCGGCCCCTGATGATTGACCACAAGCCAAGGGATTAAGATCTGGGGAGTCCAGGCCATGGACCCAAAATTTCTATGTTTGTTCCCTGAGCCATTTAGTTATCACCTTTGCTTTATGGCAAGGTGCCCATCATGCTGGAAAAGGCATTGTTGAGCGCCAAACTGCTCTGGGGGGGTGGGGGGAGGTGGCCCTTGGGGGGCATTCTGGTACCATTCTTTATTCATGGCGGGGTTTCTAGGCAAGACTGTGAGAGAGCAGATTCCCTTGGCTGAGAAGCAACCCCACAGTGGCGGGCCGGGCGCACGGGGCAGAGGTTCGGATGCTACGGCTGGACCGGGGGCGCCACCCTTCTCCGAATAAGCTGTTTTCCAGATGTTCCAAACAATCGAAAAGGGGATTCATCAGAGAAAATGACTTTACCCCAGTCCTTAGTAGTCTACCCCCCTTCGAATATCAGCTGTCCCGTGTTTTTTCTGGGAGTGGGGTCTGCCTGCTGCCCCCGTAACCAGGCCTGCTCAGTTCCGCCTAGTGCGTGGTCAGGCTCTCCAACGTTCAGGTCCCCCGGTGGACCCCCCCCAATGATGGAGAGCCCAGCACAGATGTGAACTTAGGCTAAGCCTTTTGCATGGTCCTCTATGACACCCTATATGTAGATGGATGGTGCTGTCGTATAAGTTTGCTTGCAAGATTGCTCTTAAGTGACTATATATAATATATATATATCAGTCTAAGGGGGGGGTACTAAGTCTTCTCTTAAGTACTATATATATATATATATATTTTTTTTTTTTTATAGCACTCTCTTATATAGCTTTAGTATTGTATAATACTCCACACTTGCTAGGATATGATACTCCATAAATAAATGCACACGAAGCAGAACATACACAGTATAAATCTAAACTTACATTTTGTCCAATACCGAATAACCCACCCGAGAATGTGAATACATAAGTGCATTAATTTCTGAAAAATAGAACAAGTTCACATTTGTTTCCTAAAATGGTTTGTACAATAAAACTGGCTTGTGGGAGTTTGCTGTCAAAATTAAATGAAAGCAATTTTCTACTAGTGTATTTTCCGTGTAAACATCCCAGATTACAGGTCCCAGCTTGATGCGAGTGGAGTTGGCATGGCGCTTCAGTAAGTAGATTAGACAATGAAGGCAAATGGTCTGGAAGTTACTTACAGCAATAAAAGAAAACAGCACAACGATGCTTAAAGGAAAGGTAAAATCATGGCAGAACATTAAAGGGAACGCGTCACCTTCTGGAGGCAGAGGTAAGTGTTTTAGGGGCCTTGTTGCCGGTATTTGAGATGCCAGGGACATGACTGACACACAAATATTCATTATAAGAAGTAGATTTATGAAGAAAACTGATTTTTTTTTAGTTTATTTTCCTCTGTCCAAGAAGAGGGTGAGGCCAACGCTGGGTTCACACTAGCGTTTGGGTTTCCATCACTCGGATCCGCATGGGGATCCAAAAGATGGAAACCCTGTCTGCTTAAAAAGTGGTTACACGTGGAGAACTGCAGACCCCATAGACTATAATGGGGTCTGCCGGGTTTCCAATGATTTTATACTGAAACCTGATTTTAAGCGGATTCTGGAGCTCCAATGCTAGTGTGAATCCAGTCGTAGTGGTATTTGGAATGTCTTATCAGAAAAAAAGGAGCAGGGTCAAGATGCCACAATCCACCACCCACATCCTTAATTGCAACATAAAACTGGTACAAGGTAAACCAACTAATAGGTTGTATAAATATAGACTGGACAGGATAAAGATCCAACATCAGCCACTGTGACAAACTGGTGCATTTTAAGACTATCTAGTCTAAGGGTGGGTTCACACTTGCACTGGAGTCCATCCGCGGCCAATCCAACTGAAAATCTCGGAAAACTGGATAGGCACCGGATAGCAACAGGTTAGCGACGCATTGCTTAAAAACCCATTCATTTGAATGGGTTTTTAAAGCAATGCGCAGGTGTGCGCTTTCATCCTCTGTGCTGCAAATCCAGTTTTTTCGTCGGAAACAAAGTCAGACATGCAGGACTTCGTTTCCAGCAAAAAAAACTGGATTCGTGGCACAGAGGGTGTAAGCGCACACCCGCGCATTGCTTTAAAAACCCATTCAATTGAATGGGTTTTTAAGCAATGCGTCACTAACCTGTCACTATCCGGTGCCTATCCAGTTTCCCGAGATTTTCAGTTGGATTGGCAGTGGACGGACTCCAGCGCAAGTGTGAACCCACCCTGAGGTGGGATTGTATTAAGCCATTTCAGCACACCCTAAAATAAATGCAGACCCCATAAACCCATATAGGCTGCAAACCAACTCATGCTATTCCACCAGTTGAAGGGTATCCTACATTCCTGGCTTTTCAAAATCAGTTTATGGCAATTGCTGCATGTCCAAGCCTGAGTTGTCACGACTAGAGATGAGCAAACCAGTTTGGATTGAACCGAATTTGACCCAAATTTTTCAAAAATTAGTGAGAGGTGAAGCAAGGTAGCAATTTTCCCTGGGCTTCCATTTATAATACCCTGAAGAGACCCCAGAGTCTTATAAAATCAGTCCATCAAGTTCATCCCATATCGAAACTGGCAGATGAACCCACAAATATTCACCAAAACAAATCTGGTGAAATTCATTCATCTCTGTAAGCAGCAGCATGTGATCACAGTTGCTAATCCTAATCCAGATTACCAGTAGGGAGTTAAGACTTTGCTCCTGCAAGCATTTGTACCCCTAATACTGTAAAATCAATATAGGGGCACTGAAAACTCCAAGACCCCCAACTAAGGATGACCTCTACTTCTCTACACTGCACTGTTGCGATGCCTCACGACTCACTGCATTATTTCCTTATATTTACCACCCACATCCTCCATTGCTGCTATCTTGTTTGTAAATTATCTGCTGCCATGCCGATGCCCCTCAAAACCCCATTGGTAGAGATTGTCCTTTCCTTCCCTGCTGATAGGTCAATTCAAGTATCCTCGCCAGAACTGCAGGAGTAAGACTTGTATTACAACAGTCAGGGGCTTGTCTTCCTGCAATAAATAGCGACTTGAGTCGCAGGTGTAAAATCCTGCAAGACTGTAAATGCATCATCTACAAGATTATCTAATGTTATTTGCAGAAGTGCAGTGCCTGAGAGCCTTGCCAGCTCTTCCAGGAGTCCACGAGATGTGCCCGTTTTCAGGAATCTCCCAGATATTTTGAATAAGTTAAGCATGCGTAAATAAAATACACATCGCAGCTGCTGCAGAACCACTTCTCAAAGGCTATGGACATCTCAGCACTGAATTTCTTCATTCATATTATTGCTAAATGCAAAATTAATCAACTTTCTAAATAGTCATTTAAAAAAAGTTCTGTTTTGCTGCAGTAGAGTTTGTGGAACTTCTACATATAGCTGGCTGTGCTGCTACATCTTACATATATGGACAGCACAGTGCTCCTACGTGTGTCCACTTTTTGCTCTACCTCTCACTTCTGATTGAGTTATTGATACCAGCAGGGAGAGGAAGGAGTTTGTACAAAGCTGATACTTTTGATTTACATAAAATATGTACTTTAAGGGGAACTAGAGTTCTTAAAGTCAAAATAGACTACTATACCAAAATGAGATCTTATTTTTCTTATAGATGCAGGAAAGCTTAGCACACCACCTCACAGAACATTGAAGATTTCACCATGTGTGCACCCAACCCCAGGTGATATCTTGTACATGACTACATAGCAATGTATTTCTCCCATGTAGGAGGAGAAACAAGTAAATCTGTCCAGAACTCAGGTGGGTATAAAATAATCAGTCTTTAGAAATCCAGTATTAAAAAATCCACAGAAAAAATACAGATGGCAATACAGTCTGTACACTGTTACTACTTGCACCAGGAGGTTTGCGTGTAAATAACTAGGTACTCTACCTTTATGTGAGCGGAGGGGGAGAAAAGCAGCCAAGTGTTCAGGGAGGGCTGATCACAAAGGCTGTTCTGTATCCAAGTATAACTAGAGATAAAAGCACATAAGACCGTCTGCAGGAAATTGTGACAGACTGTTTAGCAGTGTACAGTGAAAGGAGAGCAGCCATAACAGATTCTGCAGGGGAGTAGAGATGGGTTATCCTTGTGAGATTCATTTTGTGAATATTCGCAAGGTATGTCCACCTGTTTCGTTTTGGACCAAACGTTTTGGGCCCAAATTGGAAGTGCTATTATATTCTGGGATCTCTTCAGACCCCCACAGTATAATAAATGGAGGCCCAGGGGAGTTGCGGAAACAAACACTGATACTCACCTTCCCTCACCTCTCCTGGCACTTATTAGGTTGTGTTCACATGGAGGAATTTGCCGTGGATTTGGGGGCAGATGCCGTCCCCGAATCCAGAGCAGATTCCTCCCGAATCCGCCTCCCATTGTTTTCAATGGGAGGCAGAGATCGCAGCAGGACGCAGAATAAAGAAGCGTCCTGCTCCATCTTGCCGCGGATTCCGCCCATGGTGTCCGCAGCTCGAAACGCCCTCCTGATTAGGCCCATTCATCAAGGCCTAATCAGGAGCGGGATGCCGCAACGGAATGATGATGCACTGCATCGGCATTCCGTTGCGGCTAGACTGCAGTGAAAATTCCGGTGGCGGAAAATTAAGATCATTTTCCGCCATGTGAACACAGCCTTAGTTTCCAACAATCAGCACAACAAACTTGCAAAATATTTGCAAACATGGCAATGCAACATTTATAGAGATGTAAATAAATACAGCAATAATAATCAGGATAATACACAATAATGTACTTTATAAACATTTCATATTTTTTATTGCGCATACTATTGTATTTACTTAGCTGATATGTGCAACATAACCCCCAGTAATAGCCTTCCCGTGATATGAGACAACCAGTTCTTATTCTCTTCCTTTTTCCTACTTCTACCTATAGAAAACCAGATTCTAGAAGTGTCTGAAAAACTTACACCCATGATAGCGCACCAAGAACTGATTTTCCTTCTAATGAACAGAGATTGCTGTAATAATGTTATTTATGAGCCTTGGGCGCCCTCTACTGTCATTACAGGAAATCTTTCCTTGGCAATAATTCACACTGCCATAACATAGAATTGATTATTTTATTATATAGCATCATCTGCAGCACTTTACAGGTATTGTCACTGTCCCATATAGGGCTCACAACCCATATTACCTATCACTATGTCTTTGGAGTGTGAGAGGAAACCCACAGGGAAGACAAAGACATGCAAGTGTTGTACTTGGCTGGATTCAAAGCTAGGACTCCAACACTGCAAGCAGGGGCGTAACTACCGGGACAGCAGCGGTAGCGGCTGCCGCAGGGCCCGGGACATTTGGGGCCCGATGCTTTTTTTTCTTTTATATATAGAGGTCATTACCTGCTGGAGTAACCCCAGCAGGTAATGGGCCCTATTTACTTAATCCCCACTCCTGCCCATGGCCGCCTGCACTTCCCATTCTGCGGAGACGACTGTAAGCATGTCAAATGCTCGCCTTTGGGCCCAGCTATTCCTATTTACACCACTGACTGCAAGGCAACAATGCTAACCACTGATGCTAGGGTCACACTAGCGTTCATCTCTGTCGTTCAGGTCTGCATGGGGACTCGAAAGACGGAGGACCTGTCCGCTAAAAAAGTGGTTACCTGTGGACAATTGCAGACCCCATAGACTATAATGGGGTCTGTCAGGTGTCCATTGGGTTTCCGGCAGTTTTATTCTGAATCCAAAAGAGAAAAACGTCTTCCGTGCAGGACTTTTCTCTCCACCAATTTTAGATGGAATCTGCGGCAGAGTCTCCTGTGAAGAATCCAACACAGATGTGAACCTAGTCTGAGCCACCGTACTGCCCGGGGAGCTATACTCCTCAAGAAACTGCAACACCAAGAAGGACAAGCCGTAAGGTTATGTAAATTGAGGAAGTAGCCGGTGTCTAAGAGCTGCAAAAATCTAATTTTCGAGCACCTAGCTCCAAACTGTGGTATTTGGAAGGGGCATAAAAGCCAGATTAAAAGCTATTTTTTTAGCCACATAAAACCTCAAAAATGAGATCAAGCAATGCCTCCTGTTCATCAATGTGTCAGTTATTGCCACTTATTACAAACCTCGAGAGGTTGTGGTAGAATCCTCGAACTGAGAGACCTTTGCAGGTGCAATGGACAATCGGTTGCCATTGAAGGCTCCCAGGCTTGTTAGTATGGTTCTGTTATACGCTGCCATAGGCTTGAATTTTACTATACACAGCAGTACATTGGTATTGCAGTGTATAGTATGAGCGACCAGACCCCCTAGGTTTCAAGTCCCCTAGGGTGTCTACAATAAAAGTTGAAAAATAAAATAAAGTATAAAAGTTCACCCCCCTTTCCCTAGATCACATAAAAATAAACAAAAGTAAACATTTTAGGGATCCAGTGCTCAAAAATTTCTTGTACTAAATAGAAAAATATTTATCCCATACGGTGAACGGCATAGCGGGGGAAAAAAAAATCAAAATGGCCAAAACTTTGCCTGCTATGAAAAATGGAATAAAAAGATCAAACCATAAGAACTTCCCCAAAATGGTATCAAATACACCATCTTGTCCCACATAAAAAGACGCTGTGCCCGGCTCCATAAACAAATATGAAAAAGTTACAGGTGTCACAATATGGCGACAGAAATTTTTCTATTTTGCAAAGTTTTAAATTTTTTTTTAAAAGGAATCAAAACATTACAAGTATAGAAATTTAGTATCGCTGTGATCATACTGACCCGCAGAATACAGGTAACTGGTCATTTTGCCGCATAGTGAATGCTGTAAAAATTAAACCCATAAGAAATTGCCGCAAATACATTTTTCCCAGCACAGGATATTGAATAGTGCCATTACAATGTTCAATTTGTTTTGCAAACAATTTTAATACTTTGGGCTTTGTGTTTACATATTGCGTTTGGCGAATTGACTTGTATCGAACTGAGTTTAACCCTAATATTCCAAATTTTTCCATTTTTTATGAAACCGAACAATTTGGAATTCGTCTTGGATGAACTGAAATTGGCGCCGCCAATATATTATTATACTCTGCGGTCTCTTCAGGGGAGGTGACAAAAATAAAAAAAAATTATACTCACCACCTGTTACCTCTTCTGGGTCTTCTCACGGTATCCAACAATCTGTGTCTTCATCCTCCAGGCGGATAACGTCACAGAAGACCTCCAGAGCCAGCGTGTAATTGGTCCTAAGCAGTGACCTGGGCACGCTGAGCTTCATGACGTCATGATACTCAGCATGCCCATGTCACCGTTAAGGCCCAATCACAAGCCTCAGGGGTGACCCTGGGCGTATGACGTCAGAGAAGAATGCCAGATGGTGCGAGGTGGTGAGTATAAATGTTTTTTTGTATTTTTGTCATCTTCTCTGGGCCTCTACCCAGAGTATAATAATTTCACTTCCTAACTGAACGAGTTCGGATCGAATCATATCGGGGGTTTGCTATCATGGAGTTCCCTAGCACGGTGATATATTCAGAAATGCTATTATGTCTTCGCACTTACATATGTTTGGACTTTATAGAACCGCCAGAATTTATGGATTATGTGAGTATTACGGAGTACTGTATGTTTGTCTTCTGGACTGTAGAATGTGATACATTATAACAAACAGACAATGATTACTGAAAGATATATTCTATAATGGTTAGTGGCTTATTTTACAATTAAAGGGAGTCCAGTCTGCAGGCAGCATGTTATAGAGCAGGAGCAGCATCCATTGAATTCTCTGATCTTTCTATGTGGAGAAGTCTGATTGACAGCCTGCCCTCGATGACTGTGTATATAGAGATAGCTGTCAATGACTGATAAAACCACCTCCTGGACTTCATAGTGCCCATTCTTGTGCCCCAACTCACTAAATGCACCCTCATGCCCCATTCTCAAATATCACCCATCTTTAATAATGCCCACTGACACATCCCAGTCTCTAGTAGTCCCTCCCATGTGCCCCAGTTTCTATTAATGCTCCCACAGATGCCATTAGCCTATAATAATGACTTCTCACATGCCCCAGGTCTCTATACTTCAGTCTCAAATAATACCCCCTCATGGAACTCCAGTCAAAAATCATGCCCCTCACATGATCCAAGTTTAAAATACCACCCCCAGAGTCGCCGTTGCAGAAACCACCGAAAACCGGTATAGAGAAAAGTCGTGCAGAGAACTTTTCTCTCCGCCGCTGTCAGTCTGAAAACGTCAGTGGGTAATGGTCCAGCTCTCAGTCAGACCCGAAGGACGGAGAGTACAACGTTAGTGTGAACCTAGTATAAGAGAGGCAAAATGCTTTATGGAGGAACATTGTAGCTGTAGTAATGGGGGTATAGAGAAGGACATATGAGGATATGGTTAGAGTAATAGTAAAACTGATTTATTTATTTTTTGGGTTGTCCCATGATGTAAAGTTCCTGGTTGGTGAGAGTCTGACCACTAGTTTCCATACAATTGACATACACTTTACATTATGTGTACGGTGGTTTCCCGACTGTCTGGCAGATGTCAGGGGAATCAAATATTTGACAGGTTTCAAATAGACCAGGCATAGCGTTTGATGCTTTCTGCGGTCTCTGGTATCCACAGGTAGGCTTGAAACCTAGTCCCTGCAGATACCAAGGTCTTACTATACTCCAAAATGGTTCCATTAAAAATTACAACAAAATCACATAAATCAAGCCCTCATATACCTATGTCAACAGAAAAATAAAAAAGTTATGGGTTTTACAAGAAGATGGAAATTTGTAGACAGTCACTACTACGCTAATGCCTAAACTTGGCTGTGTCCTTAAGGGGTTAATAAATAGAACATGCTCAATGGGACTTATCAAAACTGTCTAACAGGAAAACAGGCCTTGTTGCTCATGGCAACCAATCACAGTCTAGTTCTGATTTTGTTACAGCAGTTTAAGGCTTAGTTCTCTGAAAACTTACTGATATCTGCAGCAGAATGTTTGCATCTGTCTGAGCTCCTGATCCATTCTGCCCCTCTACCCCATTTCTTCATATACATCTATAAATTGAACTGCAGCCAGGCTTTACTGGTCTGAGCAGTAAATGGAGCAGTTTAGGAGGAGTAGAAAAGAAGGCTGATAAATACATTATTTTTGCCTGTACTAATTTAAGAAAAAAAAAAAAATTTGAAGCAACTGTTTAAGACAGTCTTACAGAAAGACCAGCTTCACATCTGCGTCGGTGTGCGGAATGCACAGAAAATCGGCAGAGAAGTTGTATGTGGAGGACTTGTCTCTCCACCAGTTTCAGTATAAAAACGGCGTAAGCCTGACGGACACCCTGCGGACCCCATTATAGGCTATGGGGTCCAGGGTAACAGCTGTCTAGCAGACAGGCGCTCTATCGTTTGGGTCCCCTGGTGGACCCAAACGATGGAGAACCCAGGACAAGTGTGAACCTAGCCTTATATTTATTTCATAGAACTAAACAGCTTGTATACACTGGGAGGAGTAAAGAAAATGGAATAAAAACTTTAATTTGTTAATTCCATAAAAACTCCAAAGAAAACAAAAGTTCATGGATGTGAACTGGGTGTCGCTCATTACATATAGGTAATCTGGAGTGAATACTGGACCTCCCAGAATCCCCTCTAAGTGTAAACCAGGCAAAGCGGGATGTAAAGTATCTGCCCCAACTAAGCCAATGAACCAGGGTAATGGAGTAAATGTAACCCCGCTCCTCAATCAATAATTGTACACTAAACGCGTTTTGCCAACAGGCTCCTCAGGATATGTAATTTTAATAATAGTCCAGGGTAGGTGAAGTCAGATGAAAAAGCAGATTTGTTTACAGCCCTGGTTAGATAAATGTCAGTGCTGCTAATAAAGTGAATTGTCCCAAACCCTGACTAAAACGAAGCCTAAGATGATAAGTGCTGATTTCACCATCAGGGCACTGGGACCGCAGTTTTCAGTGTAATTTTTCTATTTTTCTTTCATATTAGCTTGAATTTAATTTAGGCTTTATTTTAGTCTAGGCCCCATTTACTTGCCAATCCTTGTTCCTGTTCATGGCCTTCTCCCAGCAACATGATGGAAGTGAGCCTGAGCAGGGATTGGCAAGAGTATTTGTTAGGTGAACCCCAACAAATACTGCTATTAGATTGTGGGGTCTCTTCAGACCCCAGAGTATAATGATCAGAGGCCCAGGGGAGGTGAGCAAACAAAAAAACAAAAAAAAAAGTGGGACTCACCTCTCCTTGGCTCTGCCCTGACTCCTTTCTGTTTTTGGCCCTCTTTATGACGTCACAGATATCATGTGTCAGGTCAACGTTGCGATGCATAATGACATAACCCATGACTGTCACGTCATTGTAGAGGGCCAAAAAACAGGGAGCACACTGTAGCCCACTTGTTTTTATGTTTGTCAACTCCCCTGGGCCTCTGATCATTATAGCAATAATCCAAGAAAGAAAAAGTAAGAAAGCACTCAAAATACAAAAGGAATTTTATTGAAGTACAAAAACAGTATAAAAATACAAAACAGAAACAACAGTACAAATACCTATGTCAGCATATGTAAAACGAAAAAGGCAGAGACTAAGTAGTATAAATAAATATGAGGAGGATAACATACAACCATGCATGAAGTATATAGCAGTATATAAATGCAAGGGGTACTAATGGTTAATAAAGAGCAAGTGCATGTGTAAAACTCCTATATAAATGCCCAATGTATCACACTATACATGTATTTTGCAAAGTCAGTTAGATGGTATGAGATCCAAACATACCCATAACACAAATGCCGCTGCCTGCTGACAAAACCCACGGGAGAGGCAGAGGCTAGGTAGTATAAGTAAATATAAGGGAGATCACATAAAACCATGCATAAAGTATATAGCAGTATATAAATACAAGGGGTACTAATGGTTAATAAAAAGCAAATGCATATATAAAACCCCTATATAATTGCCCAATGTATCACACTATATATGTATTTTGCAAAATAAATTACATGGTATAAGATCTAAACATACCCATGACACAAATGCTGCTGCCTGCTGACAAAACCCAACGCACGTTTCGGCACACAAAGCCTTCGTCTGGGGGCGGTGTCAATGGGGTAAAACAGAAGCTTATATAAGCAGTATAATCAAAGCCAAACTCTAGAACTGGTGTGTTGCTACAAATCTCCATACCAATAGTAATACATGAAAACCATCCTGAACTTACCTGATTGTTATGGCGGATGCCCAGGCCATCAGTACTCCTTACAACCACGTGACCACGTCCGCACGCAGTAACGTCATAGTCACAAGTCCCAGCCACGCCTCGCGATATTGCGGATAGGGCACACGGGAAAGGGGTAATAGAGCCAGGCATGCGCACAGCAGGTTAGGTGAATAAATGAAATACAAAAGGTATGGAGGGTCGCAGCAGACCAAACACATATCGCTACAATTACAGGAATGAATACATATATATAAAACCCATATATATAAAAACTATATATAAAGTAGCAATGAACACACAAATAGTGCCATAGTTGTGAAAGAGGTTATAAAGGACCTGAAATATGTCCTCTAGAACAAATACTTATAAAAAGTGACATGTGCAAAAGCAATAAGTACTCAAAAAATCATAAATAAAAATTATATGCAAGACAAATGTGAGGAGAATATGCAAATAAGTGAAAAAAAAAATATTTTTTTTATTTAATAAATGGTGTACAGTAAAAAGGGTCCATCGATCCATTAAAGGTATCCTGAACTGTATCAGTGTAGTCCAGTCAAAAACAGGCCAGAGATGACAACTAAATAATCAAAACAGAAAACAGTAAAAACAAGCAATGAATATAAAAGGCAACCCCGCTACCACAAAACAAAAAAAATTACAAAATATGTAAAGGGGCTACTAGGTCCAAGCAATAAAGATCACAAGAATGCCCCAAAGTTAAGAGTTTCGTTTAAACCCGCAGGGGAAAGGGTCCCTAAAGTCCAAATCCATTTAGTCTCACATTGAGCTAATCGTGATTTTAGACCACCTCCTCGTATATTGATTGGGAGGAAATCCATGCCACGTACTTGTAGTAATGTCAGATTGCTATCATGATATTGTGCAAAGTGTTTAGCAATTGGCTTAAATTTATCATGTTCTATATTTTTGGTAGCCAAAATATCTCGTACGTGTTCCCTAACTCGTATCTTGAGTTGTCTGGATGTAAGACCGATATAGATCAGCGAGCACTGGCAAGTAGCATAATAAATAACGTGTATTACACGTTATGTGATGTTGAATTTGAAATATCTTATTGCCTTGTGCGATAAAAAAAATTAGTAGCTCTTTGGATGTTAGGACATGCCACACAACGTCCACAGGGAGCACAACCTTTGCTAGGGCCTCTAGCTCCAAAAATCCCTTCATGTCTCACCGCTTAGTGACTCTTAACAAGTAGATCTTTAAGGTTCCTGGATCTACGGGAGACAATGCTTGGGAATGAAGGAATATATTGTCCAATAACAGCATCACCCTGTAAAATAGGCCAGAATTTGGATAAAGCTTTCTGCATTTCCTTCCAATGGGAACGGAATTGAGTTATATAACGTACCTGATTTGATTTAGATTCTCTACAACTGTTGTGTATCAAATCTGAACGTGGCGTACTTTTCACTCTTAGATAGGCACATTTGATTTGTCTTTGACTATAACCTCTGTCAGTAAATCGCTGTTTCAAATCATGGGCATAACATCATGAACATACCCCAGAGTATAATAGTTCATTGGTGGTGTAGCCACTGGGACAGTACTGGGTTGGTGGGACCTCTATTTCTAGATGTGACAGTGTCAAATTTTGACCCTGAGCTCAAAAGGTTAGCCATTACTGCTCTAGACCTTCAAGTTGTGGCAGCACCTCAGGGGGGCTCTTTCTTGAAGACAATGTCCTCCGCCCACTTCCAAAACATTGAGATGCCGCACAAAGAAAGGGGCAGTCGAGCTGAAGCTGCAGATGGGTGTCTTCATCCTGTATTTTTATCTCATTCACATCATAATTGTTATTTCTCCCCCATGTTTTCCAGTAGCCTCTTTACCATTGGATAGAAATCTGTCAGTAACAGGTCAGGCTTTTCAGCAGGGTTTGCAAAGTTAAAAATTAGGGCCGGTTCACATCTGCGTTCAGTTTCTGTTCAGGGAGTCTGCTTGGGGACCCCCGGAACGGAAACCTATATACTTAGAAAAGCGGTTTACCTAAGGAAATCTGCAGACCCCATAGACTATAATGGGATCCGTGTGGTTTCCACTCGGCTTCCACACGAAACATGGGGAGAAAAAAGTGCTGCAAGCAGCACTTTCCTCTCTGCATGTTTTGTGCGGAAACCACATGGACCCCATTATAGTCTATGGGGTCCACAGATTTCCCAGGTAAACCTCTTTTCTATGCGTATAGGTTTCCATTCAGGGGTCCCCAAGCAGACTCCCTGAATGGAAACAGAATGCAGATGTGAACCAGCCCTTACTGACAAAAATAAAATTTACCTATGACTTGTTAACACACACAGTCTAATCTTCAACAGTAACTATTGCAAAATAAATTTTTATATTTTGTTGGCCAATAGAGGAAGCATCATGTATGTTCTGTGCCAATCCACCATACAGTACTCAGACGATGGCTAGTTGGTATAGGACCCTCTGATGTCATGATCAAGTAGGAGTAAGGGTCCTTGTCTAGCAGATTGTGGTATGTATGCTTATATCAGTGTTGCACACACAGCTCAACTATATGCACAACATACATACATAGCTCAACTACATGCACATCACACACACACACACCTTAAAGGGGTTGTCCGGGCAAAAATGGACAACCCTTTTAAAGTTTAAATAAGCTGGGGACAGTGAAAAAAAATGCATACTCACCTGTCCCCGTTGCTCCGGTGTCCTCCCGGTTTATCTGCTTGGTGGGTCTCTTCCGGTGTGCTAAAGCAGCTGATTGGACTCAGCAGTCACGTGACCCCTTTAACTATATGCACATCATACTCAAAACAGTGACACTTACAAAAGCAATACATATGAACTCTTTAGATAGTTGCAGTGACCGGTTCTGTACAGCCCTGGGTTCACTCTCCTCTCTTTTCAGATATCCTTGTGTAAAAGCTTCTTCTACTACTGGCCCCCGCTGATCATGACACCATCAAAGGTCCTTAAACAACCAGATAAGCAGGAGCACAGTATAAAGCTCCAGCATAGCAGGTAGGGTCATCTCATGTCTTTACTCTCCTGCCATAGGCAGCATGTTATAGAAGTGAATGGATTTTCTTATACACTGCGAACCATTAGTATTGCAGTGAATAGTATGAGCGATCAGATCCCCTAGGGGTTCTGAAAAAAAAAAAAAAAGTATAAAAAAACAAAACAAAAAAAAAAAACAAGTTGCAATCCCCTTTTCCTAGATCACATATAACAATAAAAAACAAACAATTTAGGTATCCTTGTATTGCAAAATTCCTTAACTATTAAAATATTAATCCCATACGGTGAACAGCGTAGCAGCAAAAAAAAAAATTAAAAAAGGCCAAATAGCTGTTTTGTCACTTGGCCTCCTATAAAAAATGTAATAAAAAGATGAAACCATCACAACTCCCCCAAAAGGGTATCAATAAAAACACCATCTTGTCCCACATAAAAAGACACCTTACACAGCTCCATACACAAATATAAAAGTAAGTTACAGGTGTCACAATATGGTGACTATTGGTGACAATATTTTTTTTCTATTTTGCAAGGTTTTTAATTTTTAAAAAGTATCAAAACTTTACAAATACTATATAAATTTATCACCATGTTCATACTGATCCACAGAATACAGGTAACATGTCATTTTTACCACACAGTGAACGCCATAAAAATTAAATCCATAAGAAATTGGCACCAATGTGTTTTTTCCACAATTGCACCTCATTCTGAATTTTTTTCCAGCTTCCCAGTACATTGTACAGGATATTTATTAGTGCCATTACAAAGTACAATTTGTCCCGCAAACAATAAGCCATCATGTGGCTCTGTGGATTGAAAAGAAAATGTAGCTCTTGGAATCAGGGGGAGGGGGGGGGGGCAGAAAAAACATATGCAAAACCTAAAATTGGCCTGGTCTTTAAGGGGTTGATATTTCCTGAAATCTGCAAGAAATATAAAAGTGGCAAAAAAACAAAGTGAATAAAGTGAGTACTAACTCCCAACTGTGCAGCACAGAAAATACTGAGTCACAGCAACTTCAGCTTCACATTCCACAGTAAATGGAGGAGGTCAGCATTCTGCCAGGATAACCCGGTCTGACCACTACACACGAAGGGCGCTGTGTGCTTCCTCACCTTATAATGTCTCTCGTATAGCTGCAGTGCGGCCAGGAACAGAAGATTGGGGGGGTGCCAGATGTCAGAGCATCCCCGATCTGTCTCAGTTATCACGCACACAGTGGGGGGGGGCTCAGGGATCACGCACACAGTGGGGGCGAGGCTCAGGGATCACGCACACAGGTGGGGGGTAGAGACTCAGGGATCACGCACATAGTCAGATCACGCACACAGTGGGGGTCGAGGGTCAGTGATCACGCACACAGTGGGGGGGAGACAGGGATCACGCACACAGTGTGGGGCAAAGGATCAGCGATCACGCACTGGGGGTCGCTCTCGGGATCACGCACACAGTGGGGGGTCGAGGCTCAGGTACGCACACAGTGGGGGGGGGGGGGGGATCACGCACAGTGGGGGGTCGAGGCTCAGGGATCACGCACACAGTGGGGGGGGTCGGCCAGGATCAGAAAAGTCAGGGATCACGCACACAGTGGGGGGGGTCAACACACGTGGGGGGGCTCAGGCACAGGGATCACGCACACAGTGGGGGGGGGGTCAGGGATCACGCAACACAGTGGGGCGGGCTCAGGGCTGCCCACGGGTGGGGGGCGGGGCCGATCACGCACACAGTGGGGGGGCGAGGCTCAGGGATCACGCACACAGTGGGGGGGTCGAGGCTCAGGGATCACGCACACAGTTGGGGGGGTCGAGGCTCAGGGATCACGCACACAGGGGGGGGTCGAGGCTCAGGGATCACGCACACAGTGGGGGGGGTCGAGGCTCAGGGATCACGCACACAGTGGGGGGGGCCGAGGCTCAGGGATCACGCACACAGTGGGGGGGGGGGGGCGCCGGGGCGAGGCTCAGGGATCACGCACACAGTGGGGGGGAGGCTCAGGGATCACGCACACAGTGGGGGGGGGGGGGCTCAGGGATCACGCACACAGTGGGGGGTCGAGGCTCAGGGATCACGCACACAGTGGGGGGTCGGGGCTCAGGGATCACGCACACAGTGGGGGGCACAGAGCAAGTGGGGGGTCGAGGCTCAGGGATCACGCACACAGGTGGAGGCTCAGGGACACGCACATGGGGGGTCGAGGCTCAGGGATCACGCACACAGTGGGGGGGTCGAGGCTCAGGGATCACGCACACAGTGGGGGGGAGGGCTCAGGGATCACGCACACAGTGGGGGGGAGCCAGGGACACGCACACAGGGGGGGGGGTGAGAGGGATCACGCACACAGTGGGGGGGTGTCGCGAGGGATCACGCACACGGTGGGGGGGGGTCGAGGCTCAGGGATCACGCACACAGTGGGGGGGGTCGAGGCTCAGGGATCACGCACACAGTGGGGCGGCGGGGAGCGGTCGCACACAGGGGGGTCGGGGCTCAGGGATCACGCACACAGTGGGGGGGGTCGAGGGGATCACCACAGGGGGGGGGAGGCTCAGGGATCACGCACACAGTGGGGGTGGAGGCTCGGGGATCACGCACACAGTGGGGGGGTCGGGCTCAGGGATCACGCACACAGTGGGGGGGGGTCGAGGCTCAGGGATCACGCACACAGTGGGGGGGGTCGAGGCTCAGGGATCACGCACACAGGTGGGGGGGTCGAGCTCAACGAGCACACAGGGGGGGGTCGCGGCTCCAGGGATCACGCACACAGTGGGGGCGGCGGGGTCACGCACACAGTGGGGGGGGGGGGTCAGGGATCACCGCACACAGTGGGGGGGGGTCGAGGCTCAGGGATCACGCACACAGGGGGGGCGGAGGCGTCAGGGATCACGCACACAGTGGGGGGGGTCGAGGCTCAGGGATCACGCACACAGTGGGGGGGCGAGGTCAGGGATCACGCACACAGTGGGGGGGGGGGGGCAGCGGGGGGGGTGAGGCACACAACCACAGTGGGGGGGGTCGAGGCTCAGGGATCACGCACACAGTGGGGGTGGGAGGCTCAGGGATCACGCACACAGTGGGGGGCGAGCTCAGGGATCACGCACACAGTGGGGGGGGTCGAGGCTCAGGGATCACGCACACAGTGGGGGGGTCGAGGCTCAGGGATCACGCACACAGTGGGGGGGTCGAGGCTCAGGGATCACGCACACAGTGGGGGGGTCGAGGCTCAGGGATCACGCACACAGTGGGGGGGTCGAGGCTCAGGGATCACGCACACAGGGGGAAGGACGTGGGGGGGGTGAGGATAGCACGCACACAGGGCGGGGGCGAGGCAGGGATCACGCACACAGGGGGGGGGTCGAGGCTCAGGGATCACGCACACAGTGGGGGGGCGGTCAGGGACACGCACACAGTGGGGGTCGAGGCTGCAGGGATCACGCACACAGTGGGGGGGGCAGGGAAGAAAGTGGGGGGGGGAGGCCAGGGATCACGCACAAGTGGGGGGGTCGAGGCTCAGGGATCACGCACACAGCTGTGGGGGGTCGAGGCTCAGGGATCACGCACACAGCGGGGGGGCCAGGCGCAGGGATCACGCACACAGTGGGGGGGGTGAGGCTCAGGGATCACGACACAGGGGGACAGTGGGGGGAGAGGCAGGGACACGAAAGGGGGGGGGTCGAGGCTCAGGGATCAGCACAAGGACGCATCGACGCACACAGTGGGGGGGGGTCGAACTGAGGTAGGGAGACGGGGTCGAGGCTCAGGGATCACGCACACAGGGGGGGGGAGGGGGGGGGGTGCCCGGGGGGGGCGGAGGCTCAGGGATCACGCACAGTGGGGGGGGCCCAGGGAGGCTCAGGGATCACGCCCACAGTGGGGGGGTCGAGGCTCAGGGATCACGCACACGGGGGGGGTCGAGGCTCAAGGGATCACGCACACAGGGGGGGGGGAGGCTCAGGCTCACGACCACGACACAAGTGGGGGCCGGGCGCGGGGATCACGCACACAGGGGGGGGGCCGAGGCTCAGGGAGTCACGCCACAGGGGGGGGGGTCGAGGCTCAGGGATCACGCACACAGTGGGGGGCCGTCAGGGACAGACAGTGGGGGGTCGAGGCTCAGGGATCACGCACACAGTGGGGGGGGTCGAGGCTCAGGGATCACGCACACAGTGGGGGGTCGAGGCTCAGGGATCACGCACACAGTGGGGGGGGGGCCAGGGGATCACGCACACAGGGGGCAGGGACGCGCACCAGGGGGAGGCACACAGTGGGGGGGTCGAGGCTCAGGGATCACGCACACACGGGGGAGGCCAGGGATCACGCACACAGTGGGGGGGGCTCGAGGCTCAGGGATCACGCACACAGTGGGGGGAGGCTCAGGGAGCACGCACACAGTGGGGGGGGGGGCCAGGGATCACGCACACAGTGGGGGGGGGCCGGGCGCGGGATCACGCACACAGGGGGGCGAGGGGGGGGCACCACGGGACACGCACACAGGGGGGGGGGAGGGCAAGGGATCACGCACACAGTGGGGGGCGGCCGCGCGCGAGGCCAGGGCTCACGCACACAGTCCCAGGGATCACGCACACAGTGGGGGGGCGAGGCTCAGGGATCACGCACACAGTGGGGGGGGGGGGGCCAGGGGAGCGGACCGCACACAGTGGGGGGGTCGAGGCTCAGGGATCACGCACACAGTGGGGGGGGGGTCGAGGCTCAGGGATCACGCACACAGTGGGGGGGGCGAGGGGACACGCACACAGTGGGGGAGCCAGATCACGCACACAGTGGGGGGTCACACGCACGGGGGGGCTCAGGGATCACGCACACAGTGGGGGGGGGTCGAGGCTCAGGGATCACGCACACAGTGGGGGGGGTCGAGTCAGGGATCACGCACACAGTGGGGGGGCAGGCTCAGGGATCACGCACAGTGGGGGGCAGGCCAGGCACACGAGGGATCACGCACACCGGGGGGGGGGGCGAGGCTCAGGGATCACGCACACAGTGGGGGGGGGTCAGGGGCGGGGATCACGCACACAGTGGGGGGGGTCGAGGCTCAGGGATCACGCACACAGTGGGGGGACGGGCGCAGGGGGGGGTCGAGGCTCAGGGATCACGCACACAGTGGGGGGGTCGAGGCCAGGGATCACGCACACAGGGGGGGGAGAGGAGGAGACAGGGGGCAGGGATCACGCACACAGTGGGGGGTCGAGGCTCAGGGACACGCACACAGTGGGGGGGACGCACACGGGGCGAGGCCAGGGACAGCACGGAGGAGGATACGCACACAGGGGGGGGTCGAGGCTCAGGGATCACGCACACAGTGGGGGGGGTCGAGGCTCAGGGATCACGCACACAGTGGGGGGGGGCGAGGCTCAGGGATCACGCACACGAGTGCCCGGGGGGGGTCGAGGCTCAGGGATCACGCACACAGTGGGGGGGGATGGAGGGATCACGCACACAGTGGGGGGGGGGGGGCTCAGGGATCACGCACACAGTGGGGGGGGGGGGTCGAGGCTCAGGGATCACGCACACCCGTTGGGGGTCGAGGCTCAGGGATCACGCACACAGTGGGGGGGGGGGGTCAGGGGGATCACGCACACAGGTGGGGGGGGTCGAGGGGCTCAGGGATCACGCACACAGTGGGGGGGGGAGGCTCAGGGATCACGCACACAGTGGTGGGGGGGTCGAGGCTCAGGGATCACGCACACAGTGGGGGGGGGGGGGGGGCAGGATCACGCACACAGTGGGGGGGGGTCGAGGCTCAGGGATCACGCACACAGTGGGGGGGGCGCGGGCTCAGGGCACCATCGGCACACAGTGGGAGTCAGGGGGGTCGGGGCTCAGGGACACGCACAGCGGGGGGGGGGGTCGAGGCTCAGGGATCACGCACACAGTGGGGGGGGGGGTCGAGGCTCAGGGATCACGCACACAGTGGGGGGGGGTCGAGGCCGAGGACACGCACACAGTGGGGGGGGGGGCGAGCCAGGGATCACGCACACAGGGGGTGGGGTCCGGTGTGGGGGATGCAGCAGCACAGGTACAGACCCAAACAGTCAGACAGGGACACAAAGCTCTGGTGCAACAGGTTTAAAAAAAAATGGCAAAATAAATAAGCCTTACATCAGGTAAAACAGGCAAAGTAAACACAGCTTTAACTTCAGGCAAATAAAAAAATCCTGCTCATCTGAGCCTCTTACTGAGCAGAAATAATCCTAGCTATACATGCAGCTTGCTCCAGCCACACAAACAAAACAGCAACAAGGCACATGTCTTACCAGACTCTCAGCTCCAGACAGACCCAGGCACCTCCACTCTTTTCCAAGGTCTGACCTGGAGTGCAGCCTGTGTAGGCTTTTATGGGCCAGTAATGAGGCCTAGGACTTACACCTGGGCTGAGGACTACTCAAAACCCGCCCTGGACCAGACATATGTTAAAAACCGGGGGCTAATATAGCGAGACTCCAGTACTCTGCCTGTCACCTTCTCACACACGGTACAGGGATGATAAACACATTGGTGCTGGAGTACAGAGATAATACACACAGTGATGTCACAGTGCAGAGATAATGCACACAGTGATGTCACAGTACAGGATAATACACACAGTGATGTCACAGGACAGAGATAATGCACACAGTGATGTCACAGTACAGGATAATACACACAGTGATGTCACAGGACAGAGATAATACAGTGATGTCACAGTACAGAGATAATACAGTGATGTCAAAGTACAGGATAATACACACAGTGATGTCACAGTACAGAGATAATACACACAGTGATGTCACAGTACAGGATAATACACACAGTGATGTCACAGTACAGAAATAATACACACAGTGATGTCACAGTACAGAGATAGTACACACAGTGATGTCACAGTACAGAGATAGTACACACAGTGATGTCACAGTACAGGATAATACACACAGTGATGTCACAGGACAGAGATAATACACACAGTGATGTCACAGTACAGGGATAATTCACACAGTGATGTCACAGTCCAAGGATAATAAACAAAGTGATGTCACAATACAGGGATGATAAACACACTGGTGTCGGAGTACAGAGATAATAAGCACAGTAATGTCACTCTAAAAGGATAATACACACAGTGATGTCACAGGACAGAGATAATAAACAAAGTGATGTCACAGTACAGGAATATTAAACAATGATGTCACAATACAGAGATAAACACAGAAACAAGCAAGAATTCAGAACTTCAGTATTGCCCATAGAGTCCACATTTTTCAAAATTTTTATTAAAAAGGAAAGTAATACAACAGACACACACAATGCTGCTACTATAATCGACAAAGTATGCAATCTACGCCACTGCCTTCAGAGGGCGCTGTAGCTCTAACCTAACCGAATGGGAGGCAGGACCCCCGGTAACGTCACGTTACCAGGTGACGGGAGAGACGCTGAGGTTAGTGGAAATGCGGAAGCGCTCGGGAAGGGCGCATGCGCACTAGTGCCGCTTTCAACAATTTTTCAAAGCGGCAGCACAATTTGGCTGTCTAATAATCGCGGAGCTGGCAGCGCTGCTGGGCACGGACAGGTGCTGGCATCTGCGGGCATGGAGGAGGTGGAGATGCCCCAATATTACCGGGAGGAAGACGACGAGGACGAGGGGGGAGAAGAAGATGGAGGTGGCAAAGAGTTTTATGAATTCCAGCCTCTCCCAACACTGCTGGAGGATGAGGTGAGGGATCTGGAGCCCTGTGTATGATGGTGTCCCCTGCCCTAATCCTCCTGTGCAGGAGGCTCAGCTAACCTGTAGATCATCAGCAAGGACGGGACTACAGTGCCCAGCATGCCAAGGCTGACAGTATGCTGGGACTTGTAGTAGCACCTTGCCAGTGGGCAACACCTGACAGGCCCAGGTGGCCATAGTCTAAGATGGTAGACTGGGCGGTGTGGGTGGAAAGATGCAGCAGGCCCTGGTTGTCAGACCAAGATGGAATGCTGGGATTTGTGGTACCTCCTGAGAGAGTGATGGTTTATAAGTTGTAACAGACCCTAATTGTCAGACCAAGATGCTGGGCTGGGATTTGTGGTTCTACTGAGAGAGCGATGGCTTACAAGATGCTATAGGCCCTGGTTGTTACACTAAGATGGTATGCTGGGATTTGTGGTACTACTGAGAGAGCGATGGGTTAAAAGATGCTATAGGCCCTGGTTAGACTAAGATGATATGCTGGGATTTGTGGTACTACTGAGAGAGCGATGGGTTATAAGATGCTATAGGCCCTGATTAGACTAAGATGGTATGCTGGGATTTGTGGTACCAACGAGAGTGATGGATTGTAAGATGTTGCAGGGCCTGATTGTTAGACCAAGGCGGTATGCTGGGATTTGTGGTACCACTGACCCTAGCGATGGGTTATAAGATGTTGTAGGTCTGGCTGTCAGACCAAGATGCTATGCTGGGATTTGTAGTACCACTAAGGGAATGATGAGTTGCTGGGATTTGTAGTATCACTGAGAGCATTGGGTAGCAGGGCCTGTCTACCAGAGTCTGTGGTGGTATGCTGGGATTTGTAGTATTGTCACCCTCATAGGACAAGGTTCTCAGATTGTTAGTTGCTATGCTGAGACTTGTAGTGCTATCTCAGATACAGAGTTTTAGAATCTTTTTCAGAGCTCAGGTTAGGAACATGTGATCCCGGACAGTGTCTTGTGCCTTGGTGGAGGTCGCACCATCACAGGTTATATAGTCATACAGTGAGCAATGGACTTCTCGCTCCATCAGCCAATCAGGATGAGCTCTGTGATTGAGCCGTAATGGACCGCAGGCTACAGGTAGAGCGGCGGACCACAGTTTACAGGTAGAGCGGCGGTTCACAGGCTACAGGTAGAGCGGTGGACCGCAGGCTATAGTAGCAGCCCATAATGCCCACCTATAGGCAGTGACACATCATAGGTTGTGTTGCCCGTAGACTGACATTGTGCCCTTACGCTCCATACATACCAATGGCGTGTAGTGCTGGTGCCCGGGATCACCATCTCCAGTTGTCACAAGCCAAAAAACTGCTACAGTGTGCAAAGTTGTGTCTGTGTACACCGCCATGGCTGTGGGTGAATACACGGGGACTGGGTTATGTCTGCTTAGCACACTGGGCAGTATTGGTTACAGATATCCTGTGTTCCCTATAGTCATTGGACACTGGGCTTATAATAGCCCCATCATGGGTTTATGGGAAGAACACCGCACCTTACAGCACTATTATTGCCATCAGGGCATAAACTCTGCAGGGACCCTGCTGGACCTGGCACCAGCGTAACACTCCTTCGGTGGGGGTCCCTTCCTAGCTTATAGATACATTCTGGGGTGCTGCAACCTTTGCAACAGGTGGACGTGTTTAAATCTTATCCATGTTGCTGCTGCAGCACATCTTAGCTAAAGGTGACCACACACATTAGATGAATGTTGGTTGAGCCTGCCAGTTCTGGCCAACCATCTAATGTGTGTGGTGGTGGTCCAACTCTTCCTCAGTGGTAGATGTTGGTCGGGGGGAGGATCAGACAATTTGATTTCAATATTCCTGATCCCTTTGTTCTCAGGGGAACTAATCTGACACCAGCAACATATTCCCCTTTCCCTGTAGAGAACACGCGCACACATGGCTGAGCCGGGTGTGCATATGTATGGAGGCTATCTAAGGCACCCAGGGCTCTCTTCCTGACCTGTCACTGGGCAGACACTTTACTTGAGTAGACTTGTCCTCCAGTTCCTCTAAAGCACCAGGTCAGCCGCAGCTTTAGATCAGTAGGGGTCCGAGGCTACACGTTATAGGGCTATTCTCATCTTCATATATTATCCCCTTGTAGGTCGGTGGGGGTCTTACTGCTCAGACCTCAACTTGATCAGAAGAACGGGAGTTTTGTCCCTTTTTCTGAATGGAGCGATGGTTGGGGCCACATGCGCAACTCCATTCATAGAAATAGGAGTGCTCGGCTGTCTCTGGCCTCCCATTGAAATGACTGGAACAGGGCCCCTGCCACCCCAACCATAGCTCCATTCAGTACATGAAACAAACTCCCCTGTTCTTCTGATCAGTGGAGGGTCTGAGCAGTCGGACCCCCACCAAGTTATCCCCTATCCTATGGTGGGAATACCCCTGTAAATAGCACTGTATACAGCAGTCAGATTCTCTAGTCCTATGCCGTCCTGTGCCATCCCATACTATAGTGGACGACCCCTTTAAATCTGCATATAGCTTTATGTACCGGTATATAATTTCCTGTATTTGTACCAGTGATGTCATTTTGACTATTTTTGTTCAGAGCTTCATTCATAATACTGCCGGTGGCTCCTATGGGATATAGCTGCCCATTCACTTAGTTTTGTGTAGGGTTTTCAATAGCAGTGAGAAATACTGTCAAAAAACAATATCCAAATGTTAACCTGTTAAATGCCGGGCTGTGGAGTCGTATGCCAGACCATCGACTCTGACTCCTCTATTTCTTCTCAGGCCAACTCCTTCATAAATGACATCCATAAACAGAAGCAGTAAAAATCCTCCAATTTATTGACTGATTCCTATGAAAGTCAATATGTAAAGAGCTATACATCTAATTCATCTTATAATATCAATAATTATATCATTTAAAAAAAAAAAAAATTAATCATTTTACATTGAAGCCGAAGTTGGTAACTTTTTTCCAACTCCAGCCGACGCCATTAACCTTCTGTCATAGGTTAATGCTAGAGAACTACAGAGACCCCTTACTATATGTCACACGAGTGCTTATAGCCTTTAGGGCCCGGCTGGGCCTCAGTATGGCCCCGTATTCCTTCATACAGAGAAATGTGGCATCTGATCGGTACTTTATTACATAGGAACTCGCCCTTACAAGCATTGCTTTTAAAGCGTAACTAAACTTTCGGACAACTTTTTATTTTCTGGCAGTATTTGTGTCACTAACAAATTTTGTAATATACTTTGTTAACAAATTTTTGTCTCCTTTTTGTGAAATCCTGCCTCTCTTTAGTCCTTCCCTGCTTCTCACTGTGTATGGTGTATGGGCTTGTGTGGGGAAAATAAGGATGGAGACGGGTCACTTCAAACCATTTTAGCTCAGGCATTAGATAACATAGGAAAGTGATTCTGATGTCGTATGCAAAAAGGGATTCTCTTTCCTATGACGCTTGGTTGCAGTTCTATCTATATTATTTCCATCGATATCACTGGTTGAATACAGTCTGGATCGGGAGTAGTTGCAGCGCAATCCTCTGGATATTTCTGGAAGTAATATAGATAGAAGCAGCCTTATAGTCTTAAAAAAGGTGAGAATCTCTCCTTTCATACGACACCAGGAACAAGTTTCTATATTTTATAGTTCCTGAGCTATAACTGTTTACAGTAAGCAGCAGCGTACAGCTCTCTATTTACAAGCGCTATGTGACCATGAATTTGGAAAGTAAACCCAACATGGACCAAAGGCGGCTGATAATGTCTTAGACAAATAGGCAATGAATACCTGTTGAAATCTGCTTTTTTTTTCTGCAAAATAGCGATTATACTCCAGATTTGGAAACTTGCACCATGTTGATATTTTTACATGAATTTTTTCTGCTTTGTGCTCATGGGGTTATGAAAACCTAATCCGTATGTATTATACTGTAATTTACTGTGTAGAATCCATACACTAATTCTTGGCAGTTCTACCATGTGTGTATCCAGCCTTAGGTTCTTCTTGAGGTTTTATTATTATATTATTGTTATTATTATATTTATTATTGCTGAAACGGGAAAAGCCCTTTAAAGGGATTGTCTTGGATTAGAAACATATGGCTGCTTTCTCTCAGGCCTGTCCTCTGGCTGTGTGGTATTGAAGTTCATTTGTATTCACAAGGCTAAGGCCCCACGTAGCGAGACTCCCCAAAAAAACGCTGTGGAAAAAAAAACGTATGCGCGACATTATGCGATTTTCGAAAACGTGGGTGTTTTTGAAAAAGCAGCTTTTCCGCTGAGCAATGTGTGAATGGGACTAGCCAGAATCCCATCCACTTTGCAGGGACTCTAAGATGCAGCGGTTTTTGCCGTGGTGTTTCCGCTGCGGCCAAAACGCTGCATTTTCGCAATGTAGGGCTTCAGCCTAAAGGGGTTTTCTGGGCCCTAATGCAAGTTTCATACTGATAATGTATACACAGGGTAGGGGTCTGATCTGTGGGGACCCCAACACTGGGACACTGCACAGATGGCAGCTTTCGGGAACTGGAAGCTACTGCAGTGGATGGGGGGCTCTCCTATTCAAGTAATAGGAACAGAGCTACAGCCCCATTTCATTGTATATCTGCTCCTATTACTTGACCTCATGTGTTCCTTGTCCACTGCAGAAGCTTCCAGCACCTGAAGACTGGTGGAACATCTGATCTATGTGGGGTCCGGGCATCAGACCCCCTCAGATCAGATACTGATGACCTATCTTGTGGATATGAAACATACATTAGGGGCCAGAAAATCCCTTTAACAGAGCTGAACTAAATTGTAGCTCCAGATACAACTCATGGACAGATGTGGTACTGTTGGAAGAAGGCAGCCATGTTTTTCTAGTCCTGGACAATCCCTTTTAAAGTCTATGTTTTGTCTCCACCTCTGCAGCGACTCTACATAAATGATCCTCTTAGTGCTTGGTTTCGTCCTTTCTTCCATTCGCTTAGTCATGTAAGGAAATCTAATGATGTGTACAGTCGGGCATTTACCTCCTGAAACTGACACCCTGGTGATGCACATAACACGGCTGTATAGGTAGATACAACACTATAGTAGTCACAGAGATTGGGCACCATTATAGGACACCAGTACTGTGCAAAGCTATGTTTACCCTTTGTGATCGCACTACAATAGGGCACTCCAAGTCCCTTGCGTGAAAGGAGCAATAGTGCACATGCATGACCACAACCCCATTCACTGCTATGGGACTGATGGAGTACCGTACTCTATGTCTATCAGTCTTGTAGATGTGAATGGAGCTGCGGTCATACATGTGCACTACTGCCTCATGCATATAGGGGACTTGAATACTTCTGCTCACATCGGTTGCATAAGGGATAAGTGAGGAAACCCCTTAAAGTATACAATATAGGGGATAACTTGATCGGTGAGAGTCCAACCACTCATATCTCCACCATTCAGGAGAATGGAGGTTTATTGGCCCCCCATTCTGCAAGATGGCACCACTATCCTGTGGTCATTTGGCATACACTCTGCTCCGCTCATTCATTTCAATGGGAGCGCCAGATCCCTGTACTTTGACTGTCTCTGGCACTCCTATTGAAATGAATGGAGCGGTGAATATGCTGTCCAACCAACACTTCATTCAGAACCGGGGCCAAAATTTCACCCTTTACCTGATTAATGGGGGTCTAAGTGGGTAGACCCCCACCACCAACCTGTATATAGGTGATAATTTGCCCAGATAGGAAAACCCCTTTCATATATTATATTGGTCCTCTAGTAGTTAAATGGGTTGTCCCAGCTGGAGCATTAGGCCATATGGTCGTCCAGGGTAGACCACTGGCCTGAACTACCTCAGTTAGCCAGAGTCGGCAGTATGGTCACCTACTGAATTTTGACAAACCTTTGTACGAGGTGGTATAGAGTTGGCAGAGGGGGTTGTAAATATCCGGGAACCTTCTGTTCCTCCCGCAGTAGATTTTCTTCAGATATGGCCGTCATGTCGTCCATGGTGATCGGCTATCCACTTACATTACGTTATCTGTGGACAGCTCTGAACAGAAGAGCTGATTATAATCGCTGCCTGGCTGAGCCTGCTCTTCAGTGTATTTATGGCTCAGATATCAACGTACAGCAATCCTTTTTACTGACTGACGAAAGCAAAAAAGAAAAGGGTGTTGTGTCATGGTCCTGCAAGGAAACTTGGAGACTATTATGTGGAGTAAACCGTTTCCTCTCTGGGACTCTTCCCATCATCGCTTTATGTGACATTGGTGAAATTCATTTGGATGTATTAGGCGTCATTCACATGTTGCTGTTTTGCTACTATTTGACAGTCTCTGTCTTAGACAGTTTCTAATGGGACTTTGAAGAGTCAGTTAATGAAACTTATATCACCATAGAGTTCTACCATGGGCTACCAGGATAGGCTATCCGAATCTGCCTTGGGGTAACCCCTTTAAGTAAGGGGTCAAGTGAGAGGAGATTTGAATAACTACCTCCTTTCTGATGGAAATATAGCTAAATAACTTGAAAATTTTACCCAGCAGGAACTGATTCATTGTCTGTGTCTCTGTAGAGGTAATGTGCTGGTTAATAAAGTCCTGTGATCACAGCAGCCTTGACACTGATTCAGTCAAGCATTTTCTATGGTGTGACAGAGGAGGAGTGGGAAGTGTCATGTGAGCTAGCAGATTTGTAGTGATAGTGACTGTGACCGGGCTGCTATGCCACTGTGTCTATAACATGGCAGACAATGATAACTGCTTCCAGTTAGAGATTTAGGATGGAGAGGTCTGCAGCACAAATTGAATGTTGAAGGGTAAGGATCTACAGAGGTAAATGCCCCAGTCTGCCACCCATTGTTTTGACGGTCAGTGAGTGTAAACCCACAATGGAAACTGTGTTTCTGCTGCGGTTTTTACATGCAAAATACTCGTCAGGTTTTCCCAATGCAGAAAACGCAGTGTGAACCTAGCCTTAGAGGAAGTTCACATGACTGAATTTGCTACTGATTTTGAGGTGGATCCTGCTGCAAATTGCTGCTGGAATCCGTCTCCCATTGCTGTGGATTCCGTGGCTGATTCAGCCTCAGAATCCGCGGTGCGAGGCTCAGGCTGATTTACCCCATTATATCTGAGCCACAATGGAAACCCAAAGTGCAGATCCGACTTTCCGCTTTGGGATGCACAGGGCTGGGATTTAGGGCAGAAGAACTCTTCAAATTCCTCTTTACTTTCCACTGGGTCAACCTGGACTTGGGCCTCATGCACACGACAGTAAGTAGGGACAGTGTGTTAGCCGTGTTTTTCACGGCTAGAATGCTGATGTATTTATTGCTCTGGCCTCATTCACACAACCGTGTATTTTCATGGGCCTGGGGCAAAAGTCAGGACAGATCTGGTTCCTGTCTGTTTTGCAGCCTGTGCTCACTGGGATCAGTGAATGGGGTCGTGGATGTCGTCCATGTGCCTTTTGATATCGGCCTGGCTACATGGGCACAGTCATGTGCGTGTAGCCTTATTGTTATACATAAAAATGAGAGCAGGAAACTTTTTTTTTTTATCTGTTCTTAATTTTTAGACGTTATTGCCACAATTCTTGGCCACTCCTAGTAGTACGGTGAGCTCAGTAGGTCCACTAATCCTGGCCACCTCTCTATTCATTTTGGTGGAAGCAGCGGCCCAAGATGAAGGTCAAGGAACCAGGAACCCCATTTCTAGACATAGATATTGTCCTAGAAGTGGACCCCACATCAACATGAAGACTCTGTGGTTAGCACTGCAGCCTTGCAGCACTGGAGTCCTGGGTTCGAATCTGACCAAGGACGACATCTGCAAGGAGTTTGTATGTTCTCCCCATGTTCGCGTGGGTTTCCTCCGGGTACTCTGGTTTCCTCCCACACTCCAAAGACATACTGATAGGGAATGTAGATTGTGAGTCCTATATGGGACAGTGACTGACAATGTCTGTAAAGCGCTGCGGAATATGATGGCGCTATATAAGTAATGGAAATAATTTATCTGACATTTATGGCATTTCCTGTGGATATGCCATAAATATCTGAGATGGGAATACCCCTTTTAATACTACTGTAGTGATTATGTCACTAAAATCTCAGGAAATACACATCTTATTGATTCTTTTCTGCTTTTCCTTCAGAGTTAGACAGCGTAAAAGGAATTTACAGCTTGACTGTTCATTTTTGTAAAACCTTCTCGTCTGTAGTATCGATCTCTAGATTCCTCTGCTGCCTTTGCTATTCAGTTGATAAGTGGCTGTCCAGTTCAGTTTTTGGCTGCAGTCAGGTTTTTTTTATTATATTTTTTGCATTCATTCTTAGGCTGGGTTCACATCTGTGCCAGGTGCCCGTCCAGCGAAGATGCGTCATAAATCACTGAACAAAAAAGTGCTGCAAGCCCAACTTTTTTGTTCAGCATTATCAGTTAAAATGGACAATTATAGTTAATGGTGTCTTTTGACATCTGTTTGCTATTTTTGCAGTCTGTTTTTCCATTCTTCTGGTCCTCCAATGGACCGGAGGAGCAGAGCAGAGCGGGCACCTGGAGCGGAGGGGCAGAGCAGTGTGGGCACCTTGCACTGACGGGCAGAGCAGACACCTGGTGCGGAGCAGCAGTGCGGTCATCTTGCGCTGACGGGCAGAGCAGTGCGGGCACCTTGTCCGGACGAGCAGAGCGGGCACCTGGCGTGGAGGAGCAGAGCGGGCACCTGGCGTGGAGGAGCAGAGCGGGCACCTGGAGCGGAGGAGCAGAGCAGTGTGGGCACCTTGCGCTGACGGGCAGAGCAGTGTGGGCATCTTGCCCGGACAAGCAGAGCGGGCACCTGGCGCGGAGCAGCAGTGCGGTCACCTTGCGCTGACGGGCAGAGCAGTGCGGGCACCTTGCCCGGACGAGCAGAGCAGACACCTGGCACAGAGGAGCAGAGCGGGGACCTGGCACAGAGGAGCAGTGCGGACACCTTGCGCTGATGGGCAGAGCAGTGTGGGCACTTTGCCTGGACGAACAGCGCAGTACAGACACCTGGCGCGGGCGAGCAGAGCGGACAGCTGGTGCAGATGAGAACAGACTCCTTGTGCAGATGTGAATCTAGCCTTACTTTTGCTTTTAAGTAGGGCTGGGCGATTTTTGCCTTTAGATAAAATCTCTTATTTATTTTTTTCCAGCTTATGGGCGATTCTCGATTTTCATGTTTTTGCTGAAAGAAGTTGAAAAGTTCAGTGAGCTTGCCTAGGGGGAAGTGGTCAGATATATCTGCTGCAGCTCCCTCATTGTACCACCTAACTACTAACTAAGGCCCCGTGCACACGACCATGTGCATAGTCAGTGTGCTGGCCTTGTTTTTCCCCAACTAGCACACTGACCCATTGTATTCTATCACCCCGACTATGTATTATCACAGGGCCATGAGCCCAGGGCCTAACTTAGGACAGGTCCTGGTTCTATCCCTTTTGCAGCCTGGGCTCACTGAAGTTAATTAATGGGTCCATGGAGGCAGGGGTGGCACGCTGACATCATCCATGGGCTGCTCAACCACAGACCCAGCTCATGCGCACGGTTGTGTGCATGAGGCCTTAAAGGGAATCTGTCAGTGCGATTTGGGACACTAAACGATCCACAGGTCCTTATGGACCGGGGATTTAGGGTCCCAAGTCGTACAGCCATCCATGCCCGCAATAAAAATAAAAAACCTTAATACTCCTCCTACCGCTGTACTCCCCACACCCGCGCAGTTCTTCATTGATGCCAGAGGAGTACACCTTGGCTTCAGTGCATATGCCCCGTACCTCCGGGACTTGCGCAGTGGCACAGGGGTGTACGTCCTCAGAACTGCGCAGGCGCCAGGAGCACCAGAGAGGAACCTATTGAATACTCCCCATCCTATAGCATCTTTCAGCACCTGGAGGCTGCTGCAGGAGCTGATCTGTAAAGGGTCCAGGTATTGGACCCCTGTAGATCACATCCTGTGTATAGGTCATCAGTATGAAAAATTGATTTAGGGTCGGAAAACCCCTTTAAAATACACAGCAGACATGCTTATGGAAGTGTATGGCATGTAGTTACGTAAGCCTGAGCTATTTGTCTGGCCTACACGGATGTTGCACATCCTAGGAAACAAGTCTAATAGCTCTGGTTATGGCGGTGATAACATTATATTTTCGCGTGCGTTGGCGGCACAGTTCTCATTAGTATTAATTATGGTGACTTCTTAAGATGCACAGCATCACTTCCTACAGATTATCGCCATCTCTGAAAACCTACACATGTTCACGTAGAAAAGACCTTCATCAAATGTTACCTCTGAATGGAGTCCTCGTATCTAGAGTGCAAATGTAGAAGTTGCTTTCATACGTTATGCATTGATCACTCAATTATAGATCAAAGATACACGAGGAGCGCTCCTCTTCCTCCTCCTCCTTCCAGATTATCATATATTTTATGTATATAAAGCTGCCGCAGCAGCCAGACACAATGTAGCAGATCTGCTTTTATCCTCGGTGTTCGGTGTGTTATGTAGGTCAGCAACGTGTGGGTTGTGTAAGGACGTCCTACAATTAATGAGGTTAATCCAATTGTACTGGTACAAGACTCAATGTCTATGTTCTTGTTTTATGTTACATGAGTACACTAGAGGACCCGACGCCTGAGTCTATGGGCCAGGATAAACCTTTTTGCCTATAGAATATTGTATAAAAGGGCAATAGATAAAATAATATAGTATCCGCCCAGGTAAAATCTGTTTTGTAGGGTTGACGGTTTATCAAGCATGCACACGTTTACAGAGCACCTTTCATCACATCCACCAACTCCAGTTCTCTGCATGATTCAATAGTTGCCGCTCCACTGATTCTGGAGTACTTGGAATTTTTTCTCTAGCCCCTACCATTCCGGAGAAATTGATGCTGTTAGTTTCAGTACAGTTATGCTGTCTACTGTCAGGTGGGCTGAAACAGACAAATAAGGACCGCCCACCTGACAGTGGAGAACATCATTGTGCTGAAATTAACAGCAATAATTGCTCAGGAACGGTGGGGGCTAGAGAAAAAATTCCAATTGTGCCAGAATCAGTGGAGCGACGCCTATTGTACGAGTACAAAGAGTTGGAGTTTGTGGAGGTGGTGAAAGTTCACCTTTAAACTTGTTGTGGCTAGAAAATATACAAAATATGTCACTCTGGATATGTCTTTATTGTCTATTTTGCCTCTTTAATCCTGTTTCATGGCTGGGACGGCTGCTGTATCTTCCTGGTTTTGTTGGATAAGCCACAGCCAACCAGACATTTCTTGGTTGCTGTAGTATTACCTTGCGACCATTCAGAGGAATGGCTGTCCTTGTCATAACTTTAGTCTGCCAAACATTCATACAAAGCCACATGAGGTTCCTGAGCAGGGCCCCCTTCCTCTGTCACTTCCATATGTCCTAAGAGGACAACTTCTTTAATTAAAGGACTCTGACTACGAACAGGTTACTCTGTAGTCAGGCTGTATCCGTAGATGCTCCCCAGCAAACAGACTGTTCTTTCTAGTGAGTAATTCTGCTGCTGCTTCTTTTCCTTGATGATACACAGCAGGTTTCGAGGTAGGTAGAAATAGTTATATAGTATATGGCATGGTGCAGCTTGCTGTGATGAGATCACACAACCAGGGGAAGGGAATTGTGTGCACCATGCATAGCTGAGAGGGGAATCCCTATCTGCCGCGCTGAGAACAACATGTTGAGGTCCAGCGTTATCTCACATTCAAACAATTTTGCATATTATTTTTGGATCACTTGAGCCTAATTTTTTTTAATCTTATCAGCCCCCCTGTGTGTGGCTCCTCCAACTAAATTTCTGTCACCAGTACCCTATCACAGGGGTCACACTGTAAAGAGTCTTTAATATGGGACTCCTTTACTCTCCTTTAGTGGCAGTCAGGGCTGTGCAGTTGGAGTCGGGAACAATTTTGGATGAAGTCATAAAAAAGTTACTTAAAGAAATTATGATTAAAGGGGTTGTCCTAGATGACACATTTTTGGTAAGAAGGCCGGGAAACAAAAGCAAAAAAAAACATATTTACCTCTCCCCAGTGCTCCGGTGTCTCCCACCACGGTATGGTCCTGCTGCTCTGGGGTCTTGTTTTGGCGGAAGTCCCCAGTGCATGTGACCACTGAGGCCAATCAGTGGCCTAAGGGAAGGACATGGGACGTCATAGGTGACGTATGTGAGTGACGTCCTTCCTTTTCTTAGGCCTCAGCGGTCACGTGTGGCGAGGATTTCCTCCAAAACAAGGCACCAGAGCAGCAAGATCGGAGCTCAGAGACGGGCGAGTATGTTGTGTTACTGATAACCTAGCACATCGCAGCAGTTACATTGTGTAGGGTCTTTTCTATGGGACTCCTTTACTCTCCCGGTGGCCGTAACTATGACTAGGAATGATGCCAACCACTTGTACCCATAATCTGGGTGTCTATGGTAGCTAAAGCAGTTGTCTCTTTCCCTTTCCTTTTTCCCTTTCGCTGGACGCTTTCTTGCACCTGCTTTAGTTTTGGCCGTTGCTTGTTGTTGCTGGTGTGTAACACTTGGGTAGAATTTCTCTTATGCTCTTATACTATGCAAATATAGTCGCCTTTTTGTGTTTTCATAGGACGTTTTTATATTTGTGCTTGTATTGTTTGTTTTGTGTAATAAGGAAATATTGGCACATCCATCTGATACTTGATGGAAATCCAACAATCTGCTGTTTTTGTTTTTTATTATTTTGCCACTGATCTTAGTCTTTTACAGTCTTTATAGTTGTATTCTGTCAAGCCATTCAGCTGTTTGTTATTTCTGTGTCACTTCCAATATGTATGTTTGTTATATCTCCAACTCGAATTGTTACACAGTTTTTTCGGGCTACCTCAGGCGACATAAACACGACCATGTGCGTGTCACTGGGCCGTGATTGGTTTGCACATGGATGACATCCTCGTGCCGCCTGTGCCTCCGTAGCACCATTCATTAAGGTCGGAAATAGGACCTGTCCTGAGTTTTGCTCATAGTCCCATATACGGTACCATGAAAACACACGCTCATGTGTATGGGGCCTAACATGGTCTGTTCCTCTGTAATTAAAGGGGTTATGTCGCAAACAATCCATGGGATAGAGGATACGTTGCTGATCAGTGGTGATCAGACTGCCGAGACGCCCACCGATCCTGAGAACAGGATTACCTCTGTTGTGAATGTAGCTGTGACAGAGGCAGCCGTACCCCCTGTCCCTGGTGCTCCGGTGTCTCCCAGCGCCGTCCGGACCTGCTGCTCCAGGGTTTTCTTCTGGTGGAAGTTCCCGCCGCACGTGACCACCCTGAGGCCAATCGGCGGCCTCAGGAAAGTACACGGAGCATCATACATCACCTCAGATATCCCGTATCCTTTCCCTAGGCCACGTGCGGCAGAAAACACCAGAGCAGCAAGGACTCGACCGCACTGGGAGACACTGAAGCACCAGGGACAGGTGAGTATGGTTTAATTTTTTTGTCACCTTCCCTTTACTCACCAAACCGGTGGTTCTCCTTGGCAACTCTTTTAATACGGAATAAAAAAACGCTGCAGAGAAAAACTCAATGCGTTTTCGCTGCACCTTTTTCCGCAGCTGTGTTTTGCTCCAAACAGGGGTTTGGCTACTTTTCCTGTGACTGCAATCACATCCAGAATAAACCATGTCCTGTTCTCGGCGGTCAGACCCCCACCGATCAGCAAGTTATCCTCTGTCCTGTGGCTAGCGGATAAATATTGTTTGTGGCATGGCCGCTTTAGAGAGGTCCGGTCATCCCTCCCGATATGTCTGTTTTATATAGAATTATTCTAGAGCATGTTTGCTTTGACCTATGTATTGTGGCCTTCCCTCTGTTGTTCTTCCTGGAAATTGATGAATAGATTGGTTAACGCCCAGTTGTCCTTCTCACCCTGTCTAATCAATGCTGCTAGTAGGAACATGGTACTCAACAGACATCGGTGACATCCAGTTACCCATTCCTTAAAGGGGTTATGCGTTTGCTAATATGAATGGTCTATCCCTATTAGATCTGCGGGGTCCGGTGCATAGTTACATAGTTACTTCCATAGGAATCAATCACTGGCTTTTTAATGAATTCGAGGATCTTTACTGCTTGTGGCCATTTATGTAGGAATTGCAGCCGGAGTCTGACGCCAGGTTCACACTGGTGTTCGGGTTTCTATCCTTCGGGTCCACATGAGGACCCAAAAGACGGAGAGCCTGTCCGCTAAAAAAGTTGGAGTTGAGGTTTGGCCTCCCGACTCCACAGCCCTAGAGCTGGAGCTCGGCCAGTGCTCCATTCACTTCTGTGGGGCTGCCAGGCTGGAGATCTATTCTGGGGATAAGTGTTATAAGTAAACACAACCCCTTTAACAAAAAATGCAATTTTTTTAAAATAGAATTTTCTATAGAAAACCCCTCTTTCCTACATTTTTATTACCGGCTTTAATCTGTCGGAAACCATAACGTATTCCTTACTTTCAGATTTAATGTACACCAGGGAATAGCGAGCGACTTAATATCTTAGTTCGCAGGTCATTGTTCATGTGAGTTGTTCATTTTTAATACCCGACTATTGGTTACAAATGAAGAGCCAATGAAACGCTGACTGTTTATACCATTACTGAAGTGCTGTGAAATGTCTTGGCAGGAAAACGTGTCCTTGGCTGATATTCTGTCACTACGAGATAACTGTCTCACTGAGCAGGATATTTGGGCAATCTGCCTGGAGTGCTGCTATTCCATGAAGGACATCTCTCATGCAGCCATCTTCCAGACGCTGTGCATTACTCCAGACACACTGGCATTTAACACCAGCGGCAACGTCTGCTTCATGGAGCAGCTTAGTGGTAAGTCTTCCTTTCATCCGCTAGTGCCAAGTCCCCAAGCAGCTTTCTCAATGACAACAGGACATCAATTATGAGATTCTCGTAAAAGGACGACAAAACATGACGTTACATAGTAAAACCTAGTCCTGTAGAGCTGAAAGTACTTGTCTATTAAGTCAGTGTCCACCTTCTGACGCCATCTTCAATGCAGAGTTCTGGGCTGGTTAATGATATAAGTAAATGAGGCTGCAAGTGCACAGTGGGCGGACCTCTTCATGACAAGTGCTCTAGCTTTCCTCCTTAAAGGGGTTTCCAGGATAACCTGTTTTTGGTAAGTAGGCCAGGGAAGGTAAAAAAGAAAAAAAAAAAACACATACTCACCTGTCCCCGATGCTCTGTGGTCTTGTTTTGGTGGAAGTCCCCGCTACACGTGACCGTTGAGGCCAAGCAGTGGCCTAAGTAAAGGGCATGGGACGTCACAGGTGACGTATGCGAGTGACATCCCGATTCCTTTACCTAGGCCTCAGTAGTCACATGCGGCGGGCACTTCTTCCAAAACAAGACTCCGGAGCAGCAGGAGCGGACCGCAGTGGGAGGCATCAAGGATAGCTGAGTATGGGTTTTTGTTTTGCTTTTTTTTCACTTTCCCTGGCCCCCTTGCCAAAAACAGGTTATCCTATGCAACCCCATTAATCCTTACCCTCCTCTTTGTCTTGATTGACAGTACAAGTTGATGCAAGCAGGCTGGAGAGTACAGCGCATGCGCAAAATTTCCGAAGACAGTGACATTGGAGGGCAGAGGATTCTTCAATAAAGACAACAGACTAGGCACATGGTGGAAAATATGGAGTAAGGCCTGAGCACTTGCAACATGTTAAGGCCGGGGCCACGTGTTGCAAGATTGCAAGGCTATAGCCTAAAGTTTTTTGGGCTCCCCAGTATTTTTTATAATGATGCCCTGCCCACCCAATAGGTCACCAGTATATGATCAGTGAGGTTCCTACACCCAGACCCCACACCGATCAGCTGATCTCACTGCCTCTAGGTCTTGGGAGCAGAAACAGAGTGGGACGGAAGCAGATCTGCTCCTATTCAGGTAACAAGTCCAGAGCTGCAGTACCACAGCGCCACCACTATACAGTGAACAGGGTGCAGCTCTGCGTTTATTACTTGAATAGGAGCTGCTTCTGACTCCATTCATCTCTATAGCTTCTGACGTCCAAAGGCACCAGGATCAGCTGACAAGATTGAGGTCCGGAATCCCCACTGATCAGATACTGATTGATAGGTCTTTAGTATGAGAAACACTGGGGGCCTGGAAAACCTGTGTAATTAGACCATGGTCCACATAAATATATGTGTTGTGATTCTCAAAAAAGCTGAATGGTGTGAATAGGCTCTGACAGACTCCCTTTAAATTATAAAATTCCCACTGCCTGCAGTAACAACTAGTTGGAATTTACGGCAAGCTGGTTTATAGATATCTCATTGAACTCTATTATGTAAGTATTTCCAGTAAAGAAAATGATAACTTAAATTTTTAAGGTGAGGCCTGTATCCTGTAGACTGGACCGGTAGCTAGAATGAGGATGCAAGAGTTATGGTCCATCTTCATCTTTTCCGAATTAAAGCATACCAACGAAAGCAAAACAAGTTTTCATAAATGGATAGTACAGGATACTGTATGAAACTTTGTAATAATCTTGTTAAAGAAATATGTTTTCTTCTCCACTTTTCATGCAGTTACTTTCTCTATATTAGCTTATGAAGAGGGGAGGGGATAGAAAAGACCATTAAATAAGTACTGGTTTTACACTCTGCTATTCTAAACTATTTTAACACTGCTAGCTTGTAGATAAGAGGCTGGATAGTGCACAGAATAAGACATTAGCTCAATGAACCAGCCAGACAGCAACCTCCTACTCCCCCCTCCCTTCTCCATAGAGTTGTGTGTGTGAGACTGAAGATGGAGACGAATATAATGTAAACAAGCAGTCAGATTGAAGATAAGGAGCAGGAGAACAGCTTAATAAGGGGAGAAGAAATTAGTCTACTTAATTAATAAGATCTATTGCAAAGTTTCTTATATTCACCAGCACTATTCATTTATGAAAAGTTGTTTATAACTGGAGGTCACTTTCAGTTGAGAGAAGTTATTACAAATCTGTGTTCAGCTATTGGTGGAGGTCAGAAAGCATAGATTTCCTTTGCCAATGATATGTCAAAAGTACTTTTTGGAACTGGAGGTAGAGACTAAAGGTAGCTATGCCCATTAGATGGTAGCTTGATGTTTGAACAAACGTAGAAGAATCAATGGTGTAGAGAGTGATCATTCCATTAATACAGGCCTACATGTTTACCCTAGGTTCACACCTGCGTTCGGGTTTCGATTCTTCGGGTTTGCTTGGGGACCCAAAAAACAGAAACCCAATTCACTTAAAAAATGGTTATCCATGGAAACCCACAGACCCCATTCACTGTAATGGGGACTGCCGGGTTTCCTCCCGAAAATGCAAAGAGAAAAGTCCTACTTGCAGGACTTTTCTCTCCGCATTTTTCAAGCAGATTTGGGGATGGAAATCTTGAACAGAATGCAGGCGCAGGTGTGAACGTAGCCTTAGTCAATATTGGCCATTTCCATTGTTAGGACTGGCCAAATACGTTCAGTGAGGGTCAAGCGATCTCTTACTTTCCTCCATGGACAAATCATTTGTAGACTAAAGACTGAGCTATTGAATGAAAATTGTCGACTTCTTCCAGACAATGTAGATCTGTCATCAGACGACTAAAACAATTTTAACCTGACGAATGATCACTTTGCTTAGCGTGGTCCATTTTGATCATCTTTCGACCAATGTTTGCGGCCACCATTACACTTTTTTTTTCCAAAATCAGATTTTTATTTTTCTCTTTTCTATCATTCCCATGCCTTGTACATTGTTTTTCATGAATGCCTGACACAATGTTGCCGATGATTCTCTTTTTATTTTTGTGTAATTTTCATATATGAAATATTCATTGTGATGTGTTTTTGCATATTTTCGATGTCACTGGTTCTGTTTGATCTGACTTATGGTAAAATATGTGCAGTAAGAGTGATATCGACTACAAAGAGCTCTGTAAAGCAATTATGAAACTGGGTTACATTTTATCTTCTAGATGATCCTGAAGGGGCCTTTGTACCTCCGGAGTTTGATCTGACGGGGAACACTATAGAGGTACATACGTGGTTGTTGCTTTTTGTTAAGTTCAGGTATGACTGAATTAGAATTTATGGAGACCACAGTAAGTGCCCCCCATGCCAAGACCTCCAGCGATCAGTAAACTGTGGAGAACCCAGTAGTAAGTGTTTGGTTTCCCTACAGCACCGCCGCAGGTAAAATAAAGCATTACACACTGTCCATTCAAAACATTGTATTGCTTGTGTAATACAGGACTGGACAGGTCCTCCAGAGAGAGAGAGTTTCTCTTTGTAGAGTTGATCAAATTGGATTTTCTCGACTGGCAACTCCTGTATATCTGATGTATCTACTATACCTTACAAAGTCAAAATCCATCCATTTGGATCTGTTTCCTCTTCACCTTTGCTTTCTTCTGCAGGGGCATATATATTCTCTGGGTGCTACACTGAAAGCAGCAATAGAATTTGTGGTCGACCCAGATACCGAGATAGAATTTTGCCAAGATTTAAATTCGCTGCTGGACTCTATGCAACAGGAAAACCCGGCAGACCGACCAGACATTGAGGTAGGATTCTATACATTTACAATGGACCATTAGTCTGACAGACCTTCTGCTGCTACTGAAGGGTACCTTAGCAATAGATAATGTATAGAGATTTACATGTATATATATTGCTGAACTTTAAAGAGGACTTTTCACCACCTCCACCAACTCTTTTCATCTTGACGCTCCACTGATTCCGGCACAGTTGGAATTTTTTCTCTAGCTCCTACGGTTCCTGAGCAGTCTTTGCCATTACTTTCAGCACCCAATATGCTATGTATATTCTCTACTGCTCCAGTCTAGGTCCGCTCACCGGACAGTAGAGAGCCTAATTAGCATATTAGGTGCTGAAAGTAATGGAAAAGATAGTTCAGGAGCCGTAGGAGCTAGAGAAAAAAATTCCAACTGTGCTGGAATCAATGGAGTGACAACTATTGCAAAGTTTTGGAATTGTTGGGGGTGGGGGGTGAAATATCCTCTTTAAACAGCAATTTCCGTCTTGGTGAGGGATTGAGCCTGATAGTAGAGAGAAAGATCCAAAAATAAAAAATAGCAGTCCGTGTTTGTCCTGAGCATCCATGTGTAACACATCCATCTGTAGCACATACAAGAGGACAAGATGTGATCATGCAACAAAAAAGTGATATAAAATACATGAGCTCATGACATGCAATAAGGGCTCTTCAATTTATTGGGAATGATAAAATTTAGCAACTTTACAGGTAGCGTTGGCTACAGTTTTGTTTATTTAGCTCCTATGTAGATCTGTGTGTCTCCACGGTTACAGACTACAAGTGAAACTTGTGTAGTCTGATTTTTGTAGTCATGCAACCTTCTGTAACTGCCCCGCTTCTTGTTTAAAGGAGGTTTGTCACCAGACCCCAGCGGATCAACCCAGCCCCACAGATAGGTTAGGGCCACATGAATCAAATAGGGTGTTCCCCTTGTGAATCGCTGTCTCCGTTGCTGAGATATTGCTGTTTTTGTCAATCTGCAAATGAGCTCTTTGGAGCAGTGGGGGCATTGTCACTTTCCTCTTTGGAGCAACAGCAACACCCTCATTGCTCCAAAGAGCTCATTTGCATATATATAAAAAATATCAATATTATGACAACAGAGGTATGGATTCACAAGGGGGAAAACATTGTTAGGTTAAGGGTCACATAAATCAATCTATCTTTGGTGCTGGGTTCTGGTGACAGACTGCCTTTAATTTAAACAGTGTGTGGTAGGTTAGCTAGAACATGGGGAGGGAGTTTGACCGCAGGATCAGACTACACAGGGTGCATTTGTAGTCTGTAACCATGGAGACAGGTCTGCCTACACACAAAACCATAAGATATAACTTTACAACTGGCTTCTTTTTATGTTGGATATATTGGAGTGATTAAAAATGGTTGCAACATTGTACATATCCTTTGAGACAACTTGCCGTCTGGAAATAAGACTCTGCTTAGACTGTCCTGAAACTGTCAGAGGTCTGTGGATGAAAGTTGTAAGGAACACGAAATTCCCATGGCTCGCCTGCGCTGTTTTCACACCACTCCAGCTGCTAACTGGAACAGATCTATTAATAAGTTTATTATTAATTTAGTAATATAGTGTTATTTAAGCAATCCCCTAGTATGTTCTAGAAAGGGGAGATAGTCAGTAATATGAGGGTTGCTCTGATGCTCACACTCCCACAGGCTCTCCTCTGACCTCTGTTTGGGAATACTTACTAGCCTTAAAGGGAATGCATCAGCTACATTTTTTTACTAACTAAAACCAGATATCCTTCAAGTCATTGCATGTTTTGTTTTTCAAATATATGTAATACATATATATATATATATATATAATTTTTTTATTTTTTATTTTTATTTTTTTTGTAGTTTCTGATTGTAGATGTTTTCGTTCCATTTTCTGCATATGGTTATGGAGTAGCCATCTTGCCTGAGCTAAAGCTCCTGCACTGTTAGAAGTGCAGAGATGTTCATTGATTTCTGGCAGTGGGTTATAGGCACTTTCTGTGACCATTGCAAAAAGGCGGGGGGGGGCATGAGCTGTGACCATCACCCATTGTCAGTAAGTTATGACCAAATCCCCTTTTCCATAAGTGTGGATCCAGTAGGGTGTGCTGCGTCAGTGCCTAGTATGTTAGATGTGTGGTCTGGCAGGCTCCACCCGTCAGTCCGTCATGACTAACACACCCTCCACCCTGGCATTTCTTGTCACAGCATGGTCCACATCACAATATGCAACTAAATTCAACCCTAACCTGCCTGGTTTCACATACTGTAGCCATAGGGTGGCCCATGGAATGATCTTCTGAAGTCAGAACGTCCTTAGTATTAGTATTCAGCCGCTACCATTGTCAATATTGTAACCTTGTGTTATCTGTATATAAGTGTTACTATATCATCCTGTCTGTGATTAAAAAGAGATAAGTCATGAGAAGTGATCTCTATAGAACAGGAAGTGTTGCTTTGTGGCCAGAGTAAAAACTGCAACATTTTAGGAATTTTTGATATCACATGGAAAACCAAAATATCACCAAATTATCTTAAAATAACTATTTTTACTATAGAAATAGGTACCAATAGGTCATTTTCTGATGATGCTATTGTAACATTCAAGTATTGTTGATAATGTATAATTCCTTGGCAATATTGTGTGTGTGTGTATATATATATATATGTGTGTGTGTGTGTGTGTGTGTGTGTGTGTGTGTGTGTATATAATATATATATATATATATATTTAATAATAAAAAATATAATTTTTTTTTCTATTTTTAGTGGGGGGGGGGGTTGTGTTCTATAGGAAAATTTATTGATCGGTAGATTTCCACATGAAGCCTGCATAAAAATCTTATTATTTCTCATAAGAAATAAATCTTCTCTGCATACAGAGCATTATATCCCTTTGTGAAGAGAAGATTAATTGCTCCTCCTCATCTGTTTGCCGAAGCCTTTCGTCCATCGGCAGAAGGGTACTCTCTATAGAATCCGTCAGTGCTTTCCAAGGTAAATCTTGTATATTGTGATATGTTAATCAATACCTCCTGAAATATAATCAATGTCATGATATAAAGGACCAGCCATTGTACAAAAATCAATGATCTTCATTGTCCTGCCCAATACAGCGACCAAAATGAAAATCTATTTCTGTTTTTGGTTTAGATGGCTGGGAAAGTCTCTGGAAGGGCATCAACAAAAAGGACAATTGTATGAAAGTTCCCACAGTCGAGAAGACTCCCAACCGTATCTCAACTATTCCAGAAAACTGCTCTGTTAGTCTTACCGGTTTCTCCCACAGCTCGGACCCCGTTCAGGAAGAAGAGTATCACAATGGATGGCGAGAAACGGATTTCAAGCTGGAGAAGCCATGTTCTCCAAACTCCTTTGGACATCATCTCAAGAAGAATAAACGGGAGAGGAGCAAGTCTTCTTCTCCCGAAAAGTTTGAGTGCTTCGAAAGGGCAAAGGTTGAGGATGAAATGGCAAAGCTCTCTATAAAAAAGCATCGAAGGAATAAGCACTCCTCTATGGTTAATGTCGAAAAGCGGTCTCTTTCCCAATCTCCACCGGGTGTAGGAATGGTCACCTTAAAAAGTTGGCCATCTGTACCTAGCTGTCTATCACCAAATGAAGGCTGTGAAGACCAAGATTCAGGAGATGGGCCTATAACCCAGTCATGTCTCCCAGTGCCAAACCACACAAACTGTTTATCCCCTCTTGGACAGTCTAAGTGCCATTCTCAGGTTTCTTACGAAAATCTAGTTATGGCTCTCGAACAAGAAAACCAGCATTTCCTCTGTACAGAAAGGAACATAGTTTCTAAAAAATTTGAAGATCCTATTCTAGACACAATCCGGTTAAGTATCAAACAACACAACAAAGCCCAGGAAACGTTTGCATCTGCGCCAGTTTACCAGGAGGATGTTTTATCTATGTCAAGACACGTTAACAGCCCCGAACTAGATCCTGACTTCAGTGACGGATATGAATCGGCTGCTGTCAACGACGACCAGCGGGTAAAAATACTTTTCTTTTTGCCAGGGAAATAAACAAAAATTTGGCAGGAAAATTTTCAGCTGTTTTGTCGAAAGCTTTTCCTGTGCTTGTTTTATCTTCTACTTCCCTTTTAACCCTAACTCCAAAGTGAATTTCCGCATTTGATCACCATTTTTATATAAGGTCCAATATTCTGTGCTAGTTACCTTCTTAAAGGGGTTCTCTAACTCTATTTTTTCATTGAGTCCACACAGTAATACATGTTTAGGCTAAAAGTTGCTATAATTGGAGCAATAAGGGCAGAAATATATAGGAAAAGCAAATGTTATCATCACCCCCCCATTTCTTGTACAACAATAGCCAGGCCTGTACATAATCTGCATCAATAAGGGACTATAATAGATGGCCATACACAGCAAGAACAATGCTCTGTATGCACAACTGTCCTCAATACTGTGTAGGGTATTGTGTAAGCTATGGCGTATCCCTGATTCTCTGCATTTACGCTCCTGACACACAAGAAGCTGAGATTTCCACTGCATACCATTTCGCATCTGCTTTTTAGGGAAAGTCCACACATGGCAGATTTGTTGCTTAAAGGGACACTCCATGATTTTTTTTTATCTCAAATTGTCCTCTCAATGGTAATAGTTGTCTGCTCTCAGTGTCTTTACTTATCCTGCATTTACATTCTTCAGTAAGTCACATAATTACTTTGTGACCTCCTTTTTTTTCTAGCATTGGTTCCTGTGTCAGGAGGTCTCTCTCCACTACCTGCAGATACTATTAAGAGCTACTATTCATCAAGGTCTCCCCCCTCTGTTCTTCTCCTCTACCTCTTCCATCAAAATGCCTCCCTGCTCCCCCTCTTCCTATCACATAACCTCGTCTGTCTATCACCCTCTCTCACATACTGCTCAGTCCCCACTCCCACAGTCAGGTTACCATGCCTCCATTACCTTCCCCAGTATTAGCAGGAGTTGGTGCAGCTTGCAGGACCTTTGATGGCATCATCTTCACGGTGTAAGATCCTGTGAGGTCCATCTTAGTATTAGCTCTGTAGTTTTTTGAAACTAGACTTGGGTACAGGTACTAGACATGGGTGACGGCATCAGCAATAGCAGATTCTGAATCTACTTCAATGACTACCTTGCATAACAAAAATTTGTAAGGGTGAGTTCACATGGCGACACTAAAGAGGAATTCCTATTAATTTTTGGCTGCCGTATTTGGCCAAGGACTACCTGCACCAATATCCTCCCCCAAATCCGCGGGATATTCCTCCGTGTGAACACACCCTAAGTCTGCCCCATTTATCTGACTGGTGTTTACAAAAATCCATTTACATCCTGCAGAAACAACCCCATTCAAAAGATGTAAAAAAAAAATTTTTCTTTATGTTAAATTTGTATATTCTGACTTTGGGTTTGTGTCTGTGAAATGTGAATGGCTGAGTTCTGCAGTGCTCTCATAGGGAGTGAATGCTCGGTCTGCCGCTCCATCGGGATGGGAGAGCCCTAGCCATTCTCTTGGGATCGGTGGGGATCCCTGTCCTCTATTGATAGGGATTAACTTCATATCTTGTTATAACCTTGTCAAATTTTCCCACTATATAGACTTAAAGCACAAGGGATATGCATCTGGTTGCTGAGACGCCCAGCTATATCCGTAGAATGGGGTCCTGCAGCTCACCCTTAGTTCTTCATGCGAATGGAGCAGCGATGTGCCTGAGATGGCTATCCTGGCAGTCGTATACAGGTGGATGATGCGTTGTGCTCATGCGTGGCCACCACTCCCTTTACTTCAATGAGGCTGCCATTTTGCCAGGCTTTTAGGGTTCAATGTCCACATATGCACACCACCGCTCTGTTCACATGGAGCTCTGGGTAACTTGCCGGTTCCTGTTCTCACAATCGCCATGGGTCCCCCTTTATTCTGTAGAAGTGATCAGTGTTTACCATGCGACAACCCCTTTAAATGGTATTTCTGTTTAGCCTTGCGACTTTAGACTTTCCCCCATAAAATTCCTTACACTTCCAAAATCGAGAATGAGACCAATACATCTACACCATTGGCCTCTAACTCTAAAGCTGTGGTTAACCTACAACTTTCAGCATGCCCGTAAAGAGCTGTCATACTGGGACTTGTAGTTCGCCATTGGCTGGAGAGCATTGCTTATTCGGTGCACTCTTTCTAACCTCTTCTCTTCTTCCAGTGGGTTTCTCTGAAAGAAGTGTTACTAAACTATGGAAAGCCTTTAGAAGAAGACGAGCTGTGGGCCCTGTGCTATGAGTGCTTATATACCCTACAGACGTACGTGGATTACCCAGGTAACAATCTACCCATGGTGTCAGATTTTCCATATCATTTTCCTCTTGAGATTATAGAGTTAAACTCCTTTTAATCCAGCATTTGATTATTTATAAAGGTTGGTAATCTGGGTCACTGGTAATCTGGGTGTGTATGGGGTCTCTTGATCCTCATTGAGACCCCATACACACGGCAAATACGGTCCGGCATATTCAGACCTTATATTGCCGATATTCCTGGACTGAATGTGGTCATGGTGATCTATGATACTAGGAGACCCTGCCTGGCCGCAGCTTCACTGTCCTGTATATAGTGCAGACAGTAGATCCATGAGACGTAAGGGATTCCTAGGATCATAGATAACGTTGAAGTCAGCAATATGTGATCAGTAGGGGTCAGCCACCGGGGACCCTCACTGACCATCTGGTTGAAGAGGCCGCAGTGTTCAGGTGAGCTCTGTGACCTCTTCACTGAATACCATGCACATCACTGTATATATCTTGTGCTAGGTTTACACTAGCATTGTGGACCCGAATGACGGAGAGTCGGACCGCTTAAACAGCGGTTACACACGGACACTGGCAGACCCCATTCACTATAATGGGGTCCGCCAGATGTCTGGCGTTTTCAAACTAAAAGAAAGTCCTCCAAGCAAGACTTTTCTCTCCGCCGGTTTCTTCAGCAGAGTCTCCGGCACAGGCTTGAACCCAACCTTAAGGGCTGTGCTTGGCATTACAGCTCAGCCTCATTCACTTGAATGGGACTGAGCTGCTGCTGTACCATGTGACCGATGAAGGCGATGTCATCAGTACAGAGAAGAGCCGGCAGTGCTTGTGAGTGGCACGTCTCTTCAAACATCTATTTCTCGGGGACCCAGGTGTCGGATCCCTATTGATCATAAATTGATGATGGGCGTGAACGTTTCTAAAATGTCGTGTTAATTTTAGTGAAAACGCTGCTTTTCTTCCCATAGATGTATAAAATAATGCAGCTAAGTTTCCGCAGTGGAAAATGGTAAAACACAAGAAAAATGTACCTTGTACTTGTGTTTTTTTATTATATTACTATTTTCTGCTGCGTCTTTTTTCCTGCGGTTTTCCGCTGTATTTCCGTAATGTATGGCTGTATCCTTAAGCTGGAAACTCACATACAGTTTTTGATGCAGTTTTTTCGTCAAAGCCAGTAGTGGATTCAGCAGGAAGACGTTCCCATACATTCTGAATTCCTTAAAAACTGCACCAAAACCTGCCTGTGTGCGTCCAGGCTTATTCTCGTGCATGTTTCTATTGGGATTTTGTGTGTGGTCCTGCACAGTACAGAGCACCGGCCAGCCCTGTAATCCTGTATATAGCATGCTGTCATCCCTTCACTTGCCCCGCATCATGACCCGGGCACAGAACAAGCCCCTCATTACTTTCTGGCCTGCAGTAAAATGCTGACAGAGACTGTTTGTGCCGCACACAAAAGACTCTTCTTGCTGGCAGATGATGAAGAGGTTTGATGTAATGACATACATCAGAACACGAGTCTGGTTCTGGCCTGTGTGGAGCCCATTGTGTCCCAGCTGGCAGGACCACTATACTGTATTGTCTTGTCAATGGTCGCAGTCTCGTACAGGAAACCTTCGCGTGACCGCAAACGCTGCAGATAAATCTGTTTTGTTTTGGGTTTTTTTTTCATTTGGAAATAATGAATGATATATTATGCAATTTAAAAAAAAAAAAATCTGCATCAAATAGAGAGAGGTTCCAGATTATTGGATATTCTGGATTATTGGACAGCCATAAAACTTGGGGTTCACATCATGGAGTCATAGGAGGATATACAGGTCTGATTCACATAGGCCTGATTCACACTGGAGGACTCCAGCAGGATTTAGGCCCGGACTACACGGCCGCTTGTCCTATGACCAAAGATTACCAGGTCGCCCTGTGACAACGTCACTAATGTTAGGGAATAGTCACACTGCGACCCCTAGCAAGCTGCGACCGTCACTTCTAGTCACCATAAGATGTAGTGTTCAACTAGAAGTCACGGTCGCAGCGCACTAGGGGTCACAGTGTGACTATTCCCTAACATTAGTGAAAGAGCCGCAGGGTGACCCAGCAATCCTTTGATCACGCAATGGGAGTTGAGGCCAAAGTTGGCAAATGGCCCTAGTCTTAGGGTCTGACTATAAACCTAAGAGAGTCTGCAGGGGATCAGCTCAGTGGAATTACAATGGGGGTAATCCAAGTCTGGAACGACTGGCCAATTTGCAAAGCTGCATTCAAACGTTGCGGCAGCTGCATGCGGATGAAAACTCACCCGTGTGTGTGATGAATGGTGGCCACATGCAGGTCAGACGTGGTCCACATGCGGCTGCCGCAACATTAGAACGCAGACTTAGGGGGCTTCTAGGTTCCTTGTGTACATTTGAAACTACACAGTAACCGCATTTGCTTCGCTGTATCGATACAGGACACTTTAGGTAATGGCAAGTACAAGCTCAGCAATACTGGTAGTCAACCTGGGGGTTAGAAGAGGGCTTACATATTGACTGCTTATCCTTAGGATAGGTCATTAATATATGATCGGTAGATTGTTGGGAGTCTGACACCCAGGATCCTAACAGATAAGCTGCTTGAAGGGAGCATGGCATTCATGACAGCTCAGTCCCATTCAATTGAATGAGGCTGAGCTCTAATATCAAGCGCAGTTCCTACACAATATGTGGTGCAATGCTTGGTATTCAGTGAGGAGGGCGCACCGCTCACCTGAACTCAGCCTCTTCATACAGCTGATCTGTGGGGGTCCCAGGTGTCTGACCCTACAATTTACATATTGATGACCTAAGGACAGGCTGCCAATATATACAGCCCAGCTGTGTGTAGACACATATATATAATATATATATTAGCATCTTATGGGTGCATATTGGGAGGATGTAAATTGAATGGAAATAAATCTGTTTTATATTTGCCATGAAATCCACCCGAAAATCTGCATTTTTCACATTCACCACGTATAGACAATAGATGATGAAAATAATAATGTGGTAACAATATAGCAGAGTCGTGCAGGAGCCAAGAGCAGGGAAGAAGGATGAGGATTAGCAGATATCTGTTTAGATCTCGGATTCTGTGAATTTGGTGAAAAGATGACCAATTCAGTCTTTGGAGTCCTCTGTGTTCCCGCACATGGGCCATGTATCCTTTGCTTATCTATATCTGTGATACCTTCCAGTGAAATCTGTTTAGTTACAGTCATTGGAGGGTTAAACTTAAGCGTGATGTTGTGCCGGGAGCGTTGACGTCCTGTGTTCTCTTGTTTTGCAGCCATTCTATGTCTTGAATCTGTCTTCATTGACCACTGCGGAGAAGTCCTCTTTGTTACTCATCAGAATGAAGGTAAAGTGGCTCATGAAAGCGAGAGATTATGACGTGTCCCGCTGCCGCACATGAAAGTGGAGCTAAATAGCCTCATTATAGAAGACGCGCCCTGGCGTGTGTTTGTGCCATATGTACTAGTGTTGTGTGACAATTGCAAATTAAAACAAGTATTCCCCGGAGGTGGCGGCGGCCGTCAGTCTGCTGAGCTGTATCCACGTGATGGTATAGAAATACACTGAGATTACCAAGCTGTGCGTCTATGACTGGATACAGTATATATATATATATATATATATATATATATATATATTGTACTGGTCTGTGCCACAAATGTGGCCAAAACTAGGACACTCTTCATAATTTGTGGTCCTTGAATATGGCCATAAATTCTTGTGTCTGGGCCCATAGAACTGAATGGGACTGTACTTTTAGCCGCAATTTTGGATTCACAATTGCGGATAAAAGCTACAGTCGTGTACATGAGGCCTTAATAGGTTCCCCCATTAAGTTAACCATAGCACAAAACAAGAAGTGTCGTCATGGGGTCACTGGATTAAAAGAGTTACATTGGGTTTACGGTGTAGGGGGACAGTTATACTTCCATTTTGACTGGCTGTTGCTCTCATTCATCATGGGATGAGAGCAATGGACTTTTACAGCATCGTTGGAGTGCAGAGCGCCCCCTGTCTGTGCTTGTTTCCATTGACTCTAATGTAAGCTTTCTTCCGTTTTCCATTTTTTACACAGGGGTAAATGCAGACGGACACCAGACACAGGGGGCTTTGACTGCATTCTACAATTAACGTCCTTTGCTCTTATGCTATGATGGATGAGAGCAATGGACATTAAGAGTAGTGTGAACATACCCTTACATATATAAAGAAAATTATATATTCAAATGCCCTATACTGTCTTGTATGTTACACTTCAGGAAGGTCTCCTTTTAACAGGTTTTCTCCAAATTTGCGTATTTCATATTTTTTCTCCTTTTTTCAGAGCCTTATGATGCGTTTTGTGTTCCCCCTGAATATGACCCCGATGGAGACGAAGTTGGGAATGAAAAGGTAAAACATGAAATTTCCTTCTCAATGTAATCCGACCCTTTGAGCACGCCACCGGAAAGCTTTACCGCCACGGCAGGAACATCGTATTGCAGTGGGTTCAGTTCACTTTAAGTAATAGTGTGCGGACATCTGGCTCCCAGATGAGTCTGTTTTCTGGCTGCTAAGTATAGTAACCGTAGAGATGACGAAGCCTCCCGACATGAGCCTGCGTTCCAGTGTGTCAGCCATGGTCAGGGTTAACATCACTGTATGCCCCTCCTAGGGCGCTGGCTTTTTCGCACAATATTTAATTCCCATAGGGGAAGCTTTGCCAGAAGTAAGCTGAAAAAAATGTGCCAGACGTCTCCTTCTCCATCCAAAGCCTGAAAAATAAAAGCAAGTCAAGTGTAAAACAAGATTGCATGTGTTTTGCCTTTGTAGAGAACTTGTTATCCAGTGTGGGATTTTCCATTAATTGTGGATATTAAGCCGTTGTTCACACACAGCGTGAGAATGTCCCTTGTATTATCCAGCCAGGGATAACTACAGGATGTTAATGGTAGCTTTGCCACATTGTATCATATATTGTATATAGGGCCGGCATTGTGTGGGACTGCACTCAAGCCAAAGTGGCCTATTCAGTTGTGTGTGGCTGCCGATGTCAGACTGTAGTCAGCTAGAAACAGATCGGCCATATTACGGCTTACTGGTTTTAGTAAAGATAAGTTGATTCAGTGTTTTATAGAGATTGCCGGATTTGTTGTCAGGAAGAAATTTTTTTTCCCCTGACATGGGGCAATTGGCATCATCCTCGTGGGGCTTGTTACTTGCCGCTCCTTGCACACTGTTATTTACATGCAGTGAATCTGTGGACAAACTACATTTCCCAGGACTACTCTCCCCTGCAATGAAGTCACAGGTAGTAGATCACTCCCACATGTGAGGTCACATGATGCTGTGATGTTTTGTTTTCAAGCTCACTCCCCCCTACTTAATGTGAGCAGCAAACACAGAATGAGAGCAGGGAGATGCATCATGGGAAATGTAGTTTGTCCACAGATTCACTGCATGTAAATAACAGTGATACAAGGGGCAGCAAGTAAAATAAAGCCAAGCAAAGGGTGCACAAGGGAGCAGTGAGTGTATAGCACTGCCGTGGGTGTATTTGCAGATCATTTTTGGGAGCTGGATAACCCCTTTAACAACTCCAGTTTTTTTTTAGGGAGCAACATTGGGAGGAATTTATCAACCCATCTATACCAGTATTCTAGTGTAGATGTGTGATAAGCTGGTGCATCTTTGGGGCAAGTCCCTTTTGTGCCTCATTGCCCATTCTTCACGATGCCTCGCCCACATTCTGCTCCCTACTTTCCGTGAGAGTGGGGATGCCTTGGCCTGACATATTTATAAAAAACTATTTTTTTGCATAACCCGTTTTTATTAGAATTCGCCCCAGTATGCAGGAATGTATGCCAGTTCTTGACTGTCGTAGATTTACCTTCTAGTGCACGGACATGCGTCTGATTTATTAAGAGGCCGGAGCCTTTATTAAGACTGGCATACAAAACGTCAGTCTTAATAAGTCTTCTCCAGTGTGCCATCTGTGTAGCTCTAGGTCAGACAAGCTCAGAGAACCATTTTATTAAGGGCATACGTGACACAGAAGCAGAGCACGGAGTGAGGGGCTATTCCAGGTCAGTCTAACCCATGTTGCAATGACTTATATGAGCATACAGATGGATGTGGCCTCCACATGTGCTGTCATCTTAGAAATCAAAGCGGTAAATGTATTTTAATGGGTTATTTGTGGCCTTTTCCATTAGAGTCAAGCCTCAGGTTTCCGGGTCGGAGTCTGTCACATGATCAGAACCAGCACCCGACCCCGAGTCACTTTGCTTCCTCCCACCTGTGCTGACTGGTCTGTACCTGTGCTGGCAGACTAGATCATTGTAATAGTAAAGCTACCTCTGAACATGGGAGAGGAGGGGGAGGCAGAGCGACTTAGGTGTTGGTTCTGATAAGGTGTCTCAGGGTCAGAACCAGCTGAAAAACCTGAATTTTGCCAAATTAGAACCCCAGAGGTAGAAAGTTTTTTAAAAGGCCACGGATAATTCCTTTAAAGGGGTTGCCTGGTGCCAAACTGATACTGATGACCTATCTGGGTCCGACACCTGGAGCCCACGCAGATGATCTATTCTAGCAGTCTCTGTGTGCTGGAAGCTGCTAATGGACGGGGCCCTACAGCTCCGCTCTATATAAGTAATAGGGGCAGCGCAGCAGCCCCATCTACTACATGGCGGTGGTTTCTAGTGAACTCCAGCACCGCTCCTATTGTTTGTATTGCAGCTTCTGGCCCCCGTAGGCTGCTAGAACAGATGATCTGTGCAGGGTCCAGGTGTTGGGTATAGCCAGAGAAGTACTTTAATAATAGGTCATGAATAAAAAAAAAAAGTTCTCGGGCCTGCCCCTTTAAAATTGTACCCCTTTAAAGGGGAGCCATCGTCTTTCCTGACTTGCCTGCTTTAGTAAATTCTTACAGTATATTTTTCATTAAATATCAATTCGGTGGTATCTTTGGTACCTCTTGTGTTACCTTCTCTACCTCATAGATTGTAAGCTCTTGTGAGCAGGGTCCTCACTATTGTGTGAATTGATTTACAATAATGTCCCATTTTTTCTGTACATTAACCCTATGATTTGTAAAGTTTTCCGGAATACGTTGGTGCCATATAAATAAAAAAAAAATATATTATTCTTTAGAATTCTGCATTCCTCTGTTATTCTTCCTGGAACTGTACTGATAAGTGACATTACCATTCCCTCTGCCAGTAGGATGCGGTGCTACACAATATGACTCCCATCGCCAGGGTCATTGTGTATAGAGACACAGCCCCTTTGGCAAGAGAATAGTAACTCCCAGTTGTCCATATATTTATACATTTACAGGAGGAATAACAGAGGAACAACAGAATGTGAATTCAACAGTGTTCAAAGGAGACTCAGCCTCATGTCATGCTTCTTACTAGTGTCTACGGTCTACTTATTTAACCCTTACCTCCATGTGTTCAGTGCTGTACCATATTCTTAATATCTGTCTCTCCCGCTTTATAATGTTGTGCACATTTTACTTTTTACAGACCTGTGTTTATGGCATCGCAGCCATTTTATGGTCGGCAGCCAAGTTCAATTTCCCGGCTAACCACAAGCTCACTCTGCCCAAAAAGCTCAAGCGCTTCCTTCTACAGATGGCAAAAAGGGATTCTGATGAAAGGCCAAGCTTAGCAGACGCTCTGCAGGTAATCGCACGGAGATACGGAGTCTGGCAGGGAATCTATGGCTAGACTCCCTCTCTCCACATCTGGAGCTCCACATGTCAGGTTACATGATGACGGCAGATGTAGTGCGTGTGCGGACTGTAAAAATAAATCCTCTATCTGTGTGGCCGCATCCAGGATATGTGGAATTCTAAGGGATAGTTGTGGATGTGGATACCTTGTATTCTATGGGTTCATTCACTAGAGAGGTAATAATGGAGAGGGGAATACCTTGTATTCTATGGGCTCATTCACTAGAGAGGTAATAATGGGGAGGGGGATACCTTGTATTCTATGGGTTCATTCACTAGAGAGGTAATAATGGGGAGGGGGATACCTTGTATTCTATGGGTTCATTCACTATAGAGGTAATAATGGGGAGGGGGATACCTTGTATTCTATGGGTTCATTCACTATAGAGGAAATAATGGGGAGGGGGATACCTTGTATTCTATGGGTTCATTCACGAGAGGTAAATGGGGAGGGGGATACCTCGTATCACCCCGTACCACACAGAGGCAATAATGGGGTGGGGGATATCTTGTATTCTATGGGTTCATTCACATGGCTTCCAGAGAGGTAAAATGGGGAGGGGGAACCTGTGTTCTATGGGTTAATTCACTAGAGAGGAAAAAAGGGGGGGGATACCTTGTATTCTATAGGCTCATTCACATGTGTCTTATAAATACAGAGGTAATAATGGGGAGGGGGGATACCTTGTATTCTATGGGTTCATTCACTAGAGAGGAAATAATGGGGAGGGGGATACCTTGTATTCTATGGGTTCATTCACTAGAGAGGAAATAATGGGGAGGGGGATACCTTGTATTCTATGGGTTCATTCACTAGAGAGGAAATAATGGGGGGGGGGGGCCCGTGTTTTTTTGGGGGTTTTTCATATGGGTGTTATAAAGGGGGGGGGGGAGGGGGGTGTGTTTTTTTTTTTTTTATGGGTTCATTCACTAGAGAGGAAATAATGGGGAGGGGGATACCTTGTATTCTATGGGTTCATTCACTAGAGAGGTAATAATGGGGAGGGGGATACCTTGTATTCTATAGGCTCATTCACATGTATCTTCTAACTACAGAGGCAATAATGGGGTGGGGGATATCTTGTATTCTATGGGTTCATTCACATGTGTCTTCTAACTAGAGAGGTAATAATGGGGAGGGGGATACCTTGTGTTCTATGGGTTAATTCACTAGAGAGGTAATAATGGGGAGGGGGATACCTTGTATTCTATGGGTTAATTCACTAGAGAGGAAATAATGGGGTGGGGGATACCTTGCATTCTATGGGTTCATTCACTAGAGGTAATAATGGGGTGGGGGATACCTTGTATTCTATGGGTTCATTCACATGTGTCTTATAACTAGAGAGGTAATAATGGGGTGGGGGATACCTTGTATTCTATGGGTTCATTCACTTGTGTCTTATAACTAGAGAGGTAATAATGGGGAGGGGGATACCTTGTATTCTATGGGTTCATTCACATGCGTCTTATAATTAGAGAGATAATAATGGGGAGGGGATTTGTAGTTTATTAAAAGGTTCATTCTTTCATATAAATCCCTATTCCATCTTTTTATTCGTCCCCTTTCATCCTTAGACCCTGTTCAGATTGTATGCTGGAGGATTTCTTGAAGTGTGCCCCCAACAGGCAGCCATTGTATAAACATACAGTAGTATATGTCACCCATAGACTGCCATAATACCATGTGGTTTATGTATTTTACTTGATGAGCCCCCTTTCTGCAGCCCAATGGTGGCCAACACCTATGACTACGTGTGGTGTATCCCTCATGGAGATTTCCTGGCGCTTGTACTGAATGCATTCATCAAAACCTAATGTGAACAGAGCCCAAGATGGATCTATAGCAATGTTCATCCTGGACTGCCTGGTTCATGAATATAATCTATGTGTACTGGAATGAATGAAAGGTGGAAAATAGCACCTTTACCACCGGCACAGAATGTAGTAACATATGGCGGCACTTTTCTCTAAATTCCACTTCAAATTCTGTGTCACTTTTTGTCAAGCAAAAAAATCTGCTTCAAATTCCTGAAGCAGAAATTTTGTGCTTAACAAATTCAGGAGTCAAATTCCTCCTTGTGAGCACCCCTTTAGGGTTAACATGACAGAAGTGGAAGAGGCCTTTGAGGCAGACTTCTACTTTAAATTTCTCTTTTATTTCCGCCCCTCCGGGCAGGGAGTGTCGCACCGCGGGTTCTGCACCTGCATCAGCGATCTGGCATAAACAATGGGAGGCAGATTCAGGGCGGAATTTGGCATTGATTTTGAGGCTGGATTGGTGGAGGGGTCTCAGGGTCTACAGAGGAGGGGTAGAGGTTAGTGAGGTTAGGGGCAGTACAGCAGGCAGATAGTATTGGGCAGGGGGCAGTTGGGGATAAAAGAGTAGGCTAGGATAGGTTAGGGCATTACCTGAGGGGGTGGACAGGCAAGGTAGGTGGATGTGGCTGCCGTAGAATGTCATCTAACATGACTGGTTGGCTTTTCAGCAGATATGTAGCCCTGGTTAGTACTTTTCATATTACGTGTCACATAAAGGTGCAAATTTTTGGTAGAAAATTGTCTAAATTATTGTTCAAGTTTATTATATGCAATATATATATTTAGAAACCTCTTGGTAATGTAAACTCTAATTCTATATTTCAGGTCTGCAAGAAGTATCTGGAGCTGAAGAATCTGGACAGTAAAGCGATCTGGACACGTCTAATCGACCTTACGGATCAGGTGGGCAGATATGTTTCACTAGAGTAGATATATAAAGCCTACATGTGCCATAGCGTTGTACACATACTGTAATTTGTCATGGTCGTGGTGGCCATGTGCGGTATGTGTGCGGCTGTCTTCTGAAGAGTAAGGGAATCTTTGGCTCTGCCAGTCCCATAGTCATAGGTGTTTAGGACCATGCATAGGAGCAGTCACTTGTCCTATATGTGACTAAGGGGGTGAGGGGGGTCCAGGTCCCAAAGGGACCCTGTAAAACATACAACTGTAATATAATGCTTAAGAGACAGTAGGTCTTTGGCTTTGTTCACACTACTTTTAGGACATATGCTTGGTGTGCTTGTCTGATACGTGCCACTAAATGCATGCCCCAGGTGTGGGCAGCTCTATGCCTATACAGTTGTATACATCTGCCATTGATCCCCATTCTTAAAGAAAACAAAAACATAAACCTTGTGCTCTTTTTTTTTTTATATTTAGAGTGCGCAGTGTTCCATATATCATGAGGAAGACAGTCTTTGTATATCAGGGTCTTCAGCTGGTAAGTAGAGACTGACAGTCATGTGTATTATGGGACCAACATGCTATACGTAAACAGCTTAAAGGACCTTTCATCACCTCCGCCAATTCCAGTTCTTAGCATGTTAATAGTCACCGCTCCTCTCTGTTTCCAGAACAGTTGGAATTTTCTCTCTAGCTCCCACCATTCCTGAGCAACAAGCACAGTTAGTTTTGGTGCCCGATGTGCTATTTAAGCTCTCTAAAGTCAGAAGGGCGGTGTCAGACAGGGGGCGTGACTCAGAGCTCCTATCAGAGGCAGCCAGTGTCAGAGCTCAGAATCACACCCCTTGTCTGCTCCTGCCTGACACCGCCACCCTGACAGTACAGAGCCTAAATAGTATATCAGACACCAAAACTAACAGCATTGATTGCTCAGGAATGGTGGGGGATAGAGAGAAAATTCCAACTGTGCCAGAATCAGTGGGGCAGCGCCTATTAAATGATGTAAAGAGCTGGATTTGTTGGAGGTGGTGAAAGGTCCTCTTTAACATATTTGCATGTTTCCTTATTATGTGCTGAAGATCGCTTTACATCTTATGAAATTTTTGTACATTGGTTTAACTTCTTGCCAACTACGCGTTGACTATATCTGTCCAGTTGGTTAATCATTTAACTTGCAAGAATGTATTCCTATGTCCTTGGAAAGTTTGCAGCTGCAGGAGATCATGTAGCTGCAGGATCAGGGAGGCAGCTGTCAGAGATAGGCAGACGCCCCAAAGAGAAGGCTGGAATGGTTTATCATCATCCCTGCCTTCCCCATACACAGTGTTTTATGGGTGATGCATGTTTGTTTCCATAGGGTTTGTACCAGTCACAACCCATACTAAGCTGATGGCAGTGAAAGGACCTGTTCCATTGAAGGACCTCCCTACCAATCTACCTGCTGCATTTACCTCTCCAGCCACGTATTTTAAGCCTATTGTCATTATGCAAAACACAGACGTCAACAGGTATGAATGTGTTTTTTGGGGTTTTTTTTTTTGTTATTTGAAAGACTTATCCAGTGGTAAAAACTTGATTTTATTACCTAAAAATACTACTAGTGCCAGCTTCTTGTTACATGCAGGGCTGTGGGGTCAGTAGGTCAAAGCTCTGACTATTTTTGCACTGCCCTACTCCGACTCCATAAAAGTGTCAGAGTCTGTAATATTTATCCGATGAGCTCCACACAAAACTGAACCCCATCTCATACTCCACGACTCAGATTCTGACACCACAGCCCTGGTTAAGGATTCTGGGTTATGTAGTACTTCCTGTCCCGCTTCAGATCCATAAGTCAAAGAGAGGGTCTGTGCCCATATTGGGGGCTGGAGGGTATCACAAAAATGTACTTTTTGTCAATGACTAGTATGTATGTGGGGAAGTGTATAAAAACTTTGGGTAATTTTTGACATTTTTTGGCTGCCCCTTTTAATCTAAATCCATGTCAATCTTTTCCAGCAATCAAATCCCGAACCCATCACCTTACCCTAAAGCACATGCGAGTCTAGAAGACCTAGATCACATAGAAGAAGACATTTCTGTGACGGAAATAGAGAACCATGTGGCCGAAGACAAAGCGAGCCAAGCACTAAAATCCGGCAGCCGAACCAAAGTTTCTTTCAGACCAGACTCTAACGTCTTGGACTGTCCATATGACTGGAAAGAGAAAAGCCCCTCGACTGCCTCTTCAGTGTCCTCTAACTCCTCCACCCTGACCAGCAGCCCCATCGTAAATAATTATTTATTGAAGCAGGACCCGAAAACGGGGAACCTCACCCTTGTCCGGGTACAGCTCAGTATTCCTGAACATATCCCAAGTGTGTCCCTGGAAGCCGAGTCCACTTCCCAGACCATCAAGACCTCCTCTGTGCCCCCTTCTGAAACTATAGCAAATCAGGATGTGGTTAGCAATGACCATGAGTCCTCCAGAAGTCCTCCCACAGCATCATGTGACAGATGTAAAGAGTCACAGGCCGCACCCAGTGATGGGTTACCTACTGCGAATGGTACACATGTCAACAGTTGTCAGGACAAACAGGACTCCCCCTCCAGTCATGCCTCATATGAGACTTTGGTTAATGGAGAATCTCCACCGAGAAAGATCACTAGCTCTCCTCTGCAGAGAGTGGTGAACCTTCTACATGAGGAGTTTGCATTCGATGGCTACCTAGAAAATGGCATTGAGGATATTGCTATGGGTAAGTAGCCTTATGCACCTGGGGATTAGTGTCCCAAATGGCCCTCTTGTAATGCTGTCTGTGCCTATATTGAAAAAGAAAACCTTTATACTAACCTATAGCTGAGTCTCATCCAGCTCATCGCTGGTAGGTGGTGAGTGAAGCTGGGGAAGTACACTTTGGCTTCAATGCGCATGCGCCCGAGGTCTGGCCCAATTACAGTGACGCCAAGGTGTACTGTACCCGACTTCACCGAGATTACAAATGCTACGTAAGTATAAAGGGTTTTAGTTTGTCCACAGAGGTGGGGACACCTTTTACAGATAAGCCATTTAAACCTCCAGTCCGTAAGGACCTTTGTTTGGTTTTGTGTCCAGAATCGCACTGACAGGTTCCCTAGCGGGGTTTTTGGAAGTTTAATGTTGATGACGAGGGTCTGACTTCTGGCACCCCACTGATCAGTTTATTTATTTATTATGCTTGCTTATATAGCGCCATCATATTCCACAGAGCAGTACAGATATTGCCAGTCACTGTCCCATATAGGGCTCACAATCTATATTCCCTGTCAGTATGTCTGTGGAGTGTGGGAGGAAACCAGAGGAACCCCACACAAACACAAGGAGAACATACAAACTCCTTGCAGATGTTGTCCTTGGCAGGATTTGAACCCAGGACTCCAGCGCTAACCACTGAGCCATCGTGCTGCCCATGTTATTTGAAGAGGATGTGACATCACATGGCCTGTTAGCAGCTCAGTCCCATTGAAGTGAATGGGATTGAACTGCAATAGCAAGCCCAGCCACTATACAGTGTATGGCGCTATGCTTTGTATTCAGTGAAGGGGCTGCAGTGCTTGTCTGAGCATTATGGCCTCTTTAAACAGCTGATCGTGGGGCTGCCGGGTGTTGAACCCCCTTACATTGTGATTGATGACCCTATTGAACTCAATAATAAATCAATTTTTAGTAGGTTAACCCTAGTGGGGAAATGGTATAATTAAGTCATACTCACATAATATACCCTTTGCACTTCCCTGGTGGTCCCTGTTGGTGCTGCAGTGATAATGTCATCTACGTTATCCACATGACTGGCTTCAGCGTTGAAAACTTTTTTTATACTGCATGTGACCGCTGGGGTCGGTAGATAACTGCAGGGTCAGCATGGCAGCGCTGGAGTCAGCAGGATTGTGTATGTATTTTTATATCCTTCCCTGCTAGTACCCAACTTTCTATCTTGGCCCAACCCCTCTATCCCATATCCATAGGATGGCTGGTCAGTGAGTATCCCGCCTATGAAAACCCCGGTTGTACACATGACCATGTTACAGGTGATATCGGTAAGCTATGATGTGACTTCTCCCTTCTATTTTCTATAGGTGAATACATTTTTGCCCTGAAGGGTCTTCAGCAGACGACTTTCTGCAGCGCAATATGTGAGAAGTTCTGCGACCTCTTCTGGGATGAACAACTACTGGAAAACCTCTACAAGATTATCAATGGCAGATCTCCTCCACCCATCAGGTGCGGTACATGTGATGTGTTGGTTTTCTGAGGCTGACCATAAACATTCAGTATTTTTAGCTGTCGAAACCCTCAATATTTTTCTATGTATTCAAGCAGATATTTGGTATGATGGGATTGACCCCTCAATTATCCTTTTTAAATAGTAAGTGGAAAAAGGACAACTTCAACTAATCCTTAAAGGGGATTTCTAGGACTTTTTAATTCGTCATTACGATTAGTCATCAATTGCAGATCCTTGGAGGGCTGACACCTGGGGCCGCCGCTGATCAGCTGTTTGTAGCGGTAGAGCTACTTCGCGAGTCGCGCTTCCACTTCAAAGGCCATGGGACGTTGCATTCATTGGTCACATGGCCTGATCGCAGCTCAGTCACATTCTAGTGAATGGGCTAAACACATTCACTATAGAAATGTACAGCCTTGTGCTTGATAAGTACTGAAGAGTGCTCAACCCATTACTGCAGCCGCTTTAAACAGCTGATCAGCTGGGGGGCCCTAGAGTCGGACCCCTGTTGATCTTTAACTGATGACCTATCAGCATCACAAAAAAAACCTGAGCATGTCACTAGGCTGGGGACTTCATGTATAGGACGTCTTGTTATCACGTGATCCACCACCATTATCTTCTCCAGCCTTGTTTCTCTCAATCTGTGCCCATAAATTACCTCAACTATTTTTTCCACAGGAAATCCTTGACCGATTCTTCTCTGAATAATAATCCTGCTCAACCTGAAAAGAAAATTCAAAGAAAACCACGGAAAAATAAGAAGCAAGGACGATCGACAACCAGTGAGCTGACCAATGTATCAGAAGGAGAAGAAGCCACAGACGGCTCCTCACATGCCACCGAGCCGGAATCGCCGCTGGAGTCCAGCTACTCCTTGTCACCTGAGGACATAGATGCAACTGTAGACAAAAAGCCACCAGGTACATGTTATGGCAGTGACAACTGACATATGGCCAATTTGCACCTAAAATTGTGACCCTTGGGCGGTTTGCGCACTCCACAGACATGTCAGGGACGGGGGTTAGTGGGAGTTCATGGGGTAGATTTGAGATCTGGCGCAGGTAAGGCAGAAGATGTGCCTATTTTTTTTAGGAAGCGTGTACCTCTTAATCGGTCTCATCTGTACTCTGACACACGGGATCAAGACTGGTATATAAAGTGCCAGTCTTGATACCCCCCATTATTTTTATTTAAAGGGTTTTTTGGTCCCAGTTTAAAATTGGTGTCCTTAGGGGATAAGCCACTGTTCTCATCCCCATCATTGCTTACACTGCTCGTACAGCACAGCTCTTGATTTTACAAAGTCCTTACAAAGATCATGATGGAGAGGAGGAGGAGCTTTCCAGAGGGCCACGCCCCCTTTAATCAGCTAATTGGCAGGATTGCCCAGAGTTGGACCCCCTGTGATCTAATTCTGATGGCCTATACTTAATAACTGAAAGACCCCTTTAAAGGGGTTGTCTCGGGAGTTGTATTTTACATACATGTTCTGGTTATATTTGATGCCGTATCGGGGGGGTTCCGAGCTGGTTCCGACCCCGGTTCACATGACTGAGACCAGCGCCCAGTCCCCGGTTGCTCCGCTTTCTCCCACTTCCCAGTTTACTATAGTAAAGCCGTCCCCCATAGCACAGGGTAACTAGTGGTGAAAACAGGAGAGGCGGGAGGAGGAAGAGCGTCCCGGGTGCTGGTTCTGATCTCGTGACCCAGGGCCAGAACCAGTCCGAAAACCACAGGTCCAGCATTAAACAAAACCCCAATGCATATATGTAAAGTAAAACACCCTGGACAACCCCTTTAAGTGACTTAGGCTAATATGCAGTACCAGACACTGCCCATGAACAGGAGTGGTGCACTTTCCGAGTGGGAAGAAAAGATTATTTTTTAATATTTTATTTTTTTCACTCCTTTAATAAGATGATTTACTATTAGAGTAGATTGGGGGGGGAACTTGTTGCTCATCACTCTTCCCATTGCAGTCCGATAACTTTGCTAGTTTTCTACACTCGCTTGGTTTCTCATCCTGAAATTCCTCTTTCTGAGCACGCTCTGTTATTCTATGGCATTTAGTCCTTTCAAGAAAACACAGTGTGACTTCTCCCCCTCGTGACCTTTCCCTGTTCCCTTTAAAGGTCCTGAGATGCAGGTGGCGGTGGGCAGAGAGAGTCACACTTCATTTGATGAGACCGACATGACTGATTCGCCACCACAGAGCACCGATAAGGATCAGCAGCCGCCTGCCCCTAGAGTGCCAACGGGAAGTGAAGAGAACTTTTCGTACACAGCGTTCCCGGACTGTAACAGTCTTTGTGTCAGCCCTGACTTCAGCGAAGAAAATGAAGAAGTGAAGCAGCGCGACAGTATGTCCATATCCCCGTCCGAGGTGTACAAGTGCAGCTCAGGGTGGTCCAGCGCATTCTATGGGGCTGAGATGTTTGACCCTGATGTCCAGCACTATGTTACCATACTGGGGCGACAAAAAGATAAATGTGCAAAGAGTATGGAGGCCAAGAGGCTGGTGAGTGTGTCTGCTGGTTATTGTAGTTCTGGATTATTCTTCAGCCATGTTAGTACGTGATAGTACAGACCATGAAGCTCCTATGGGTATTCTGTAACCTTAAAGGGGTTTTCTGAGTATTAAATGATCATGACCTACGTTAAGGAAAAGTCACCAATCTCTGATCAGTGGGGATCTGATACTCAGGACCCCCATAGATCAACCAAAGGAATTGAGCGACGCCTCCACGTCAAAGACCACTTGATGTCATATTAATTTGTCATGAAGCCTGTTTGCAGCTCAGTCCCATTCAAGTAAGTGGACTGAGCTGCAATACCAACCACAGCCCTTATGCAAGGTATAGCACTATGCTTGGTTATTATTGAAGAGGGCGCAGTTCTTACCGGTGGGGGTCCTATGTGTTGGACCCCCACTGATCGTGATATATATATATATATATATATATATATATATACATGTGTGTACAGATCTGGTAATGCAATGTAAAGGTGTTTTCTTTGATTGTAATATTGATCACCTATACCTAATATAGGTCATCCATATCAGATCAGTATATATCCACCCCTATAATTATTACATGTGCCTAGGGATGCCGATCTTCTTCTGGCACAGCCGAGCATGAGTCTTTTGAATAAGGAGTATAATTTGCAGACTCTTCCGGCAAGCATCAGACATGTTGAGAGCTGACATCTGCACTTAAGGAGTTGTCAGGGGGCCCAGATACACATTAGTTGACTCTGCTACTTCTAGACACATGGTGGTGGCTTACCTCCTGGGTACAAAGGATCCGCCATCTTGAAACCCAGAAGTCAGATCCTTCTTTTCTTTGACGTCTGCCGTCGTGTGCAGGCGCTGGTGGTCCTAAAGATACTCGATTGTCCCCCAATTCCACAAATATCCGCAGGATCGGCCAAGTTTTGCCTAATGCATATCAGGTTCTTAAAGCTTCCAAATACACACAGGGAGCTTTAGGCTAGGGCTATTTGGCGGTTTTGGCTGATTTGGGCAACATTGTAGTGTCTCGCTGCCTAGACCACAATGAAAGAAGGTGAAGGAGTTTGCGTTCCGACATCACAGTTGCTACAAATCCAAATGGATGGCGTATTTCTGGCGACCATTGCAGCAACTTACGGGTTGAAACGTATCCACATTTACTTTCATTAGGCACAATGCAGGCAGCGCAATGCTTTGATATTTGGACGTGTGTTGCGTTGGAGAGGTAAAGTCGCCATGTAGCCCTAGCCATATAAACAGGTAACATAGTGTGTCTCACTCTAGCTCTCCTGGCTCATTCTGCCCCGAATATAATGATCAGGTACATCTTGTTACCCCGCCACTTTTTGTAGATACAGATGAAGTGACAATGTGCCACACTTACTATACCATCAGTCCTCTCTGTCATATCTAATACCCTCTCCATCATCCACCACTTCCGTAGCTGAAGCCACTTGTGGGCCGGGGGGCTCGACTCGCTGGTATAAAAATGAATAGCATCCAGGCTTAGATCTTATGGGAATTGTCCCCGAAGCATCACATTAACCTCCGCCTAATAATGTTATAAAATGAAGAGAATAAATCAATCTGGGAATATTCTGCCGGGATTTACCATTCACAATATATTAATAAAACGCCTGATACATTTTTAATTGTGTGAAATGTAATTTTATTTCTGCCTTTGCAGGAACTTGAACAGCAGCTCATGATCGAAACGAAAAACTACAGGAAAACCGTCAAGCTTTACCAGAACCTAATGCTGAAGGGGAAGAGGAGTAAAGGTAGATGGCGCTGTCAGGATGTGGCCACGTACAAGGGTGTGGGAGATGGGGAGTTTAGGGTGGAAAGCCTTAGGGTAGGTCTATACATACCTGGAAAAAAATGTGGTTGGGATGAAGCTTCATCATCCATACACTGGGCTATGGAGCGGACTGTGCAGATGCTACATGTTGCGGCATGGTGAGACCTCCATAGAGATGGTGGCAGGGAACTGCAGCTCTGCTCCCAGGCACTTGAATAGGAGCAGACCTGCTTCCCAATATTTACACTGTATACAGCCGGATCAGCTGATCGGATAGGTCATCAATATCCCATATCCTTGGGTCTTGGACAATGACTTTAATCTTTTGTTGCCCCTGTCACTAAGATACATATGCCCCATCCCCTTCTTGGTTTTCCATAATCCTTCCTCTGTATCCAGTGCTCTAAGCCCTAATATGCCGAGTGTTAGTGTCCTAGTCCCGGATACTAGTGGCTTAGTGGTTTGGTGCCCCTATACCTGGAGCCTTTCCTACATTATTGCAGCCGCAACCTGCCAGCCGATCCATTACCTGACCTAGAAGGAGCGGCTGTTGTGTGATAAATTCTTATTCCTTACTTACTGTGATCATAAAGAGTGCTGTGTGAGCTGCATGCATTTGTCTCATAAGGTGGCCATACACAAATGTTACCCAACCTTTGTAGGGTGTCCTGATGTTCCACTGATGGCAGATTTCAGAGTAACGAAGGATCAGACATGTCGAATTTCAGCATGTCATAGGTGTCTGGCGGAGGCTTCCTCTTCTCTCCCCATTGAAGTGAATGGTTGGCCAAGACAAGTATGCATGTGTATAGGGGTGTCAGGAGGAATAACTTTCTACTGAATACGTGTTTTGTAAAGCTTATTTAAAGGGGTTTTCCCATGAACATGACCATATTGACATTTGTAGACCGTTAATAGTTAAACATTTTAGCAAATATAAACCATTAAAAATTTTGCGGACTTGTAAAGATTTTCTCCAACCATCTTAGTGATGACATCTTTTGTCTTGGTTGCCAATGGATATGACCATGAATGCAAATCAGCCCCACAGTCTCTCTTGGTTGTATTAGCCTTAAATTCTAACAACCTCAAGATTTTTGGTCGCCATTTTGTCCATTGTGCAAATATTTTTTCTTTTTTTTTTTTTTCCTAGGCTCCGATGTAAAGGAATTGTTACCCAAGCTCAAGGGTCATTTGGAAGAAATGAAATCGAAGGTGCAATTTCTTGAACTGGCCAAAAAATTACTTCAGGTATGTCTAATGTCCTAAAATTCATCGTCAGAAGACAACCTGTCAGCAGTTCTTAGACTCCTAGTAAATACTTCCATTCCCCAGAAAATAACAATTTTGGAGCATCTACCTAACGGTGTTCCTCTGTTTCTGTTCCCCCTGTAAATGTAGGAATACTGAGTTTGCTATTTCTCTTGTCAGTAATGGAGATGAGTGAACCGTTTTGGAACAAACCGGATTTGCCCCGAATTTTCCAAAAGTTTTGTTTTCGTTCGTACAAACCTTTTGAGGTTCATCACCTGTGAAGCAGAAGTGGGTTATATGAAGTGACAGGGACAGGAGAATAGTAAAATCATTTCTCACTTATTTCATTGGGGGACAGCACCTTGGGTATAGACCTGGCCACTAGGAGGCCGACACTAGGAATATCAAAAGAAGTCGGCTCCACGTCCAGGCTATAACCTTGACTGTGCTAGACAGTTTTAACCTAGTGTCCGTAGGAGGCAGACACGACCTTACTACACAGAGGGCCCTCGCTTGGCTGTTTCCAAGGTTTCCATCTTCAGTTTGCTAATAGGGATCGTCCGCCTCTACGTGACGGCTCTTACTCGAGTCCTGTAGGCGCCTCCTGGACGTTTCGGCATTAGGCTTCTGCTGCCCAGGTCTGCAAGGTTGCCACCTGGGCCTCCATCCACACCTTCTCCAGGTTCTTCCAGATCCATTCTGGGACCTTTGCCGATTCCCCCTTGGGTTGCCGATTCCACCTTGGGTTGTGGGTTCTGCTGCGGCTGAGCGCTAGGTTGCTCATATGGCTGTGTAATTCCCACCCCCTGGGACTGCTTTACATGGTGCTGTGTCCCCCAAATGAAATAAACAAGGAAACAGGATTTTTGTACTCACTGTAAGATCCTTTTCTCATATTCATTGGGGGACACAGATCCCACCCTTGTTTTCTTGCTGTTCTTTCCCGGGCCTTTTTTTTGGTTCGTTTTCAGGTTCAGGACATGTTGGTGGTTGTTGGTTCTGTGCTCTTTTTTGGTTATTTGTGTCTCTCTCTCTCCTACTACTGTGGTACAAACTGACTAGCACAGTGTCTGGAGGCGAAGTTGATTCTTTTGATATTCGTAGTGTCAGCCTCCTAGTGGCCAGGTCTATACCCATGGTGCTGTGCCCCCCAATGAATACAATGAGAAAAGGATTTTACGGTGAGTACAGAAATCCACTTTTCCCCTCTCCCTGCACGGTCAGCTGCTCGTGTTCTCCTGCACACTGGTAAAGGTGAAAGTGCGATTATACGCCCCTCCGCTTTAACCAGTGATATCTCTAAATCTATGGGGCTACAGACATGATCTTGATTCTTGGTTTTAAAACAAGACCAAGATCGCGGCTTTAGCCCCCGCCACTCCGGAGTTAGAGCCATGTAAAGTTAGTGTCTCTAAACAAGTCCTACTCAGGTGAACTGTAATGCACTTAGCTCAAGCCCCAAGTTCTGTTTGTCCAAAATTGTAGGGGGTTAATAGTGCCATGACTGGGATATTTAAAGGGGTTATCTGTTTTTTAGTATTGATGGCCATTAGTATTAGATCTGATGGCGTCCCAGATCACTTGTACCGAGACACTGTGGCTCTTGGTAATGGTTTCATACTACGAATCGCGCTGCTCACTCACTGGCGAGTGTAGTTACTGCATCACTGTCCTATTGAAGTCTAAAATCCAGATAACCCCTTTGTACCTTGTAAATGATGGGAATATAGTCTGTGACCTGTTATATGTGCAGTGACTGATTGGTCTTATCATTCCATCTCTCTCTACTTGAAGGTTTCTTATGCTGAGCAGTGGGGTCTGGAGTCTCGGGACCTTCCTACAGTGGCTAACCTCGCTAGTCTTAAGTCCTCTGACAATGACACCTTCCTGCTCACGTATAATGAGAAGGGTCATAAGCGAGACAACACATCAAAGAACCTCCAAGCTGGGACCCCCCTTGGGTTGCTGGTCCACCTCTACTCCAGGTATGTCTGCTGTGTAATACATGATAGTATAGAATAGAGGGAAGCCATTGCCTTTTGGTTGATCCTGGTGGTCTGTCCAGCCCTCAAACTCACCACTCCTTCCACCCCACCCCCCCCCCAAAAAAAAAAAGACATGATGAATATAGTCCTTTAATATACACATACATTATCCTTGCCCCTCACCAAGGCCCGAACCTGAAACAATTTTTAGACCCTAAAAGGCGTATAATTGTATATGATTCTTGAATATTCCCATATATAACAGCTTTGTTTCAATGGGTTCTTTTCCCAGGATATACCATAAATGTTTCATTGTTGGGGGACACACCTTCTCAATTTATTTTTACACTTCCAGGAGGATGTACAGAGGAACAGCATGCTTGTATCTGCACCTGTGATGCATTATATTACCAGTAGTGACCGGTTTTCATTGTATTTTCTAGAAACGCCGTAGTGGATGGCTATGTCCAGCAGTTCTTCTATACCTTCCGATACTTCTGCTGCCAGGAAGATCTTCTGCAGTTCCTTGTTGACAGGATTAACAACACGTTGCCAAGGTTGTGTTTCCATATATTAAAGGATAATTCATCTTTGCACATTCACTTCACTGCTCTCAGCTCTCATTGTGTTGTCTTCCAGCTATAGGTGACTGTACACATTACCCGTCCTCTCCTTTTCTGACCTCCAGATATAAGTGACCCCAGAACTGCCTGGCAGACATTTTTTTTATTCCCTAGTACACCGTTTTAGCCATCCTAAATCTACATGTTGGGGTTTTATTCCCTCGTCACAGTTACGTGGCATATTAACCTCGGCATAGGTTGGATCTTTGTTTTTAGAGTTCCAAATCCCCTGTGTAGCCTGCAGTCACCACTAGAGGGAGCTGTCTATTGTACTGGCTAATAGCACAGTATGCAGGCAGCCCCATTGGATCAGTACAGAATTCAGGAACTAAAATCAACATCATTATAAACAGTAGACTCTTAAAGGGGTTTTCTGGGTCTTCTAAATGGATGACCGGATCCATAGGCAGAGGTCTGACTCCTGGGCCACCTGCCAATCAGTATTTGGGTGATCTGTGGAGCCTCTTCAGTACTTGCCAAGCACAGTGCCGTACATCTGTATTGTGGCAGCACTTGGTAATGCAGCTCAGCCCATTCACTTGAATGGGACTGAGCTACCATGAGGCCATGTGACTGATGAGCATGATGTGGCATAGTCTGTGAAGCAGAAACGGTTTCGGACACCCGTGGATCTTCCGTTTAAATGTCCTGGAAAACCCCTTTAAGCTGTCCATACACATTAGATGATGGATGTTGTGTTTGATGTGTATGTCGCCTTCCAGCTATCCCCTGACAGCAGATGTCAGGGATAATAAGGATCATGCACTTGGGTTTCAATCCTTGTCTTCTTGGGGTAATAAGCCCCCACCAGAGGGGACTGACTGCAGCGCCCCCCACTGACAATACACACATGGGAGGATAATTGCCGTTCAGCTGACATCTGTCTCGTGTATGGCCAGCCTCAGTGTAAAGCGACTGTCACTGCTTGCGGTAATGAATCCCATACTACTATTATTCCGCCAGACAGAGGGCGTTAAATACACTGCAGGCTAACCACATAGGAAATGTGGCTTCTCTGTATTAAGAAGGGGGGCACATGTTTATTTCTCCCTCTTCTATTTCTGGTTTAATCAGTTCAAGATCATTTTTCTCAGTTCGTGTCCAAACATGATTTAGGGTTTTTTTTAGGACATTTGGTGTTGAAAGCACAATTTCATTTAGTTCTTCTCATAATTTTTACTCCTGTTGTGTGTGTGTGTGTGTTTTTTATATTTCTTTGTAATACATGTGACTTAATTTTAAGTTTTTATTTGTGTGGTTTATTTATTTATTTTTTAATATCTGAGAAAATGATTAAAAAAAAAAATTATTATTTTTTTTTTTTTTAAATAGTAATTAAAAAAAAAGTATCCTGGACAAGAAGCATTCTGATGGTTTCCTTATCTGTATATAAGGGCCCATTGAGTCAGGAAGTCATGGATGGTAATTTACCATCTCTGTGCCTTCTGTAGGGGTAGTCTGGCTCTCTGACAGCCCACTCCCCTGTCTTGCAGCTGCACAATTTCCAAGAATCTGTTTTTGAGGCTGGGGCCCCACGTAGCGTAAATACTGCGATTTTGCCGTGGCAGAAATGCCGCAGCAAAAACTGCAGTGTTTTACAGTCCCTGCAAAGTGGATGGTATTCTGGCTAATCCCATCCACACATTGCAGAGAAATACCCGCCGCGGACACGCGATAATTTCAAAAACCATCACATTTTTGTAAATCACAGCATGTCGGTTATACCTACGGAGAGGCTGGCAGTTTCCACCTAGGTATAATTGACGTAGAAAGTCCACAGAGCAAAACTCTTGGACTTTCTGCGACTTTCCCACATGGTTTTTCCCGCAGATCTTTTAGGCTTCTGCTCACTATGTGGGGTCTTAGCCTTAATGCCATTGCACTGTCGATCCGTCTGACAAAATCATCAGATGGTTGGCAAGTGGGTAAAATGACGCTCATGACATGAATACTTTTAGCATATATGGCGCTCCGTATTTTGTAACGTTCTGTTCTGTGTGATTCCAGAGACGATATGGACCCCTCTTGTATGGACGCCAAGATCTATCATCGGTCACTTGTACTTCTACAAGCCTGGATTGAAGAATGTTGGCAAATTGACTTCTCCGTGAATCCAGATCTTCTAGACAAGCTCGAAGACTTAAGTAATTCCCAGGTGATTTGCTGATCGATGACAGAACAAGCACACGAGTGACTATGAATAGACACGCACTACGTTACTGGGCTGGAAACACACATGCAGGTTTTGGTGCAGGTTTTAAGCCAAAGCCAGGTGTGGATTCAAAAGGAATGAGAAGTATAAAGGAAAGTGTTGAACTTTAGACTTTAGCTCAAAAAATTGCATCAAAAACTGCATCATACTGCATGTGTGATTCCAGTCTAAGTATGGATTGAACTTCTTTTTTTCAGTGAGTTAGAGAAGAAACTGAGATCAGAGGATATTACATTATGGCTACTAGGTTGGGTTTCTATGTTCTAGCAGCCACATGTGGCCGAATTCCCGTCCACCCAAAATGGCCAATGGCTACATGATATTGAAGTTAATACCTTGGATTTACCTTAAAAATCATTCAGCCATTGGCCACCATGGGTGAGGTTCTGCCACATACAACCGCTGCCTCCTGATATGGACATATCATTGGGTGACAGGACCCCTTTATGTCCATATTGTGTTATTCATGCATCATCAGTGATCCTCGCTTGTTTGAAAAGCTGTAAAAATGTATACGTCAAATATTTCAGATTCTTCCAAAAGACGAGCGTGGTGAATACCTGGTGTCACTGCTCCAGGAGCTCTCCAATAAGAAGTACACCATCTCCTCTCCCACCCTGACTTCTGAGAAAAGGGATGACACCAAATCCCTGCACTCCCTGTGCACAAAGTTCTCTGAGGATAATGTCTCTAGAAAGGTTTGTGTTGTCCCTTTTGCTTCTGCTCCATGACAGGTCCAGTATGTGTCATCTATATTCATTCGGTATAGTGTCTATCAGTGATCCGCACAGTCCCTGCATATGGAGATTCTGGATACAGTGGCAAGTCCAACACTGGGCCTCAGAGGGACCGTGCATGACACAGGGATTTAGAGAACACCAATGACAGACTCCCTGTGTCATGGACCACCCTCTTAGGCAACATATTAGACGTAACACTATACTGGTTTTGCCCAGAGTGTTACCTTAAAGGGGTTATTCGTTTCTAAGATTGATGCCTTATCCTTAGGATAGATCTGCAGTGGTCCAACACCCGGGACCCCCCGCAGATCACTGGTACCAAGGCACTGTGAGATCCGTACAAACTGTAGTGGTGACTGTAGGTACTGCATTGCTACCCCATAGATTTTAATGAGGGTATCTGTGATTTTCAGGTGTCCCGGGTGTCGGACCTCCGCAGATCTAATATTGAAGGCCTATCCTAATTATAGGCCATTAATCGTAGACACCGGATAACCCCTTTAAGTAGGACTGAGAACAGTCTACATGAAAAGTGCACCTCTATCTCTCATGTGTGTCATTTGTTACTATCATCAAATTCCCTTAAAAAATGATGACTTATATAATGACACGCCTTGGCTCCTTCTTCCAGCTCAATCACGTTAGAAAAAATGACGCTGAGTCTTTAGAGAGATGACTTTCAGTACAAGTGCCATATTTTTTTGTATTACATTTTCCATATTAAGGTGGTGGACACTTTTTGTATCTTTTTTTTTTTTTTTTTTTATTGAAATGCATATTTATTTTGGGTTGCAAATCATTTTTGTAATTTGTTTTTTTTTTTTTTTTTTTTTTTTTAATTTTGCACTATTTGGTATTTACAGATGCATTACACTACATTGCAAACTGCAGAAAGCCATTCACATCAGCTAAATTATACTGAAATCAAAGCTGATCAACTTAAATTCTGATTAAATTAATCTTCGGGGATCACACAGGAGAACACTGAAGTGTCAGAGAATCCATCCGTCAGCCTTGACTGTGAAGGACACTCTGCAGCTTTCTGTGTATTGTAATACATGCAAGCTGCTGAAGCTAAACCGTGCAAGATTTTACATTAAAACCAATTACAAATATGATTTTTAGCCCAAACTACGTATACATTTCCAGTAAAAAATTGACTTAAATGTGTACAAAGCTTTAAATATATTGCTGGTACAATTCTAAACGGTGACATATGTATAATAACACATATGTCACCGTTTAGAATCGTAATTTTTCACACCATCACTACTATGTGCATTGTTTGAATAAGTAGAAATGAATGTCCTTGTTTTGCAGAGCTTTAACTGGAGACTTTCTAAAGGCAATGGACTCCATATACCTCATCACAGGGAGAAACACTACACTATATCTGCAGCTTTGCCTCGGCCATGCTACCCTGGACTTGTAGAAGACCTGTCCTCGTACTATATCAAGGGGGAGGAGTGCGGGACATACTCTGTACACGAGTGCAGTGTCCAGCAGATCGCTACTCAATTGACTTTACTTCAAGAGGTTGGTATATAGTGATTTAACACTGCCTGTGACTATTAAAGGATATCTAGAGCAGAAGACCATTAGGTGGCCATACCTATCAGACCAATGCCATCAGTTTCATCATGTAATGTGCAGGGGAAATCTCCTGACTCTATTTTAATAGCAGATATTTTAGTAAAGAAGGATTGGGCACGTTGGATTTCAGCATGCCTCATCATTTTGTTCTTAAGGGAAATAATCTGTCTTTCACATCCATGCTTATGCATTGACATGACTGTGAATGATGGGAGGTTGTGAGTGGAACCACTGGATCTCCAAAAAATGTAATAAAACCATCCACTTTAATGCAGCCTATAGCCTGTAGGGGTCACTGTTGTACCTTTAGTAGCAGATCATTTTTATAGCACGCTGACCATACGGCTTGAATCAGACCACATCCTGCATAATGTATGTGTATAATCTATGGGCATGTTACATACAGCAAGCACCAGATAACAATGCATGCTGTGTATCTGTCAAAATCGATATTGGTTGTCTGAAATCCCTAATGTGTGGCCAGGTTTACCCTCTTGCACCTCTACAGTCTAGGCCCGTGGTGGCAGACCTATGGCACATGTGCCAGAGGGGGACGCTCAAAGCCCTCTCTGTGGGCTTGCACACTGTTGCCCCAGCCAGGCTCCTTGATCACTTGCTAATGGGGAATCCGGGACAGCTGTGCTTCTTTCAGGTGTATATTATACTGTGTGGGGGCCACTATGGAGCAGATTGTACTGTGTGGGGGCCACTGTGGAGCATGTTGTACTGTGTGGGGGCCACTGTGGAGCAGGTTGTATTGTGTGGGGGCCACTGTGGAGCAGGTTGTACTGTGTGGGGGCCACTGTGGAGCAGGTTGTACTGTGTGGGGGCCACTGTGGAGCAGGTTGTACTGTGCGGGGGCCACTGTGGAGCTGGTTGTACTGTGCGGGGGCCACTGTGGAGCAGGTTGTACTGTGCGGGGGCCACTGTGGAGCCGGTTGTACTGGGTGGGGTCCCTTCACTATATCACACAGTATCTATTTTGTAGCAGACCTGTGATATTAGTACAGGCTGTAATAACATTGCACGGTCACTATAAAACAGATCTTGTGCGATGTAAATAGTGAACATTAATTGTTCAAAAGTACCAAATGCAAACTTCACGCGACCATATTTTGCAGTTCCCTAGCTGTCTGCAGTTGTGGATCTGCACAGTATTAAGGTTAAATTGCCATGTTGGCACTTTGTGATAAATTAGTGGGTTTTGGATTGCAGTTTGGGCACTCGGTCTCTAAGAGGTTCACCATCACTGGTGTAGGCCCTCTGGGCTTGTGGAATGATACCCTCTATTACATATTACGTTTCATGGGGTCCTTGCACTGTGCTCAAGCTGTCCTTTTAGTAGACAAGGCAGTGTATTATCTTTTATTCTTTGGAAATGGGTACATAGTGTGGTCCTTTTAAATACGGGGGAAGTTGTGTGTGGAGTGTAATAACAATTTCTCTTTCTACCAGAAAGATAACTCTTTCATATTAGCAGAGATTGTTTGTACCAGTGACCCCTAGAGGGCGCTAAAGGTCCTCCTTGACTGCTGCAGAAATAACTGCTATATTTATATACTGTGTTGCTGTCTGAGTTAAAGGGTATCTGCCTTTTTTACAGATGATCCACCCAAAATAATACATTAGAAGGTTGAGGCAGTGAAAAAAAAACAAAAAAAACTAATACACAAGTGGACAAAATTGTTGGTACCCCTCGTTTAATGACAGAAAATCCACAATGGTCACAGAAATAACTTGAATCTGACAAAAGTAATAATATATAAAAATTCTATGAAAATGAACAAATGAAAGTCAGACATTGCTTTTCAACCATGCTTCAACAGAATTTTTTAAAAAAGAAAACTCATGAAACAGGCCTGGACAGAAATGATGGTTCCCTTAACTTAATATTTTGTTGCACAACCTTTGAGGCAATCCCTGCAATCAAACGGTTCCTGTAACTGTCAATGAGACTTCTGCACCTCTCAGCAGGTATTTTGGCCACTCCTCATGAGCAAACTGCTCCAGTTGTCTCGGGTTTGAAGGGTGCCTTTTCCAGACGGCATGTTTCAGCTCCTTCCAAAGATACTCAATAGGATTTAGGTCAGGGCTCATAGAAGGCCACTTCAGAATAGTCCAATGTTTTCCTCTTAGCCGTTCTTGGATGTTTTTAGCTGTGTGTTTTGGGTCATTATCCTGTTGCAAGACCCATGACCTGCGACTGAGACCAAGCTTTCTGACACTGGGCAGCACATTTCTCTCTAGAATCCCTTGATAGTCTTGAGATTTCATTGTACCCTGCACAGATTCAAGACACCCTGTGCCAGATGCAGCAAAGCAGCCCCAGAACATAACAGAGCCTCCTCCATGTTTCACAGTAGGGACAGTGTTCTTTTCAAGATATGCTTCTTTTTTCCGTATGTGAACATAGAGCTGATGTGCCTTGCCAAAAATTTCGATTTTTGTATCATCTGTCCATAGGACATTCTCCCAGAAGCTTTGTGGCTTGTCAACATGTAGTTTGACAAATTCCAGTCTGTCAGATTCAAGTTATTTCTGTGACCATTGTGGGTTTTTCTTTCATTAAACGAGGGGTACCAACAATTTTGCCCACGTGTGTATTTATCAGTATATATTACTTTAATAACTTTATATTTTTTATTTAATTATATGCTTTTTTTTTCTGCTTGGGATGCGTTAGTAATTGCATATGGAAATGCTGACCTATATCTCTCCTTCCACTTACGGATTATTAAATCTAATCATGGAAATTACACTGTAACTTGATATCTAGTATACACGACGACTTCCTCTCAGCTAAATTATACCGCTATTATGGCATCATCACATCTTACTTTTTTCTGCACCTCAGGGATCAGTATTGCTAAATGTCTAAAGCTTTTTTTTTATGACTTTTTATGTTTGTTAGGAGATGTTCCAGAAATGTCACCCTGTCCACTACTTGAACTCCCGGGCACTAGGAGTTAAAGACAAATCCAGCAATGTTCCAAAGTAAGTCTGAAGATAGTGAAGCAAGGTCAAGTCTGTACATCATCGGGCTGTAGTGTGCGGCTCTGGGCTGGGGGAGAGGAAAATAAATTCATGGCCAAGTAAGATACACAAGCTGGATGCAGGTGTCCTGTTATAATGATCTCAAGCTGTGAGCTCAAGGGGGGCAGCGATACGACTCTGTATTAGCCAAAACGGCACAAAGATAAGATACATTTTGCTATTAGGAGCAATGATAGAATACGGTCAACTCATAGTTATGAGACCCTCCTGCCCCCCACCCGTGCTGCTTTCTACATTGATTGACAGGCCTATGTATACACAGCAGACATAGGTGGAGGTTGTAATTCCTACATGAATACACCAGACATTTTTGTACCCCTTTGACTACTTCCAGTATATGTCTAGAAAGGGAGTGAGTGTGACTGCAGGATCTGACTACACAAGGTGTGTCTGTAGTCTGTAACCATGGAGAGACACAGATATATATAGAAGCTGTATACACAAACAGTACAATGTTCCCTGCTTTATTTTTTTTCAAATGCAATGAATGAATATACAAATAAAAATTGCTGCAAAGGTAGGCATAATCTTTAAGCTGAATTTGCTACCGTTACATTGAAACAATGTACTGTTTTGCGTATACAGCTTCTATGGAGAGAAATCTGCATTGAACGTTGACCCTACATAGATTACCCAACCCATTGCTTGGGTCTAATATTCATTGTTCCATGGAACATACATGGTAGAATTCTGAGATTCGGCCTCAGATTTCTGCTGCAGATCCTGCAGGCGCACAAATATATGTATGTATATATAATAACTATCCATACCAACATTGGCCCTGGCAGCTTTAGATAGTGTAGTACATAGTAATACATGAACATATATAAGTACAGTATGTATTTCATGCCTTTCCTAATCTGAGTGTTGTGTTCTTGATAGGACATTTTCCATGGAGCCGCTTCCCACCGAGGTTTGCAGTCTCTTCTCCCCTAACTGCACACAGGACAAGTATCTGCTACAGATGTTACGATTTGCAGACAATGTCAGTACATGGGTGGCTGCTGAGATTGTTACATGTCACACATCCAAGGTAAGTGGGCATAGTTCCTCATAGTTTCCTCCCTGCCTTCTCTCTCCCCCTGTCATTTCCACCTGCCCTCTCTTTTACCCCCACTCATTTCCACCTGCCCTCTCTCTCCCCCACTCATTTCCACCTGCCCACTCTCTCTCCCACTCATTTCCATCTGCCCTCTCTCTCCTCCCCTCATTTCCTCCTCCCCTCATTTCCTCCTCTCATTTCCTCCTGCCCTCTGTCCAGTACTTACTCCATCCCTATCCTATCCTCCCCTATCCCCCCTCCCTCCCTCCCTATCTATCTATCCCAACCTATCTATCCCTACCTATCCCACCCTACCTACCTATCTATCCCTACCTATCTATCCCTACCTATCCCCCCCTCCCACCCTACCTATCTATCCCTCCCTCCCACCCTACCTATCTATCCCTCCCTCCCACCCTACCTATCTATCCCTACTTCCCACCCTACCTATCTATCCCTACTTATCCCCCCCTCCCTCCCTACCTATCTATCCCCCCACCCTACCTATCTATCCCTACCTATCCCCCCCCCTCCCTCCCCCCACCTACCTACCTATCTATTCCTACCTACCTATCCCCCCCCTCCCTCCCCCCACCCTACCTACCTATCTATTCCTACCTATCCCCCCTCCCTCCCCCCCACCTACCTACCTATCTATTCCTACCTATCCCCCCTCCCTCCCCCCCACCTACCTATCTATCCCCCCTCCCACCCTACCTACCTATCCCTACCTATACCACCCCCCTCCCTACCTCCCTCCCCCCACCTACCTATCTATCCCTACCTATCCCCCCCTCCCTACCTCCCTTCCCCCCCCTACCTACCTATCTATCCCTACCTATCCCCCCCTCCCTACCTCCCTCCCCCCCCCACAACCCCCCCCCCCCCCCCCCCCCCCCCCCCCCCCCCCCCCCCCCCCCCCCCCCCCTCCCCCCACCTACCTATCTATCCCTACCTATCCCACCCCCCTCCCCTCCCTCCCCACCTACCTATCTATCCCTACCTATCCCCCCCCCCCCCCCCCCCCCCCCCCCCCCCCCCCCCCCCCCCCCCCCCCCCCCCCCCCCCCCCCCCCCCCCCCCCCCCCCCCCCCCCCCCCCCCCCCCCCCCCCCCCCCCCCCCCCCCCCCCCCCCCCCCCCCCCCCCCCCCCCCCCCCCCCCCCCCCCCCCCCCCCCCCCCCCCCCCCCCCCCCCCCCCCCCCCCCCCCCCCCCCCCCCCCCCCCCCCCCCCCCCCCCCCCCCCCCCCCCCCCCCCCCCCCCCCCCCCCCCCCCCCCCCCCCCCCCCCCCCCCCCCCCCCCCCCCCCCCCCCCCCCCCCCCCCCCCCCCCCCCCCCCCCCCCCCCCCCCCCCCCCCCCCCCCCCCCCCCCCCCCCCCCCCCCCCCCCCCCCCCCCCCCCCCCCCCCCCCCCCCCCCCCCCCCCCCCCCCCCCCCCCCCCCCCCCCCCCCCCCCCCCCCCCCCCCCCCCCCCCCCCCCCCCCCCCCCCCCCCCCCCCCCCCCCCCCCCCCCCCCCCCCCCCCCCCCCCCCCCCCCCCCCCCCCCCCCCCCCCCCCCCCCCCCCCCCCCCCCCCCCCCCCCCCCCCCCCCCCCCCCCCCCCCCCCCCCCCCCCCCCCCCCCCCCCCCCCCCCCCCCCCCCCCCCCCCCCCCCCCCCCCCCCCCCCCCCCCCCCCCCCCCCCCCCCCCCCCCCCCCCCCCCCCCCCCCCCCCCCCCCCCCCCCCCCCCCCCCCCCCCCCCCCCCCCCCCCCCCCCCCCCCCCCCCCCCCCCCCCCCCCCCCCCCCCCCCCCCCCCCCCCCCCCCCCCCCCCCCCCCCCCCCCCCCCCCCCCCCCCCCCCCCCCCCCCCCCCCCCCCCCCCCCCCCCCCCCCCCCCCCCCCCCCCCCCCCCCCCCCCCCCCCCCCCCCCCCCCCCCCCCCCCCCCCCCCCCCCCCCCCCCCCCCCCCCCCCCCCCCCCCCCCCCCCCCCCCCCCCCCCCCCCCCCCCCCCCCCCCCCCCCCCCCCCCCCCCCCCCCCCCCCCCCCCCCCCCCCCCCCCCCCCCCCCCCCCCCCCCCCCCCCCCCCCCCCCCCCCCCCCCCCCCCCCCCCCCCCCCCCCCCCCCCCCCCCCCCCCCCCCCCCCCCCCCCCCCCCCCCCCCCCCCCCCCCCCCCCCCCCCCCCCCCCCCCCCCCCCCCCCCCCCCCCCCCCCCCCCCCCCCCCCCCCCCCCCCCCCCCCCCCCCCCCCCCCCCCCCCCCCCCCCCCCCCCCCCCCCCCCCCCCCCCCCCCCCCCCCCCCCCCCCCCCCCCCCCCCCCCCCCCCCCCCCCCCCCCCCCCCCCCCCCCCCCCCCCCCCCCCCCCCCCCCCCCCCCCCCCCCCCCCCCCCCCCCCCCCCCCCCCCCCCCCCCCCCCCCCCCCCCCCCCCCCCCCCCCCCCCCCCCCCCCCCCCCCCCCCCCCCCCCCCCCCCCCCCCCCCCCCCCCCCCCCCCCCCCCCCCCCCCCCCCCCCCCCCCCCCCCCCCCCCCCCCCCCCCCCCCCCCCCCCCCCCCCCCCCCCCCCCCCCCCCCCCCCCCCCCCCCCCCCCCCCCCCCCCCCCCCCCCCCCCCCCCCCCCCCCCCCCCCCCCCCCCCCCCCCCCCCCCCCCCCCCCCCCCCCCCCCCCCCCCCCCCCCCCCCCCCCCCCCCCCCCCCCCCCCCCCCCCCCCCCCCCCCCCCCCCCCCCCCCCCCCCCCCCCCCCCCCCCCCCCCCCCCCCCCCCCCCCCCCCCCCCCCCCCCCCCCCCCCCCCCCCCCCCCCCCCCCCCCCCCCCCCCCCCCCCCCCCCCCCCCCCCCCCCCCCCCCCCCCCCCCCCCCCCCCCCCCCCCCCCCCCCCCCCCCCCCCCCCCCCCCCCCCCCCCCCCCCCCCCCCCCCCCCCCCCCCCCCCCCCCCCCCCCCCCCCCCCCCCCCCCCCCCCCCCCCCCCCCCCCCCCCCCCCCCCCCCCCCCCCCCCCCCCCCCCCCCCCCCCCCCCCCCCCCCCCCCCCCCCCCCCCCCCCCCCCCCCCCCCCCCCCCCCCCCCCCCCCCCCCCCCCCCCCCCCCCCCCCCCCCCCCCCCCCCCCCCCCCCCCCCCCCCCCCCCCCCCCCCCCCCCCCCCCCCCCCCCCCCCCCCCCCCCCCCCCCCCCCCCCCCCCCCCCCCCCCCCCCCCCCCCCCCCCCCCCCCCCCCCCCCCCCCCCCCCCCCCCCCCCCCCCCCCCCCCCCCCCCCCCCCCCCCCCCCCCCCCCCCCCCCCCCCCCCCCCCCCCCCCCCCCCCCCCCCCCCCCCCCCCCCCCCCCCCCCCCCCCCCCCCCCCCCCCCCCCCCCCCCCCCCCCCCCCCCCCCCCCCCCCCCCCCCCCCCCCCCCCCCCCCCCCCCCCCCCCCCCCCCCCCCCCCCCCCCCCCCCCCCCCTCCCTCCCCCCCCCCCCCCCCCCCCCCCCCCCCCCCCCCCCCCACCCCCCCCCCCCCCCCCCCCCCCCCCCCCCCCCCCCCCCCCCCCCCCCCCCCCCCCCCCCCCCCCCCCCCCCCCCCCCCCCCCCCCCCCCCCCCCCCCCCCCCCCCCCCCCCCCCCCCCCCCCCCCCCCCCCCCCCCCCCCCCCCCCCCCCCCCCCCCCCCCCCCCCCCCCCCCCCCCCCCCCCCCCCCCCCCCCCCCCCCCCCCCCCCCCCCCCCCCCCCCCCCCCCCCCCCCCCCCCCCCCCCCCCCCCCCCCCCCCCCCCCCCCCCCACCCCCCCCCCCCCCCCCCCCCCCCCCCCCCCCCCCCCCCCCCCCCCCCCCCCCCCCCCCCCCCCCCCCCCCCCCCCCCCCCCCCCCCCCCCCCCCCCCCCCCACCCCCCCCCCCCCCCCCCCCCCCCCCCCCCCCCCCCCCCCCCCCCCCCCCCCCCCTCCCCCCCCCCCCCCCCCCCCCCCCCCCCCCCCCCCCCCCCCCCCCCCCCCCCCCCCCCCCCCCCCCCCCCCCCCCCCCCCCCCCCCCCCCCCCTCCCCCCCCCCCCCCCCCCCCCCCCCCCCCCCCCCTCCCCCCCCCCCCCCCCTCCCCCCCCCCCCCCACCCCCTCCCCCCCCCACCCCCCCCCCTCCCCCCACCCTCTCCCCCACCCACCCCCCTCCCTCCCCCCCTCCTACCTATCTATCCCTACCTATCCCACCCCCCCCCTCCCTCCCTCCACCTATCTATCCCTACCTATCCCACCCCCCCCCCTCCCTCCCCCCCACCTAGCTATCCCTACCTATCCCACCCCCCCCCTCCCTCCCCCCCCCACCTACCTATCCCACCCCCCCCCTCCCTCCCTCCCCCCTCCTACCCTACCTATCCCACCCCCCTCCCTCCCTCCCTCCTACCTATCTATCCCTACCTATCCCACCCCCCCTCCCTCCCTCCCTCCTACCTATCTATCCCTACCTATCCCACCCCCCTCCCTCCCTCCCTCCTACCTATCTATCCCTACCTATCCCACCCCCTCCCTCCCTCCCTCCTACCTATCTATCCCTACCTATCCCACCCCCCTCCCTCCCTCCCTCCTACCTATCTATCCCTACCTATCCCACCCCCCCCTCCCTCCCTCCTACCTATCTATCCCTACCTATCCCACCCCCCTCCCTCCCTCCCTCCTACCTATCTATCCCTACCTATCCCACCCCCCCCCCTCCCTCCCTCCTACCTATCTATCCCTACCTATCCCCCCCCCCCCTCCCTCCCTCCTACCTATCTATCCCTACCTATCCCCCCCCCCCCCCCTCCCTCCCTCCTACCTATCTATCCCACCCCCCTACCTATCCCCCCCCCTCCCCCCACCCCCCTCCCTCCCTCCCCCCCCCCCCCCCCCCACCTACCTATCTATCCCTACCTATCCCACCCCCCCCCCCCCCCCCCCCACCCCCCCCCCCCCCCCCCCCCCCCCCCCCCCCCCCCCCCCCCACCCCCCCCCCCCCCCCCCCCCCCCCCCCCCCCCCCCCCCCCCCCCCTCCCTCCCCCCTCCCCCCCCCCCCCCCCCCCCCCACCCCCATCCCTCCCCCACCCCCTCCCTCCCCCCACCTACCTATCTATCCCTACCTATCCCCCCCCCCTCCCTCCCACCTATCTATCCCTACCTATCCCACCCCCCCCCCCCTCCCTCCCCCCACCTAGCTATCCCTACCTATCCCACCCCCCCCCCTCCCTCCCCCCCACCTACCTATCCCACCCACCCCCCCCCCCTCCCTCCCCCCCCCCCCTCCCTCCCCCCACCTCCCTCCCCCCCCACCTCCCTCCCCCCCCACCTACCTATCTATCCCCCCCCCCTCCCTCCCACCTACCTATCCCACCCCCTCCCCCCTCCCTCCTACCTATCTATCCCTACCTATCCCACCCCCCCCCCCCCCCCACCCCCCCCCCCCCCCCCCCCCCCCCCACCTACCTATCCCCCCCCGCCCTCCCTCCCTCCTACCTATCTATCCCTACCTATCCCACCCCCCCCCCCCTCCCCCCCCCCCCCCCCCCCCCCCCCCCCCCCCCCTACCTATCTATCCCTACCTATCCCACCCCCCCCTCCCTCCCTCCCTCCTACCTATCTATCCCTACCTATCCCACCCCCCCCCTCCCTCCCTCCCTCCTACCTACCTATCCCTACCTATCCCACCCCCCCCTCCCTCCCTCCCTCCTACCTATCTATCCCTACCTATCCCACCCCCCTCCCTCCCTCCCTCCTACCTACCTATCCCTACCTATCCCACCCCCCCTCCCTCCCTCCCTCCTACCTACCTATCCCTACCTATCCCACCCCCCCCCTCCCTCCCTCCCTCCTACCTATCTATCCCTACCTATCCCACCCCCCCCCCTCCCTCCCTCCTACCTACCTATCCCTACCTATCACCCCCCCCCCCCCCCCCCTCCCTCCCTCCTACCTACCTATCCCTACCTATCCCCCCCCCACCCCCCCTCCCTCCCCCCCCCTACCTATCCCTACCTATCCCCCCCCCCCCCTCCCCTCCTACCTATCTATCCCCCCCCCCCCCCCCCCCCCCCCCCTACCTATCCCACCCCCCCCTCCCTCCCTCCTACCTATCTATCCCTACCTATCCCCCCCCCCCCCCCTCCCTCCCCCCCCCCCCCTCCCTCCCTCCCCCCCCCCCCCCCACCTACCTATCTATCCCTACCTATCCCACCCCCCCCCCCCCCCCCCCCCCCCCCCCCCCCCCCCCCTCCCCCCCCCCCCCCCCCCCCCCACCTACCTATCTATCCCTACCTATCCCACCCCCCCCCTCCCTCCCCCCCCCCCCCCCCCCCCCCTCCCCCCCCCACCTACCTATCTCACCCACCCCCCCTCCCTCCCACCTACCTATCTATCCCTACCTATCCCACCCCCCTCCCTCCCTCCCTCCTACCTATCTATCCCTACCTATCCCCCCCCCCTCCCTCCCCCCCCCCCCACCTACCTATCCCACCCGCCCTCCCTCCCTCCTACCTATCTATCCCTACCTATCCCCCCCCCCCTCCCTCCCTCCTACCTATCTATCCCTACCTATCCCACCCCCCCTCCCCCTCCCTCCCTCCTACCTATCTATCCCTACCTATCCCACCCCCCTCCCTCCCTCCCTCCTACCTACCTATCCCTACCTATCCCCCCCCCCCTCCCTCCCTCCCTCCTACCTACCTATCCCTACCTATCCCCCCCCCCCTCCCTCCCTCCCTCCTACCTATCTATCCCTACCTATCCCACCCCCCTCCCTCCCTCCCTCCTACCTATCTATCCCTACCTATCCCCCCCCCCCCCCTCCCCTCCCTCCCTCCCTCCTACCTACCTATCCCTACCTATCCCACCCCCCCCCCCTCCCTCCCTCCCTCCTACCTACCTATCCCACCCCCCCCCCTCCCTCCCTCCTCCTACCTACCTATCCCACCCCCCCTCCCTCCCTCCCTCCTACCTACCTATCCCACCCCCCTCCCTCCCTCCCTCCCTACCTACCTATCCCACCCCCCCTCCCTCCCTCCCTCCTACCTACCTATCCCACCCCCCCCCCCCCCTCCCTCCCTCCTACCTACCTATCCCACCACCCCCTCCCTCCCTCCCTCCTACCTATCTATCCCTACCTATCCCACCCCCCTCCCTCCCTCCCTCCTACCTACCTATCCCTACCTATCCCACCCCCCCTCCCTCCCTCCCTCCTACCTACCTATCCCTACCTATCCCACCCCCCCCTCCCTCCCTCCTACCTACCTATCCCTACCTATCCCACCCCCCTCCCTCCCTCCCTCCTACCTATCTATCCCTACCTATCCCACCCCCTCCCTCCCCACCCCCCCATCCCTCCCTCCCCCCACCTACCTATCTATCCCTACCTATCCCACCCCCCCCCCTCCCTCCCCCCTCCCTCCCTCCCCCCACCTACCTATCTATCCCTACCTATCCCCCCCCCCCTCCCCCCTCCCACCTATCTATCCCTACCTATCCCACCCCCCCCCCCCCCCCCCCCACCCCCCCCCACCCACCCCCCCCCCCCCCCACCTAGCTATCCCTACCTATCCCACCCCCCCCCCTCCCTCCCCCCCCACCTACCTATCCCACCCCCCCCCCCCCTCCCTCCCCCCCCACCCCCTCCCTCCCCCCCACCTACCTATCTATCCCCCCCCCCCCCTCCCCCCCTCCCTCCCCCACCCCTACCTATCCCACCCCCCCTCCCTCCCTCCTACCTATCTATCCCTACCTATCCCACCCCCCCCCCTCCCTCCCCCCCCCCCCCCCCACCTACCCTACCCCCCCACCCCCCCCCTCCCTCCCTCCTACCTATCTATCCCTACCTATCCCCCCCCCCCCCCCCCCCCCCTCCCTCCCCCCCCCCCCCCCCTCCCCCCCCCCACCTACCTATCTATCCCTACCCCCCCCCCCCCCCCCCTCCCCCCCTCCCTCCTACCTACCTATCCCTACCCCCCCCCCCCCCCCTCCCTCCCTCCCTCCTACCTACCTATCCCTACCTATCCCCCCCCCCCCCCCCCCCCCTCCCCCCTACCCCCCCCCCCCCCCCCTATCCCACCCCCCCCCCCCCCCCCCCCCCCTCCCTCCTACCTACCCCCCCCCCCCCCCCCTCCCTCCCCCCCCTCCTACCTACCTATCCCCCCCCCCCCCCCCTCCCTCCCCCCCCTCCTACCTACCTATCCCCCCCCCCCTCCCTCCCTCCCTCCTACCTACCCCCCCCCCCCCCTCCCTCCCCCCTACCTCCCTACCCCCCCCCCCTCCCTCCCCCCTCCTACCTACCTATCCCCCCCCCCCCTCCCTCCCTCCCCCTCCTACCTACCTATCCCCCCCCCCCCCCCTCCCCCCCCCTATCCCCACCCCCCCCCCCCCTCCCTCCCTATCCCTACCTATCCCCCCCCCCCCTCCCTCCCCCTCCCTCCTACCTACCTATCCCTACCTATCCCCCCCCCCCCCTCCCTCCCTCCCTCCCTCCTACCTACCTATCCCTACCTATCCCACCCCCCTCCCTCCCTCCCTCCCCCTACCTACCTATCCCTACCTATCCCCCCCCCCCTCCCTCCCCCCCACCCCCCCACCTATCCCTCCCCCCTACCCCCCCCACCCCCCTCCCTCCCCCCCCCCCCCCCCTCCCTCCCCCCCCCACCTACCTATCTACCCCTACCTACCCCACCCCCTCCCCCCCTCCCTCCCCCCCTCCCTCCCCCCACCTACCTATCTATCCCTACCTATCCCACCCCCCTCCCTCCCACCTATCTATCCCTACCTATCCCACCCACCCCCCTCCCTCCCCCCCCACCTAGCTATCCCTACCTATCCCACCCACCCCCCTCCCCCCCCCCCACCTACCTATCCCACCCACCCCCCCCCCTCCCCCCCCCCCTCCCCCCCCCCCACCTATCTATCCCTCCCCCCTCCCTCCCACCTCCCTCCCCCCCCCACCTACCTATCCCACCCCCCTCCCTCCCTCCTACCTATCTATCCCTACCTATCCCACCCCCCCTCCCTCCCCACCCCCCCACCTACCTATCCCACCCGCCCTCCCTCCCCCTACCTATCTATCCCTACCTATCCCACCCCCCCCTCCCTCCCTCCCCACCCACCCCCCCCCCTCCCCCCCCCACCTACCTATCTATCCCTACCTATCCCACCCCCCCCTCCCTCCCTCCTACCTATCTATCCCTACCTATCCCACCCCCCTCCCCTCCCTCCTACCTATCTATCCCTACCTATCCCACCCCCCTCCCTCCCTCCCCACCCACCCCCCCCCCCCCTCCCCCCCACCTACCTCCCTCCCCCCCACCCACCCCCCCCCCCTCCCCCCACCCACCCCCCCCCCCCCCCACCCACCTCCCTCCCCCCCCCACCTACCTCCCTCCCCCCACCTACCTATCTATCCCTACCTATCCCACCCACCCACCCCCTATATCCCCCTTACCCCCTACTCTGTATCCCTATATCCCCCCCACCCCCTACTCTGTATCCCAACACCCCTATATCCCCCCCACCCCCTACTCTGTATCCCAACACCCCTATATCCCCCCCACCCCCTACTCTGTATCCCAACACCCCTATATCCCCCCCACCCCCTACTCTGTATCCCAACACCCCTATATCCCCCCCACCCCCTACTCTGTATCCCAACACCCCTATATCCCCCCCACCCCCTACTCTGTATCCCAACACCCCTATATCCCCCCCACCCCCTACTCTGTATCCCAACACCCCTATATCCCCCCCACCCCCTACTCTGTATCCCAACACCCCTATATCCCCCCCACCCCCTACTCTGTATCCCAACACCCCTATATCCCCCCCACCCCCTACTCTGTATCCCAACACCCCTATATCCCCCCCACCCCCTACTCTGTATCCCAACACCCCCCCCTATATCCCCCCCACCCCCTACTCTGTATCCCAACACCCCTCGCTCCCTATATCCCCCCTGTCCAGTACTTACTCTCTGATGTCCTCGCTCGCTTCCTCTTTCCTCCCAAAGGAAAACGCTTTTAACGAAAAAGCCTTACTGTCTTAGTCCAGTATTTAACCAGTAAAAGTTTAGCCGCAACTGGCACTATGATGTATTTTATAGGCCTGTTCTATCGTTAATCCTTTTATTTAGTATTTCTGCTTTTAGTTACAGACAAGCATCCTGACCAAATTTCTTCTTGTTGCCAAATTGTGCTACGAACAACGAGATTTTGCAACCGCAACTCAGATACTCTGGGGACTTGAACACCTTATAGTGCGGCAACTACCGGTGAGATGTGTGGTGTTTGATTTTGCTCTTAAGAAAAGAATTTTATTTTTATATATTTAATTAATAAAATGTTTTTTTTTTTTCTTCCTTAAGGCTTGGAAAAATTTACCTACAAAGGTGGCTGAAGTTCTGGAGGAACTGAAAGCGGTGGAGGTAATAATATTAGTGCATGGAAGGACATTTAGGAAGCGTTTTTATCTCTCAGGCATATTAGGTCCCATTTCGTGGATGAAGATTTTTTTTTTTTTTTTCTTCTACATTCCTCTGCTTTAATTTGGTCCTAATTTTTTAATATTTAGTTGAGGGGAAAAAAAAAAAGGTTCCCAGTAAGAGCCCCTAATTTTTCCGAATATATTGTTCTGCAACTTATCCTTTTGGTTAAATGTTTCTGGCCCAGTTGGATGAATGAATAAAGGTCGGGATCTTTATCAGACCTGCAGAACCCAGACAATCCAACGCTGGATTATACACAAGTATAGCTTTATTAGTACAATGTGTTTCAAACGTGGAAGGCAGCATTTGCTCAAGTCCGTACAGGTATGGACTTGAGATATGGCCACCTTCTACAATCAAAAGGTGTGGTCTCGAGTTGTTTGGCAGTGTGGAATCTCAACAAAGATCCTAAGCTTTTCCTTCATCTATTACTTTACAAAATGGATAGATGGACTGTATATACTGACAAAAAGAATAACGCGCCCAGATAGGAATGTCCGATTGCTGAAAAACTCTATAAGCTGTTATGTAAATAATTACACGTATGGTCTAATTAGATACTGGGTCTTGGCACAAGAGAGCGCAAAAAGGCTCTAATTTTGTTAGATATATATACACACACACTGTACAGACGTTCTGATAGAAGTCAAAACAGAGTCCAATGCCATAAAATAAAAAATAATTTTGTGTTGTCCATTCCCCCGGCTCTAGCACCCCCTATATTCAGTGACAAACACTTCCAACACAGATACTTCATGTTCTTGTAAAACATTCTGTTCCAGAAACTAAAAGACTATGAAATACATGTGACATGTCACTGGTTTCTTACATGCCCTGACAATGTTTATTATAGCGCCTCTGGTAATTTTTGCACGATCTATTGGCGGTGACGCGCTTTGCGTGGCATAATTAATCAGTGGCTGAGTTTCCTTACTTGCTTCTCACCAGGTGTTTCTAAAGAGTGACAGCTTGTGTCTGATGAAAGGAGACAGATTCAGAACATTACCCACAATTCCTTCCGCGTACCTCTTAGCAATGCACATCCAACAGCTCGAGACCGGTGGCTTTACGATGGCAAATGGAGCATTTAAGTGGAATAAGCTAAGGTGAGCGCTACACGGATGAGATTTTTACGACACTAGAGATCAAACTAATGACTCTGAAACACATATCTATTGCTTCCTATCATGGCAAGCAATACTGCACAGAATCCAGCATGCCAACAAACGTTAAAAAGTGACATGATCATCTCTATAGTGTTTGTCTATATAAAAATAAGTTAGAAGATGTTAGATATTTTATTGCAATGTCAACAAATTAGAACACAAATAAGGACACATATCTGATCAGTGGGGTGCTGGGTGTCAGACCATACCGCTAAGATCAGCTCTGAGGGCTCCTCATTGTTCACCAAGCATTGCGCTGTACATTGTGTAGTGGATGTGCTTGGTATTGCTGCTCTGCCCCATTCATTCATTTGAATGGGACTGAGCCACAGACAAACCATGTGGCCAGTTTACATGATGTCTAGAGAAGAGCGAATTTCTCAAAAGTTCGATTCAGCAGTTCGATTCGAAGTTCCCAAAAAATTTGCTTCGTTCCAAATTACTTTGCGGTGAATAAACAGCTATTTTGCACTCTCTCTACATCACGGACAACCTTTATTCATGTGGAAGGATCTGCTAACAAGCAAAGACACGCCTACCCAATCACATCACTAGAGAACATCATGTGACCATATGATGTCACAAAGGTCCTTACTAAATATTCGTTACCATGAAGCATCAGGAAATCCGGAATCGTGGTGAATCGAAGATTTCCAGAAATTTGGATCGAATGCCACATCTGCAGAATCGATTCACTCATCTCTAGATGTCACTGATCTTTGAAGAGGAAGCGGTGTTCGCTGGACTGCCGTTGCCTCTCCAGTGACGTTCACTACGCTGATCGGTAGGAATCCAACACCTGCCCACAGATCAGATATTAATGACCTCATTTAATCCTGGAAACCTCATTAAGGCTGAGGCCCCACGTTGCGGAAATGCAGTTTTTTTTATTGCAGATTTTTGTTGCAGTTTTTTGAGCTAAAGCCAACAATGGCTACAAAAGGAATGAGAAATATATAGAAAGTTCTTATACTTCTACCTTCTGCTCAATTCACTCCTGGTTTTGGCTCAAAAAACTGCAGCAAAATCTGCAAAAAAAAAAAAAAAAAAACGTATTTCCGCAATGTGGGGCCTTAGCCTAAAGGGGTTTTCCCATTTGGAGAAGTTAAGGTAGCCTAAGTACAGCACTCTGCTCACTCTGGCGCTTCCAACTACCACCAGTCCCATCCCCATTCAGCCCGGCTACGATCAGGTTGAATGAGGAGCGGAAGAAAGGTCTTCCTGAGTTTACTTCACGGGACATCCCCTTTAAACATTCTATTCTTTTTAGTGGGAGCACCAAGAACTGTACTTTGGGGATTCTTGTCTGCTGTTCTGAATGGAGTGGTGGGTGCGCTATAGCCATTCTCCTATTGAGTGGAATCTGATGGGTCGGACTCACTGACCTGCAAGTTATCCTCTGTCCAGTGGTAAACCCCGTTAAGGGCACGTTCACACAACTTTATAGTGATGCAGAAAAATCCAGGACACATTCCTCAGCTACTAATATCTAAGGCTGTGTTCGCACGGAATCTACCTGAAAAAAAAACACCTCCCATTCATTTCAATGGGAGTCAGTAGCAGTTTCTTTCCTCTAGCAATTGTTTTCCACTAGCGGAAAAAAAAAAAAGCAACATGACCTATCTTCAGGTGGATTCCGCCTGGGAAAACCCACTGAAGTCAATGGGCGGGTGAAAAAACACGATGCGGTTTTTGACGCGGTTTCTGCAAAAACCGTGATGCAGTTTTTAAAGAGAAGCTTCCAGGTCCATACAGTGTGCTGGAGCGCAAAAAAAAAAAAAAAAAAAAAAAAAACGCAGCAAAAACTGCGACAAAAAAAACACATGAAAAAAAAAAAAGTTTCCTAATTCCGGAAGCAGATTTTTCCAGCTTGCAAAAAACTGTGTGAACATACCCTAAGACTCACCCTTGGATTTCTGCAATAGATTTGATATCCAGATGGACACGTCCTATTTTTGGCTAAACTGCTTTACCGGTTATTTTCAGTAAGGTCCTAGAAAGAAAATTTTGTAAAATATGAACATAGTCAAGGTACTTTCTGCAATATATAAATGTGTCTTAGGAATACCTTCAAGAAATTTCTTCATGTCTTTTACTCTACAGGAATATTGCAAAAGTTGTAAGCCAGGTTCACGCGTTTCAAGAAATCCCATACTCCTTCAGTCCGGATCCAGAGTTGCAGTTTTACCTCCGCCAACGCATTTCTCATTTCACGGATGCAGATATCTCCGTCCTGGCAGCTGACAACAACGCCAACTTCCACCATGTGAACTCTGAAAAACATTCTCGTAAGATACAGGATACACTGCGCAGGATGAAGGCAACATTTCAGTGAAAGCCATAGACACTATCGTACCTGAACATTTGTATTCCTTCAGAAGAACCAAAGAGAAAACTAAAAACTGACCAAGGTTCTGGGTGACAGATGGGCAAAATCAAATTGGCAGCAGTAGCACGGGGGGGGGGGGGGGGGGGTTTACACAAATATTTGCAAAAGGGCTCATGTAGTTAATGTAAGCTCTCTGGTATGTACTGTAATAGGTTTCAATGCATTTGTTCCCTGTACACAACCATCTAAGGACGTGTACTCATTTAACTTTTTGTTTTTCCATTTTTCTGTATGTTGGGATGTTCTATGTCCTATGTCCCTTGAGCTTCAGAAACGTTTTGGTGTCAAATAATATGGATTGGATTTGGGTTTCATGCACACAGCGTAAGAGTATATTGGCAGAGTAAGAAGTATATTGCCAGCAAGATTACCAGATTAAATTATGGGTCATTCATATTATAGCTCAAGCCAAAACATGCAATGTTTAAGACATGAAAGCAGGTACTGGCTGCTTGTCATTGTAATCTTAACTCAAGTGATACATTTGGAAACCTCTTGGGATATACAACTTAATACTCCATTCATTTGGAGCAGACAGGAGTTACAGCAGCCCTTTGCTTCCTCCATGCTGAGGGATCAGTTTCTATAGGGTTTGTGTTTGCAAATGTAAAAGTAGGCTGTAAAAGGGTACATAGTTTATATATCTTTCTGAAAGGGGAATGATAAGATGTGTGATGTGTGTGCATAGAGAGACCTTGCTAGGAAACAAGGTCCTGGGATTACAGCAGCCTCTGCAGTGTTTCAAGCAGATAATGTCTGCAGTTTGAGAAGGAGATATAATGTGAGCTCCACTGTGTCTAACATGATAAACTGATAAAAAGGAGAGGTCTGCTGTACAAATTACTCAGCTTTGAAGTGACTAGGTACATGAGGATCTAGGAGTACTGTGAAATTTTCACTCTTCATTGTGGTACTTTGTTATTATGAATTGAACCCGTTGCCATAGTACTTGCTTTGCACTATTTTCATATTACAGTTAGAGCCGTCCAAAACCTGTGGTGGTCACTTTCTCTCCATCCGGCTCGATCTGTCACCATTCATCTTTAGGATGGCTTAATCTGCCTATGCAAACTTAAAGGGGTTCTCTAGGGAGTTTATCATAATTTACTTCCTCCGGGATATTGTATGTGACGAACCTATGTGTTCTGGGTTGTTTATGACCCTGGGTTATGTGATTGGAACCAGCACCTATCCCCCAAGACGCTCCGCCTCTACCATGAGTACCTCTCGCTTCCTGTATCATAGAGGCTGGCTTTCCTATAATAATGAGGTATACAGCCAGCCCCCATGATACAGGTTACTAGTGGTAAAAATTGGTGAGGAGGAGGTGGAGAGACTTGGCCGTGTGCCGTTTCTGATCACATTGGAACCCCTGGGGTCATCGCCAACAAAAACCCCAGAGAAGTAAGTGATGATCGAGTCCTTGGAGTAACCCTTTACAGCTGTCAGTACACACTAGACTTCTGTCAGATAAACAAAAAGTTGGCCATATTTTTTTTTGGCCAAGAGTTGCTAGTCCACATGTGATATTTCCTTAAAAGAACATTGTAAGATAAATTGTTTGTCTTCTGCCCAACATCACTGATCATGACGAGTAATGGCCAATATAGACTAAAATGTTTATGGTTGTGTCGGGGTAATGATCCTTTACCAGGTGATTGTTTGCTCGATCTACTTCTGTCTATTGTCTTTGGCCTCTTACGACTGATCTCGAGGTGTAGTTTATGGTTTGTGTGGTCAGGAAGGTTTGTTCATTAGTGATCACTAATCCCTATTTGCCAGGTTTTACAGGGGGTTTAGGATACCTTAGGATAGGCCATAAATATCTGATCAGTGGAGTGCTGACAACTGACCCCACACAGATCAGCTCGGGGATGCAGCTGGTCTGTGTACTATACAGTACACAGATCCGGGAGCAGATAGTGCCATACACTGTATAGTGGCTGGGCACCAGTACTGCAGCTCAGCTCCCATTGACTCCACATGTTTCCCACTAAAATTTGCATGAAATCTACATCTGATGTATGTGAATGCAGTTTCTCCAAACCTGTTCACATGCATAAGAAAATGTGTGGCCTGTCACTTATTTCACAAGGGTTCTCTTCAAATTTTAGACATTAAATGAGTTTTCCAGGCAAATGATATAATTACTTAGGATACGTCATCAATATCAGATCATTAGGTGTTGGAAACATGGGACCCCTGACGATCAGCTGTTCTTACCAGTTGCTATACGGAGAGCAGACAGCTCTATTCTCTGCCTGGTAGCCGTGCTGAGTTACTGCAGCTTAGCTTCTATACTATTTAATGGGAATTGAGCTGCAGTAACTCAGCACGGCCACCACATAGAGAACAGCGCTATCTGCTTCCAGCTCTGTCCTCCATATAGTAACTAGTGAGAACAGCTGATTGGTGGGGGTCCCTGATGTCAGATCTAATATTGGTGGCCTATTCTATATCCACTTATGCCATAAATATCTAATACATGAAGGTCCCAACCTTGGGAACCCCGCCATCAGGGATTCCCTGACACTCTGCCCTGCCTGATGGCTTTTATATAAATTTCACCAAAGTTCTGCCGCATTTTCAGTAGTAAATTTGCTAAAATCCCGTGTGTGAGTGGGGTAAAAACAAAAAAACTGTTCAGAATAAAGCCCTGGCAAGAGGTGTGGGGTAGGGGAAATCGCAATGACCTCGACTAGGATAAGCAGTTACCACTTTTCAAGCCCATTCAACAATTGGCATCATGCAATGATATGAATACGTATTGTACTTGAGCACAGAGTAGCTCAGTGCTGCCCCCTATGCACGAAAATCTGTATGTTAACAAGTATGAGAATATTTCTATCGTTATGGAGATGGACTCAAGTTTTCAGACTGTTAGTCATAGTTTAATGTGGACTTTAAGGGAGTCTGTAACCACAACCCAAACATATCTATGTGCAGGGATGGGTTGATATGTTGGGTTCTGGTGACAGACTCCCTTTAAAAGGTGCCTAAAATTCATTATGCAAATTGTTAAATATGTAGCAATACGTCACCAGATATATTTATTGTATTTATTTTACAGCCTAAAATTGGCAAATAAAATGTTAAAATGTTCCATGTAGACATTATAAAACACACAATGAAATCTATTGTGCAGCATTTCTTGGCAGTTCCAGCTTTGTCTGTTGATCTTACCTATAGATAGAATGTCTTCATATATGTGCCATATAATGCTTTACCAAAGAGGATTTAGGTGACAAATTTAAAGGAGTTCTATAGAAAATATTTTGGGTATGTTCCAAAAATACTTAATCTCTCTACTAAATGGTATTCATTTCAGTGGAGAGCGTGCCCACACCCATGTGACCATAGAGATTCAGTAATGGGACAAGTTTGATGGAGATCTCACATGTTTGAACCCCCATCTAGAACCACATTTTTATGCACCATTGAGTGTTTTTGATGTTCAGAACAGCTTAATATTTCCTCTTACCAAGTGTGGCCCCTTTGTATTGACAGCACTTGTTGCATTGATGCCATTTGGATCACGTGCATAGGTTCCTCGGCCCATAGGATTACCTGATGACATGAGACATTGACAAGAATTATTAGACTGTGGCTATTCATCTCTTTTAGCCTAGAAAGACGAACACATCGGGTTAGCCAATTGCTGTACTAAGCAGGGACGCACCATAAGAATGACATTCTATAGGACAATACGTAGCCTCCTGGCTCCTCGTGGGAGGAGCTAAACAGTATCATGTATAGGATTGCCAAGGAGTGAGAACCTCTGTGTCAACTATTCTTGGCTCATATGATGCATGTTTCTGGAGATATATTGTATATTACATTGTACACCATGGGCCAATAGAATACATCGAAGAGAGGGGGCCCTAGAAAAGTTTAAAATGGCCCCTGCATTATGATACCATCCGAGATAGAAGGGTCTGGTATTTTCTGCCTCTAAGTTCTTTGTGACCTTTGGGTCAATTTCTCACCCCTATATTTGCTACCAGTGCTCATGATCATATATAGGACTGGGCCCCCTCTCTTCAAGGGCCCCATAGGTTCTGCATGGTCTGCCTTTTTGGTATGTACATCTTTACCCTGGGCATGAATATTATATTGTTTTAACATGTGCAACCTATACGACCCAATGGTTTCTCTCCATATGTATGGACTACATGAATATATAAAAAAAAAAAAAAAAAAAAAAAAAAAAAAAAACTTACGACGGATACGACTTCAGAACAGTAATAGGCAGAATCTTATTGGCATGTTCTAACGTTACCTTCACCTGGATACTGTAAATACAATATGCCATAAAGAAAAAGCCATACTTGTCCTGACAACGACAAAAAGTGAAGCAAAAACGACAAAAAAAATAAATAAAAAAATATTTTGTATACTTAACCACTGGCCTGGAGTGAATCTATCTGGATGGGAATGGGTGGTGAAGAAATCCCATTCGCCGTCCGATGTAAGCATGTTTCTTAATATTTTGGTACTAAAAGTTCAAATCGATATTTTTTTGCTTGAGATCAGCATGCGGTAATGCGCAACTTTCAGAAATATTTTTGTCTTATTGGAACCGAGGTCTGCGAGATATTGGTGAGTGTGTGAAAGGGTTAAAAAAAAAAATAAAAGGACCTCGGAGAGCTTGTATGTATAGCGTCATGATAATGGGCCGGCTCAGGCGCCTTCCATGATTATTATTAATATTGTTATATTATTTTTGTATTATTTTGTTATCCACGCCCCATGAAACAGACGTAATGTGTACAACGCTTTAGAGTCTGTGTTGCCGCCCCCTTTTTAACCCCTCGTCTGTACTTCTCTTGTATGTATGACCCTTTCGCTCAGTATTGTGTGTTGGAAAAAAAAAAAAAAAGCAAAAATAAATCTCTTCCAATGGATTTGGTTATTGTTTAGTTTCCCTGGTGTAACGCTGAGTTGTTGTGTCTGATCTGTGTATTTGTACAATAAATGCGCCTCACTTGTTTAATGTTAGGTGTTGGTGTCTGCATTTTCATGCCTCTGCCCTTTTCACTTGTTTATGGTCTGTTTATACCTATAGTCGCCACCTTACCCAGACACCTAAACCGAAACAGCGCCACTCTTGTCTATAGGTTGTATCTGGTATTACATATCTAAACTGCAATACCAAACACAAACTGTGGACAGGTGTGGAGCTGTTTTGAAACCACACGCAAGCCTGTACAAATTGTCCCTACTTTTTATGTTCCTGTAGTTTTTACTTTGAACTTTCTAAAGATTTCCCCCTATCTGTATTATCAGTAACTGCATTATGTAAACTGTTTCACCTCTCCAAATGGTGTATTATACATACATATACATTATATATTTGATGGATTTCCCGGAGGCGGGTACACGTTGCCTCAAGCCGGGCTCAGCAGCATCTGGCGCATAGACATGGGAAGTTGAGCCCAAATTAGGACATGCGGGTTACTGATAATACCGATGGGCACAGATTTAGGAAATTGAGAAACTACAGTATAAGCCAATGGCGGTTTAGAGACTAAAAACAAGTAGTAATAGGTTGCCTTTAAAGGGACCCAGTCAGCAGATTTTGGGTACTAAAACAAAGCACTTAGAACATTTATTTATTATGCTTACTTATATAGCGCCAACATATTCCGCAGCACTTTACAGACATTGTCAGTCACTGTCCCATATAGGGCTCACAATCTACATTCCCTATCAGTATGTCTTTGGAGTGTGGGAGGAAACCGGAGTACCCGGAGGAAACCCACGCAAACACGGGGCGAACATACATGTCACTGATGCCTGCATCCTCAATAAAGTAACTTTTTGTATACTTTATGTAAACTAGTTGTATAAAGGCACGGGGGTACTAAAGGTAACTCTGCCCTGAGTCTTCCTCTCCACTGTGAAAGAACCAGCCCATCCTCTTTGATATCAGTTTAACAACCCTGCTTATGAAGTGCACAGTCAGCTCAGGCGCATGCGCACTATAGCCAGGAGTACGTCTTTGCCTTTGGTGCAGCATTGTGATGCTTTGAAGCCAATGACGTCACTCAGGTTCATGCTCTGATATTCTGAAGGCAATGACATACGGCTTCATTGCGCATGCGCGCAAGAACAGGATTTGCAAGCGAGGCTAGGTGGTCTCCTTCACTGTGGAAGGGAAGACTTGGAGCGGGGTTACCTTGACTTTTAGCGCTAGGTTTTTGCCCCTGTGACTTTATACAACTAATTTATATAAGAGTTAATATATATTATATAATATATAATTTTTTTTGGAGCATTGCTGAAATTATACGACATCCTTGGGAGTAGTTGAGGATTGCACTTATGGTTTGGTTTTAGTACCTAAATCTGCTGCCAGGTTCCCTTTAAGACCCCTTGCACACAGTATATTGCCTCTACACTGCGCTGTATTCTTCCTTAGTCAGGATACATCCGTAATACAGCATGACTTGTAAATTTTTTTTTTTTCCTCAAAGGCCCCCCCCAATTTGATTCCATAGACTTCAAGACACGTAAACCTGGCCATACACAGATACATATCGGACCTACCTGTCGATTTTTAGTTGGTTCAGAGAACTCCAGACTCTCCCTCAACAGCAGATATCACAAAAATAAGGATCAAGATCCTTTTGTTCTCTATCTTGCAGTAGCGGCTTTCTCCTGTAGTGCCGTTCCTCTGTTAAGCATTCCTGGAAATATATAAATAAATTGATAACTGGGTGATACCAATTTGGTCTTGTGGTATATTCCACCATGGTGTGAGACTAGCAGCACGGATTGTCACAGTATTCATAAATTTCCTAGAGGAATTAACAGAGTAACAATCCAATACAGAGCAATGTTATTTCATGAGTAAGACGAGTATTCACTAAAACACACCAGGGGAATGGACAGATCCTCTAATGGATTTTACATCACTCATATCTATGGTACCCCATCCATATTACCGATGTGTGTCTGTCTGTGAAGGGTTAACTGTTTTCCTTCCAGTAAATTTCCAGGCTTCTGTACATTCTGTTTATCTCGCTGCCATGTCTGCAACCTTGAGTTTAATGAATATTGGAAGATAAAACATGTCCTGAGCGATAGCGGACTGCTGAACTTCACACATCACCCTGCGTTTCTGCTTACTGCTGCACATGGCAGTCTACAGAACTGATGGAAGGTTTTCTATATTTAGTATCTATATTTAAAGGGGTACACGTCCTCACCTTCTCTGTAGTATCTATGCGTAGCCTAAAGGGAGTCTATCAGGTCCAAAATGCCTCCCAAACCAAAAATACCATAAGCGACCTTTACTTGGAATAGAAACCTACCATTTTGACCACAAACTAAATATGGCAAATGTTGAGTATTTAAATATGGTGGTTGCTCAGGATCAGCACCCACACGCATTAACCCTCCTAAAGACTTCGATCATTGAGGCAACATCTACCCAGTGGCCCAGGTGCGCTGCCATTTTGGGGTGGATTGCCAGCCTGCAGAGCGAGATACAGGACTGGCAATCTGTTACTATGACAGCTGGGAGCCTACGTATAAAAATATTTAATATTATATTAAAAAATTATATATATATATATATAAAGTGTAAAATAATTTTTATGTATATATATATATTTATATTTATATATATATACACATATATACGGTCATATGAAAAAGTTTGGGCACCCCTATTAATCTTAATCATTTTTAGTTCTAAATATCTGGGTGTTTGCAACAGCCATTTCAATTTGATATATCTAATAACTGATGGACACAGTAATATTTCAGGATTGAAATAAGGTTTATTGTACTAACAGAAAATGTGCAATATGCATTAAACCAACATTTGACCGGTGCAAAAATTTGGGTACCCTTATCATTTTATTGATTTGAATACTCCTAACTACTTTTTACTGACTTACTGAAGCACAAAATTGGTTTTGTAACCTCACTGAGCTTTGAACTTCATAGCCAGGTGTATCCAATCATGAGAAAAGGTATTTAAGGTGGCCAATTGCAAGTTGTTCTCCTATTTGAATCTCCTCTGAAGAGTGGCATCATGGGCTCCTCAAAACAACTCTCAAATGATCTGAAAACAAAGATTGTTCAACATAGTTGTTCAGGGGAAGGATACAAAAAGTTGTCTCAGAGATTTAACCTGTCAGTTTCCACTGTGAGGAACATAGTAAGGAAATGGAAGACCACAGGGACAGTTCTTGTTAAGCCCAGAAGTGGCAGGCCAAGAAAAATATCAGAAAGGCAGAGAAGAAGAATGGTGAGAACAGTCAAGGACAATCCACAGACCACCTCCAAAGAGCTGCAGCAGCATCTTGCTGCAGATGGTGTCACTGTGCATCGGTCAACAATACAGCACACTTTGCACAAGGAGAAGCTGTATGGGAGAGTGATGCGAAAGAAGCCGTTTCTGAAAGCACGCCACAAACAGAGTCGCCTGAGGTATGCAAAAGCACATTTGGACAAGCCAGCTTCATTTTGGAAGAAGGTCCTGTGGACTGATGAAACAAAGATTGAGTTGTTTGGTCATACGAAAAGGCGTTATGCATGGCGTCCAAAAAACACAGCATTCCAAGAAAAACACTTGCTACCCACTGTAAAATTTGGTGGAGGTTCCATCATGCTTTGGGGCTGTGTGGCCAATGCCGGCACCGGGAATCTTGTTAAAGTTGAGGGTCGCATGGATTCAACTCAGTATCAGCAGATTCTTGAGAATAATGTACAAGAATCAGTGACGAATTTGAAGTTACGCCGGGGATGGATATTTCAGCAAGACAATGATCCAAAACACAGCTCCAAATCTACTCAGGCATTCATGCAGAGGAACAATTACAATGTTCTGGAATGGCCATCCCAGTCCCCAGACCTGAATATCATTGAACATCTGTGGGATAATTTGAAGCGGGCTGTCCATGCTCGGCGACCATCAAACTTAACTGAACTGGAATTGTTTTGTAAAGAGGAATGGTCAAAAATACCTTCATCCAGGATCCAGGAACTGATTAAAAGCTACAGGAAGCGACTAGAGGCTGTTATTTTTGCAAAAGGAGGATCTACTAAATATTAATGTCACTTTTCTGTTGGTGCCCATACTTTTGCACCGGTCAAATTTTGGTTGAATGCATATTGCACATTTTCTGTTAGTACAATAAACCTCATTTCAATCCTGAAATATTACTGTGTCCATCAGTTATTAGATATATCAAATTGAAATGGCTGTTGCAAACACCCAAATATTTAGAACTAAAAATGAAGAATAGGGGTGCCCAAACTTTTTCATATGACTGTATGTGTATATATATACACCACACTGACTTTTTTGCTGTTTCAACTCCCATAAAAATTTGGATAAAGAAAGGTCAAAATAGACATGCAAAATTATAGAAATAAAAAGTACATTTGGCTGTGCAAAAAAAAACCCCTTATACAGAAATATTAAAAAAGTTATGGGTGTCAGAATATTTCAAACTTTTTTTTTTTTTTAAATGGGCTAAAATGTAAAAAAAAAAAATATATATAATTTTTTTTTTCCTACACACAGATAGATATCTATGTATATATAACTTTGCTACAATTGTAAATCAGACCAGCCCATAGAGCACAGGCAATATTTTGGCTGCAGTGAAAAAAACGAAGCCTGTAAGAAAGTTGCACAAAAGCAGTTTTTCTCTAATTCCACCTCATTCTGATTTTTTCCAGCTGGTATGGAATATTAAATGGAACCATTACAAACTATAAAAATTAAGGCCTCATACAGCTCTGAACAGAAAAAATAAATAATTTCTAAAAATGTCTGGAGGGAAAGGGATAAAGGGGTTGTCATGAAAGGTATTTATCCTTTCTCCATAAGATAAAGGATAAATACACGATCGGTGCGGGTCTAACTGCTGAGACCTCCACTGATCCTGACCCTTTCCCCCTGCTGTGCCTTCAGCCTGACCGCCGCCAGGCTAAATGTGGGGGTGACTGGTTGTGGACAGTGCACCCATTCACTTCAATGGGAGCACCGGAGACAGCCAAAGTAAAGTACTCGGCTGAAACAAGGAACCGGCTGTAACTTCAGCCAGAGCTCCCAGAGAGAAGGCAGGGAAGGTTTATTACCATCCCGATCGCTGTGTATACAGCATTCAATGATCCCTGTATACACCGCTATGGGCACTGCCATGTTGAGGCTGCCCTCTGGCCCAGCAGTCACATGATCTGCCGGGATCAGAGTATGTTAGAGCTGCTGGGTCCTACAGGATCCAGATCAGATCTGTAGTAAGTACCAGCCCCAGTTACAGGGGAAATCGGCCTCCGCCACAATATAAAGCCCTATGTGTCACCGAAAAAAGGCGCAGGAATTAGTTGAACAACCCAAATGATAAAAGTGTTACAGCCCTCAAAAAAAAAAAAAAAAAAAAAAAAAAAAAAAAAAAAAAATCGCACATACAAAAAACCTGAAGGTGTCTGGTCCTGGACCAGAAATAGGCCCGGTACTGATGTCGTTAAATAAAGTTTTATGTTAAACATTTTGAAAGAATTTTTTGCTGAGGTTTCCTTGATATAAATTTTTATATATATATATATATATATATATATATATATATATATATATATATATATATATATATATATATATATATATATATATATATATATATATATTCTCTCTCTCTATCTATATCTATCCTAAAAATTCTACAGTTCTGACCACAAATCCAAATATGCTGAGACCTCTTTAGAAGATTGCTTTGCAACAGTCATTTCACTTATCTACAATACATGATAGCTGTAGTCACAATAGGTGACTCCAGAGATTATCTACTCCCCTCTACAGTGTGACCTCTGTAGAGATCACAGGCCATGCCTATAAACCTCACCCAAATCAATAAGGTCTGCTCCAGGCCATTGTGTCTAGAGTCCATGGTCCATCTCCAGGAGACAAGAAGTCACAAACTATTTTAGGCTTAGTAGTAAGAGTTGGATTTAAAAAAAAAAAAATATAGATAACATGGAAAATGTAAAACCTCAAAAAATCTGTTTAATAAACTAATAGGTTATTTTCTGATACTTTCCATTTAACCCCTTAAGGACACAGCCTTGTCTGGTATTTAGTTTGGCTTGGAGACTTTCATATTTTCCATCTGCACCTTTCAAATTTCATATTTTATTTCTCTGTCGACATAGCTATGAGGATTATGGGGTACATATAATGATTTGGTTAGGGTTTTTAGGGAATTGTGTTCAAAACAATTGTCATTTTTTGTGTCTCGTATCTATGAGAATAACCCTTTACTGATCAGTACACACACACACACACTTTTTAAAGATCCATGAGGTGGGATGTAGCATTGTTATCTGATTGTTGGTCATTTTCCCACTAGGTGGCAGTATTCATCTGTAGGATCCAGCTGAAATAATTGTAGAGAGCCGGAGCCATATTATGGAGAGGATGTTCAGGAGAAGAACATTTACTTTTGAGTAGTAAGGCAGCCTCCAGGGACTTTTGACAAAAAAAAAAAAAAAAAAAAAAAAAACGCTCCTCACATTTCATAAGAAATCCCAGAGGAAAGATTAAAGGGAATCCTTTATATGTGGGGGATCACCTCATTTCTACTGCTCTCTGTGAAGTGATGACAGATGAAGACAACTACTAACCATAGCTGCGATTAATACTACTACTGTAACTATAGCTGCTAATACTACTACAACTGCTGCAACTAATACTACTACAACTGCAACAGCTAATCCTACTACTACTACTACCTGTACCTGCTGTGACTACTACATAACACTACTACTGCCACCACCAACTGTACCTGCCATGACTACTACTACCAACTGACCTGCTCAACTACTACTGTGACACTACCACCAACAACAACGTAGCTGCCGGACTACTACTACACCAGCTATACCGCGTAACTACTACAGTGACTACTACCACCACCACCAACAACTATACCTGCCGTGACCACCACCACCACCAACTGTACCTGCCGTGACTACTGCTACCACCAACTGTACCTGCCATGACTACTACTGTGACTACCATCACCACCAACTGTACCTGCTGTGACTACTACTATAACTACTACTACTGCCACCACCAACTGTACCTGCCATGACTACTACTATGAATACTACCAACTGTACCTGTCGTGACTACTACTACTACCACCACCAACTGTACCTGCTCTAACTACTACGTGACTATTACCACCACCAACAACTGTAGCTGCCGTGACTACTACTACACCAGCTATACCTGCTGTAACTACTACAGTGACTACCACCACCACCACCACCAACTATACCTGCCGTGTCCACCACCAACTGTACCTGCCGTGACTACTGCTACCACCAACTGTACCTGCCATGACTACTACTACTACCACCCCACCACCACCACCACCACCACCTGTACCTGCCATGACTACTACTACTACCACCAACTGTACCTGCCATGACTACTACTGTGACTACCATCACCACCAACTATACCTGCCGTGACTACCACCACCACCACCAACTGTACCTGCCGTGACCACCACCACCACCAACTGTACCTGCCGTGACTACCACCACCACCTATACCTGCCGTGACTACCACCACCACCACCTATACCTGCCGTGACTACCACCACCACCACCTATACCTGCCGTGACTACCACCACCACCACCACCACCACCTGTAGCTGCCGTGACTACTACTGTGACTACTACTACACCAGCTACAACTTACACCAATACTGTAACTGTAGCTGCTGCTAAGGCTAATACTGCAACTAACTGCAATTTATATTAATACTACTACTACTTGTACTAACTGCTGCTATGACGACTACTTCTACAGTACTACTACCACCACTACTGCAACTGTAGCCACTGCTGCTACTAATACTACTGCAACTGTATAGGCTCAGTGGTTAGCACTATTGCCTTGGAGCGCTGGAGTCCTAGGTTGGAATCCAGCCCAGGACAACATCTGTAAGGAGTTTCTATGTTCTCCCCGTGTTTGCGTGGGTTTCCTCCCACACTCAATAGACACAGGGCTCATGTGGCCTTGAGATGTAGACGCCACATCTCCAGTCCCCTGACCAACCAGATTGAAAAGCATCTTTTCCAGGATGTGAATCAGTGTTATGACGTTGCTCATCCAGCAGTCCTAGCGACTGACTAACATTAGCCAGTCGCAGCTTATGCGAGACACCTGCTGTTTGCTCGTTCCCTTTGAGGGGGCCACTTTGTTAACGTTACAGTTGTGCTAAAGGCACAGGAAACTTGGTCAAAGTTAAAGGAAAGATGAATGCCGCACATTATCAGCAAATATTGGAGGCAAATTTGCCCTCATCAGCCAGGAAGCTGCACATGGGACGTACTTGGACGTTCCAACATGACAATGATCCAAAACACAAGGCCAAGTAGACCTGTCATTGGCTACAGCAGAAGAAAGTGAAGGTCCTGGAGTGGCCATCTCAGTCTCCTGACCGCAATATCATTGACCACTCTGGGGAGATCTCAAGCGCGCAGGACAGGACATGCAAGACAGCCCAGGAATTTACAGGAACTGGAGACTTTCTGCCAAGAAGAAGGGGCAGTTTTACCATCTGAGAAAATAAAGAGCCTCATCCTACCACAAAAGATTTCAAGCTGTCATTGATGTTAGAGGGGGCAATACATGGTATTAAGAACTGGGGGATGTGAACATGGTCATTTTGATGTTTTTGGTTGTCATTATGATTTAAAAAGAGAAAACAGAAGGTTTGACAATAAATGGCTTCAACCAACCACTAACCATGAGTGGAGAAAAAGTGTGTGTGTTATTCATATTCTCTGAAAAAAAAAAGGCCAAAAAAACAAACTGCCGGGGTATGTAAACTTTTTAGCACAACTGTACACAGGGGAGTACCTCTGTCCGCTTGGATCATTAAGAAATCGTTTATGGCTTTTCTCTGTTCATATAGTCGATCCAACATATGGAGGGTGGAAACATCGCATATCAGCCTATGTTGTGGGAGGCCGTTGCGCCGCTGTAGCTCAAGGAGGGTGTGCTTGGCGGTGTACGAGTGGCTGAAGTGCATGCAAAGTTTCCTTGAAATTTTTAGGATATCTTGTAGATGGGTTTAACACTTAAGGAAACGCTTGACAACCAGATTGAACACATGCTCCATGCAGGGTGCATGGCTTAGCCCTCCTTGACGAAGCATCAACACCATGTTCTTCCCGTTGTCGGTCACCATGGTTCTGATTTTGAGGTGGCACAGAGAAAGCCAGGGTTCAATTTCTTAAGGACACAGAGCAGTTCCTCCACTGTGTGACTCAGTTCGCCCAGGCAAACGAGGTGTAGAACAGTGTGACACCGCTGTGCCCTGCACATGTGATATGCTGGAGGAGCACTGTGAATTGTCCCTGCAGTGGAGGCTGAGGAGACAGTGGAAGAGGAGGCTGACATTGTTGCAGGACCAACGGCGTGAGAATGTGGAGGCTGAAGCTGCGTCACCTGTCCAAGTTGCTGCGTCACCACATTAACCCACTTGGCCGTAAATGACATATTGTCTTTGACCGTAGTTACAGCTCCACATGTCTGCGCTGCAATGCACTTTGGCAGACACCGACAGGCTCAAGGACTGGCCCACCTTCTCTTCTACATATTTGAGCAGGGCTGGTACTTTTTAGGCAAAAATGACAGCTTGGGACTCTCCACCTCAGCTTAGCACAAGCCATGAGTTCTCTGAAAGGTGCAGAGTCCACCACTTGGAAAGGGAGGGACTGCAGCACCAGCAACTTGGACAGGAGCACGTTCAGCTTCTGCACTGTTGGATGAGTGCACGCATACTGTTGTCTTCAAATTCGCTTTGTGATCAATTGCTGATGCAATGACTGACTAGGAAGAGAAGGAGGAGGAGCATGAGCATCACGACCAGCAGATGGGAAGGGGACACAGCTTCCTTTGGCTGAAGTGGTGGATCCTTGACTGCCTGAAATGGCATGCGTGCCTCTGGGTGCTGCAGCGGTTGCTGCGGCAGGCTGGACCACCACATTGGAGCCACAGCTCTCCCAGGCCACTTTATGGTGACGCTGCATATGTTGACGCAGGGCTGTGGTGCCAACATTGGCACCCTGGCCACGCTTCACCTTCTGCCCACAGATTGAACATATGGCCATGTTGACCTCCCCCGACTGCTTTACAAAAAAACTGCCACACCGCTGTGTAGGTGATTTTACCCCCAACACTCTGCGCTAACTGACTGCTACCACCACTGCCTCCGTGAACCCCTGCACCACTGCTTTCTGGGCAGGTAGGCTGCTGCAAAGCGGGTGGTCTACCCTGGGCACGTTTAGCACCCTGCTGACTCCCCCCGCTGCCTCATGCACAAGCTGCAACCCTCTTCTCCTGATGACAACGAAGCCCTTCCTAATTACGATCGGCTACATTGTCATCCACTACAGTTCACCGATTTCCTCCTCACCACCAGCTCCCATGCCACTCTCCTCATCACTACTTGCCCACCTACCGGAGGAAGCGGCGGTTGTCTCCAGATCTTAGCGGAGCAGTAGCTGCTGACTGTCCTCTACACTTATCCCAGTCCCATGGATCCACTGCCTTGAGATAGCCTTGGACTCTGACCTATCCTTCAAGCCGCATATCCAAACCCTCAACACCTCCAACTCAACATCCATCGAATCTGCTCCTTCCTCACCCCAGAAACTACAAAGATGCTAGTCCATGCCCTCATCTCCAGTTTAGACTACTGTAACACCCTTCTCCATGACCACCCAGCAAATGCTTTCGCCCCCTTCCAGTCCACCTTTAGTTGCGCCGCTCACTTAATACACCTCTCCCATCGGCCGCTCCGCTCTGCCAATCCCTTCACTGGCTACCCGTTGCCCAGCAAATAGAGTTCAAATTACTAATGCCGACATAAAAAGCCATCCACAACCTGTCCCCTCCATATGTCTCCGACCTAATCTCCCGCTACCTGCCCGCACGTAACCTCCGATCCTCCAAAGACGACCTACTCCGCTCTTATCCGCTCTTCATACAAACGTCTCCAAGACTTCTCCCGTGCATCCCCCATACTCTGGAACTCATTGCCAAGACACATAAGACTGACCCCTACAATCACAAGATTTAAGAAGGCCCTGAAGACTCACCTATTCAGGAAGGACTACAACCTCCAATAACGCTGTCTTCACACCACCACCTGAACAGCCTCTACCCCACCTTCTGTCTCTCTCCCTCTTCCCTCATAGATTGTAAGCTCTTGCGGGCAGGGCCCTCTATCCCACTGTGCCAGTTGGTCACTTAGTATTATCTGTTTTGTATATCTTGTGTACCGTATGTTAACCCTCAAATGTAAAGCACCATGGAATTAATGGGGCTATATAAACAAACTAATAAATAATAATAAATAATAATAATCATAATATTATAATATTATTAATACCTCCTCCTCACTGAGCCCACAGCATAGAGTACTTCTCTAGCTGAGGGAACAGAAAAGGACAGAGGCAGGTTGAGGACAGGTGAGGGCACAGGGCATGCTACCGGGCCATGCCAACTAAGGGTTGTGTCTGACAAACCCACCGACTCTTGGCTGGGGGTGTCTGATGTGACTTGGCATGGATTGGATGACCAAGTCGACCAGTCTAGTACCGATGGGTTGCTGGTCAAGACACTACTGCTACTTGAAACTGGGAGTTCAGGCCTCTATAACTGACCCCTGCTGCCACACCCCCTTACTCTGCTGCCAAAAACATTTAGGCCTGTGGCCCTCCCCTGTGTATGTCCTCTCGCTTCTCTGTCTGACATATTGTTCGATGAAAAAAACGTAATTGCAAAGGGCAAAAAGGCCTGTTATTTTCTACTTTGAAGAGAATGGCAAATATGCCCCTTATTTCTTTCCCCACTAATGAACACCTATAACAAAAGCGTGATTAAGGCAGAGATTTGTGGCTCCGGATTATTGACAATACTATCGATAAATGGCCTGCAACTTTATACTGGGAACAAAATGGCGTATATGGTCATACTTATGGGTTTCCACACTAATAAACACCTTTAAATAAGGTGTATGCTCCTCCAGCATTGGTACAGGGCACAGCAGTGTCACGCTGTTCTACACCTCGTTTGCCTGGGCGAACAAAGTCCGGTTTTAGACAAAGTGGGGCCCTGGGCAAAAGTTAAAAGCGGGGCCCCAAATGCTGATATACAAACACCATCGTCTTCCAGTGGCAACTCCTATAATAACGCCTCCTTTCTGCCAACAAAAAAGTAACAAGCCCCATTTTACTGCACACAATTCAAATGAGCACCTTTGTACCACCTATTAGATTTTTGCACCTAGTCATCAGTTATAGCGCCTCCTTATAAATAATAGTCCCTGCTTATAAATAATCTTACACCTTTATCAATAGCTCACTTGTAAATGATAATCAGTAACAGCCACCCCATAAAAATACTGCTCCCTTAAAAATAGCCCCCTCAAATAATAGTCACCCTTATAAATAGCAGCCCCCTTTATAAATAAGCCCACTTAATTATACCCCCTTATAAATAGTTCCCCTCTTATAAATAGTAGCTCCCCCCTTATATTGGATGCCTTATATATAATAGTTCCCCCTTATAAATAATAGCCCATCTTATAAATAGTTCCCCCTTATAATAGCCCCGTCATACTTAAGTTTCCCAATTATATATAGTAACCCACATATATATATATATATATATATATATATATATATATATATATATATATATATATATATATATAATACTTCTCCATTACACAGTGTCGGACTGAAGGGCCTTAGGCCCACCAAAGGAACTTGTTCTGGGGCCCCACCCAACAGCTTCCTGCTAATAGCCTACACCCCAGCTCCTTCACTGAAGTCTTACATATGTGCTGACTATCTTGTGTTACTGAGCATGTTCCCCTATAGTACTGTGCAATGCCAGTGATCAGAGTGTTCTGATCACAGGTATTAACCCTCTAGACTCAAACATGACTGAGGCATCTATTTACCAGCGACTACGCATTGTTGGTGAAGATTGCCATTCCTGGATATGTCGTCATGACAATCCGGGTGCCTTTTGAAGGCTCCCAGGCTTGTCACTAATATAATTCTATAGCAAGTATAAAAAAAATAAAAAAAAATAAAAAAAAATATATATATATATATATATATATATATATATATATATATATATATATATATTTTTTTTTTTTTTTTTAATAGAAGGCAATCCAAATTACATTTCCTAAACACCTTATACTGCCCTGTAAAAATACAAAAATGTTCCAGGTTTCAGAATATGGGAACTCCAAGAAATTTAAAATCTCAATGTTTTGGATTTTAGGCAACTGTTAAAATGTAACAAAAACTATATAAAATTTGTCAATGTCATTTTGGCTGCATAGTGAATGCAGTAAACACAAAACCCATAAGAAAATAGCAGAAATGACATTTTTTCTTAATCCTCCCTATTTGGATTTTTTTAATTTTTTTGGCAGCTTCCCAGTACAATCGTAGGCAATATTAAATGTAACCTCTGTAAAGTACAATCTGTCCTGCAAAAACCAAGTCCTTATACATATCTGAAGGGAAAAATAAGAAAAGTCATGGTTTTTTGGAAGGCAGGGAATAAAAAAAATGAAAATAAAAAATGGCTTTATGATTAATGTCTATCATCTAATACAAACATTACTATTTCATGGGAATATATCATGACAAATGTCTCCTCATCTAGGCCGCTATGTCCCTTCCCCATTGGGCATTCCGGATCAGAGCCCTTATGGCCGGCTCTGGCTGCAGTTTGGAGATTCTGCCTCCTTTTATGTGGTTGCTGACAATGGATGGATGTGAGACAGGGTGAACCTAGGCTGACAGTCACTGAAGGTGCGGCCCCTTCAAAGCCCCTCTAATTGAATACTAAACAGAGATCAGAGGCCGAGGTTTCACATATCAGCCGCCTGCCGAGATGTTAAATAACTCATTAACTACAGCAGATTATCTGGAATTGTAAGCACAGCTTCTCTTTCAAAGGAAGACTTCTGGAAAATGGAGTGCCAATTAGCAAGTCCCTTTGTCCTTCAATGTAGCATATCATCAAGCGATTAGTACAGAAACTAAATGATCCTAGTCAAAAAGGCATCTGAACTGCAAAGCCCACTGGTCCTCTATAGGATCGCTATATACCACAGCACAGCCCTATAGATGGCCATCTGCACTAGAACAGGGCCACATCTTTAATGATACCGTGCTACAGTAGTATATATTCCTAAAATCAATCCATCCATGTAATGCCATCTATTGATCTTTAAGTGTAAAGAACAGCAAAATCTCTTTTAGAGACAAACTATATAAAATCATATGAACCTTCATTCTATTTATCTATATATCTATCTATACAATCTCTATAGATGGATGAATGAATAAAGTTCCCTCAATTATTTTTTACCAAGTTGAACTGCTGCCTTATCTTTGGATATCTACAGTATCTACCTACCTCCTTTTCACTTCACTTCCTTTCACTATTATTCTGGATTGATTACTTTTGTATGTATAGGAACATTGATCTGATCTTATCTTTCCAGTGCTGTCAATTTGTATTCTCATCTGTCTGTCCATCCATCCATTCTACTATCTAGCCACCCATCTACCTATTCTATCTATCCATCCATTATCCATTTTACCCATCTAAATGTAGAGGTCAGGGAACCAGTTTGTAACAAGCCAGGTTGATTATGAACTTTCCAAAAATTTTGGGTTCAGCCAAGCCCCAAATTTTTGGAGTTTGCCACCCACAAACCACTATTATACTCTGGGCTCTATTCAGATCTTAGAGTATAATAAAGCGGAGGCCCAGGGGAAAGCATAAACATACCAATATGGGGTTGTATTCCCCTGTGGTTTTCCCATCCTCTTTGGGCCTCTCAGCCTGGTCAATGATATTAGCCGTCCAGGGGAACTGCTGATGCCCGTGATGGGACCCCACAGTAAAGTTACAGCAGTTCCAATTTAGATCAAGTTCAGTCTGAAACTAAAACGGCCAGGTGAACCTCACAAATATTTGTGAGGTTTGCCAAACACTATTCAAAAGACGTCATCTTCTATCCATCTACTAACCCCCAAAACAATATATCCCAGAATGGTTTCCTCTTACAATAATTCCTTGTACAACTAAGCTTGGAGATGGAAATTTTTACTTTGTGATTGTAGCAGCAACTAAATCAAGGTTAATGAAATAACCATGGCCTCAGAGTGACACTCGGAATAGTTTTATGGTCTCAGAGATTATATTATATATATATATTATATATTATATATATACACATACATACATACACACACGAGGAGGGGGTCATTATTAGCTGCTATGGTGAGCAAACACACACACACACACACACACACACACACACACAGCAGTAGATCCCTCCAACCCTCACACAGTGGCCACCAAGAGGTGTTTTCCTTTGATTTGCTGTTTGGATTATAGGTGCTAAACACTTTGGCAATTCCAATCTAATGTCTTTGATGTAAACCTTTAGAATAGGAAGTTGTTGGTGTCTTTTCCTTGGTATGGTAAAAACACTGGCTCCAACCTCCTGCCGAGAGAGGTTGCTCTATTATAGGGACATTAGCATAAGTCACTGTATGTGACAAGGACACAGATTGTCCTAGAACAAACACCTGTTGCAAACATTTATATGGTCAGCAAATAAGATGTCCTGTTACTACTATATAACACATGTCATCTGTTCTCTCCTAAGTGAAGTTCTTGGTAAAGTATATAGAAGGTGACTATGTTGAAGATGGTGAGACCCAAACAGTTGGGGAGAGACTCCAGATTGGGATCACTAAGAATAAACTTCAAAGAGTCTCCAGTAAATTATCTGTGATGGGCCTTAAATTAAGGAAGTTGATCCATAATAGATAATGGCTCAAGTGTGAAGTAGGGCTACAGGTTGGTGGCCTTTATGAGGACTTGTTCTAACAACTTAAGGTTTCACCAAAGGTCTACAGTATGTAGTTGGAGACTATTCAACTATCAAAGTGGCCCTGATATTATATAATTAACTGTTGAGCCCTGCATGGATAAATTTGGCCAAGTGGCAACATCTTAAAGATCAGTCCTCGTCTTAAGCTGACCATAAAAAAGTAATATTTTTATTGGCAAGAATGTACTTAATCGATCATCCATGGGTTTGTGCATATGAACAATCCTGCCAGCAGCATGCCCGACATGTGGTTGTGCTTAATGGGCAATTTCATCTAATCAGACTAGAGATAGGTGAACCTCTGAAGGTTCATTTTAGGTTTGGCCTGAGTATTTGTTTAGGATAGAACTGGAAGTGAAATTATTATATACTTTTCAGACCCTAGAGTATATTAAGTGGAGGCCCAGGTGAGGTGAGAAAAAAAAAAAAACCCACACTCAACCTTACAAACCATTATAAGAACCTTCCCTCACCTCTTTTGGTCCTCCTCCCAGTGTCCATGGCGCTTTCTGGGTCCTCTTACGGGCTTCTGGGTGAGGTCATGTGCCCAAAGTCACTGCTAAGGCCTGTGATTGAGCCATAGTGGTCACATGGGGTGTGCTGAGCATCATGGGCCTCCACCTATTATTCTCTGAGGTTTGAAGAGACCGCAGAATATAATTTAACTTCTGTTTCATGGGTGATGAACCCTCAAAGTTTTGGATTCAGGATGAACATGAAACTTTTGGAGTATTCGGGTCAAACTGGTTCACCTGTCTCTAATCATGACAGTTTCATCTAACCACACCCAACATTTTTCATCATGACAGATCACATTTTTGGAAGAAAGAAGAATGCTATTGACCATCTGGAATAATTGCATACAATTGCCAAAAACCGCAACTGGCCATTTTGGCCAACTTTTATTTAATATGTATGGGAAGCTTTATGTTTTACTAAATTTTTAAAAAAGATCATATTCAATCAGTAGAACAAAATATTTATTGGGGTTCTTTATATATATTGCTAAACTTCTGGAAGTATAAAAATCAGTCCTTCAGTACTAAAGTAATCAATGCGAGGGAAGCCGCAGGGCCAGATGACATCAGTGCAAGGCTAATTAAGACTTGTGGGGACCAGCTGTGTGGTATAATTACATATATGTATAATATGAGCCTGAGGCAGGAAATTGTCCCTGAATTATGGAAATCTTCTTGTGTGGTACCAGTTCCAAACAAACCCCACCCTATGGACCTCAATGACTACAGACCTGTAGCACTGACATCCCACCTGATGAAGATCTTGGATTGATTGGTTCTCACACATCTCCGCCCTCTAGTGAGCCCCACTTTGGACCCCCTCCAGTTTGCTTATCGGCCGGGCATTGGGGTAGATGATGCCATCATCCATCTTCTGCACAGGGCTCTGTCTCACCTGGAGAAACCAGGGAACACGGTGATAATAATGTTCTTTGACTTCTCCAGTGCTTTTAACACCATACAGCCCAGGTTATTGAGGGACAAGCTGGGCCTTGCTCAAGTGGACCACCACCTCTCCAACTGGATCCTAGACTACCTCACAAATTGACCTCAATACGTGAGAGCCCAAGACTGTCAGGTACCGTGATCTGTAATACGGGGGCACCTCAGGGTACGGTTCTCGCCCCTTTCCTCTTCACACTGTACACTGCAGATTTTAGGTGCAACTCATCCAGCTGCTACCTACAGAAGTATTCTGACAACTCTGCAATAGTGGGTCTCATCACAGATGATGATGATAGGGAGTACAGAGAGCTGAACCAGGATTTTGTGGACTGGTGCCACCGGAACCACCTGAAGATTAACGCGGGGAAGACGAAGGAGATGGTGGTGGACTTCCGTAAAGGCAGAAGCCCTCCTAAACCAGTGGACATCCTGGGGACGGGCATCGAGATTGTGAACACCTATAAGTACCTGGGTTTGCTCCTTAATAAGCTGGACTGGGCAGATCATATGGAGGCCCTGTACAGGAAGGTCCACAGCAGGCTCTACCTGCTTAGGAAGCTGAGAGCCTTTGGAATCCGGGGGGCACTTAGAACTTTCTTCAACTTGGTAGTGGCATCAGCCATCTTCTTTGGAGTGGCCTGCTGGGGGAGCAGTATATCAACCAGGGATAGGAATAGACTCGACAAGCTGATTAGAAGGGCCAGCTCTGTCCTGGGGAGCCCACTGGACCCAGTGCAGGTGGTGGGTGACAAAAGGATACTGTCTGTGGTGAGCTCCATGCAGAAGAAGAAGTCCCATCCCATGCATGAGACTGATCGCGCTGAGCAGTACTGTCAGTGACCGACTGCTCCACCCTAGGTGTGAGAAGGAGCGCTATCGGAAGTCTTTCCTCCCCACCGCGGTTAGGCTGTACAACCAACATCGACCTAAGCGGAGATCATTACACACAGAGAACTGAAATATCTGCCTGTTAAATCCCCCCCCCCCCCCCCCGCTACGTCCTGTCTGTCTGCTATTAATGTAATGCCTCTTACCTTGGAACATTCCTGTACATGTTGTATTTATATCTGCTTATCTTTGCTGCTGTAACACACTGAATTTCCCCATTGTGGGACTATTAAAGGATTATTATATTATAATGAACATAACCCGTCCTTATGGACGAGATGTCAGTAAATAAAGTGCTCTACCCAGGTTTTCCCCACAGAAACGAACCTAGATATTAAAATATTGCACAGTTAAAGTACTATACTACTTCCATTCTTATTGTATTTTTGGTGGACCAAGCAATAAAACAGTCATGATCCACAACTGTAAATTTTCAGAATTATTGAGTTCTGCCAAAACACGAATGTTGTACATTTTAGAAAAGTTATAAATCGATTCACGGCTTCTGGGCTTCCAAGATCTTCAAGGACTTTCTCTAAGTTGGCCCTGTGGACCAACTTAGAACTATCCTATTCTGCTCAATTTTTCCACTTGATCTGAGGATTCAACTATCTAGGAAAGCATTCTGTGCGATTTTGACAATAAAACACTTGATATAACTGAAGAGACACATCAACTGTATAACTCTTCAAATTCTACCAAAAATTAAAGGATCAAAACATCTACAAGACACTGTGTGTAGGGATCCAAAGACGGGCAGATACTAGAGACGAATGGTGAGACATCTGACTGAAGATCTATGGACAGCTTTGATGGCTTTTGAAAGTGGGTGCAAGCACAGTTGGACAGAGACTGTAGATTAGGATCACTGAAAATACATTTCAAAGAGTCTCCACTCAGTCAGTCTGTGATGTTCTCTAATGTCTACTTAAATTTGGGAAACTGATCCTTAAAAGATAATGGGACCAATAGTTCAAGTGTGATTAGTCAGTGCGTGAAGTCCCGCAGAGTCCACCCATCCTAATATCATCCAATACCCAATAGGGAAGGTTAGAGGTCTGACTGGAAACAGCCTTGGAGGAGACTTAATTCACATGTCTATTGATTATTATCTTATGCAATTACTGGATTGGAAAGGATCTCATGAGCATTGATAAGAACAATGTCCATAGATTAATGATCACTTGGCATGGCACCACCTTTCAGCTTGTTTTCTAAACCTGCCCAAATACTTGTGACTTTAGATGTCCCAAAATGTCAGATTTCGATAATCTGCTACTAACCATCAATGACTTTTCTATGATAGGAGAGCCTTACACCAACTGTAAGCTGGCCACTGCTAGAAATTATAGACCTTTTTCAGAATGCCATGCTGTTCGGGTTAATCTCTGTGGGGGGGGGGGTAGGGGGAACCTGGGCAGGTGTAACAAAAACTTAACACCTGTCCCCAGCACCCCAGTGTCTGCCGCCAAACCCTGTTGCATTGCACACCATGCTTCGGGCCCCAGAATCCCTGTGCCCTAGTTGACCACTGAGGACAATCTGGGGCCTCAGCGGTGACTTGAGCGATCGGTGACATATGTGAGCGACAACACTGGTCCCTCAGCGGTCATGTGAGATGCAGGGCTTCATAGGGAATGAGGCAAGGTGCATGACCGAATAGGCATCAGTGCGCCAGTGACAGGTATGTTTTTTTTTTGGTCACTGCTGCCCCAGCCCCCTCAGAGATGTCCCATACAACACAGTGCAATGTCCTATATTGTTCCCCTCCACAAAGTATAATGTCCCATAGTGGCCCCTTCGCAAAGTATAATGTCCCATAATGACCTCCAGGAAGAATAATGATTCACAGTGGCCTCTTTAAACAGTATAATGTCCCATAGTGGCCCTTTCACATGGTACAGTATAATGTCCCATAGTGGCCCCTCCACACAATATAGCATCCCATGGTAGACCCTACAAATTTTCCAAAAATGGGCTCCTAGGAACAGTGTAAAACACTGTCAGGGCTCCTAGGAGCCTATCTTTCCAATTTCTAGCTCTCTAAGGCAAAAAAAGGCCCAGGTGTGGGGATAAAAATTTAAAAAAAAAAAAAAAAAAATTTCATACCCACCTTCCGTTACCTCTTTTGGGCCTCCACGTGGTGTCTGGTGCTCTCCTGTGAAGTCATGCACCCTGGGTCACCGCTGAAGTCGGTGACTGGGCCATGAGGTGGACACGCCAAGCGTCATGACTCTTCAGCAGTGACTCCAGGCCTATGTCGTCACCAGGAGAGCACTGGATGCCACAAGGAGGCCCAAAAGAGGTAACAAAAGATGGGTATGCATTTTTTAATTTTTTATATAAACCTCCTTTGGGCCTTCAAAAACCAAACAATTTTGAATATTTGCATTGAGCCTGGCTTGGAAAGAAACGGTTTGCCCTTCTCTCCTACTAGGCTATCATGTAATTGTTGATGCTAGATACAATTCCTGCATTGTCTTCATTCTTACAATCTAGAGAGCTGGTTACTTTGTAATTAACTTGATTTACATGGAGATTCACATATCAATGTCTTTTGACATTGAGGGGTATTTATAGTTTAACGATCCATTAAGCATTTACCTGACACAGTCTATAGATCAGTATATAGGTAATTAAGTGTTTATAGTCAACTTATGCCTGGAGACCTTATTCTAATGACCCTGGTTCCAATACACTCCCAGATATTTACATGCAGATGAGGTGCTCATTGTGATTTATAGAAAGGATATACCATGCCAAAGTCTCTGGCTGTCTGGGCTATTGGGAGTGTATGACCCTGTATGAACAGTTGTGAGCAGAAAGGGAGTCCTTAATCAGAGCCATAAGAGACATGACATGAATTTCATCACTCTTGGGTTTCCATTGCTCTTTGCTGGACAGAACAGCAACGTTTCAGGGGCTTCCTTTTTCTTGGAAACCTAAAAGGGACCCATAATAAATCAATCAATAGGACTCGAGCCCGAAGCCCCATGCTGCCCTAGGGTATAACCACCTGGCACCCAAAAGCAATCCATGACAGGACAGATTGTGGATCTGGTTTTATCCTATTGCAAATAGGGGAAAAATCTAATGTGAAAATCTGAAATATTTCCACAATGCGTGGTAAAGATTTGTTAAAATCCCCACTGCTTTCCAGTTACTGTAATACATACAATTTTCTGCACACAAATCCAAATGGAGAATCAGAGGTGTAGCAGCTGCTTATTAACATATCCTGAAAGATCTGTCTCCACCATATCTTATACTTCTGGTGAGCCCTGATAGCTGCACGCCATCTGGCAGCTGAGCCGGACGCCACCTTTTACCCCAAGAAAACCCCCCTGCAGTACACCTAAACGTGCCCTCGATCCCTGCACCATGTCCTGCCATACCATCACCCTGCACCTGCAGACGTTCAGACACCTCACTTTGCACCATGAACACTGCCCCTGTAAATGCTAACATCCGATCCAGCTGTTAAAATGCTGTTGACCAGGCTCATCTGGGCATCCCTACACCATGCATGTGAGTGGGCACTCCCTGGGCATCTCTCCACCACGCCAGCACCCTTCGTACTAGCCTCCTGTCCCATAGGGCAGAGAAAGGGCAGGGATAATGCACCTTGGCCTGTCTTGGGCCTACCAGACCCTCCACCACGTCAATGTCCATGTGTCACCCTACTTAGGCTACACCCCTACCCTCCCTCTATTGTGCCGTGTCCCTGTAACCCCCACATTAGATTACTGTTGTGTATTGTATTACCATGAACCCCCTACCACACCCCAACATTAAAGTTGTTTATACCCCTAGACCCTACTGTGTGGGACCCTCCCTATATGTTGTATTGACAGTATTGTACACACACACACCACACTACCACCCTCGCACTCCACTTATGTTTTTGCTGCATTCTGTGCTCACCTGCCATAATGGCAACCCAATTTCCCATCCCAGGATCAATAACGTATTTCATATTTGTACTTCATAAACTGATAATATGCGTAGTCTTGTGCAGATATGTTCTAGGTTACCATGTAATTGTTTTATTCCAAGTACAATTCATGTATTTTCAGGGGACTCACTCCATTGTCTTGATTTGCATGGACACTGATTTGCATATTAATGTCTTTTCCCTAGTACACACATGGGTATTTGCAATTTACTTGCCCAGTAGGATTTTAGTGGACAGAGCCTACTATACATATACTTACAAAAGAGTTTAAAAAAGTTGTATAAACAAAAATTAACAAATTGACAATCCCGCCTCCAAAAACGGCATTAATAAAAATTACAACCTGTCCTGGGAAAAAAAAAAAAAAAAAAAAAAAGTCTTCACATAGCTCCGTACATAGAAAAGTTATGGATGTCACAATATGGCAACGGAAAGAAACAAAATTTCAAATTTTAGAATTTTTCTAAAAGGCATTAAAATATAAAGCTGTATAGATTTGGAATTGTCTGCTTGTACTGACTCAGAATATAGGTAATCATCATTTTTACTGCACAGTGAAAGCCATAAAAATGACATCTATAAGAAATTGCTCAATTGTGTTTTTTCCACCCATTTTGTATTTTTGTTACAAGCTTCCTAGTACATCGTATGGAACATTAAATGGTGTCATTATGAAGTACAATTTGCCCCATGAAAAATAAGCCTTCATTTAACCCTTTGAACTGGAAAAAAAAAAGTTATGGCTTTTAGAATGTGGAGAGAACAACAAAAACAAGGTCCAAAAATAAACAAATGGGTTAAGGCAGATATCTGAGTTCAGATTTTTTTTTTTTTTATTGTTTTTCAACAATTCTAGCCAATGACATTTTTAAAGCTCATCAGGATAAACTAGCTCCAGCCAGCAGGCATGTCTATCTATAGGTGCCCATTTTGGAGGGACCAGCTGACAGTTATGTTTCTGCACCTTTTTGGGCTGGGTTCTTTGGGGTGGTGCCAAACAGATGTGGAGCCTTGGTTTTTTTTTTTATTCACGCAAGTTGAATTTCACTGGTGATATTTTTGATCTAGGGCAAGCATGTATGTGGATTGGAAGCTCGGGGGGGGGGGGGGGGGTGGCTAGCTGTAGACTAAACAAGTGTTTAGCCAACAGCTATTGAAGGTAAAGCGTTAATTTAAGATCGAGATGAACATGTTGTATGTATCAGGCTGGGTTCACACCTGCGCTTGGTTTCCATTTGGGTATTCCGTCCCCCATTCCGCCATGAAAAACGCGGAGAGAAAAGTCATGCCAGAACTTCTCTCCACAATTTTCAGGCGGAAACACAGCAAACCCTATTAGAGTCTATGGGGTCCGTGGGTAGCCGCTTTTTAAGCTGATTGGGTTTCCATTTTTAGGGTGCCCAAGCCTACCCAAAGAACAGAAACCTGAGTGCAGGTGAACCTAGCGTCACAGTGAAAGTTATATTTTACTGAGACATTGTCATTGACCTACAGTGACTCAATTTATGCTGCCCCAAAAAGTCTAAGGGTGGGTTCACACTTGCAGCGGAGTCCGTCCGCTGAAAATCTCGGGAAACTGTATAGGGACAGCATAGCAAAAGGTTAGCGATGCATTGCTTAAAAACCCATTCCTTTGAAAGCTTTTGAATTTGAATGGGTTTTTAAAGCAATGCGTGGGTGTGCGCTTATACCCTTTGTGCCGCAAACCCAGTTTTTTTTCCGCTGGAAACAAAGACAGACATGCAGGACACCCTAACCTGTAGGCTTCACAGTACAAGATAAACTGTTTACATGAGCCAAGACTTTGTGTATTACATTATTGTTCTCAATAGCCTTGTGCATAAAATATTCGAGGCTACCATGTAATTGCTTCATTGTCACCTTGTATTGTCACCTTACGTAGAATAATGGGCTTCATTCCCTCATTTTCTTCACTTACATAGACTGTTCCATATCAATGGCTTTTCCCCATAGACACAGAGTCCATTAAGTGTTTTCTGGACACACAAAGCCTACACATCAGCATATACTTACCACAGTGTTTATTGTCTATCTATTACCAGTGTTCCTGGATCCCATACACTTCCAGATATTTGCATGCAGATGAGGTGACCTTGTCAAAAGATTTTCTGACTGTCTGGGCCATTGAGTGTGGACAGTTTATACAGAGTGTCTATGCCTGTAGCTCAGTATAGGCTATTAGATATTTGCATTCAGACAAGGTGCTCATTGTGATTCCTAGAAAGGCCATTCATGTTTAAAGTACAGTTTCTGGCTGTGGGGCTATTAGGAGTTGAACTATTACGAAAAGTTCACACCAGTGTCTATTCAGGTCTGCTTGGGGACATGAACAGAAACCCCATCCACTTAAACTATAATTGTTCCTTGTATAAAATTTTTGTTTGGAAATATTTTTCACAATGCGAGGTCGTGATTTTTTGTTAAAAGCTCAATGGCTTTGCTGCTACTGTAATACATTGTGGATTTTCTGCTCACAAATGCGTATGGAAAATCAGAAGTGTCGCAACTGCATATTAAGATCTGTCATTTCTTATATAATATATGGAAGGATAGAATTACACTTTTCTTAGATTTGTATAAAATTACTAGAAATGACTTTGTATTTATGGTGTTCATGTAAGTCACAGTTTACTACTAGAATATTATATTATATAGTATATTACAAACTGTATTACTCCACCAAATCTTATTAGACTTCATAAACTAATATCCATGAATTTTGGCAGTGGAATGAGATACGATACATACACGTGGACAAAGTTGTTGGTACCCCTCCCTCATTTAATGAAAGAAAAACCCACAATGGTCACAGAAATAACTTGAATCTGACAAAAGTAATATATAAAAATTCTATGAAAATGAACAAATGAAAGTCAGACATTGTTTCCAACCATGCTTCAACAGAATTTTTTAAAAAAGAAAACTCATGAAACAGGCCTGGACAGAAATGATGGTTCCCTTAACTTAATATTTTGTTGCACAATCTTTGAGGAAATCCCTGCAATCAAACGATTCCTGTAACTGTCAGTGAGACTTCTGCACCTCTCAGCAGGTATTTTGGCCACTCCTCATGAGCAAACTGCTCCAGTTGTCTCGGGTTTGAAGGGTGCCTTTTCCAGACGGCATGTTTCAGCTCTTTCCAAAGATGCTCAATAGGATTTAGGTCAGGGCTCAGAAGGCCACTTCAGAATAGTCCAATGTTTTCCACTTAGGGTAGGTTCACATATATCAGTTGCATCAGTATCAGTTTTTTTGTCCCTTAGTCATTACAACTGATAGCAAAACTGATGCGAAAATGCATCAGTTGTCAGGCTTTTTTATAAATTTCTACTCCAAAACCATAAATTGTCATAAGTTGTCATCAGTTTTTACCAAGATGGTCCACAAGGCATGATGGGCTCCCGAGGCCAATAGAGTAGGGGTACTCTACTTTCAGTAAATTTCCATTGACCGGGATCCGCCATCAAGTAAAGGTCCAAGCTGCACACGTCCAGTATTTACAGTGTTTTTCAGACAAAACTACACATCTGACTACAAGACACCCCGGGTGCGACTAACGTGCCATTACACTGTGGGGTGACTAACATAGCATTATACTGTGCAGGGGGAACTAACGTGGCATTATACTGTAGGGGGGCATTAAGGAACATTATATTGTGGGTACTGACATTAGTGCTCCCACACAATGAAATACCCCATTATTGTTCCTCCTTAGTATGCTCCTTAGCAGAGCCGTTTTAAAATATTGGTGGGTTCAGTGCAATGGTTTCATAAGTGCCCCCCCCCCCCATCACCACCACTTGGGACATTATAACTTGCCCAAGTCGAGTATTCCTATTAGAGGCCCTAACAGTATAATGCCTCCCTAGCGGTGCCTTACACTATAATGTCCCCCTCCAGCTATCCCCACAGTTAATGTCCCCATCCATCTGTCCCCAGTTTAACCCTGTGCATGCAAATTAAATAGGAGCTTACATAATATAATTTTCTATCCCCCTATAAAAATTGTCTCATGAATTATAATCCCTACACCTAACTAATGTGATAACTAGGGCCGTGTTCAGATTGGTGTAACACGACCACTTTATTGCTCACGTATTATGGACACAACCTCTGAAGTTCCTGCGGTTCATCATTACTGGTGTTAGAGAGTCTGATGACCTACTGGAGGTGCAGGGGTTTCGTTTGTACTGTGGGTGCAAAAAAAAAAAAAAAAGATTTTATATGGTGATATTTAATGGGTAAAAATGTATTATCTGACTGACGGAACTGCAGTTTGTCAAATGTTTTATATGTTCATCTCTAGTAATAAATCGCTATTGCTATTATTTTAGTGTGTAACGGATATGACTAGAGAAGCAGTCGGAGTACTTTACTCTCTAAAGATCAGGTATGGACAGGACAGGGAAAAAATATAAACTTTATTGGTGACTTTGTGTATGTCTTGTGTGTTTGGTGCAACTCTTTTGGTGCTGTGACCTGGCGGATAGTAAATGTCTGGGTCACAGTGCCAATAAACTTCCTGGTTAGGTTCAGAGGGGTATTACCTAAGAATACCCCTGGGATTAGGCTCAAAGGGGTATTACATTATTCCTCTGCGTGACAGAGCAAAAGAGTATAGTATGCTCTGTGATTGATAGGAGAGAGGATAACATGGACAGAAGTCCCTACTATCTGCCCCTGGGGTCATCTGTAGCTTATGCACAGACAATGATGAGTTATTGTCTTTGCAGTCTGCAGCTGCACACCTCTCCCTCCTTCCTTAGCTCTAAGATGCTGCCTGAGGCAGGAGGGGGTGGGGGGGATACTTAAGACCCCCATATCTCAGGATCTGTTAGGGCCACAAAGATGCAACTGGATTCATTTTAAAGATGAGAATCTAATCTCATCTCTAAAATGATACCAAGATAATCATGTAGACAGATTCAGAGCGATTCACTTTTAAACTGTCAAGAATTGAGATCTGCATTGGGATTTCAACCGCGAACATAGTTTTCACCAGCGAAAAAGCTCAGGATGTGTAAGGAAGATCATGGTGATCTTGACATTTTAAAGATGAGCTTCTCATCTAAAATTAATGCATGTGTTTTTATAGCTAACTGATCCTGAGCAATTCACTCAGATACAGTAGTGAAACAATTACTGGCTTCACTATTGTACATACTGTGCAGAAGCCGGGTGCTGCCGTACCCATCTAAAGGGAGTACCCAGTGGCATCCGGCATTCATGAAATTTTAAAGGAAGCTGGATGGAAAACCGCTGCAGGTAGCATTTTTCCATCCGGCTGAGGCACAGATCCGGCGTCAGAACTGATGCCTCTTGTGCAAAACCAATCCCATAGAAAACTATGGGATCTGTCCTGGTATCAGTTTCCCTCTGGCTTGCGAGCACCACGCCGGACATATGTCAACACACCCTTAGCCATTCTTGGGTGTTTTCAGCTGTGTGTTTTGGGTCATTATCCTGTTGCAAGACCCATGACCTGCAACTGAGACCAAGCTTTCTGACACTGGGCAGCACATTTCTCTCTAGAATCCCTTGATAGTCTTGAGATTTCATTGTACCCTGCACAGATTCAAGACACCCTGTGCCAAATGCAGCAAAGGAGCCCCAGAACATAACAGAGCCTCCTCCATGTTTCACAGTAGGAACAGTGTTCTTTTCAAGATATGCTTCATTTTTCCATCTGTGAACATAGAGCTGATGTGCCTTGCCAAAAATTTCGATTTTTGTCTCATCTGTCCATCGGACATTGTCCCAGAAGCTTTGTGGCTTGTCAACATGTAGTTTAGCAGATTCAAGTTATTTCTGTGACCATTGTAGTTTTTTCTCTCATTAAACAAGGAGTACCAACAATTTTGTCCACGTGTGTACATGGATAAGATGTGGAAATTATGAGTTTTTGGTTATGGACCAATGTGAGATTTCTAGACAGGTCAAAGTGTATAAAGGGAAGGATATAAGATTTAATGTAAATGATATGCTACTGGGAAGGCAAACACACACCAGACAAAGTGGAGCCAGGTCTCAGTGTGGGGCTATGTGAGAATACAAGGACACAAACTCTTTTCTTTGAGGCAATTGATGACAATTAGGTGGTACTGATCTCTGCTTTGATGTGTGTTTACACAAGCAGTGCCTTTCTTTGGGATAGGGTATAAAAGGCTAGAGCTTCTTCCACTGGGTAGTAATTTCAAGATCTCCTCACCTTATACAGCTGTGCAAAACCAAGCACATACAGAGGAGATGGCCAAGTCTTTTGCTTCAGTGGAATGGCTCTCTCAAAGCAGTTCCAAAAAAGATACAGAGAAGACCAGCTTGACCAAAGAGGACCAACCAGCTACATACTTTTCTTTGACTCCAGTAATGGAAACAGTTCCAAAGATTGGCCATGTGGCTCCATATCCAGAAACCCAAGGACTGATATATCCAGGGATTAACCATGAATCATCTTACCTATGGGACAATGAGAAGCCTACTTCTTCCAAAGACTGTGAGGTTCCATCTTATACAGTGGATAACCAAAAGGAGCTCTCTCAGAGGGATATGGAAGTACCACATACCTCAACTTACAATGGACAGTGCAACGCATCAGAGAATTTTGCTAGCACCAGCCCGGATTCCAACATTTCTGAAGAACGTATTTCATCCAGTCAAGAGTCGTTTGAATCTCAAGGAGAACAAACAATGTTCAAGGAGGTCGTTGTCCATTCTGGTAAGTTCTTGAACATCATGCCATAAATTAAAAGTCTCTAGCAGAAGCTTAGCCAGTATCTTAAGAAAAGATCTTCATGTAGACTTTGTCTATTAGTAGTGGGACTCCAGCTAGTTTTGGCACTTTGTTGCATTTAGGATCTATTTCAATTAAATATACTCTTTATTACAACAGGCTGCAGTTCTAGTAATGATTCTGGATACGACAGTGAAACCAGTCGGTGTAGATCTAACAGCCTAGGAAGTGGTGGGTCTGAGGCGTCTTGTGACATATCTGATGAAGAGGGCAAAGTAGGCCGGAGGCTGAGAACAGCCTTTACCTCTGAGCAGATAACCACTCTGGAGAATACCTTCCAAAAACACAGATATTTGGGAGCCTCAGAAAGACGCAAACTCGCAACAAAGCTCAATCTGTCTGAAGTCCAGGTATGTACTATTCTATGTTCCTTTTAAATCTTATTTAGTTTGGGGAGATGTCATTGATTTATGATCAAAGTTGGTTATATGACCTACACCAAACCATCAGCCAGTGAAACCTCTCCTAAACAGAACCCCTTATTCAAAACCAAACTTCATGTGCCACCATATATTTTGCTCACTGGTCACTATCTTTGAGAAGGCAACCACCTTAGGAAAAAAAAAAAAAAAAAAAAAAAAAAAAACTTTAAGATGACCACCCAAACTTGAATTGAAAAGTTCTTGGTCAAGAAGGTTTTGTGATCTATCCTCTAAAATATGACCATAACCTTGTTTCTTTCTATATTCAGATTAAAACCTGGTTCCAGAACAGAAGAATGAAACATAAGCGTGAAATACAAGAAGGAAGACAAATGCAATTTCATCCAGCTCAGTTCTACGGGATGTATGGATATCCAAATATGCCACCTTACTCACCTTATGCCACCCACCCTGGACAGCCGCTCCATATTCCGAACCTTTTGGATCCCATGTCGTACAGCTACCCCAACCCACCTGCTGTTCCTTTTGACTCTCTGAATCTCTTCAACCCAATGATGTATTTTCCCCAGCACTCATTTATGCCCCCTGCCTACCACCATGAAGAGAAGTCCTTTACCAGATATTAACATCAAAACATTGTATTCTCATTCAAAGGCAGGACTTAGCTAGGACTTAAGGATGCAACTATTTATACCTTCCTATTTCTAAAGGAAGTTAAGGAAAAAAAAACAAAAAAAAATAAAAAAAACACTAAATTTTCTTAGTGGCTTTTGATATGTGAAACGTTTTTTTTATGCAAAGTTTTATTCATATTGAATATATTGTGATTGGTGATTTTATATTAATTTGGCTTTAAAATATTGGTTGGAAATTCAGATTATTGGTATGGTTTTAATATTATTGGTATGTTTAATAAAATATTTAAATGCATTTTTTTGCTATGATTTTTCTATTTGGTGATTTCAATCACAAAGGGTGTTATTTTTGATTTGCCTTGTTTTTTAAAATGTAAACTTTTGGTCAACTTGATTTTCTGGCAATATTTGGGTGTAATAATTTTTGGCTCCTTTCTGTGAAAACCTGCTTCTCTATGCTTTGCCTTACTTCTGTATTGAGAGCTGTTTCTGCTTCTCACTGAATGTGACTGTATGAAGTACGGGCTGTGTAGAGAAAATAAGGGTAGGGGAGGGTCACTACTATCAGTTATTAAAACTAAAAACTAGTAACAAACTAGAAACTTGCTTTTGGTGTCACATGAAAGAAGAGATTCTTTTCTTTCATATGACACTAAGGCTGCAGTGATGTCTATAAACTGTCTGAAGTGACCCTCTCCTCCTCATACAGGTGCAAGGGGAAGAAAAATGCAGGAGACAAAATTTGTTAAAATATATTACAAAATGTATTAAAAATTACCAGAAAATCAAAAGTTGTCCGAAAGTTTAGTTACACTTTAACCTTGGTAATGAGGCTTTGTTCATATGAGCATTTATAAGAGAGCTTTTGGATCCTATTGACTTATAGGGTTCATCCAGTTTAATGGAACTCTATAGTCCCACAACAGTAATCGAATAATGACTGCCTATAGTTACCAGGGAGACTTGTCACCAGAAACCAGCATCAACCCAGCCCACAGATAAGATAGGGTCACCTGTATCAGTGTTTTCTCCTTGTCAATTGATTGGTGCCTCATGCCGAGATAATGCATATTATAAATATGCACACGAGCTTAATGAGGGCATTGTCACTACCTCAGAGCAATGACATCACACTGGTTCATTTGCAGATTGACAAAGCTAGCAATATTTTGGCAGAGCCACAGATTCACAAAAGGGAAAAACCCTTTAATTCAAGCGAGCCTAAGCTATCTGCAGGCCTGGGATAATATGCTGTTATGGGTTCTGGTAGAAGACTCCCATTAAGGAGAATATAGGAGGTCTTATGGAGTGGCCCCTAATATAAACATATTTAAAGATAACGCTAGAGTTGCACTTTAACTGCAGGATACATTTGGTTCTCTAACTTTCTAAAAGTGGCCACAGACCTTAGACAAATGGCTATACCTCCCAAGTGTGCACATATTCTGTATGAGAAGAGTGGAGTAAACCAATGCCAGACACATTTGGTATCTAAAAGGTATCGCCTGATTTCTTCACTCTTCCACTACTTTCAATGGCTAACACGGTACAACATTATACATTTGGTATCAGCAGGTCAGGCTTGCAAAATTCAATACGCCTGAACCTGAGAGATTTATAAGGCTTTAAGGACAGATCTTTATATAGAGATTGCTATGTAGATAGATCTCTCCTTAGATCCATGAGCATGGACACAGATAGGCGTAGACTATGCCTATTTGTTCACCCAGTACTGTCAGTTTCCATCAGAGGTCAGATTTAGACACTCTACAAAGCTAGTAAAGAAGACAGAGCAGATTGTGACCCCATACACTTCAGAGCAGGGGTAAAACAGAGTGATACCATGCCTTTTAGTTCATGCCCCATCAAATATGGGGCAGTGTGGGCATCAAAATAGCATTTTCTTCCATTTTTGATAGTGTTACAGTGTTTGTATAGAGAAGGTGCCTGGTCCATGGCCAATGTCCCAACAGCTCTAGTACATATGAGCCGTACAGATTTTTATGCTGTATTTACTGAGGCCAATTATGTGTATTTCTGTATATTTATGTAAAAAAAAATATGTAGATTATAGATGTAAAATTATGCCAAGATATAATTGCTTCCAGCTGCTTTACAGATTTTTTTTTAGAATCATGTAAAAATAATTTCTACTAGTATTTTCAACATTTATTTTTCAGAGGGAATTCTAGAGCTGCTTGGAAAAAGGGAAAAAGACGAGTTCCGAATTTCTGTAAAATTTTAATGCACTTTTAACTTTTTAGAACAATAGTGGAATAATAATAATGACGGAACTCCCCTAATTTGGCAGGACCAGTCCACCACCTGACATGTATGAAGGTGTCTCAAACTTCCCCCCCAAGGTAAAGGAGAATTAGGCCCCTAGATTTCAACATGTCTGATACTGGTTTACTCCACTTTCCCCACTTAGAACACTCACACTTGGCTCACTCAAGTGTGCATGTGTATGGAGGGTCAGGAGGAATAGCTGTCAGCCAAAGGAGGCTTCAAGCAACAGCTATCTAAAGTGTATGGTCAGCTATAGCAGAGGGCGAATGCAACTTAGGGTAGTCTATTCTACAGCAATGGTGGCCTTGTAACGGGACAGGTTGTAGTTGGTTCATTCCCCCTTCTTCATGGGCAGTGTGAACACAAGCAGGGCTCCCCCATATAAGTGCCATAAAGATAGCAAAACAAGAAGGGTAGCAGTCTCTGGGCCAATGCTATATGTAGACCTTTTACACAATAGACAGACTTAACATAACAGCACCCCCAAAAAATGGAGATATGATGTGAATATAAGGGCTTCCTATTCTTAGTCTTTTGGAATATCAATATGCCTTAGGCCAAGTTCACATTAGCGCTCAGTCTCCGTTCGAGGATTCCGTCCCCCATTCTGCTTGAAAAATTTGGAGAGAAAAGTCCTGCAAACAGGACTTCTCTCCGCATTTTTCAGGCAGAGATCAGGCGAACCCGAACGGAAGCCTGAATGCAGGTGTGAACCGAGCATTACTAGCCTACTAAATATTTAGGATATGTGATAGTATGACATTAATATAATTGACCTATTATACTCTTTAGAGGTCGATGCCTAAGAAATAGGGGTAATTTCCAAAATGTTGCACAGTTTGACAGCTGTACATATCACATATCAAAAGTCACATAAGTGACTTAAGCATGTCTGGAAAACCCTATCTTGGATTATGACAATAGTTCAGATTAGTAGAAATTTGTAACCTTAAGATGAACATACAGTTTACGCTAGGTTCACACTAGTGTATGGCTCCCTGTCATTTGGGTCTGCATGGGGTCCCAAAAGACAAAGCCTGTTCACTTTTAAAAAAAAAAAAAAAAAAAAGAAAAAAAAAGTGGTTATACGCAGACCCCTTAGACTAATGGGGTCAACCGGGTTTCCACTGGCTTTATACTGAAACCAGCAGAAAGAGAGGTCCTACTTGCAGGACTTTTCACTCTGCCAATTTAAGACAAAATCTGTGGCAGAGTCTCCAACAGACTCCAGCGCTGATGTGATACCTGTTGTGTTTGACTGTCCCAACCCTTCCAAATATATGAATACTCGACTTGACCAAGTGTTCTTGTGTTCTGAATGGAGAGAGGGGAGTAAGTGCACGCCAGATACCTCTAGCTGTGAAATATCCCCCTTGAGAGCAAAGGATTGGTCTTGTTGAAATTCATGTCCAATCCTATTTTTGTTCCAACATATGGCAAACAAACATGAGGCCAGAGTGAGAGTCATAACTTGTTAGAAGCCTTCTACTCTAGGAGGGTAGTCCTGAGCAGGATAGGTCATCAATTAGAAATCAGAAGGGTCCAACACCCGGGACCTCCTGGATCAGCTGTATGAAGTGGTAAAGACATTATCAGTGCCACTTCTGGCTCACAGGCCATGTGACATCACGTTCATTGGTCATATGATCTGTTCACAGCTCTCTCCCATTCAAGTGAATGGGGCTGTGTTGCGATGCCAAGGACTGCCACAATACAATGTACAGCACCCTACAGTTTTTTTATTTAGATGACAGTCTGACATTAAGGGGCATTCGGATGTCCCCAAATCAAGGCCACTTTAAGAATAGGATAAGCGGTGCATCCGTATCAGGCAATATGGTATCAGGGGCCCCCTCAGCCGACCTGGATCAATCTAGACTGTCCTGCATTTCAGGTGCTGTCCCGACGTTATGGATGGCATGTAGTAACTATCTGCGTCTATGAGCTGAACACAATAGTGGAGCATGGAGCTATCAAATCCATGTTCCACTATTCAGGCTTTAGCTAAAGAGGTCTATGGCAGAGAGACGCCATGAGCTTCGAGTCGCAGAGATCATTACAACTGGAGCCTTAGGCAGCTACTTGGGACTAGGTGAGTATAACTTTTTGTTATGTAATATATATCAATTGTGACTGAGGGGGTAGGAGGCATTATGTAAAAGGGACATTAAATTAAGTGTGTGGGTGGGCCCACTTAGGAAAAGTTTGAACCAGGCCTTGCCCCAAATACACTTTCTCAATATCTACTGGATACAAAAACATCTGATAATTCTTAATGCAGTGAATGGGCCCATTGGCAAAACCATTATGCGGCTTCATTTGGAAATTGTATCCATGAATGTGTCCAAATGGGAATGAGTTTATGTCCCTTCATATAATGAAAATCCAGGATGTGCCACCACTGTCCTCTGAGTACAGGAGATGTCATGGAGATTCACATCAGATTGTGGAAAAGACCCAGCAGACAGAGTGGAGCCACCGATTAGCACATTTGCAGGCCAAAGTGTTACTTGTTAATCTAGTCACATCTCACACATCTAAGACATTAGATCTTATTGCCCCATATTATCTCTTCCTTTGATGGCCAATTAAATGGCAAACAATCCAGAGGAACAGATAACATTTACATCTCAGATTGTTTCTGTATAGAAAGGGCTCAGACATGGGACATAGGCCTTGGAGACAAGGGTGTGATGTGAACATCAGACCAAAGTAAAGTCCGCCTATCAGCACCTTATCAAATAATTTAATGACTTCAGCATTTGTAATTGTGATCAAACAATGTTGGAGCCAATGGCCTGCTGGGTTTTCACAGCCTTGAGAGATTATATGACTCTACAGACGAGACAATGAGGAAGCTTGGCCTATGTTGGTGAATGCAGTTCCTCAAAAGCTATAGCACTATAGAAGTGAAATATTCTTAAATTTCATCAGCCTGCACATAAGTCAAAGATAAATCTACCAAGCAGAACTCTAACACCTGCATAAACCAAAATACGTTCAGTTGGTGGTTAATGACCCAACGACATAAGCCTGTAAGACCAACCAGCGTACATAGTTCTTAATATAGTCATGATCTTTTTATTCACATATAAAGCCGTTCAGAGAGTCATAACTCGTATAGGTTCCTGTTCCCATTGGGGCAAACAAAACAAGAACAAACTAACTCCATGTAGATGTTGGCCTTGGTTGGACTCAAACACAGGAACCCATTAGTCGATACTCAACAGATTCTGGCCAATGGGCCAAAAAATCTGGTACACGGGTTGTTCTTGTGAAGCAATACAAAGTGTCAAGATTTCCACCAATACAACATTTTTCCAAGGAAAATATTGCAGGATGTTGTTCAAACAATCACAAGTGTACAGCCATCGAGAAATAAAATTTTACTGATATGGCGCTAGTGATGTAAAATGATGGGTTGGCCTTTCATATTGACCTTTGTAACCAGGTTCTTGAAGTCATCATTACAACTGGTGATACATCCTAAAATTCTGGTGTCTCCTGATCATATTTATGCCTGTGTGAACATGCAACAAACATTACCAAAGTCCATAAAATGTTCTCCTCTGCTCTTAACCAATGCTTAGTGTAAGAACCTTTGGCACTTTCATAAGGAAAGGAGTAGCATAGTGATGAAACGGCAGCTTTATGTTCACATCTTGTTTTGTGTTTACGTTTGGACAAGCCAAGTATGTCCATAGTATCCAACACCTGATGACGGCCACTTGTATAGGAAATCACAGGTGACTGCACTTTTCTGTAGAGTGGGCAGCCTCAAAATAAGGTATGCTGGCCATTGTGGCCAATAAGCAATGTATCACAAGCCAATGGCTGAGAAGCAGGTTTCAAACTTTCATGAAATAAAGGCCAACTTAAAAGGGCATTCCCATGAACATAATCATATCTATATTTGTAGATAATTAAAAGTTAAACATTTTTGCAAGTGTAAGTTAAAAATTCTGCAGCGTTTTAAAGCTTTTCTCTATCTTAGTGGTGACATCTGTTGTCTTGATCGGTTGCCAATGGATACGACCACAAATGCAGAAATTTTATATGATCTGGGACTTGTCAAAAACCCAGCCATGATTTTCTTATTGTAGCTGGGTTATCAGACAGGGACACTACATGTAGCAGAAGATATCCCAGCCACAATAAGGAAATCATGGCTGATTTTCTAACCTTAGAAAGGTCCGACATTCATGGTCGTATCCAACCAAGACAACAAGACTGTGACCAGAATATATTCAAATAAAGTCTTTAAAACCTTGCAAAATGTTTATTTACTTATATTTGCAAAAATGTTTACCTTTTAATTATCTACAAATTTAAAAATGTTTATGTTCATGGGAATACCCCTTAAAGTAAATCTAGGAGCGCAGAATGCTCTTTCCCATAGTATCTTCGCTCAAGCTGGTGGCAACATTTGAGCCCCTTGGAAAAGATGAGATGAACTGAGCTATTACATTTGCAGTCGACCCAGTGAGCAGCATTTATTTTGTTTTACTGTATATACCTTCCATAAGAGGAATGCAACAATAACATATATACGGATGATGGAGGGCTCAGAAGACCTGTGAAGAGTGTATAAAGGTGGCCAAACACATTAGATAAATGTCAGCTGTACCTCCCTATGTCGGCAGAACTGGCCAGTGTGCATGGGGGGCCACAAATTTTATTTTGATAAAAGTTGTCAGGGAAAGAAGTATCAGCTGTTAGATTTCAACACTCAATTCTGTTCTCAGAGGAGATAAACTGACACGTCCCCTTTCAGAACATATGTAAGCCATTGAGCCGAGGGCTCATGTGTAAGGGTGGGGTCAGGAGGAATAACCACAGCTGAATGAGCATTTGGCCAACAGTTATCTAAGATGACCAAGTTTGCTTGTTGAAATGTTCTTTAGACCTTTAGCTTCATACTCTTTCACATTTCATTTTTGTTCTTTCACCTCGGCCTTCCAAGAGTCATCATAGCTTTTTTTTATCCTCTTGACAGCCATATGGGTGCTTGTTTTTTGCAGGAAAATTAGTATTTTTCAACTGTACCATTTAATGTTCCATATAATGTATTGAGAAAGGGTAAAACAAAAAAAATTGTGAGGTATAATGGGAAAAAAAAATACTATGCTGTCATTGATTTTGGGTTTCATCTTACGGTGCTCACTATGAAGTAAAATGACATGATAATTTATAATGTGGGTCAGAGGGATTACAGTGAATTTATAAGGTTTTGATATTTTAAAATATGAAAGCATTTTATTTTTTTATTTTTTTAATTGCTTTGTCTGGCCATAACTTTTGGAGCTTATTTTTTCAGGGATTAGCTGTAGTTTTTATGGGAATCATTTGAAGGGAGTAAAAGCACATTGTACATTTTTAATGGTATTTAGCGTGCAGGATATATAATGTCACATCTTATTAGTTTGGCCATTTCCAGGTTGTCATACCAATTATGTTTTTTTTTCATTGTTTAGATTTTGCTATATGTTAAATAGGAGGAGGAGGTTTTTAAATGTTTAATATGTTTTTTTTATTTAATAAATATTTAACTTTTGAAACTTTTTAGCCCCTCCCCACCCCAGTGTAGCGTATGCATTCTACCATGCTTCCTCTCAGAGATTAATTGGCCGAGGGTCTTTGGGTAGACAGAGAAAGCCTCCCCACCCAACTTAATGCTTACATGTTATTTACTGCATAATTTTTTGGCCTCAGATCATAGTTATCTTCAATCTATCAACTCCTGAGCACTCTCCATAGATCCCTTATGCATATATGCTGTACATATGTGAAAAAAAAAAAAAAACTAAACCTGCTAAGTGACCTTTTACTGATGAAGGAAGTTGAGTCAAGGTGTGGTTATCAGATTGGTGGCCTTGCCTAGACTTTAGATAGTCTGACCTCATTAACTATTGTCTTGGGAACAATGTAGGATCTAATGCTCTTTATCACTGCCTAAATCTAAAAGGGTCCTTGAAAAAAGCAGAAGGTCCTCAAAAAAGAAAGTTACCTTTGGTTTCTTAACTTCAATAACTAATTCCTGGATGGGCCACACATCGAGATACCTAGATATTAATTTTAACGCAACAAGTCATTGCGTATTACAACCCCAAACCAGAAGAATGGCCTGGAACATAAATGGTTTAGCACTTCAAGGAAGAGAGCAAAAGCTACAGTGATCAATTTCCTTATCAGTCATATTCTAATGAGAGCCCCATTCATGGCAGATAATTAGGTGCTATTCTAAATGACCCATTTAAATGCTCTGCCCCATTGTCTCCGCTCAGTCAGTATGGAGGACAATGAAAAGTCAAACAGGATGAGGTGAGAGTTTCCCATTAAGGGACCCTTTGATCAATGCCACAAATCCCTTTTTAGTTTATTAGGTGTGTCATAGATCTCTGATGTCCTGTGCAGTCCTGTATGGTTAGTACTTAAGTACTGACCTGTTTGACTTAACTGCTACATTTATATTATCAAACACATGGTGTAAAGATGACAAAGCAAATTGGGGTGTCTGAGCTACTGCTTACGTGACAAACCAAAACTTACAAACGGTGCGCCGTGACTGATGCTAATCGCTGATCCCCAATGCCATGTATTTGATCTCAATATGTATATCTGACTACGCAAATGATATAACTAGAGTAAATCTGAAAACCTAAGTCTGCCCCAGATGTTTCACCTCTTAGACTCCGTGGTCAAGAATAGATGAGCGAATTAGATTTGTTGCAAATTTCTGAAAAAAAAAAAAATGTGGATACTATTGAGTCTGAATTCTTGGTTTGATTCACATTAATGTATATGCTAGACATTTGCAGGCAGGAAAAGTGTCTAAAAAACAAACAAAACAACATTACTCACCTTTCTTGGGCTGTACTGCAGTATCCTCCATTGTTCTGATCCTCTTCTGGGACCATCCACAATTTTAATTACGTCATTTAGCCCCCTACATCATCGCTAAGATCTGTGATTAAGAACTGAATGACGTCAGAAGAGGCCCAAAACAATGGAGAATGACATGGCAAAAGACAGCAAATGTTAGCAATAGAAAAAAAAAAAAAAAAAAAAAAAAAAAAAGTATGGACCACACACCCTACTCTTATCCATTGATCTATGAGTCTCAGCAAAATATACAAATATGGGCACAAAGTTCCTAATATACTTTTTGATCAGGTGTGTAAGCCCACTAGTCACCTCACATCTCCATCAGTGGGTCCCTACTCTATTGGGTGCATCTCCATATGGCAACTGGCACCAATGCAACACAGGGCCCTAAGGAGGAGTAACTTAGCAGCCCAACAGCACCCCTGCTGCCAGGCTAAGCCCCCTAGGCCACCACAACTCACCCAGCAATGGGTGCAACACCACACCATGTGAGCAGAACTCAAAGAGTATATGTTACCATATGGTCTCAAAGGATTTAGAACTAGTAGGTAGATTCCTTGTGCAGTCTCCTAATAGATAAAAACATCTGGACAGAAACCTGATCCCAAAAGAGACCCCAGAGGATAATAAACGAAGTTTCCTAGAACATCTGGTTTGGTCCAAAACAAAGTTTTGCCCAAAGTTTGTGAAAGTTTACTAGTCTAGTCAATAGTTACACAAGGGGAGTAGAAAAAGAAAAAAAAAAAAAAAAAAAAAAACTGTTCTAGACTTCCTGTATTTTTGTTCATTCTCGCTCACCAAAAATTGGAATAAAAAGTAGTCAAAAAGTCTACCTTAGAAATCGGTACCAATGAAAAAGTTATCCCAGAAAGCAAGCTAACACAGCTCCATTTATGGATAAAGTTAAGTCAAAACAAAACTAAAAATTGTGTGAATTCCAATACAATACATAATATGTACCCAAAATTGGTGCCATTAAAACTACAACTCAGCCTGAAAAGAACAAGTCCTCACAAAGCCCCGTGGATGAAAAATTAGTTCTGAGGATTCTGCAAAAAAAAATTAATGGAGGAAATGCTGTTTACTCCATCCAAAAAAAAAAATAAAAAATTGTAAGAGTTTTTTCAATACATTATATGTACCCCAAAATGGTGCCATTAAAAATACAAAGTCATCCTGCAAAAAACAAACCCCTATATGGCTATGTCAAACAAAGTAAATCTTTGCTCAAAAGGCTGGGATGAAGAAATAAAATAGCTGCATAATAAAGCCTGAAACAGGGGAATAATCTATACCTGTAGTTATCCATTTATTCATTACACTTCAGGAAGATGATTGGATACATTTTGTATACTTATTTATATGCACTTGCACATCTGTATACACACAAAATTGTTGGTACCCCTCGTTTAATGAAAGAAAAAACCACAATGTAGTTTGGAAAATTCCAGTCTGGCTTTTTTATTATTTGATGACAACTACATGTTGACAAGCCACAAAGCTTCTGGGAGAATGTCCTATGGACAGATGAGACAAAAATCGAAATTTTTGGCAAGGCACATCAGCTCTATGTTCACAGATGGAAAAATGAAGCATATCTTGAAAAGAACACTGTCCCTACCGTGAAACATGGAGGAGGCTGTTGTTATGTTGTGGGGCTGCTTTGCTGCATCTGGCACAGCGTGTCTTGAATCTGTGCAGGGTACAATGAAATCTCAAGACTATCAAGGGATTCTAGAGAGAAATGTGCTGTCCAGTGTCAGAAAGCTTGTTCTCAGTTGCAGGTCATGGATCTTGCAACAGGATAAAGACCCAAAACAAACAGCTAAAAACACCCAAGAATGGCCAAGAGGAAAACATTGGACTATTCTGAAGTGGCCTTCTATGAGCCCTGACCTAAATCCTATTGAGCATCTTTGGAAGGAGCTGAAACATGCCGTCTGGAAAAGGCACCCTTCACACCCGAGACAACTGGAGCAATTTGCTCATGAGAAGTGGCCAAAATACCTGTTGAGAGGTGCAGAAGTCTCAGAAAATTAATGGAATTGTTTGATTGCAGGGATTGCCTCAAAAGGTTGTGCAACAAAATATTAAGTTAAGGGAACCATCATTTCTGTCCAGGCCTGTTTCATGAGTTTTGTTTTTTTTAAAAATTCTGTTGAAGCCTGGTTGGAAAGCAATGTCTGACTTTCATTTGTTCATTTTCATAGAATTTTTATATATTACTTTTGTCAGGGGCCACTATGCGTTATAATACTGTGCGCAGGGGCCACTATGGGGCAGGAATGCGGTTTGTCCCCCCCCCTCCCATGTCAAATGTTCGCCTTGGGGCCCAGCCATTCCTAGTTACATCACTATTTACCATGTACCAAGAATGGGAATGTCAATATATGGTGATGCTGTACTTCCGTCTCAGTAGAGGGGTCTTTGGATTCCACCAGACCACACTATATCCTAGTGTTTTCCATTTTTAGTTCTTTAAGCACCATTCCACAAGTCTGGTTTCCATTGCCAGACCCAGTAAGGAATAGCCTTGTTGGTTATCTTGTGTGGTAGATCCTTAGAGAATCTGTCCACTAGGGGTTGCTAGTTGCATCACTAGTCACACAGGAGATCTGAAGCAGGTGGTCATAGATATTGTAGCCAATGTGACTACTAAGTGAACCTATGATAAGGTGACCGTCACTTGTAGTTCTGACACTGATAAAGTTTTTGGATGTATATTCTGTAATATTACAAGGATAAAACCTTTGCCCTGTGTTTAGCACTTTCCAACCCATGCAGGTCTTTTTGGCTCTGTCCCCCAGATCACAGGTCAATGTTTAGGGCTGTAGAGGGGTCACTTAATGGGGTTGGACTGGTAGGAAATTGAACTGCTGGATTTAGTATTTTTTTTTTTTTTTTTTTACCCTATTTTTTGGTGATTTAAAAAAAAATAAAAATTGGAATGAGTACTTTGTCCTACCCTCTAACCTTATGAACTTATGCCAGTAAGTCCCCACTTGCTACTCCCCAAAGCCATGATTTCCATATTTTACAAGGGTTAACATTCCTGACACGGTTGTACACAAGTTATGTTCCCCACTTCAGGTGCTTGGTTGTCCTTACTCTATCATCTACCTACTGTATGTAGTGTAGACAAGACACTAATTTATAGAATGGCTGCTTCCTATATACTGCTGTGTTCTCTTACATTTACCATTACTTGGAGCACTTTGAGGTGTTCATATACCTGATGCATCACAAGGGTCCGCCATACAATGCTATGGTTTTTCTATGGAGCACTGTTTGCAGTTAATGAGGTGTGACGTCTCTAGGGCCACAGATACTTTGATCTCAACTCCACAGGGTTTCTGTATGGGGTAGGCTTCAAGTCCAAGATAAAATCCATCCTGTCTACCACATGGACAGGACAGAGCCCTACTTTTAACATATATATATTGGGAAAAGCTCATACACCAAACATATCCATGGGGCTCCATTCACTCCATGGACATCAAAGGAGTGTTATTTTGGAGCTGTATACCTCAATTATACAATGTCAATTGACTTCTTTCTATGCAGAGGCATCATAGGAAAAACAAAACAGGTTTTTAAGCCTGGGTGTCTATGGGCAGTTTTTGCCACTATATATGTCAGGAGTTACATGTACGCCATGACATAGGTTCCCAACCTTTTGTTCATTGTGAGCTACAGTCAACTTTAACATTCAATTTAAAAAAAAAAAAAATTATAAATATATATATATATGCTATAAAAATATTTTGAAGATACTTTACTGTAGGTATATAATATTTATATATAAGTTAATTATACCAAATTATTATATTATACCACCCAAATAGGCATTGTGAAAAGCTTTGGATACATATGCAATATTGCCAGTATTTATGTCATTGTGACCAGTACTTATGGCCATACCTGGGGGCTTCCTATGGCAAACTATGCAGACAGGGGTCCCGATCCACATCCGGTTCCCGAGTTACTGACTGGGACTGCTCTATGATGTAAAAAGAGCACAAAATACAGAACATTAGATGGGTAAGCTTAGTAACAGGACAGAAACAATGATAAAAGGATATACACGATTATACAGGAGATGTATCTTTCCTACAAGATACTAGGCCTCAGACGCAAACACAAGAGCATTACTGCCTATTGTATACATAAATCAGGAAATGAGGTTCTTGGTTAACAGTTTGATCAAATTGTGTGAGACCATCTGCCACCAACAAGAGGACCTCTTTAGATGGGACACTACACTACAAAGACTTTGGGCTTTGGCCTCCAAATGAAATAAGGGGAAGTATGTCAGCCATATTATGCTTACTATACTCTAAGAACTCTTATCTCTGTGCCTCCAAATGAATTCAAAGGAAACATAAGCCATTGCACCAAAGAGATCACTGCTTATTGACAAAAACAGCCATATCTTGGCACTAGAGTCTTCGATTCACAAGGGGAAAACACAGTTTGATTCAGGTGGATGTAACCTATCTATCTGCATGGCTGGATTGATATATGCTGTGCCCCCTGCTGCCTGAACAGTGCTCTACTACTCCCATCCCTTGTCCTAGCAATTTCATAGTAGTATATTTCTTTTAGTCAGCATCTTCTCAGCCTCCCAATAAATATTGGTCACTTACTGCTGGTATCTAAACTTGGTATTATAAGTATGTAAAATGCGTGGCTGGATTGGTTACACAATGGACACCAGTAGGGACTGACAAACCCCTAGACTTACAAAGGGGTTGGCTTTTGAACAACATTTGTTAAGCAACTTCTGGCTGTTGGGAACCCTCACTGGTACAGAGAGCTGGGGTCCCAAAGTCCCTTGTGATCAAGATCCCAGTTTAAATGTATGCATCATGACCACCATACCATTTGTAAAGTAGACATAGAAGACACTCCCTTTCAGAAAATGGCTTCAAGCAGGTGATTTGCCAGGTCCTTACCCAAGATTGGCATGTATATCTATTGTATAGCTGTTGTGTACATCTTATTGTGCACTGTATTACTGCATATATGCCGACGACTTAACGCACTGTATGATGTATCACTATAGTATTTCACTTTAGTCTAGTACTTTCTGGAAGGTGGGCGGAGTGAAGATTGTACTGTTTGTGCTGTGGGTGTTGCCTTTTTCACACCATTTGCAGTAGAGCCCCTATGTCATGGTGGACAGGAAAGTTCCCCAATAAAAGGGAACTTATCCCACACCTTCCAATGAGTTTCATTGTGACTATTGTAGCTATCCATCTATGCTGTGAAACTCCTAGACCAGAGCTAGACTGTTTCTAAAGCCAAAAGCAGCTTGTCTAGTGTATGCCTGAGAAGTGGATCTCGTAGGAGCAGAGCTCAAACTCTTGTGAGATCCGACCTGTGTTTCCTCAGGACCGCCACTTTTACACTAAGGAGTTAGAGCGTTCAGAGTGTCTATTGCCAAGGGAACTGCCATGGCTGTTCCAACTGAGTAACTGCCCTTAACTACTTTTTTGTCTGGACATCATCTACTTTACAGGTCATTGACGTCATGTTCATTCGCCATATGGCCTGTGTGCTGCTCAGTCCAGTTCAAGTGAGTTGGTCTGAGCTGCAAGACCAAGCACAGCCCCTATGCAGTGTATGGCGCTGTGCTAGGTATCCAGTGGAAGATCTCACACAAATTTTGTAGTCTCTTCAAACAGCAAGTTAGTGGTGATCCCAGATTTTGGATCTCCACCAGATATTGACCTTTCCCAAGGTCATCAATGTTTGATTCCCAGAATACCGCTTTAAATGGCCACAAAACGTTCAGACAATTCTTGCCATTAGAAGTCTCTCTCCTTCCTAATTCACTGCTCAATCTGTTACTACAGCAAGTCTGTCTTTAGAAACCAACACTACAGTCTCAACAGTAACAGAAGTGGAGAAACCGGTCTCGTTTTGAGATCTTTAGATGCTTAGGCCCCACATTGTAGAAATGCAGCTTTTGCTGTGTTTTTTGGCCAGGAGTGGATGGAGCAGAAGGTAGAAGGTACTGCCTATATACTACCAATTCCTTTTGTAGCCATTCTTGGCTTTGGCTCAAAAAACAACAAAAACTGAGTATCTGCAACATGGGGCACACACACACACACACACACACACACACACACACACACACACTAGCTGCTTGTTTTAGTGATGGCATGTTAGAAAAAGATCTGACCACAATTAGGAAGCCTGCTTACTGTGAGTAAATCTGGGATATTTTTAAGTGCATCATAACCTGGATTTAGAGTCCAGTATCTCTGGAACTCCTATATTATGGGCATGTGGGCTTCTCTCCCTTTGCTATTTTACAGTTACTGCTGGCAGAAATACGTGTATAGAAACCAGTAGCAATAATAATGGATGGGGGACAGACTGTTTTGTATTGTACAAGCCCCCTGCCTTGGAGAGAAATGCAAAATGAGTTGCAGCCATAATGGGGTTATTAGCAGCAGAAAATCTGATAGGATTCCATGTATGAAGGCTTATAGAGCCATAGAAGACATGGTCCATCAAGAACCTGCAGGTATTTCAGCTGTTGAAATCTAAGATACTCTTTAAAAGGGGTTGTCTGGAATTATTTATTAAAACATAGCTGTTATCTTCTAAACAGTGTCACTTGTCCACAGGTTGTTTTAGGTATTGTGGCTTAGCCCTGTTCTCCTTAATGGTTCTAAGATGCATTACCAAACACAGCAAGTGGACAGATCTGACTATTTCTGGAAGAAAACCACCATGTTATTCTATTCATGGAGAACCCATTTAACTATCACATTTAACTATGGCCTCCTTGTAGAATAAGTATTTCAGGATCCTGTTCATTCTATCAGATATTGTATTACAGAGGAAGAATACAATACAATTACACATGGAAAATACAATACCACATGAAGGCACCATATGGCAGCACATAGCATGCAGGCTCACTGCACATGTATGAAATATAAGACGTCCAGATAGAGTCTATATGTAGATATATTTCTTTAACATGATTGTTTCGTCCTATTGGAAAGGACAATTATCTACAAGTCTAATTATAGTGAACAATATCCCATTTAATGTCAAACTAGACGGCCATTGGTTTTTACAATAGAAGTCGTCTCTCATGGGAGACAATTAGATTGACGTTTGCATTTCATGGGTGATCCAATTGTTCTCTGAGCGCTTCCCCTCCCTACTCCATAGGGATTAATATACATGGCCAGTAGAGCTGAACATGTGTGATATACGTAGAGGGAGCGATAATTACCAGGCAACATATCATGGCCAACATCTTCCTAACAGTTTTACTGTAGATTCTGTAGAAGAGACAACACCACATTTGAGATAGCGAAGATTTATGTAGGAGCGTAGATAAGTCAAATTTAATAACCACTTGCCCCATTTTTTGCCAGAAAATACATTTCTACACGTCACATTCCGTAAGATGATATAAAATAAAGCTGACATCTGTAGCAAAGTGTACTACATTTACCAGGCTACAACCACCATGTAAATTTGACACAATTTGCTCAATTTCCACCATGACAAAATTATGTAAATTTTCTATGACATTTTTAAAGAATCTGTACTTATGACTTGGTTAAGATTGTAGAGTAATAGAAAGTTTTTAAAACCGTATGTGTTCCTTCCATGTCAATAGAAGAGCAATGTTATTAGCCTGTCTGACCAGCCAAAAAAAAAAAAAATAAAAGTTTATACAGAAGCCAACCCCATGATGTCACAACAAAAACATGAGTAGGACAAGAGCAAGTACACAAGGTGAGAAATATTTGTAAAAATATGAAGGACATATCCATTATGCAAATTTGTGTATTTTATGACACGATTGATAAATATCTACTGAACATTATAAGCTACTATAGAGTAATGTAACGTTACGGTTCTTTCTGTATTGAGGTTATACCTGATGGGCACAATTTTCAGAAAATTCTGAATTATTTTTGAAAACCGCACGTGCACTTTACATAGCAACAGAAGAGCAGTTAAAGGGATAGTTCAGACTTGTGCCCGGAGTCCTTCTGCCGTGAATCCGACCTAGTGTCAGAAAAAAGGATTGTGAATTGTTTGAAACTGTTTAAAAACCCATTCACGTCAATGGATTTTTAAAGCAATGGGCAAGTGTCCGATTGCAGCCTTTTTGTCCGACCAAAAAAACGGCTTGGCGGTGCACGGACTCCAGGTGTAAGTGTGAACGAAGCATTATTCATCGGTCTGACCGGCATCCAGGAGCAAAAGAAATGCAAAAGCCAAACCAAAGTTCCACAACAAAAACTGGACTTGATATAGAAGGGAAAATGCTGGTAGACAGTGGAGATTTCTCATGGAAATTAATTCAAATATTAAGGTCATTCAGTGGCAAATCTTAGTCAGAATCAAGACTAGACGGTCTTTTACATCTGGAAAGATCTCATCTAACATACAATCCACCATGTTTACGGATCACAGTACGGAGGTAAGGTCTATGGAGGAATCAGGGGTAAAATTCATATACAAGACCCCCCCCCCCCAAACTAATTTAAATAAAATGGATTGTAAGTAGGGGAGGCGGGTCTACAATGGTCACTTTACATACAGCACTCAATGAGAATGAAATATAGCTATGCAAGCCGCCATGATGTGGCTTACTTCTGGAACCTGTGATGTGGGCATGGTAATTTAATTTTTTTTTTTTTTTTATAAAGTCATTATAGACCTTTGTGGACATTTTAAAGTGTCCACAAAGGGTAGGGCCCCGAGCCCGGATGGGTTCACATATTTGTATGATAAGGTCTTCCAAGTTGAGTTAATTCCCCATCTGTGTAGCCTTGCATTGCAGTTCATGACAGGGAATTCAAGATATCCCTATTTGCAGATGACGTCCTTTTAACCCTTTCCAACCTTATAAAATTATAATGGTGCATGCATCAAGAACTTTACAATTCTTGGCACAACTTAAGCAGACAAGTCATCTTTTGCTTACTGAGGAAACATATGTGGCGCACAACAAGAATCTATTGCAATGTAAGTTGTAAATTCATAAGTGTACACCATTTCAAAATTGGCCCATTCTGATTATATATATATTTTTTTACTAATCAGCAGCTACTTATTGTGTTATTGCAATAATGGGCGCTACACTTACATCACAACACCAGGACGCCATGTACAGCGGTCCAGCATTCTTCAGTGTCAGCCACAGCGCACCCTGGAGGCAGTAGGTGAGTAAAACGTATCAAACACTACTCTGTGCAGGGGGGTGAAGGTCTTAAGCTTGGTGGTGGGGGTAGGTGTTAAAAGAAAAAAAAAACTCATACTATGTGGAGGGTGTGGGATAATAGCTCAGTAGCAGTGCAGACCCAGACAGTCAGAGACAGGAACACAAAGTCTGGTGAAGACAGGACTTCTCCCCTGTGCATTTATTTTAATAAAAAATAAAATACAACCTAAACTTCAGGCAAAAAAAAACCCAAAACCCAGCCATAATCTCACCAGACTCTCAGCTCTCCTCAGACACCTCCTCACACTTCCAGACTCTGCCCTGAACTGAAGGCTCTGCAGCTTGTTATAGCCCAGTAATGAGCCCAAACCCTCACAGCTGAGCTCAGGCATTGCCCAAACCCCGGCCCGGACCACACATATGGGAGGAATCTTGGGATAATGTACCGACCCTCCACCACCCTGCCTGTCACCTTCTCACAAGGGCCAGAAAAAGGGGGTCATATACCGTGTGGAGGGGAAAAAAAAATACACGCAGAGGACATGCTGCGATTACCAAAACCCTTGCAGTTTTGGAAATCGCAGCATGTCAATTATTCCTACAGAAACGCCGGCGGATTCCCTATAGGTATAAAGGAAGAAGAAAGTCCGCAGAGAAAACATCTGCAAACTTTCTGTAAAAAGCACTGCAGGAAAAACCACAATGCGTTGCTGCCGGACGCTACATGGGGTCTACGTTGCAGAAAAGCTGGTTTTTTTTTGTTGCAAATTTTGCTGCGTTTTATTGAGCCAAAAGTGGCTTTAACAGTAATGGGAAATCTATAGCTAGGACTTATTGTTCTCCCTTCTGCTAAATCCATTCCTGACTTTGGATCAAAAATCTGCAACAAAAAAAGCAGCGCTTCCACAACGTGGGGCCCCAGACTGACGCTGTATTTATGACTTGCACCTTCTTTTAAAAAAATCGCAAAAACGGCGTACATGCACTCCGGTCCGTGGGCAGTGCAAAAGAGGCCGTCAGGTTAGATTGCATTAGAAAGAGGTGATTGCGCAATTTTTCAACACTTGTGCCTTTTAGCACAAAAAAGTCACAATGACACTAACTAACATGTGCATTTAACAAGGAGATGCAAGGACATCGTACATAGGCACCACAGTAAAACTAGTCTAAAAAAAAGGCGCACCTGCGAAAAGTATGGACAAAAAAGGGGCAGATAATAAATAATCCCCAATGAGTGCTGCGTATACAACTATGGAAGCCGATCTGAGGTCATGTGATCCTACGGAAGGCGGCCTGAGGTCATGTGATCCTACGGAAGGCGGCCTGACGTCATGTGATCCTATGGCATAAACACCGCAGAAAAAAAATGTGGCGTTTTACACTCACAGCAAAGTGGATGGGATTCTAGCGAATTCCATCCCCACTTTGCGGAAAAATACGCACAGCAGACAAGCTGCGATTTCCAAAACCGTTGCGGTTTTGGAAATCGCAGCATGTCAATTATATCTACAGAAATGCCAGCGGTTTCCCTATAGGTATAATTATAGCAAAAGGTCCGCAGAGGAAAACTCTACGAACTTTCTGAGAAAAAGGCTGCGGGAAAAAAAACAGTTGCCAGATGAGTTGCCGCCACGGTTTTTCCCGCAGTCCTTTTTTGCTGCGGTCCGCTACGTGGGGCCTTAGCCTAAAGGTCTATAATAACTTTATAAAAAATAGAAATAAAAAAATAAGACAAAAAAAAATAAAGAAAATTTTTTGAAAAATGATGCCACTACCATACTCACATCATAGGTTCTCGCCCCGTCCCTGGTGACACAAACCTATGTGCCACCTACATAAAAAAAACTTTGTAATGGAAAAGGAAAGCAATTTTTTAAAAAAATATTTTAGTCGTACTTTTAAAAAAAATGATAAAATGTGAAAAACAGGTACATTTCTCTATTTTTTTAATCTATTTAAAAAAGAAAAAAAATATATAAAAATAAAGTACTAACTAAAAAAGACACAAGCCAAAATGGGCATGCTAATAGAGGAGACGGGGAAGTTGGGGTAACATCATAGCACCCTGAAAATAACAGCATTAGGCTAAGACCCCATGTTGCGGAAACACAGCTTTTTTTGTTGCAGATTTTGTTGCGTTTTTTTGAGCTAAAGCCAAGAATGGCTACAAAAGGAATGAGAGATATATAGGACGTTCTTATACTTCTACCTTCTGCTCAGTCCACTGCTGGCTTTGGATAAACACACCGCAACAAAATCTGCAACAAAAAAAGCTGCGTTTTACCATGTTTGCAAATTGAATGGTCCCCATTTTCTTGGATGTTCCAGTACTGGAATAGATAATTCCATTGTAATAGTCCTACGATCTTAACCCTTTCCTGCCGCAGCCATTATTTGTGTTTGAATTTAGTTTTTTTTACTTCCTGCCTTACAAAAACCACAACTTTTTTATTTTCTATTCACAAAGCTGTATGAGGGCTTAATATTTTGGGGGACAAATTGTACTTTGTAATGGTATCATTTAACCCCTTCCCGCTATGTGCTGTACTATTACGTCGCGATGATTGTGTGGTGCTGAAACACCGCGGGCACAAGAGCTCTCCTCTTACTTTCCAGCACTCGGCTGTGTTACACAGCTAAGACCCGGGACTAGCCGTCAGAATTGGAAGATACTTCGACTCCGGTAGATTAATCCCCTGGATACCATGATCAATAGCAAAATCGCCCCCTCCACCACCCCGATAAGATTGCAGGCTCCGATTGGTTGCCATGGCAGCCAGGAGAGTGAGCAACAACCTCCTGACTGCCTATGAACATTCCACATAGTGAGCCTATGTGCAATGTTCTGAAATACTATATATTGTCATACTATATATACTCATTACACTAGGGATCAGATATCCCAGGTTCAAGTCCCCTTGTGGTATAGGTAAAGTAAAAAAAAAAAAAAAATAATAAAATAAAAAATAAAGGCTAAGGCCCCACCTAATGGTGTTTTTTTTAACTTTTTATTATTACGTTGATAAATGTCTACTCAAAATAACTAAGTTATTACAGAGTAATATAAAGCTACTGTTGTATTGAGTTGATACTCGAGGGTCAATATTTTTGGAAAATTCTGACTGATTTTTGAGAACAGCATGTGCTCCTTCCATATCAACAGAAAAGCAATATCATTAGTCTGTCTGATCGGCCTCCAAAGACAAAAAGACCCATAACAAACACTTAATGAATTTCAACAATGTTATGTAAATTCATGGAAATATTGAGGTCATTCAGTGGCAAATCCTAGACAGAACCAATAATAGGAAAGTCTTTTACATCTGTAAAACAAAAAATCTGACCACAATACACTCTGTGCATCCAGACTGTTTACAGATCATAGGTCTATAGGTCAACTGCAAAGGGTCACCTGCTGTATTACTCACATACAAAATCTCCACCCGAAACGAATTGAGTTTTTTTTGTTGGGGGGGAGAGGAGGTCCATTATTCCAGGATGACTGTATGGTGCGCCCATTCTTAGTTACATGTTAGCAACAAAAATTTAATAACTGAGAATTAGATGATTCCCAATATTTATGGACTTGACCATTTTATCATTGGTAGATGAAAAATTATTTGTTTGGGCTGTGTAGAGGTCTCCACCCCAAGGGTTCTTGCAAGAAATAATTTATGAAGAGGAATAAGTTGAAGCTCTTGAGCCCCAATGCAGAATTTATAACAGGGAACCCCCAAATATTATGCCCCATGTATAATGCTGGTGTCGTCTTCTGTGGCAGAGAAATGAACCAGGGTCCACCTGCCTAGGCGCCCAATATCTACAGCCCCATTTGGACATTTTTTAGCATAATTTGTTTGTTTTTGATCTAGGGAAAGAGGGGTGATTGGAATTTTTATATATTTATTTACTTTTGTTTTAGCCCCCACCTAGGGGGTTTGAACCTATGATTATTAGATATCTTGCTCCATAGACTTCCATAGGGAAATCCACTGCATAACTATAAAGGCCTGCCACAGACAAGCTTCCATAACCGTATACCTAAGGCCTCTTGCAGATGACCATGGTGTGGGTCAGTGTGCTATCTGTGTATTTGACGGAGAGCACACAGACCCATTCTTTTCTATGGGTCCGCACACACGACCGTGAATCTCACGGTCCCGTGTGCGGGCCGACAGTCTGGGCAGCATCACATAGGAGAGGTCCTATTCCTTTCCTATTTAGCGGCCCGTGCTTCAGTGGCTCCTATTCATTTAATGAAAGGAGCCACGGAAGCACCGCGCGTTCATGGGCGGCACACAGGGACATCCCCATGCCCCCCGTGTGCAGCCCGTGCTTTTAATTCACGGCAGGCCGGTTGCAGCACGGTCGTCTAAGGCTGGCCTAAGGCTAAGGCTTCACGTAGCGAGCTGGAGCAAAAGAGCGCTGTGGAACAAACCATGACGGAAAAGCCTCACTTTTTTTTCTGCAGTGTTTTTCACAGAAAGTCCGCAGAGTTTTCCTTTCTGTCCCAATTATACCTATATGGAAAGGGCCAGCATTTCTGTACGTATATAATTGCCATGCTGCGATTTACAAAAACGGGAGCGTTTGTGAAATCACAAAATTACCGCTGTGGATTTTTTTTTATACAATGTGTGGATGGGATTAGCCAGAATCCTGTCCACTTTGCAGGTACTATAAAACAAGGCGTTTTTTGCTGCGCCGATTCCACCACGGCCAAAACGCCGCATTTTTGCAGCGTGGTGCGCTGGTCTACAGCAGGCCTGGGAGCCCTCATAAGGAACAGGAAAGCTGTGAGCTACTGTGGAGCCATCTTGCAACAGTAAGGCTAAAGCTCCACGTTGCGGAAATGCAGCTTTTTTTTGTTGCAGATTTTGTTGCGGTTTTCTGAGCCAAAGCCCAGAATGGCTACTGAAGGAATGGGAAATATATAGGAAGCTCTTATACTTCTACCTTTTGCTCAATTCACTCCTGCCTTTGGCTCAAAAAACCGCAACAAAATCTGTAACAAAAAAAGCTGCATTTCCGCAATGTGAGGCCTCAGCCTGGATGGGTGGGGGACACCAGTGAAGACCCCGCAGTTACTGACAGGTGATACCTGACAAACAAAATTTTAAGAAAATTTTGACAATCTCGGAGTAATTGTGAAAATATGAAAGTCATTCAGGGGCAAATCCATGATAAAAAATTATGCACTTTATGACACTACTGATAAAAGTCTACCTAAAATAAATAAGTTATTAGGCCGGGGCCCTATATGGCGTAAACGCCGGTGGTTGCCCTATATGTATACTTGAAGCAGAAAGTCCGCAGATGAAAACTCTGCAAACTTTCTATGAAAAGCACTGCAGGAAAAACCGTGATGTGTTTCCACCGCACTTTTTCCCGCAGCAATTTTTCGCTGTGGCCCGCCACGTGAGGCCTTAGCCTTAAAGAGTAATATAAAGTTCCTGCTGTCTTTTCTGTATTGTGGTGATACCTGACGGTCACCATTTTTGGAAAATTCAGAATGATTTTTAAGAACAGCTTGTGTTCCTTCCATATCAACAGAAAAGCAATATCATTAGTCTGTCTGACCGGCCTCCAAAATCAAAAAGGTTGACTGTAGTTGAATTTCAAGTGCGGGCAGACAATGGTTAATTTATGTAAATTGATGGACATATTAAGTTCATTCAGTGCAAATCCTAGACAGACCCAAAAACAGATACTCTTTTGCATCTGTAAAAAAAAAAAAAAAAAAAAGTACACACACAATACACCCTGTGCATCCAGACAGTTTATTTACTAACAGGGAATTCGCATATATTATGTCCCATGTATAATGCTGGTGTCATCTTATGTGGCAGAAAAATGAACCAGGGTCCACGTGCCTATGCGCCCAATATCTACAACCCTGGTTTTATGGTCCCGGAATTTTTTGGGCCAATCACACAGAAACCCAAGATAGGCTGAGGCCCCACGTTGCGGAAACTTGGTTTTTTTTTGTTGCAGATTTTGCTGCGTTTTTTTTCAGCCAAAGTCAAAAATGGCTACAAACGGAACGGGAAATGTATAGGAAGTTCTTATACTTCTACCTTCTGCTCAATCCACTCCTGGTTTTGGCTCAAAAAAACCACAGCAAAATCTGAAACCAAAAAAGCCGCGTTTCCGCAATGTGGGGCCTCAGCCATAAATGGCCTTTGAGGTCCTTGTTGCGAAAATGCAGCGTTTTACGTTACTTGCAAAGTGGATTGGATTCTGGCTAATCCCGTCCAAATAGGGCAGAAAAAAAAAATCTGCGATTTCAAAAATATTGGCTCGGGACATAATAGGTTGCGCAGATATGTAAAATACTATGTAAAATCTACTATGTAGATTCTGTAAAACCTGATATTCCACCACTGTATTAAGACTCCTTGATATTCCGCCCATCCTTTAATTTATTAACAATTGTTTAATTTTTTATTATTTCCTCCTCTTCACGATAATTAGATAAATGGATCTAAATGGATACAATACAATGGTCTCATCTTATCGCTGGAAGGAGAACGGAGCGGGATGAGCCATCATTTCTGTATTGTCTATGGGCATTAGTATACAGCAATGCTCTTAGTCCCATGTAAATTTACCATCAGACATTTTGGTGCCAAGACCCAGGGACATTTGTGAAAAACTGGAGGAGCTGGAGGAGCTGGAATGGTTAAGTTAATTAGACCTCTCTGATTATCCATGGTTTTGTTCCACCCTTTGATGTGATTCACACTTGTATATTCAACAAGGTATAAAACAGAGACTCCACCATGGAGTAACCTAACACACCCACCAGACAAGGCTGAAAGGGTGAATTGCAGTAGGCTACTCTTCAACATGGTGTGGCAAAATTTTACCATGAACTATATCCTAACAGGAAATGAGGAGACGCTATCTGAGAAAGAGTCCTCCAGACCCCACATTCCTTGTGTTCCACAGCCTCAGCCTCCAGGTAGATACTCTGATATTGCTATCCAACCCAAAAGGAATGAAGACTCAACAACGTCTCAGGCGACCATGAGCAACCTTTCAGGAGGACAGTCAAGTTGTCCAGAATACGCTGCGTCGTCTTTAAGTAGTGAGTATTGTTTTTGAAAAATTGGACTCCTTAATGTGTGGGGTTTTTTCAATATATTGGAAACTTTTAATGTGATTTTTGTCCTTGTATAATGACTCTTATATAGTGTGTGAGCTAACTTTATTAGGTGTGTGGGTTTTTTTTTTTTGTATTTTTAACTTGGTTAGGTCCAGTATAAGATAAATGACTATTTTTTTTTTTCTGGGATTTTGATATTAATGGCTTATCCTTAGGACAGGTCATTAATACTTGTTGTTGAGCACTGATCAGCTGATAGGAGGGGTGGTGCCAAGCATAGCGCCACACATTTGTTGTGGTTGTGCCTGGTATTGCAGCTCACAAGGCGCAGACTAGGAAAAGTACAGAGTGTCTGGTAAACTCAGCAGGCACTGCAGCCCATATAATCTAATTGTTGAGTGAGTCAGGAGTTGGATTCTACCTAATCTATTATTGTCCTACATCAGAAAACTCCATTACGGTTAAGACTCCACATAGCCAAAAAGCGTTGTGGAAAAGACAGCAGTGGAAGCGTGTGGTTTTGGCTTGGTGTGGTGTGTGTGTGTGTGTGGGTTTTGCAGTTTTTCACAGAAAATCAACAGGGCTTTCCGCTATGGGTTTTCTGTCTTATACCTATGTGGAAAACGCCAGCATTTCCATATTTATAATTGATATGCTGTAGTCTACAAAAACACAAGTGTTTTTGAAGCGGTGGCTATGGGAAATTGTGGCGTCGCTCCTATTTCTAGAATAGGACCATCCTGTGTGCATCCATTACCCCAGTTTATCATGTGGTTAGCCATGTTGCCTTGCAGCGCCACAGTCCTGAGTTCGAATCTGACCAAGGACAACATCAGCATGGCGTTTGTATGTTTTTCCTGTGTTGGTCTGGGGGTCCTCATCAGTATTCAGTATATAGGGTGCAGTATATAATTCCTACATAATAAACAGTATACTGATCTCTGTACTGAACTTATACACTGTATACTGTTCCCTATATAGTGCACCCTAAACTGATCAATATACTAGAGCTCATATATATAGTCTACATATTGTTTCCTGCATATGACACCCTATACTGTTATGGGATCAATATATAGGGAGCTATGGTGCACCAATGAAAACCTGGGAATGTCCCACTGGGACAGGTGGTTGTGAGTTGTGAAGGGGGCAGGGGCGTAACTACCAGGGCAGCAGCTGCCACAAGGCCCGGGACATTACGGGGCCCCGTGGGCCCCCGAGTTTATTTTATTTATTTTTATAGGCCGTTACCTGCTGGAGTAACCCCAGCAGGTAACGGGCCCTATATACTTACTGTTCCCTGGGGTCCTGCTCACGGCCGCCTGCACTTCCGATTCTGCAGAGGCGGCTGTGAGCAGGAGCGGAGATCGGTATGTGAGGCCACGGCCGAACACCACAATCTCTGCTATCATTATACATTGGGGTCTTTTCAGACCCCGGAGTATAGTAATCGGAGGCCCAGGGGAGATGAGGGAACATAAAAAAACAATGTACTTACCTCTCCTACGCTTCTCCAGGCTTCGGGCCTGTTTGGTGACGTCATTTTGCGTCGTGACGCCTTGCCTGCATCAAGTGACGCCGGCCTGGTCCAACATTGAAGGCGGCCAAAGCAGCAGGGAGTGGACCGGAGCGAGGAACAGGTAAGCAATGTTGTGTTTTGTTTCTATACTCTCCTGGGTCTCCGATCATTATACTCTGGGGTCTGAAAATTGTTCTGTGTGGTCCACTATGGGGCATGATAGTGTGCGCAGGGGCCACTATGGGGCATGATAGTGTGCGCAGGAATGCGGTTTTTTTGGGGGGGGGAAGGGGGGGGTTGGAGGGGGCGGTCCGGGTTGGGGATTGGGGGCAACGGTTCGGGGGGGGGATGGGCCCATGTCAAATGTTTGCCTTGGGGCTCAGCCATTCCTAGTTACGCCACTGTAAGGGGGCATTATAATGTGTGGGCTTGATGCTGTCAGGGCAACTAAAGGGGTACAGTACTGCATAGGGGGGAAAAATACAAATAGGAGGAGCCACAGTAGGTGTGGATGGGAACTTAAACTTGCTGTAGATTTAGAAAGTTGGGGGGTATGCTGATGTCATGAAATGGATATGACTAATATCAGCGGTAATGGTGACACCAGCCAACTGTGCCTCACTAAATCATGGTGAGGAAAATACAACCCAGTACAGTTCGTGTCCCAACTTTCCCAAACTGCCGAATGTGTATTCTTTCATTCCCCTCTTCCTATAGCCTTGCAATATTCTAAATATTTACCTTTCAGGAGCTCTGGAAAGCTGAGTATCAACCAATGGATAGGTATTCTGAATATCAATCTCGCTATTGCTGATACTAATGTATATGTACTAAATAGCATGGCATACCATGGCAGATTTGGTTTTCAGGGTCCCAGAAAAGCTGGGTAGCAAACCAGATAACTCTGAATAATTTACATCATATAATATAAAATTAATCTCCTTGATCCAGAGCTTGTTGGATTTACAAATCTACCTCCTTGTTCTGTAATACGACCATAGCTTGTCAGGATTTCCTTTCAGAACTCTGAGCTGGGTAATGCAGTAATAGACTACTAAATGGTAAAGATAGTTAAACAAATCCCCCTGCTAGGGAGCTTGCTGGACTTATATTTTGGGGTTCTGGGAAAGTTGGGTAGCATAGCATGTGGAACTGTGATGGAGAATGCTGAATAATACTTACCTTAATAAATCCCACTCCTTGCCACATAACTGTGCCATATCATGTTGAAGGTGATTTTTCAGGGTCCCAGGAAAGCTGGATGGCATGCCAGGTAAATACTGTATTAGGGACTTCTATTGTATGTACACTAACATTCAAAAGTTTAGGGTCACTTAGAAACTTCCTTATTTTTGAAAGAAAAGCAGTTTTTTTTGAGGATAACATTAAATGAATCAGAAATACACTCTATACATTGTTAATGTGGTAAATGACTATTCTAGCTGCAAACATCTGGTTTTTAATGCAATATCTACATACGTGTATAGAGGCCATTTCCAGCAACCATCACTCCAGTGTTCTAATGGTACATTGTGTTTAACTGTGTAAAAGGCTAATGGATGTTTAGAAAACCCTTAAACCCTTGTGCAAGTATGTTAGCACAGCTGAAAACAGTTTTGCTGGTTAGAGAAGCTCTAAAACTGACCTTCCTTTGAGCTAGTTGAGAATCTGGAGCATTACATTGCTCTCAAAATGGCCAAAAACCAAAAAAGAACTTTCATGTAAAACTCGACAGTCTATTCTTGTTCTTAGTAATGAAGGCTATTCCATGTGAGAAATTGCCAAGAAACTGAAGATTTCCTACAACGGTGTGTACTACTCCCTTCAGAGGACAGCACAAACAGGCTCTAACCAGAGTAGAAAGAGAAGTGGGAGGCCCCGCTGCACAACTGAGCAACAAGACAGACATTAGAGTCTCTAGTCTGAGAAATCGACGCCTCACAGGTCCTCATCTGGCAGCTCCATAAAATAGTACCTGCAAAACGCCAGTGACAATGTCTACAGTGAAGAGGCGACTCAGGGATGCTGGCCTTCAGGGCAGAGTGGCCAAGAAAAAGCCATATCTGAGACTTGCTAATAAAAGGAAAAGATTAATATGGGCAAAAGAACAGACATTGGACAGAGAAAGATTGGAAAAAAGTGTTATGGACAGACGAATCCAAGTTTGAGGTGTTTGGATCACACAGAAGACCATTTGTGAGATGCAGAACTGTAAAGATGCTGGAAGACGCCTGACGCCATCTGTCAGCATGGTGGAGGGAATGTGGTGGTCTGGGGTTGCTTTGGTGCTGGTAAAGTGGGAGATTTGTACAAGGTAAAAGGGATTTTGAATAAGGAAGGCTATCGCTCCATTTTGCAACGCCATGCCATACCCTGTGGACAGCGCTTGATTGGAGCCAATTTCATCCTACAACAGGACAATGACCGAAAGCACCTCCAAATTATACAAGAACTATTTAGGGAAGAAGCCGGAAGCTGGTATTCTATCTGTAATGGAGTGGCCAGCGCAGTCACCGGATCTCAACCCCATTGAGCTGTTGTGGGAGCAGCTTGACCGTATGGTACACAAAGTGCCCATCAAGCCAATCCAACTTGTGGGAGAGACTTCTGGAAGCATGGCGGGAAATTTCTCCAGATTACCTCAGCAAATTACAGCATTGCAGACCTTTGGCATTCTAGCTGTTGCTGCAAATGGAGCATTCTTTGACAAAAGCAAAGTTTGAAGGAGAAAATGATTTCAAAAAAATCATTTTTATTTATGCTTATATAGCACCATCATATTCCGCAGCGCTTTTACAGACATTGTCAGTCACTGTCCCATATAGGGCTCACAATCTACATTCCCTATCAGTATGTCTTTGGAGTGTGGGAGGAAACCGAAGTACCGGGAGGAAACCCACGCAAACACGGGGAGAACATACAAACTCCTTGCAGATGTCGTCCTTGGCAGGATTCGAACCCAGGACTCCAGTGCTTCCCTAACCTTGCCAATGTCTTGACTATATTTTTCTATTCATTTTGTAACTTTGATAAATAAAAGTGAGTTTTCATGAAAACACAATTGTCTGGGCGACACCAAACTTTTGAATGGTAGTGTAAGTGTTGATGGGGTTGGGAGAAATGGTGAAAACAATCTCACAGGATTATCAGAAAGTTCCCTAGGGATATGGGTAATTTTTTTTTAATATAAGTAAAATTAGGTGGGTTTAATTTAGGTTAACTTGTACTTTATGCCAGACAACCCCTTAAGGGTTCTGCCAGGATGACCTAAGTCCCTCCCTTCCTATGTCATGCTAGTGCATGTAGCCAGTCTCCAACTGGTAATGGAGAATGCAGACAAGCAAAAAGCTATCGAAGACTTAGCTTTCTCTGCATTCTTTGGAACTGTTAAATGTCTTAGGGTTGAGATTTCAATGGCTGAAGAGAAGTTCCACCTACATAATTCTTTAGCAGTCAGGGTTGTCTATTATGTAGTGTTTCCATGACTAATCTATGTTCTTTCTATTGTCACACAGTGCTACAAACACATTGGAGAAGTGCAGATGGAGCTGCCCCCAGTCTTTCTGAGACTGAGCAGGCCTGTTATCACCAAGACACAAACCAGGAGGACACCAGCCCAAAAAGTGAACGCAGATTGAGAACCTCTTTTACAAGCCTGCAAGTCTGCAAGCTTGAAGACCTTTTTAATAAGAAAAGATATGTGGGTGGAATCGAAAGAAAGAAAATAGCAAGTGCCCTTGACCTGACTGAGAACCAGGTAACTACTAGGCAAATTTTTGAAGACCACACTGTATAGTCTATAAGCTTTATACTACAACTCTAGATCCATGGTCTGTCAATCACATGACCATGGACAGATTTTTATCTACTGGAAGTAAACAAAGCATGACTAACAGATCTAGAAACCAGAGAGGAATTGATGCAGAAAGTATATTAGAAAATTGTAGAACTTTTCATTTTACAAACAATTATCTGCTGAGGCTAGACAACCCCTTTAAAGCTAAAACACAGCTTTTTTTTTTTTTTTTTTTTTTTTGCTGCAATTTTTTGAGTCAAAGCCAAAATGACTACAGAAGGAATGGGAAATATGAGTTCTTATACTTCTGCTCAATCCACTCCTGGCTTCGGCTAAAAAAAAAAAAACACAGCAAAATCTGCAAAAAAAAGCTGCATTTCTGCAATATGGGGCCTCAGCCTAAGGATGCTGCTTTTCTCAGCACACTTGAAGAAAGGAGCATTCTGCTTGATCTTGCTATGGCTTCTGTGACTGAACCACTATTAAATCCAGGTGTGAGGCCACACTTGTGTAGCCCCATGGCCGTACTCAAGGCTTGGCTTCATCTTTCTGCTGCAGGTTCTACAGAACTGTTTTTTTGGAGTGGATTTTGAAACCGAAGACTGCTTCAAACTTCTCTCTAAATTCTGCTGCGTGAACATAACTTTGCTGGCAAACAAGTGTTTGCTAATGGGCATTGAAGGTGTCTGGTCATATTTGGACAAGTATCTCAAACATTCAAGATGAGTCATGATCAGAATCTTAACAATATATTTTCATTACAGGTCAAGACTTGGTTTCAGAATCGAAGGATGAAACTGAAGAAACAGATTCAAGACCACCAGCATCAGTTGACGATGCCTGCAGTCCACTATAGTTACCCACCCCACCCTTACTATCATGGACCCCCAATACCAGTCAATAACTTGCCTTTCTACCAAACACATCCCCATTTACATGAATTGCAACAGCCTACATACAGCACAGACCCATTATTCCTAATTCCGCCAGTACCCCTCCAGGCTGCTATGAGCAATGCCCACCCAGAACAATACAGTGACTTTCTCAAATTTCACCATACATAATTCTACAATGGGACTTGGGCTTTATCAAAGGGGTTGTACAGGATACTTTATATTTTTTTTAACTAACCCTGAGGACGTGGGGGGGAAACCTTGACTGTCCCTGGTTCTCTGTCTCCCAGCACAGTCCAGTCCTGCAGCTTTGTTTTCTTCCTGTAGAAGCCACTGCCGCATGTGACAGCTGAGGCCAATAAATGGCCTCAGTGGATGGGACATGGGACATCACTACCTGTGACATCCTTTGGTCCTCTTCTGAGGTCATTGATTGGCCAACCAGTAGACTCAGTAAAAGGATGTGACTTCACAGCTGGCAAAAGTAGAAAGCCAAGCAGCAGGACCAGACTGACGGGAGGACACCAGAGGAACAGCTGAGTGGTTTTTAAAGGGGGGGGGGGGGGGAGAAATTTATTCACCTTCGCTAACCTAATAAAGGGTTGTCAAACCTAAATTTTAAACGTTTGTTAATTTTTTTTTTTTTTTTTTTTTTTCCTTTTGTGATTGCTTAATTTATAAAACAGAAATGTGTTCATCTCAGTATTGTGGTAGTTGTAGAGTAATGTACATGTTAATTGAGCATCCCATAGAACACTGCAAAATTATATATATATGTTTATTATGCACATAGATTAGTTCTATGCAACTGTTTACATGGGTTATATATAACCTGTATTTGTTGCCTGGACCACTGTGTGCAGGGAGAAGGAGACTTGGTATGTTCCAGCCAGTGAGTTCCTGATCATAGGGCTCTGTCCAAGCCATAGAGATAATGTATTGTTCAATAGTGTAGGCTCTTCTGGAACAACCATCTACTGACTCACCCCGTTCTCATAGTGGTCCTTCACTACAAGATATGTACCTCCAGTTACTGGAAGTTGTTGGTTTGTCTTATTTCTCTGTTTTGCAAGTGTTTATGTGTGATTCTATTTTCTTGCAACCACGAGTCCTCTGACTCTTATTCCTGAGCACATCACTCTGCGGTATCCCTGTGGACACTGCTAAAATGTTTGCACGGTTTTGTATTGTTTGAGCCACTAAACTGTATATAGCTTGCAGCTTTTGTGTGTATTTCCCCTTTGCTAGGGGTCATTTTGCTATGGAGGTGGTACACCCCTCACTACTTAGGAAAGCTTGGTCTAGCCCAATGCAGGGTAAGGGTAGGAGATTTGGCATTACCTTGGGGCTGTCCAGCACAGCCTCTGTGATGGTCAATATGGAGTTTCCTGCTAGAACCATTGCCCATCTGAGACAGGGAAGACACTAGCGGACAGCCTGCAGAGGAGAGAGTAAGAAAGGTGCTAAGCCAAAGAGGGACAGAGGATTGTTATAACTTCACAAAGACTGCCAGTAGATTAGGATTCTTGGGACTTCCTTACTTCACCCCCCCCCCATTGTTCGGGATCAGAAATATTAATGCAGGCAGCAGGCCAGGGTTATAAATAAAAATGCACTTACCTGCATCCCCCCTCTGTTCCTTCAGTGGGCCTACCATCACCTTCACTGCACAATTTGTATATGGAGCGGCTGCAGCACTGTCAAGTTGACGAGACAGTTTCAGCCAATCACCGCTCTCTGCAGTACAGCAGTATATAGTGTGTTGGGCCGCTGCGGTTCCGCTATTGTCACATCTCGCTGTAGCCGCTCTGTATGCAAGCAAAGGTGACGCAGCCCAGTGCAGGTAAAGGGAGGAAAATACATTATAATGCTCGCTGGCCTGCTTTAAAATGTATGAAAGTACAAACCTTTAAATTAATAGTGCACCTCAATTAACAATGCCCACTGTGTCCCCCCCTAATACTCCTGTATGCCTGATTAAATCAATAATGCCTCAGCTAATGCCCCCTAATTAAAAATTCTGTATACTCCCTTAAAGGGGTTGTCCAGGAAATACAGAACCAGGGAAGGTGACAAAAAAAACAAAACTTACTCACCTGCGTCCAGCGTCACCCGGGGGCTTGTTCTGGTATAAGTCCTTGCTGCACATGGCCTCAGTGGTTACAGGAAAGGACCCGGGACATCACTTGCATATGTCACTGGTGACGTCCTGGGTCCTTTTCCATGACCGCTGAAGGCCACTGATTGGCCTCAGCAGTCACATGTGTCGGACTTTTGCCAGCACAAGCCCCTGGGCGGCGTTCGACCGGACAGTGGTGGGGGACATTGGAGCGCTGGAGACAGGTATGGGGTTTTTTTTTTACCTTCCCCAGCCTACCTGCCCAAATACTGTAATTCCTGGACAACCCCTTTAAATCAATAATGCCCACCTTAAGTATAGCCCAATACACTCTTACATCCTTACATAAATACTGCCTCCCAATAGCCCCCTTATATTAATAATGCCCCTTATATTAGTAATACCCCTTATATTATTGCCCTTACATTAATACCACTGTGTGCCCTAATGATCCCTTATGGTTATTGGCCCTTAATATTATTAACCCCCCCCCAAAAATAAAAAACAATACTCACCTGCCTCTGATCCCCCTTCATCGGACTCTCCTTGCTGTATCCTAAAGCCTACAAGAGGCTGTCATCACAGGACGTCTGTGTCCCGGCTCAGGCGGTGCTATGCAGTGATGTCATTGTACCTGTCTGCACTGGGACGCCGATGTCTTAGGTGTTGCTACAAGCCTGTGGCCTACAGCGGTCCCCAACCTTTTTCACACCAAGGACCAGTTTCATGAGGACAATTTTTCTGTGTGGGGGGGGTGGAGGGTGTTACTGGTTGGGGGCAGGAATTGGGTTGCAGGGCCCCCCCACATGTAATAGTGCCCCCCTACATGGGTAATAGCCTCCTCAAGTAATGCTATTACCTGTGGGGGCACTATTACTGTAATAACCCCCCACATAAGTAATGCTATTACCTGTGGGGGCACTATTACTGTAATAACCCCCCACATAAGTAATGCTATTACCTGTGGGGGCACTATTACTGTAATACCCCCCCACATAAGTAATGCTATTACCTGTGGGGGGCACTATTACAGTAACCCCCCCACATAAGTAATGCTATTACCTATGGGGGCACTATTACAGTAATAACCCCCCACATAAGTAATGCTATCACCTGTGGGGGCACTATTACAGTAACCCCCCCCACATAAGTAATGCTGTTACCTGTGGGGGGCACTATTACAGTAACCCCCCCCCACAAGTAATGCTATTACCTGTGGGGGCACTATTACAGTAACCCCCCCTACATAAGTAATGCTATTACCTGTGGGGGGCACTATTACAGTAATAACCCCCCCACATAAGTAATGCTGTTACCTGTGGGGGGCACTATTACAGTAATAACCCCCCCACTACATAAGTAATGCTATTACCTGTGGGGGGCACTATTACTGTAATAACCCCCCCACATAAGTAATGCTATTACCTGTGGGGGGCACTATTACTGTAATAACCCCCCACATAAGTAATGCTGTTACCTGTGGGGGGCACTATTACTGTAATAACCCCCCCCCTACATAAGTAATGCTGTTACCTGTGGGGGGCACTATTACAGTAACCCCCCCCACAAGTAATGCTATTACCTGTGGGGGCACTATTACTGTAATACCCCCCCCACATAAGTAATGCTGTTACCTGTGGGGGGCACTATTACAGTAATAACCCCCCCCCCTACATAAGTAATGCTGTTACCTGTGGGGGGCACTATTACAGTAATAACCCCCCCCCACATAAGTAATGCTATTACCTGTGGGGGGCACTATTACTGTAATAACCCCCCCCACATAAGTAATGCTGTTACCTGTGGGGGGCACTATTACTGTAATAACCCCCCCACATAAGTAATGCTGTTACCTGTGGGGGGCACTATTACAGTAATAACCCCCCCCACATAAGTAATGCTATTACCTGTGGGGGCACTATTACAGTAATAACCCCCCCACATACGTAATGCTGTTACCTGTGGGGGGCATTATTACAGTAATAACCCCCCCCCACATAAGTAATGCTGTTACCTGTGGGGGGCACTATTACTGTAATAACCCCCCCACATAAGTAATGCTATTACCTGTGGGGGGCACTATTACAGTAACCCCCCCACATAAGTAATGCTATTACCTGTGGGGGCACTATTACTGTAATAACCCCCCCACATAAGTAATGCTATTACCTGTGGGGGGCACTATTACAGTAACCCCCCCCCACATAAGTAATGCTATTACCTGTGGGGGCACTATTACAGTAATAACCCCCCCACATAAGTAATGCTGTTACCTGTGGGGGGCACTATTACAGTAATAACCCCCCACATAAGTAATGCTGTTACCTGTGGGGGGCACTATTACAGTAATAACCCCCCCACATAAGTAATGCTGTTACCTGTGGGGGGCACTATTACAGTAATAACCCCCCCCCCACATAATTAATGCTGTTACCTGTGGGGGGCACTATTACAGTAATAACCCCCCCCCCTACATAAGTAATGCTGTTACCTGTGGGGGGCACTATTACAGTAATAACCCCCCCACATAAGTAATGCTGTTACCTGTGGGGGGCACTATTACAGCAATAACCCCCCCCCCCCCCCTACATAAGTAATGCTGTTACCTGTGGGGGGCACTATTACAGTAATAACCCCCCCCCCCCCCTACATAAGTAATGCTGTTACCTGTGGGGGGCACTATTACAGTAATCCCCCCCCCCCACATAATTAATGCTGTTACCTGTGGGGGGCACTATTACAGTAATAACCCCCCCACTACATAAGTAATGCTATTACCTGTGGGGGGCACTATTACTGTAATAACCCCCCCCACATAAGTAATGCTATTACCTGTGGGGGGCACTATTACAGTAATAACCCCCCACATAATTAATGCTGTTACCTGTGGGGGGCATTATTACAGTAATAACCCCCCCACATAAGTAATGCTGTTACCTGTGGGGGGCATTATTACAGTAATCTCCCCCCCACATAATTAATGCTGTTACCTGTGGGGGGCACTATTACAGTAATAACCCCCCCCCACTACATAAGTAATGCTATTACCTGTGGGGGGCACTATTACAGTAATACCCCCCACATAATTAATGCTGTTACCTGTGGGGGGCATTATTACAGTAATAACCCCCCCCCCACATAAGTAATGCTATTACCTGTGGGGGCACTATTACAGTAATAACCCCCCACATAATTAATGCTGTTACCTGTGGGGGGGCATTATTACAGTAATAACCCCCCCCACATAAGTAATGCTATTACCTGTGGGGGGCACTATTACAGTAATAACCCCCCCCCCTACATAAGTAATGCTGTTACCTGTGGGGGGCACTTACAGTAATAACCCCCCCCCCCACATAAGTAATGCTATTACCTGTGGGGGGCACTATTACTGTAATAACCCCCCACATAAGTAATGCTGTTACCTGTGGGGGGCACTATTACTGTAATAACCCCCCCACATAAGTAATGCTGTTACCTGTGGGGGGCACTATTACAGTAATACCCCCCCCCCCACATAAGTAATGCTATTACCTGTGGGGGGCACTATTACAGTAATAACCCCCCCCCCTACATAAGTAATGCTATTACCTGTGGGGGGCACTATTACTGTAATACCCCCCACATAAGTAATGCTGTTACCTGTGGGGGGCACTATTACTGTAATCCCCCCCACATAAGTAATGCTGTTACCTGTGGGGGGCACTATTACAGTAATAACCCCCCCTACATAAGTAATGCTATTACCTGTGGGGGCACTATTACAGTAATAACCCCCCACATAAGTAATGCTGTTACCTGTGGGGGGCATTATTACAGTAATAACCCCCCCACATACGTAATGCTGTTACCTGTGGGGGGCACTATTACAGTAATACCCCCCCCTACATAAGTAATGCTATTACCTGTGGGGGCACTATTACAGTAATTCCCCCCCCTACATAAGTAATGCTGTTACCTGTGGGGGGCATTATTACAGTAATAACCCCCCCACATAAGTAATGCTGTTACCTGTGGGGGCATTATTACAGTAATAACCCCCCCACATACGTAATGCTGTTACCTGTGGGGGGCATTATTCAGTAATAACCCCCCCCCCCCCCCCCACACACACATAAGTAATGCTGTTACCTGTGGGGGGCATTATTACAGTAATAACCCCCCCCACATAAGTAATGCTGTTACCTGTGGGGGGCATTATTACAGTAATAACCCCCCCCCCCACATAAGTAATGCTGTTACCTGTGGGGGGCATTATTACAGTAATAGTGCCCCCATAAGTAATAGCATTACTTATGTGGAGGGGGGTGCTATTAGAGCATTATTACAGTAATAGTGCCCCCCACAGGTAACAGTATTACTTATGTGAGGAGGTTATTACCCACGGAGGGGGTCACTATTAGGCCGCTATTACCCACGGAGGGGGTCACTATTAGGCCGCTATTACTGTAATAGTGCTCTAATAGCACCCTCCCCCACAGGTTATAGTCCCCCTCCCTCACATACCATTCCATATACACTTGCTCTGTATAGTTATACTGTACTTACAGAGCAGTGCTGTGGTGGGCGGGGCCTCCTCTCACACGGCCTGTGCGCATCTACTATTTTCTTCCCACTGGAAACGTAGAATAGCGGTCAAGGTTCCGGGCGGGATCTCCTCGTGCACACAGCCTGTGCTCATCTTCTACTTTCCTCCTGGATCCTTGACCCCCTATTCTATGGTACCACTGGGAAGAACGTAGTAGATGTGCACAGGCTGATATCTTACATATATACAACAGCAGAAATTATATCACCCACTAGTTATGCACAGAAATCCACTATAATCTAATGTCCACTAAGGGCAGCCAGATAACGCCGACCCCACAGGGATTAAATGGATTGATTTTTTTTGCCCTGTCTCACCCTTTGCTCCCTATAACATAGGGGTTGTAAGTATGTCTGGCTGCTGCATATCTCTCTCTGACAATATGAAAACATTAGGTATATGAAGATGAAACTGCATCACTGCTATAGTCCTGTGCATATTGCATATAGTCTATGCATACAAATGTGAGGTTCTTAGCACATTATTTCATCAATGCGAGACCCCATCTTCCATTAAGGCAAGGCAGCCTCATTCAGATGGGACCCTAACCTATACAGATATACCTCTCTTGGGACGGGGCCTACAAAATGAACTCTGGGTAGGATCCAAAAATACTTTATTCTAATTAAAATAACCTTTGGCAACCGAAAGGAATGCAAGTCCAACATAAAGGAAGTCATAACCCCGAGCATGCACAATGCACCTCCATAGTAAAATAAATCTACCTAGGTACATGTTACTATTGGTGAAATACAACCAAACAAAAAAATGGAGCAGAGCTCTATAGAGGGCGCTAAGACATGCAATAGTTATTTTCTGTGCGTATATACATATAAGACACAACGTGTATACACACAGACACAAGACAGAACGTGTCACACACACACACACACACACACACACACTACTGAACATGTGTATAGACACAAAGAACAAGTATATACACACAGACAAGCAGACAGGTACACACACACACACGACAGAACATGTGTATCCCCACACACACGACGACGACACACACGACAGAACATGTGTATACACACACGACAGAACGTGTATCACACACACGACAGAACATGTGTATCCACACACACACGACAGAACATGTGTCCACACACACACACACACACACACGACAGAACATGTGTATCCACACACACACACGACAGAACATGTGTTCACACACACACACACACAGAACATGTGTATACACACACACACACGACAGAACATGTGTATCACACACACACACACACGACAGAACATGTGTATACACACACAAGACAGAAGGCAGAACAAAACACACACAAACAAAAAACAAACACAACACAGTGTATACACACACAAGACAGAAGGCAGAACAAGTGTATACACACACACTACAGAATATGTGTATACACAGACACAAGACAGAATAAGTATATACACACACAGACAGAACATGTGTATACACACACACAGATCCACAAGACAGAACATGTGTAAACACACACAAGTATATACACACAGATACAAGACAGAACATATACACACAAGTACATACACACAGAGAACATGTATACACACAGAACACGTAGACACACACACACATGTAGACACAGAAGACACAGCACATACCTGGTGCCGAGTCTGAGATTGATTACGCGGTTCGCAGGCTATGTAATGGATCCCTCAGAAAACTCAGGGAGGGGGAAGGGGGAAGGGGGGGGTTCATTTGAATGGGTTTTCAAAGAAATGTCGGGGACCGGGACGACAGGTGCGCGGAAAACTCATTCAAGGTCCGATGCACCCTCTGCGCTGCGAATCCTTTTTTTTTCATTGGAAACAAAGTCAGACATGCAGGACTTCGTGTCCGACGAAAAAAAACGGCTTTGCAGCGCAGAGGATGCAATCGGACACCCGCACATTGCTTTAAAAACCCATTCAAATGAATGAGTTTTTAACCAATGCTTCGCTAACCTGTCGCTATCCGATGCCGATCCAGTTCCCCGAGATTTTCACTCGGATTGGCAGCGGACGGACTCAAGCGCAGGTGTGAACCCACCCTAAGTGAGAGAGGGGTAAGTGAGTCAGGGACCTCTTTTGGGGGCCCTGGGTGATTGCCCAGTTGCTTCCCCCCTAACACCGTCCCTGCTGCCCAGACAAGGTGAACTTTCTCTGAGTTCATTTTGTAGGCCTAGGCCCCGGAGAGTCTGTTTAGCGCAGGTCCATATGTGAATGTGGTCACCTTGTCGGGGCAGATGGGCCCTGACAATCTGGTCAAACTGTGAGCGAAGAACCTCACATTTATATATACAGAAAATGACTATAGCAGTAATGCAGTGTAATCTACGTATACCTAATATGTGCATATCTCTCAGGGCCCTTACAGAGTTGTGGTTATTGTATTGCAGACATAGAAGCGTCATAGTTCTACTATGGTGGTGCTGTCTGATGTTTGTGTTTTGCATTCCCTTTGTTATATTAAGGACATTTTGCCGAGCAAAGGGTTTTATCTAAAAATACATCCACACAGTGTTGGACTGGGCTGTCTGGGCCCACTGCCAGGACCCCTGCAGATCGCAGCATTGCCCCACTCCTGCCGCCGCTGGCTCCCGGCATCGGCCGTGCTGTTATGACGGATGCCGAGTGTGAAGATGATGGTGGCCACTCTACTGCAGATTGGCCGCCATGGCTACAAAGTATCCGCTGTAAAGAGTCTATGACCAGCCGCAATAATAATGTACAGAATCTCCCATAGACTGCAATACACTTGTATTGCAGTCTATTGGACTTGCATTCAAATAATTGCAGGTTCAAGCCCCCCTAGGGGGGGCTAATAAAATAATAAAAAAAATAAAAAAGTTTAAAAAAAAATAAATAAATAAAAAAATTAAAGTTCTAAATCACCCCCTTTTCACTAGAATACATATAAAAGTAGGAAATTACTGTGAAACACATACACATTAGGTATCCCTGTGTCCAAAAATGCCCGGTCTACAAACTTATAAAAATATTTTTCCCGTAAGGTGAATGTCATAGTGGGAAAAAAAAATCAAAAGTGCTGAACCGCCGTTTTTTTCGCTGTTTCGCCTCTGATTTGAATAAAAAGTGATCAAAGTGATAGACATTCCCCAAAATGGTATAACTAAAAAGTACACCTGGCCCACAAAAAAAGATGCCCTATGCCTCCCCGTACAGCTGCAGGGTCACCTGTCAATGTGGCCTTGCAGCTGTTGCAAAACTACAACTCCCATATATTAAATATTTTACCACATTTTTTTGCTTCAAAATTTTTTCCCTATTTTCCTCCTCTAAAACCTAAGTGCATCTTATGGTCCGAAAAATACGGTATACCTTTTATATAGGAATACAGGTATAGGAATGCATAGGTTTTAAAACTGGTCAATGGGCAACATATGTCAATGTATGGTTATATAGTGGTATATATATGAGATATATATATATTATGGAATATATAACAATAGATAGATAGATAGATAGTGTACATTGTTGGGTCTAGTGTCAGTACTGTGTATTATTATGTAATGTCTGTTATGTATACTAAGGTGTCGTTGTTTCTTCTTATGGGTTTAGATTAACATTGCTAAAGGTGTTAAATCTCATCCTTGCCTGGTGATGTATTGAATAGAAAGGTGTGAAAACTCAACATTGTGTGGAGATGTGTTAACATTGTGGTGAATGGTGTATCCATATGTATTATGTATTGAGGGGTTTAATATATTTATATTATACTGGGGGTGTCGGTATCTTCCAAATCTAGAAGCCTCGCTCCTCCTTGAGGTGTCACTAGTGTGTTCTAAGGATAGGATCACATGACAGATATTTGGATAGTAAACTAATGATGTTTGTCTATGTAAAGTGGAACTCTTGGAATAGGCATTAAATTGGGAGACCATGTAATATATGGGGATGAAGTAAGTGAGAGCTGTACTTCCCCCTCACATAGGAGTCAATGCCAAGTGACGGTTCAAACATCTAGGCCCATAGACGTTAGATTTTCTGTTTCACCCCCGTTTCCTAAATCTGCCCCCTAGTGTTTATGATAGGCATTACAGGAGACAAATCCAGCGTTTTACAGTGGCCCCTGTAACCAGACTGCTGGCTATCTATGCTTTGTCTCCTGACAGCACTTTCCACCTTCAGACAGTCATAGCTATAGGTGGTGCTGGGCCCCAAAATGTCCTTCCCCCACATAAAATATACAACTATTATAAAGGACAAGTTATGAGACAGATTTAGCATTTGGAACCAGGAACATCAGGTTACGCCTCCGTGTTGGGGCAGGAGATGTGGCTGTGACCTTATCTTTTTGCATGTTTTCCTTTCCTCAGGAACAGCGCCACTTTTGTCCAAGGGCTATGTCTGGTATTGCAGCTGAGTCCTATACTGTATAGTAAATTTAGCAGAACTGTTATAGTAAATTTTTACTATATTTGTTTTCCTATCAAATTTTGACCCTATAGAGGAGATTTATCAATACTGGTGCAAAAAAAAAAAAAAATAGAGGAATTTTCCAGATCAACCAATCACATTGCTTCTTTCGTTTCCAAAATGACCTGTTTTAGATCTTAAACTATTGGTTGCTATGGAAACAAACACTTTTCTTGAACCATACTTATAAATATCTCCCATTGGGCCTCATTCATCAAAACTCTAATAGACTTTTTGTTGCCCATAGCAACCAGCGTTCAGCTTTCATTTCTGCAATGGAAAGTGAAAGCAGAGGTCTGATTGGTCGCAACAAAGTTTTTCTAAACAAGGCGCCTGTGTTATAAGGTGTTTTTGGGGCAACACTCCTGTACCATTTATGGGTATTGGTATCTTATGTGGTCGGGGGTAGTTTCAGAGTGTGACTTATCTCTGCACCTCTTACAGTGGGTGCTGCCCATGTCCTTCTACATGGAACAAGAGTCGATCGTCAATATAACAACCAATTGACAAGGCTGGACGGCCATGCAAATGACTATTTATATCATATCAAGGGATGAAATGATATTGTTGGGGAACCAACTGCTGGGACCCCCACTGATCACTAGAGCGGGCCTCTGTATTCCCCCGTGAATAAAACACCCGTGTGCTTCTATGACTGGCTCTTAATTCACTTACTGCAACCTCCGGCAGCCTCATGAACGGGGTGCCGACCACACAAGCGCTTCATTTAGGCTAAGTTCACATTTGCGCTGGAGTCACTGGTGGAGAGAAAAGTCCTTACAGAACTTTTCTCTCCACCAGTTTTAGCATAATAAGGCGGACACCCGACTTACACTATTATCATCTATGGGGTTTGCCAGTGTCCGCGGAGAGCCCAGCGCAGATGTGAACCTAGCCTAAAAGTGAAGATACAGATAAAAATATTCAGTCAATATTCTCCTGATCGCTCCCAGTGTTTGGATCCCCAGAGAGCCGACACTTATCCCCTATCCATAGGACAAGGAATAAATGTCTGTAGAGATACAACCCCTTTAAGATCATACAGTCATTTGTCTTTATTGGGGTCGAATGTTCTTACAAATGCTTATTCTCCTGATCACTGGCCTGTATAAAAAGGGCCTCAGATAAACATCGTAGACAGAAAAAGGTCCTGGAAACAATTATAAACTGGAAGTCAAATAAAATTTATTTTAAAACTTTTCTTTAAAAATACAGCAATATTAAAACATTTTTAAAAAGATAACTTACAATAAATTATGTGCATAGTTTTTTTTTTTTTTTTATTGTCCATTGAAAGTGCATCCAGCAAATTAATATGGGGTGAACCTGTGGTTCTTTGGATCATTCATCATGGGGTGCACCAGCATAGGGGGCCATGGGTAGGATCCAAGGCTTGTCACAGCAATGGGTGGTGCATTGAGTGTAGGCCTGATGACCGATGGTGGTGGTAGTATTCCATAAGGATGGATTGGGGGGAGTGGTATGGTCAAATCTGGCCGTACAGAGTAACTTGGAGGCTGAAAGTCAGAGTAATTGTAATATGGCAGGTACATCCCGGAGAAGAAGGCCTCAACTCTTGCATCTTGATTTTGACGCTTAAACTTCATCCTTCGGTTTTGAAACCAAGTTTTTATCTGTCAAAGGAATAAGAAGACATAAGTATGTTGTGATGCCAAGGTAGATCGTGGGTCATGGACCACCCAAAACCTCCAAACCCCCTATATAGCTACTCCACTGGATAAGCTACAATACTTAGGACATGCCAACTGTACCAAGAATGGTTATAATAATCTCTAGAGGTCCTACCTGGGTTTGTGATAACTTCAGCACCTTGGACAGTCGCTTCTTCTCGCTGGACCCAATGTAGCGATGATCCTTGAAGCTCTTCTCTAGCTCCTGCAACTGCTCAGTAGTAAACTTAGTTCTGGGTCTGGAGGAAGACTCCTCCTCAGACATGGACCCGGGGCTCTTCATACTGTCAGAGTCAGAGAGTTGGCACCTCTCCTGGACAGAACTTGGCCTTTGGGCAGATACTTCCTGTAATGCTTTTCTAGATACAGAAACACCTGTAAAATAAATATGAAGTCAGATATAGGTCATATCGTATATTGCATACGAGAAGTTATTTAAACTAATGAAACCTCCAGAGTCAGGGCATGCTGGGAGTTGTATTTGGAGAGCATTGATATACATTGTTATTGTACAGTGTATATTCTGGTAAGGAAAGATCAGGGTCATTGAAGAAATTTACAGTCCGCTAATCGGGGTCTAAACTGCGGTCCATTAACTTGCACACTGCCAATAAATACAGACCAGTCTTTAAGGCCACTTTAACATGGTCAGTATTGTACAAGGAGTAGATACAAAAACAGCTCATATTAAACACAATGATCTCTACCTTCTGTAGTCATTAGCTTTTGCAACACTACAACTCCCAGACAAGGCTCTTGGGAAATGCTGGGAGTTGTAGTGTACAGACAGCTGGAGAGCCACATCTTGGAGCCCATTACTCTATTACAGCAAGGCTACACCTATGACCACGACTACATAAAAGTTATGATGGTAGGAAGAACTATAACCACAAAGGAAGAAATTCCTCCATAACACAAGAATTATGGAATATAAAGGGGTTAAATAAATAAAATATCCTTACCATTGGTGTCCTGCAGGATGCTTGCATCTTGGTAAAGTGCTGTTGTGTTGTCAGTATGATTCTCCTCATTATTGCTTGCTCCTCCAGTAGACCTCTCAATTCCTGAAGGCAATGAAATATTAGATTCTATTCCATAGGGATAAGCTTGGTCCAGCCTGAATCTAAGTAAATCCATATTGGGAACAGTAGTAGTAGCAGTTGTAGTGGTCTTAAGACTGCTTTCTGAGAGCCATTCCACAGAGTAAAACCTATTCTCCATTTCCAGGTCTGAGATGTTCTTCAATTCTTTACCAATGTTCAACTAACCTTCTCACTGTCTTTCAAGCTATATTTAAAGCCCCTTGACCCAAGGTGGGGTGTAATGAGCCAACACTTGTAATAATGTCTAGAACAATAGGCTTATTGAGTGTTACTGTAATTTCCATTGTCAGGGGGCTGTCACATCCTCTTAATCCCTCAATCCACATGTTACTGGCTCCACATTCATCTGAAGACCATCCTCCAATGATAGAACTGTCAACTAATTAAATCAGTAACTTTCAGAATTAGATAGTCTTATATCATGGCTGCTAATTTATTTGGAATTCATTGTTTCCAGATAAGACAGTGGAGTCGATCAAATTATATTATGGGGCAGACAGAGAAACTTAATCAGAGTCTTCAAGCTTTTCAATAGATACTTTGGAACTAATGACATTAATGAACTTTGTTTGATCCAAGTGATCAGCTTTTGCTCTGTGACTGCTGGGCTTTAGGTGTAGTTATAGAAACTATGGGATATTAGACATATAATTATTTCATACAGGTTCCTGGAACAGGAAAAGACTCTGGAAACAGACAGGTTTATCTGATCTCTGGAGCCATGTAGTGTTTGTAGGGAATAATGTTAATGTGGTTTATTAAGGAAGGAGTAACATAGGAAATGAGGGAAGGGCCATTGAGGATGGCAGCAAATGTGTACTTGGGTGCATTTCAAAGTCAATGGCTTGATGTTTTTATGAACCAGATCAAACACTTAATGGTACATTTTGTGAAAGAGACCTGGTCTTCTCAGGTGATCCCCAGATAAGAATTCAGCTGCAGACCATCCTTCTCAACCCTTTCCATGCCTACAGACTACTGCACAGGTTTAATGAGTATTAAGGAGTCTGCTCTGACCGCTGCAGGGTGGAAGGGGTTAAACAAGGCTAACAAGTGATTCCACCCTCCTCCTGCAAACACCTCATTTAGTATTGTCTGGCACCAAGATAACATCAATGATAAAGAGTAAAATGACTGGAACTTTTCTTATGTTAACAGATTGGGAGAAGAAAGTCAAGTACTGACATTTAGTCTTCAAAGGGGGTTTGTTGTCTTTCTGTAGACACTTTAGCCTTCCTGGGGTGTAAATTGTAACTCAATGACAACGTTTACGTACTTTCAGTGCAGCCTGTATAGTGAACAAGCTGTAAAGATGGACATTATAGGTGAGATTATGTTGAACAAGGTGCTCCTATTGGAAGGCCTGGTATCAGAAATGGTCACGTAGTGGACCTTCACACTTATGTTGTGGTATTATAACTGTTTTGCCTTTTCACATTTGGCACATATTCTGATGGACTGACACTGTGCAAAAAAAAATAAAAAATTACTATTGTGGTTATGACTAGACATGGCACATTAAATTTTTTAAACATACTAGACTTGTAGGTTTTTATTCTCAACCATGTGCCCAGATTTACCATTGTGCTTACAACTAGACATTGGTATAAAAATGGAGCATCAAATTTGGGCTACATTTTTGGACATGTGGATGTGGCTTCTCCACCATTCGCCAAAATAACGTAGAAAAATTGTGGCTCAGAGTAAGCCTGCTAAAAGGTGGTATAAACTTAGACTACACAGTATAAAGATACATAAGATTTATCATCCAGCGTCAGTCTGTGATGAATCTGGCGTGTTTTCACACAGTTAGTAAGTCTGGACCTTTGTGTAGCCACCACCAAAAACATGTATGCATCTAGAAATGTAGCATGTGCTTAGAAGGTCTTAAGCCTTGCAAAATACATTTGGGGAGAATTAAGAATGTGTTCATACTGATCTTAGAATTCCCGACTGGTACAGGATGCATCTGAATTATTAAGGTATAACGTGCACCAGCTTTCTGGACTGAGCCATAGTAAATTTATCAGTCCAAGGCGTCTCCATCCACTTTCATAAAAATGGGCCAAACAGGGTACAACAAGGACAATGTGGTACATCTTTGGAGCAAGACAGGACCATGCCCCAAAAATGCACCATATTTATACCTATCTACACTAGAAACCATTGTGACATTTCAGTTTATTGATGTTCTATGGGCCCAATCACCCTTTTGCTGGGGATCAGCTGAGCAGAGTCAAACACACCTGAAGGTATACAGCTCTCATCTCAGTCATCCATGAAGATGTCAGCATCCCAACCCCACTCATGGAAACTTCTCATGTGTTTGGAGATTTGTGAACACACAAGTGCACCTGTATTGGTAGCAGAGGGACTGAATCATGGTAACTAGCCTTAGTCTAATATGTGTATGTTTCATATAATATATATATAATATATATAATGTGTCCACCTTGCACTTGTATCAGGTGATACTGTCTCTTATTAAAGAGACACAGCATTGTATGTTGGATCATTTCTCAAACAATGCTCCGTGCATGTCTCTAGCTTCACAATTCCATTGTTTGTAGGTATTCTACAAAACTTACTTAAACTATTTACTTAGGGTTTGTTGACATATCTATTTTATGCTAAAACCAGGAGACAAAGCATATTGGAAAGAGTCACACCTCATCTACATTTTGGATCTATTTTTCTTGGTTTTGGCTTAAAATACTACTGTGTGAATCAGATTATTGGAAATATTTACATGGTTACATGATTTTTTTTTTTTTGCTGTGAAATTTGACTATGGCGAAACCAGAGTTTCAAAACAAACGTGGTTGTCATGGAGTTACAAAAATGGTAACAAAAGAGCAGCAATAAAAGTGCAAAAGATATAACTTTATATGGTATATCATTAGGGTATGGACATTATTTATTTATTTTTATTAATCCACTCCTGGTTTCAGTCTGCATAAAAAAAATAAAAAAAAAGTCCTTACACTTAGGGATAATTCACACTGCTGCTTTTGTCAAGCTTAAAGCCACATCCAAAGTGGTGTATGTGTGTTATTTTTTTTGTTTTTTTTTAAATGTGGCTTTAAGCTTGACAAAAGCGGCAGTGTGAACTATCCAAGTGTAAGGACACACATTCCGTGTTTTTTTTCTAGTTTTAGATTCGGCTTTTGAGCTGGCCCATTGATTTCAATGAGATTTGGCTTTATTTTCTGTATTTAGATAGCATGATGCTTTTTCAGCTAGCTGAAAAAGAAAGCGGATTCCCATTGAAATCAATGGGGGAGTTTTCAGGTGTTTTGAAGGTGAAACAGTTTTTGAGTCTCAAAAAAACAGCTTATGGCTAAGGCCCCATGTTGCGGAAATGCATCTTTTTTTTTGTTGCAGATTTTGCTGTGTTTTTTGAGCCAAAGCCAAGAATGGCTCCAAAAGGACTGGGAGATATATAGGACGTTCTTATACTTCTCCCTTCTGCTCAATCCACTCCTGGCTTTGGCTCAAAAAACCGCAGCAAAATCTGCAACAAAAAAAACCTGTGTTTCCGAAACTTGGGGCCTTAGTCTTAGGCCGGGATCCCATGTGGCATAAATGCTGCAGTTTGGCCGAGGTGGAAAAAAATGCGGAGACTCTAGCGAATCCCATCCACACGTTGCAGCAGATACGCTGCGATTTCCATATCCATTGTGGTTTTGGAAATCGCTGCATGTCAATTATAGCTATGGAAATGCTGGCAGTTTCTCTATAGGTATAATGGAAGCAGAAAGTCCACAGAGGAAACCTATGTGGACTTTCTGTGAAAAGCATTTTTTTTTTCCTACTGTGGCCTGTTATCTGGGGGACTTGGCCTTAAAAAAAACAGTGTGAACATACCCTTAGACCCATTGCACACGACCAAGTCTCATCCGTGGAAACAGTCCGTAGTACCCTGCTGTGTTCATAGAAGTCACTGCATTATATTTAGGCTTCAGTGGGCACCTGAATGGACCGATCTCTACACTAATGAACTGACATAAAGCTGACACTGGCCCACATGGACAATTTTCCACCAATGGGACTTGTTCATGCAAGGTCCTTTAGGTTAGAGCAACACGTGTAATTTATGGAGTTTGCCAGAAATGGATTTATGGGGGGGAATATAAAGGAATAACTTCTCCTTCCTGCTAGATCCACTTCTGCTTTGGCTCAAAAAAAAAAAAAAAAACACCAAAAACTGTGAGTTTTGAGGCTTCTAGCATTGGTATGATCATGTCGCTTGTTCGTGTGTGGTTTTAGCCAATGGAAAAGATAAATCCAAAAAGGAATGGAGAAAGAACAAGTCTACAATGAGCATAAAGCCTGATGTATAGAGTTGTATAATGGTGTGGGTCTATATGGAGCCATAATAGGATTTCAATGGTGGTGCATGGAATCTATAGCAGATACATGAGGTACCTATACAACTTACCCCAGCAGTAGGCTACTATATGTGAATATAAGGTGCTGCCATGTGTATTTTTTATTGAACTAATCCCACCTGGAGGTTTTTTTTTTCTTCTCATAAGATTATATGCATGACCCTATCATGGCTTGGTTTTTATGGTTGTCTTAGAGGTCCATGAGCCCTCTATCCTAACACTGTATGTATTCCTTCAGAGGTAGAATACCCCCTGCTAAGGAGCTACACATCCTCTGTCATACACAGTTCACATCAGGCTGGAGTCCCCATTGACTCTCATGACAATCCACATCTCATTCAAGTTAATGGGGTATTCATTATCCCATTCACTTTCTACAGAAAATCCCCACCCTGACTCCTGGGCCACTGTGTATAATAAACATCTACTGTAGGAATGAATATGGGGCTACTTAGCTGAGGATTAGCCCCATGAAATAACAATGGAGATCAATTTCATGCATTGAATTGCAAAGGGTGGGTTCACACTTGCGGCCGCAAAAAACACAGCAAAGTAACTGCAAAGTGGAGGGGATTCTAGCTAATGCCATCCACACATTGCATAACAGGCATGACTAAGGCAGGTTGCCCACGACCGTGTGCTAGCCGCCGGCCGTGGTTGAACACTGCGGCCCCATTCATACAGTTCTGTGCAAGGGACTTAAGGCTGAGTTTACACTTGGCTGGAAGACCCAGCCGGTATGCTATGTCGGGAGAGGGACTCCTAACATTCTAGTTATCTATAAGCCATGTGAATAAACGCATTGAATGGAAGAATTTATCAATGTATCTACACCAGTGATGTCCTTTCTTGTGCCAGAGATGCCCAACACCCCCCGTTCTGCGCCTCACTCGCCACTTTCCACAAATTAGGGTGAAGTGGAGCCAACGCTTCATCCCGACATATTTATTATAGCTCGGGTTATACAGTACATCTATGCCATTGGCACACAGGTGTCCACCGGATTTATTAAGAGACTGAACCTCGTGATCTATAAGGCGCCTTTATTAAAAAAAAAAAAAAAAAAAAAACACAGCAAAATCTGCAACAAAAAAATTGTTTCCGCAACGTGGGGCTTTAGCCTAGAACTACATCAAAATAACATGCAAGATGGCAAATGCCATGGAAAAACAAGGGGGTTTCACCAATCTCTCTATGCCAGCTTGCTGGTGTAGAGGGATGATATTGTGGTGCAGATTTGGTGCAAGGCATTTTTTTTTTTTTTTTTTTTTTTTTTGCCAAATGTGCCACGAGCCCTGATCTGCACCTCACTTGCCACATTGTACAGAGTAGGGCGGGTGCTTTGGCCCGAACTATTCATTATAACTAATGCCAGTTCCTAATTGGCATAGATTTTAATTCTGGAGCTAGAACATCAGACTGAGCCCTTTATTTAATACTGGCATACGATAGGCCAGTCTTAATAAATCTGCCCCTGTGTGTTAAGATAGTCGGAATTCACTTTGTCCCAAATCTCATCCACCATGTCGCAGGTGTGGCGCTGTATTTGGAGGAAGTCGCTATTTTTATTTTTTTTTTTCCAATCCCTTTCGGCTCCTTGAAGCACATCTAACATTGACAGTCTCCGGCTTATGTATAATGGACCTGATAGTTTTGACAAGTTTCTGAAGACCATACAATAGGACGTCTATAGCTGAACAAGTCTCCATTCATTGTAACCATAAGTTAAATTTTACATGATTAAAACATCAGGAGTCTCCCAATATGATGCCTGAGTGATAGAAAATACTTTACTTTTCAATGACCCACATAATAGCTCATCATAGAGGATGCTATGTAAATATGGTGTCTCCAGAAGTCAATGACAATGGTGTCACCAACATTATATTGGTACCCCATCTACTGTCAGCTTCTAGAAAGACATTTATAATTTACTTTCAGCAACAAAGACCTGAAGACATCGAGTTCACACCTTCTAAGAGTAGCAGTGTCTCCTGGCTCCAGTCTAGTCTACTGCACATTGTAGTCTGCATATACAATACATATATTGAACAGGTCATGGCTCCATTTATTGGATAGTACACAGACTGGACCTACCTCTGAACAGCTGATCTGTGTGGGGGCCAGCTGTCTGCCCTCACTGATCAGATATTGATGGCCTACTGCTTTAAGTGTAGCAACTATAGACTATTACAGCGATGAGTGCTCCCAATATTAGAAGAGGGTATTATATGGTTCTCATAACCTGCGATGTTATTTCATTATACACCTGACTTTTTTTTTTATTTTACAGAGATTTCTTTCATGTGAGTCAATGGCAAAACTTACGGTATGTTCCAGTATTGCTATCACATAGTTTCCTCTTTGTCTGGTGGGGTTGATAGTCATTTTGTCCTGGATGGCAATATCTGGCACTATAACAGGTTACTATCACATGCACTCATTTTTCTCTATATATGGATAAAGTGGTCAATCCCTTTAACTATTGAGGTACACCTGCGGTCCAAAGGCATACATCGAGTTGCATGTGGTGTTATGGACAGCGGCTGTCGCATCACACAACTTAATGACGGATGCGGTGCATTTTATGCTAGTAAGCAGTCATGTTTTTCTGATCCTGAACAACCCCTTTAATTACTAATATTAGGGTTGCAACACTCTAAATACTTAGCATTAGAGAAGAGCAAACTGGATTCAATACAAATTTTCCAAAACTTGTCAGGTTCGACCCAAATGGGGTTCGCCACCCACAAATTATGTCTATAGTCTGCAGTCTCTTCAGACCGCAGAGTATAAGTAGTGGAGGCTCAGGGGATGTGCAGAAACATAATGAACACTTAGGCTAGGTTCACATGTGGGAATACGCCACGGATTTGGGAGTAGATTTTGACACTGAATCCATGGCAGATTCCATCCATTGCTTTCAACAGGAGGCAGAGATCGCAGCAAGATGTGTAAATAAATCTGCGTCCTGCTCGATCTTGCCGAAGATTCCGCGGCTCAGGAGTCCCTACCGATTAGGCTCATTTATCCAGGCCTAATCTGAGGGGAAAGCTGCAACGGAATGCCAAGGCAGGGACATCGGCAATCCTGCGGCCGAATACGGTGGTAAAAAATGAAGAGGAAAGTCTCTTCATTTTCTGCCATGTGAACCTAGCCTTAGGCTGAGGCCCCACATAGCGTAAACACCGTGGCGTTTTACAGTACCTGCAAAGTGGATGGGATTCTGGCTAATCCCATCTACACATTGCAGAAAAATCTCTCCAGTGGCCATGCTGCAATTTCAAAAACCATTGCGTTTTTGGAAATCGCAGCATGTCAATTATACCTACGGAAACGCTGGTGGTTTCCCTATAGGTATAATGGAAGATTGAAATAGATTGAAAAAAATATATATAATATTATATTCTTATTTTTTTCTTTTTTTTCCAGACTGATATGAGCACATCAGCATGTTGGATTCATTTTGACTATAATGGCAGCAATTGTTGACACTCCAAGCCAATCTCTTCAGGTTATTTGCACACAGCAAGTATCTCTAGACCTGGTCATCACTAATCACAAAGATACAAAAGTCATCAATTTTAAGTCCATTTTAAGATTATTTTATTGTTCATGAATAATTCAGACCCCAGACAGAACCTGTAAATACGTCAGACCCCTGAGTTATCTGACCCATAAATTATCAAGCCTGTAAATACATCAAACCCCTGAACTATCTGACCCCCAGACGAGAGTCCTAATTTATCTGACTGTACAATCTTTAATTACACATGCACTCTCAGTTCACCCAAGCATGCATGTGCTCTCCTGATGATTAAAAGAATCAGGTATATTGAAATCCAACAAGACTGGTCCTTATCTCCCTAGATATCTGCTGTCTGAATTGGGCGGTCCCCATACACCATACATTAGATGATCCTGCTGAAATCTGAAGGTTCAACCAACATTAGACTAATGTGAATGGTCAACTTTAGCTTAATTATGAGACCAGACCCCAATGTACTTATTAGGCTCCATGCACATGACTGTGTGCTTTGTGCGTGACCTAGCCATATTTTTTATTGGCCAGCACACTGACCCATTCTTTCCTTTTAACCCCATACACATGACAGTGATTTATTACTGGTCTATGCAGAGGTAAATCTCAGGACAAGTCATATTCCATTCTGTTTTGTAGTCTGGGCTCATTCAAAAAAATGAATGGGTTTGTGGAGGGCACAGTCGGCAAATGGATATCATCTATATCCCGTGTTGTAATGGACCCAAACGTGCACATGTCTGTGTGCATGTAGCTTTAGTCTTGTTCCTCTTGGCCCTTTTCAGGGGTGTAATTTGAGAGGGTACAGAGGATACAGTTGCACCCTGGCTCAGTGGCATTAAAGGGCCCCTAAGGTGTGCCCCAACTTAATAGTGCCCTCAAAGTAGGGGGTGTAATTTGAGGGGTGCAGTCGCACTCATGCTCAGGAGCCTTAAGGCTGTGTTCACACGGTGGAAAATGAAGAGGAATTTTCTTAATTTTTAGCCGCGGTCTAGCCACGACGGGATGCTGTGCATCGGCATTCCGTCGCGGCATCCCGCTCCTGATCAGGCCCGGATGAATCTCAAGCCGCAGACACCGCGGGAGGAATCCGCGGCAAGATCGAGCAGGACGCTTCTTTTTTTTTTTTCGCGTCCTGCTGCGATCTCCGCCTTCCATTGTTTTCAATGGAAGGCGGATTCGGGAGGAATCTGCTCCGGATTCAGGGGCGAGTTCCGCTCCCAAATCCAAGGCAGATTCCTCCATGTGAACACACCCTTAAGTCCATAGTATGTCTCTTCCTAATATGAGAAGACCAGTACAATGAAATGATACGTTATAGTTAGAGGGGCCTGGTACAGATTTTGCTTTGAGACTTGGGTGCTTCATGTCACACCTCTGGTCTTCTTCGCTTTTAGGTGCCATCTTGCTGGAATTCATGACATTGGCCAGCATAGGGATGTTGTATGTTGATGTTTACTTAGGATATTGACTTCATATTCAGGTTATGCTAGGTTCACACCTTGTTACCCGCGAACCTCATAAACTATAATGCGGTCTGACAGGTTTCCGTTAGAAACGTCCTTCCTTTTTCAAGCGGAATGGGGGACGAAATCCCCAAATGGAAAGCGAGCGCTGGTGTGAGCCCAGCCTTAGGGTTTCCTACTAAGTTCAGGTTATTTGACCCTATTTTGACTTCTCGAAATAAATTTTCATAAGCAGTCATTAATACCCAGATATTTTGCTCCTATACAGGGGACAATGGATGAAAATCCCAACCTGCGTTCTCTCCTTTTTTTTTTTTTTTTACCAGTTGTTTGCTTAGTGAAATCTCAATTGTTTCCAAACTTCACCAGATACTTGTACCTGACAGGAAGAATATTGACACAGTTTAGAAGACATGATGATAATTTCTATAGTGTAGCCAGTATCCCACTGAGTAAATAAACCTAATGAACTTAAAGCTTTTCTTAGCATTGAAAGGTGTTTGTATGATCAGCATCAATGTCTCTGGACAATCTGTTTGTACTTCAATCTAATCTTTTGTCTCTCAACAACAGTGGACATGCCTTGACATATTCTACATGTCTTAGACTATGTTTCGCCTAATAATGTCCATTGCTTGGAAGGAAAAAGCCCTTGAGGCTGAGGCCCCACATTGCAAAAATCGCAACCCTTTTTTTTTTTTTTTTAAAGTTGAAAAATAGTTTTTAATTTTTTTGGACACCAATACTTGTATGGCCATGAAACATTTAAGGTATTTTAGAATTGACCTCAATTTAGAGTCAGATGGAGATAAACAGGAACCAGGATTGACACCATTACCTTATTAGTGTGGGTTCACACTCCGTCCGCCACGAATCCGACCTAAATATCGGAAAACTCGATAGGGAAAGGTTTGCAATGCTTTGCTTAAAAACCCATTCCCTTGAATGGGTTTTTAAAGCAATGCGCGTGTGTTCGCTTACACCCTCTGCGCCGCGAAGCCAGTTTTTTTTGTCGGACACAAAGTCCTGCATGTCCAACTTTGTGTCCAACGAAAAAACGGCTTCGACGTGCAGAGGGTGTAAGCACACACCCAAAACCCATAGAAGTGAATGGGTTTTTAAGCAAAGCGTCTGAACCTTTCCCTATCCAGTTTTCCGACATTTAGGTCGGATTTGCGGCGGACGGAGTGCCACCGCAAGTGTGAACCCACCCTTATATAGTGACTGCAATTTTTCAAGTTTAGATGACGTGCAAAACGTTCACTGTTCTGGAGCAGCCCCATTCCCTTATATTTAGGGACACTGTAGGCAATACATGTGTAAATTCTCATCTCAGTGTGTTTGATATGGATGGGAACTGAATGGGCCATCATAGATTGAGGCTTGTTCAGGCCAATTAGCTAATACACAGTCAGCTCGGCCAAGTATGCATGTATTCTCTCTGAGAACAAAAGGATAAGGCATCTTAAAAGCAACCCCTGATCCTTATCTGCCCCAACATCTAAGGTTGGGGAAGAGTGAGGAGGCAGCATATACGTTACATTGCCTGTCAGGTTTGGTCAATGTAAATTCTATGTATACGGGCAGTTTAAGTGTTCACTTTCTGGACCCTGCATGTCTGACTACCCCTCCTTCCCCATCATCATTAGTTATAGGCTACTGTATATACACAGCAGGCTGTCAATTGTCACTGCAGAGAGGTTTGGGGTGGTATAGTGAGGTGGGGAGTGCTCTACTCATAAAATATGAGGACAGAGTATTCTTAGTGTCCCTAGTAGAAAAAAATGCACATTTTTTGCAACATTTGCACATTTCTTGAGTGCTATCCAAGACCTGATATTGATGGCCTACCCTTAGCCCACAGGTAATTACTTATGTGGGGGGCACTGTTATTGTAATGGTGCCCCCCCCCCACAGTTAATAACATTTAGTATGCTGAGGAGGAGACTATTACCATAATAGTGCTCCCCCACAGGTAATGGCATTGTTTATGTGGGAGGAGGCACTATTATTGTAATAACAACCCCCCCCCCCCCAAAAAAAAAAAAAAAGTTAATAACATAGTTAAGACTATTACCTGTTGGGGGCACTACTAGGGCATTATTACAGTAACTGTGCTCCCCCCACAGTTAATTGTATTGCTTATATGGGAGGCAGCAGTATTATTGTATTAGGGAACGTTCTAATTCTAACATTATAAGCAGATAACCTAGAACCGGCCCTGCTTATAATAGACCATCAATATCGGATCAATGGGGGTTCATCACTTGGTATCACCGATCAGTTGGTGTAGCCCCCAAATCCATCTCCCATTAAAAATAAACTGGGCCTAACTGCTGTAATAGTCCTGTGCAGGGCAGTGACTATAGGGGATGCAAAATGGCATACTCAGGCCCTGAAACCGTCACATAGGTCATCAATACCAGTACAGTGGGACTCCAGCACCTAGGACCCTGCTGATCAGTTGTTTCCAGCAGTGAACTGAGCAGTAGCAGACAGCTCCATTCTCTGTGTAGTGGCCAGAATGGGTACTGCAGGTCAGTTCCCATTCACTTGAATGGGAACTGAACTGCAGTGATTTGTCTTGGCCATTACACAGAGAATGGAGCTGTTTGTTTTCAGCTACACTCTCCATGTATCAGCTGCTAGAAACAGCCGATCAGCAGGGTCCTAGGGGCTGGAGTCCCACTATTCTGATATTGATGACCTATCTGAAGGGAAAGTCAAGAATATATTTGGACTGGAAAACCCCTATATTATTAATTATTATTGTAAATAATAATATTTTATGTTTTATTAATAATTGTATTGACAATGCAAAATGAGTCCGGTGTCTTCGCTCTACATGCAACGTCCAGTTGTTGCAAATTTACTTAGACACAGCGAGTACAATGTTGCCTGCATTCTTACTATAACAGTGAAAATTAATATTTGACTTTTATTTGTGTGTGTGTGTGTGTTATATATATATATATATATATATATATATATATATATATATATAATTACACACATCAGCATCCCTAGTAAAATGGTAATAAAAACACAAAAATGCAGACAACATTGTGAAGCTTATATATAGACTATAGATATAATTACACTTTATTACTATTTTTTGAGATTATATGATCAATTAATATAGAAATAATTATTAGACCAGTAAACAAAGTTTATATTGACTTATATTTATTGAGTATGTAGTAACATTGTTGATTTATAAAAATAAAATATATATATTTCAGTATAATCTTTAATATAATAGGTATACAGAAGAAATAATGTAGCATAAGAAATTGTGTAACGCGCATAAAACCAGCATTTATTCCACGTGTCAGATATTAGACTTTATTCTTGTATTTTTTCAGCTTCTGGCTTCTTGATTCCCCAAACATGGGGTGCAGCTGCTGCAGGGACGAGGACCCCAGAGCCCCATTTTCCCATGCCTTATGCCTCTTTAACTCTGATTTTCAAAGAAGTATATGCATAGGAAAATGGAACAACGAGTATATGGTGTCAATCTAGGAGACAAATATAGAAGGACAAAAAGAGATGCAGTTACTAACCTATGGCAGAATCTAGATAATAACAATATGTTATTAAACATCAAAACATTGCAAGTAAATATTATAAATGAATTTATAATATTCAGATATTGTAAAGAAGTATCAGATTTTCAAACAAAATAGATTCATTCTTATTCCTGTATTTCCCGATCATACTTTTACTTTATCTTCCCACTCATTAAATTAATTTAGAAAATGTATTAGCTGCACCAAAAATTATACTTTTACAAATGAAAATTATTTTTGTGTGACCAAGGAATAAAAAAACAATATAAAAGAAGCTTTGCAAGCCGCAACTAACTTTTATACCTTTTTTTTTGTACATTTTCAGACTTTAAAATTTCCTATTTTTTTTTTTTCTTTTTTTGCATAAAAATCCATTCATGGTTACAGATTTGAACGATAACTACGCCAACTAGTGCGATATTAATGGAGGAAAATATGAAATAAATTTTTTTTTATACTATATATAATTTTTTTCTTATTAAAAAATATATAATAGAAAAAATTATAGATGTTTTTCTTGATAAAAAAATATATATATTTAAGAAAAAAATATATTTTATTCTTTATCTTATATTATATATTTCTTTACCTCTTATTTTATTTATATATATATATATATATTTTTTTTTTTTTTTTTTTATTAAAAATCTATATAATCTTTATATAAAATTATTAAAGAAAAATATCTATTAACTATACATAAGGATAACATTGATTTAATTCACCTTTTATGTATATAATGGTTGTATGAAAATAACAATATAGTAATAACATTATCAGAATTATAGATTAAAGGAAAACTAATCCAAAATATTGTATATAAATTACTAACTTGAAAAAAAAAATCTATATAAAAATAATGAAGAAAATATATATTCTATAGACATAGTATTTTAGGTTGCGGGCTTACCTGATGTCCCAATGGATGTAGTGATGACCATACTATACAGTTTCTGGTATTTATGGCACTTTAAGACCTTGAAGGAATATTAACATAACACTGTAACAGTTATCATATTCTTAATCCGCTTTCTCTTCATCAAGGTCCTTCCTGCACCTGCAAGACGCCTTGGAAGAAAGCTCCAATTGATAGAACTTCTAAGGAAGGGAGTTGTACTAAGAACCAATTAGCACATCCAGGAGCATCAACTCCGACTGGAAAAAGCTGGTATGTCCATTATCTCTGTTGTCTACCCCCCCCCAATACGTCATTGTGCCAGGATACAGACTAGAGATTAAAAAAAAAAAAAAAAAAAGGAAAGTTACTTCCAAATGTGTGTTTTGTTCATTTTATCTATTTCTGTGTCCTTCATTGCAAACATGATTCTGCTCAGACATCAAGGTCTGTTTGCAAGGTTCTGTGGCAAGGTTTTGTGGCCTTATCATGGCACCTCGGAGACTCCTTACTGTCTGCCAAGGCTAAATGTAATCTGAATCTCTGCTAAAATGTCAAATGCAATGCAGCCTGTAATGTCATCTTAGCTCTATAATGGATTAAGATACCAGCATTGTAAGTAAAGCCGTGTTTATGATCTGCTGTCATAGGGCACTATACAGACTATGCCTCTGTTTAGAGAATATTGCTGCAGTTACACAGCCACTCATTGGGGCTCATGATCTCCTGACTATTTTATGCTCTATATAGCCTCTTCCTAAGTACGTCAAACTGCTGAAGAGTAACCTGAACAATCCCATCTGAGAGATATACTCGGGGGAATTTATCAACTTATTTACACCATTTTTCTGGTGTAGATGGTTGATAATGTGGCACATTCTTGGCGTACGGCTTTTTGTGCACCACTCCATTCATTTCAATAAACATTCTGGAAAAAGCCAAAGTACAGTGCTTGGCACATTACCCCCTATCCTGTGAATAGCAGATAACCTGTCCATATTGGTAAACCCCATGTTGAGGAAACGTAGCTTTTGTGTTGCAGATTTTGCTGCGTTATTGGACCCAAAGCCAAGAATGGCCACAAGAGGAATGGGAAATATATAAGAAGTTCTTATACTTCTACCTTCTGCTCAATCCACTCCTGGCTTTGGCTCAAAAAACTGCATCGTGGGGCCTCAGCCAGGTTTGCATAGTTGTAATAGGGCTATATTTTAGCTTAGCTGCGTAAATGTAACACTTGGGCCCATGTAATTCTATGGTACTAAAATTATATCATCATAGTTATTGGGTTTATGCCTGTGAATGCAGAGATTACTCATGCTACTGAGAGACTTTAAAGGAAAGTGACTTTTTTATTATTTATTAAAACAGTGAAATATATTACTTTTTTTTTCTAAACTTTTTATTTTCTGATTGTAGGGTTTTTGTTTGTTGTTTTTTATTCTATTTTTTTTTCTTTGAGTATGGGGCGGCCATCTTGGCTGAATTTCTCATTATTTTCTGTTTAACAGCATTTAGTGACCTGCTTTACAGAATAGTCATGGCTATAGGTAGCAATAGTCATCCTAGGCATACTCTGTGTAGGGAGGGGGAGGAGATAAGATGTGACATCAGTGTGAACTTCTAGGCTGAGGCTCCACGTTGCGGAAATGCAGCTTTTTTTTTTTTTTTTTTTTGTTGCGTTTTTTTTGAGCCAAACCCAAGAATGGCTACAAAAGGAATAGGAAATATATAGGAATCTCTTATACTTCTATCTTCTATTCAATCCACTCCTGACTTTGGCTCATAAAACCGCAACAAAATTTGCAACCAAAAAAAAAGCTGCGTTTCTGCAACGTGGGGCCTTAGTCCTATTGTGATCCTGTTGGTCTTGGTTGTGATGTAAATGAGGTCAATGCTGAAATGAAAACTACAGAATTAGCAAGTGTAAGACTGTTATTAGATTTTAGTGGACATAGTGAAAATAGCAAGATATTGTACTTTTTATATGTATAAAAAAAAATCATCAACAATTCTTAAAAAATATGTTTCTCATAAAACATGGTTTAAGAAATGGGCCCTTTTTGGTGACCTATTCCCTTTGACAGAGCCATTCAAGTTAAGAGTCAAAGTGTGGGTAGAGAAGAGACTCCATACATGTTGAGGAAGAGGTCACCACAACAATCTACGTGTATACAAGTTGCTTTGTTGCACCTTGTTTACTCAAACAGAAATCTTATTGTACATTTTACATGGTTGTGGTATAATACATGTCAGTTTATGTTCTGACTGACACACGCAAAATCCAGGATGACAATGCTGACAAGTGAAAAGAAGTAGTCGGTGAACCATGCCATTTATTTTGGTGCGTTCTCTAGAGTCAATGTCTTCCGAGACCTCAGGTGCAAGCCTTAAGTAAATGGGTAAAAAAATGCAGAACTCATCATATAGCTTCTATATCATTAACTACACAATCAGTATTACCATGCACTGTGTGAACAATGACTTAAAGGGTTTTCACAATATCTATTTCTATTGAGTATAAACAAGACTTAAAAACTTTCCATTATAATGGGCAGAAAGTGTTTTCACACCAATGTGTGAGGACTCCAGGGCTTGTTCAAGAATACCTCCATGTTTGGGGTCTAGGAGAGTAATCATTGCTGCACTGTGGTCAGACAGTAGTCACCATGGGCAGTCATTCTGAGCTCCATGATGGACATCATGCCTGGTCTTTCAGAGCTCCATGATGGACACCATGCCCGGTTATTCAGCGCTCCATGTTACCATTACTATTATTAGACCCCAGAGTATAATAATAGCACCTGAGTGGAGGGGGGCTGTTGGTAGCACCTGAGTGGAGGGGGCTGTTGGTAGCACATGATACTGGGTGGGGGCCGATGTGGAGCACATGATACTGGGTGGGGGCCGCTGTGGAGCACATGATACTGGGTGGGGGCCACTGCTGAGCGTATAATACTGTGTGGGGGCCATTGCTGGGCATATAATATATTCAGGTCTCACGCCATCTGTTTTTTTTAGCAGCTGTGCACTATTATTACAGCCTGTAATAACATTGTATGGTGATTATAAAACTGATGCTGTGTAATGTAAATAGGGAACGAGTCACGGCACTCACAAAAGCACCACAGTAACTTCAAAGAATTGATCAGCAGGGGCCCCAGGTGTTGCACCCCCACTGATCTCTTATATCTCTTAGACTGTTAGGACCCTGCAGATCAGCTGTTTCCCCAAAGCACGCAGCTCCCAGTATTGTTTTTATATGCCGGGTGCTGCTCTGCTCTCTCATCATATTCTTGATCACTGCAGTTGTGGGTACTAAAGCTGTATCCCTTTCAAGTATCTGAGATACTGCCAAAGCACCCGTAACTATCACTGTCAAGAATTTGCTCTAGGGAGAGGGTAGGGGACCCCGGACAAAAGTTTGCACCTGGGCCCACAAGACTTTTGTTACGCCACTGAATGGCATTATTTTATTTGATATGAATACCCTCTTAAAGGGACTGTACCAAGATAAGTTATCCCATCTGGTTAGGATAGGAGATAACTTTCAGATTGGTGCGGGTCTGAATGGACTCTCTAATGCTAAAATTAGAGGTTGGGGTTCGCTGCTGTTATGGAGCGGCAAGCCAGGTATGGACCCTGCCACTCCATTCATTATCTATTGGAGTGCCAGAGATTGCTAAGCAAGAAGAACCATCTCCAGTGCTCTGGAGTGGCAGACCAGGCATGTGCAATCTGGATGGGGAAAGTGGACCCCCATTCTCAGGATCGGAGGTGGTCTCAATGATCAGACACCCACCCATCAGAACCTGGTACAATCTCCTTAGATTTGTTCCTTGTTATATCCCCTGTAGTAAATGTAGGTGAAGGCAGCCAAACCCCTGGTGGATGCGGAAACATACCTGCTCCCATTTACTTCTATGAGAGTGCTTGAGATAGCAGAGTGTTGTACTTTGGCTATCTTTGGCACTCCCGTTGAAGTGAATGTGTGTGGGGGCAGTGGTTCCACCAATGATTCAGGTGCACTCTGTATTCTATTCCCTATTGAGAACATATGCACATTTAGATGACCAGGGTAGGTATGTGTAATTGGGGGATGAAAGGAATAGCTGTTTTGACTAAGGGCTATCAAGGGCTTTCTTCACATCTGCTTCAGGTGTCCGCCTGGCGTAGAGCTGTCATAAATGTGCAGACGAAAATAAGTTCTGCAAGCCTCACTTTTTCACCCAGTAAGAAAAACAGATGCCGAACACAGTCAATGTGTCAAAAATAAATGCGAACATAGCGTAAGGCAGTTCACTATAGTGCTAATCCGGTACTAGTGCACCCATCCACTTGCCCTGCACTGAACTACATCACAGCCCAATTCCCCTGAATGGAGATCTGTGTAGTAAAGTCAAAAACAAACACTCTCTGATCTCGGGATCGATTGCTCCTAAGTTCGGACACCTACCGATCATGATGTTATGGCATATCCTAGTAATATACACCACCGTGATCAGATTGAATTGCCCCTATAAGAGAATGCAGATCACGTCTGCTAATTTATAATTGTATAGAGACAACTGGATATAATGCATCATTCTCTGTAACTATGTATTAGATAATTCCTGGCATCATTCTTTCCTTTTCTATACCCGTCCCCTTAGATCAATGGGTACGCACATTGTTTGGCAGTGAAAACATCTCTGCACAGCTGGAGGTACAAGGGGTGAGAATCTCTCTGCCTCTGCCTTATGGGCAGCCATGACGATGCGCTAATTATTTTGGGAATGAATTGAATATAATATTGGCCCACACAAAATGAGGTTGCCAGAAATACAAGGGATGATATGTAGGTGTAATTCAACTATTGTCAGCGCACCATTGTACAGAATATTCATTATCGCCCAGTCTATTGTCATGGGGATCAGAAATAATCAGTATGTTGTTGGAAACCTCTCATTCTAGCGGGCGGTGTTTAGCTGCCATTGTGTACAGCTGGTATGTCCAAATTTGGAAGCATTGCTAAAGCGAGACTATGGAGGTTTTATTAAAATTGGTTTCCTTGCTAAGATTATTACAAATGCATAGATGGATGAGGCCGGCGCATAGTAAAACTCTAAACACATCCCACTCCCTTCTTGGCACTGGTACTCAGCATCATTCCTCTTCTACTTCCATCCAGGTACAAGTATAGGAAGTCCTGAGAGGTGTTCTGAGAGGCTCCAAGCTGTAACAGCGCTCCCATGTATTATGTGCCATTTATAACACTGGTGTCCATCATGTTGGAGAGGGGCACCAGGGCTTTGGGGGCAACTGCAACCTTGGAACTTCCCATAGCTACATCCCAAAAGTTTAACTACTTGTTATTCCATACTCCTTTCCATCCAAGAATAAAATATGTTCCGAACCTGAGCTAGTTCTCTACATCTAGATATCATTGTGGTCCATGTGTAATAAGAGAGATAGAAGCCTACCATGTTATGTCCAATTTTAGATTTTCCTTTATAAAATTCTGTTTTATAAGTATTCAGATCCTTTGCTCTGACACTTGAAATTTTAGCTCTAGTGACTATTTCTCTTGATCATTTTTGAGATGTTTCTACACCTTGTCTGGAGTCACTTGTGGTAACTTCAGGTGATTGAACATGGTTTGGAAATACAAACCTTATCTATATAAAGTCTCACAGATGACCATGCATAGCAGAACTCTTACTAGAGTTAGTGGAGTGCTATACTTTGGCTATCTTTGGTGCTGCCATTAAAGTAAATGTAAGTGGGTTTCCACCAAGGGGTAAAACACAATCGATGGGGGTTTCGGTGGTCATCAGCAATTTATCCTCTATTCTATTAGATATTTTTTTGTGACATAACCCCTTTAAGGCAAATGTAAATATTAGACAAATTTTAACCAAACCGAGGGTGAGGATCCCTAACCAAATGTTGTCTAGGTACCTGTCCTGACTTTTTCACTTGACAGGTGATATGACTGGCCTGATTGGTATTTTATACTGGATTTATATATATAATGTGCTTGATCCTTTTGTCCTTATGCAGATAAGCCTGTACCAAAGGAGTCTGTCAGTTGCGTATTCTATTCCCTATTGAGATCCTATGCACATTTAGATGAGAGGAGCAGGTATGTGCATTTGAGGGTTGGAAGGATTAGCTCTTTTGGCATCTATGTGATGCAGATTTGTCATAAACATGTGGTCAAAAAAGTTCTGCAAGCCTGGTCTCTTTCATCTGGAAATTTCAGTTCAAAAAGACGGACACCAGGCAGACCATATTATAGTCAATGGGGTCACTTTGGCTCCCTTTGTGACTGTCAGAGAATGGATCTGTTTTGGTCTGTTTTTGCATTCTTCTTGTCCTCCGACAGACCGGAAGAATGGAAAGCAAAACCTAAATGAGAAGATGGTGTAATCTAGTACCACTGCACAAAAGTCCATCCTGTCTCTCTCTTCCCCTTCCTGTCTTTCTTCTCTCTTCCTTTCCATTTCCTCTATCTTCCTCTTCCTCTCTCCCTTCCTGTCTCTTCTCTCTCCCTTTCCAACTCCTTTCTCTTCCTCTGTCATATATATTTATTACTATTATTATTATTATTATATATATAATATATATATATAATTTGTTTTTTTGTTTTTTTTAAATTTCTCTTCCTTTTTGGTCGTGTTCCTCTCTCCCCTTCCGCCCTCTCTCCCCTTCCGCCCTCTCTCCCCTTCCGCCCTCTCTCCCCTTCCGCCCTCTCTCCCCTTCCGCCCTCTCTCCCCTTCCGCCCTCTCTCCCCTTCCGCCCTCTCTCCCCTTCCGCCCTCTCTCCCCTCCGCCCTCTCTCCCCCTCCCCTCTCTCCCCTTCCGCCCTCCTCTCCCCTTCCTGCGTGTCTCTCCTTCGCGCTCTCTCTCTCTTCCTGTGTGTGTCTCTCTCGCGCTCTCTCTCTCTTCCTGTGTGTGTCTCTCTCGCGCTCTCTCTCTCTTCCGTGTGTGTGTCTCTCTCGCGCTCTCTCTCTTCCTGTGTGTCTCTCGCGCTCTCTCTCTCTTCCTGTGTGTCTCTCGCGCTCTCTCTCTCTTCCTGTGTGTCTCTCGCGCTCTCTCTCTCTTCCTGTGTGTGTGTCTCTCTCGCGCTCTCTCTCTCTTCCTGTGTGTCTCTCTTGCGCTCTCTCTCTCTTCCTGTGTCTCTCTCTCTCGCGCTCTCTCTCTCTCTTCCTGTGTGTCTCTCTCTCGCGCTCTCTCTCTCTCCGGTCTCTCTCTCCCCTCTCTCTCTCTCTTCCTGTGTCTCTCTCTCGCGCTCTCTCTCTCTCTTCCTGTGTCTCTCTCTCGCGCTCTCTCTCTTCCTGTGTGTCTCTCTCTCGCGCTCTCTCTCTCTGTCTCTATGACTAAGAAGTGTCTCTAAATTTACAGAATCAACTTTACATATCTCACATTGTTAAACATACCTCCTTAAATTACACTAAGCAGAGACTTTGCATATCTAATGAGCTCATTACACTTCTCCAGCACTATGTCCTTTTCTTCTACTATTATAGTTTGAGTAGATAGAATGTCAGTGGACACACTTGTCTCCCGTAACCTTTCCGGAATTACAACATAAGTAATAAACTGCAGGCAGAACATTACTACAAACTGGAAATAAAAACTGGTAGCAATCATGATATTACCCATAAAATAGACTTCAACTTCCCAGAGGTCATTTAAATAGGGCGAAGTGTCCATGTAATGTGAGACAGGATGGCGGAAAAATATAAAGGTTGGACTAATAAATGATATCCGGCTTTCTCATGCAGATTTTTCTGCACTCGGAGAAGTTATTGACAGGTTAAAATGACATTTACTGTCATCTAGAAGAGATAGACATAACTAATGAAGAAAAGGTTTCTTCGGGAGCATGTTCCTCTTGTTCCAAAAACATGATAATATGAGTGCAGTAGTATAGCAAATGATTAAAAATCCACATTACTGCCCTTTACTCCAATCTGGGCCATCCAGTCCTGGTCAACTAGGAAACTGCTGTTTTAAAATATCACTTTTCATGTTTTATTCGATACCTGCATTAGTTGTTTTACTATGGTATATCCAGAATTAATGGGGTTATCCGGGGAATAATAAATCTCACCAGTGCATTCCCTATACTGGTTAAGCTGTGTAACTAATGCACACTCTGGTCCCCTAGAGCCCAATTTTATTACCTGTTTGGAGGGCAGCTGAGGAGGCAGGAACCCTTGTTCCTTTATCTGCAGGCACTTCAATTCTTAATGATGTCACCAACACCCCTCTACTTGGGCCACAGGCCCATTGACTAACATGGAGTCATGTGAAGGAGTCAGAGGATCAGCCAGGATGGCAGAGGAACAAGAGTTCCTGTCTCCCCAGCTGCCCTCTGTAAAGTTAATAAATGGGGACCCAGGGGTATATTAGTAATAAAGCTCAACAGGGGTAGAGAATGTACTAGTAAACTGTATTATTCCCCAGAAACTAAACTAAAGGGGTTACCTATGATGGCCAGTTGATCAATGACCCCCACCAATCTCATACTAATGACAACAATTAGATCATGATAGAGGCTCTGGCTTCTTAAATTCTCCATTATCAGCTGATATTTCCAGAGGAAGATGTAGCCAGCCAAAAAATTTCAAAAATCAGCCAATACAGAGGAACATGGAGGCGTTTTGAAATGAAAAAATCATATATTGGTTGACTAATCTGGAAGAGCGAGGGCCACTTGTTTAGGTAGATCGCCACTCCATCAAACATTGCCATGTCACCCTGCGATTCCTTCACTAATGTAAGTAAATCTGGAAACATTTTGATCCCAAAGGTGTTGTGACTGCGACTTCTACTCAAAGAAAGATCAAACACTCCTGGATTTTTGTGCGACTAGAAGTCCCACTAGCCACACCCTTGGGGTTACAGTGTTATTCCGTTCACTTACATATATGAAAGGTCACAGGGCAAATGGTGATCTTTGGGCACATGATTGGAGACCTGGCCAAAGTCTTCATGTAGCCCTAGCATAAGTCCTGGTGATGTGTAGTTTACCATCATCGTCATGATGTTAATAGAAAAAGCTTCATGGTATGTTATTTGATACTGAATTTTGCACACTTTCACGCCATACAGATGGACACCTACCATTGATGGCCTGTCATCCTACCTAGACCAATATCCTCCTTGAGCACGCCCCCAGATTGCTTTGGAGATTTGAGATAACTTGGAGGTGATCATTACTACTAACAAAGCAGGGTCTAGTCTCTATTGGTGTCATTTACTATGTATGCCCATATTCTCTACCATAGGTAGTCATTTCCTCTAGAGACAACTCTCAGGGTAGACAAGCTTTAATGGGAGCAGGAGACAGGTGTAATACCCCAACCTCTCATACCTGTACAGTGAATCTCCTCCCATATGATTTATTGCCTTGTTTCCTCTTCCATTGTCTGAGCAGTGCATTGTTTCCTATCTTATGTTTGGATATTCATGACAAGTACAAGGACTGGGATACAGTATCTGCTTTGTACTTTGCCTGGCTACTTAGCCCTTTTTGTCAACATCCCCAGGGCAACAAGCAACTGATTTGATAGGAACAGCCTTTGTATCAAGCGAAGCATAATTCTGTCCGCAGAGACAGACGGTCGTAAGGTCTTCATATCCTATTGTCAGCACATAACGGACGATTAGACAGACCATTTGTGCTCAGGAGCCTCACAGCTTCAGAGGTAATGGCTCAGAGAACTGAAAAAAGCATTTCGAGAAGGAAAAATAAATTCATAAATAAGGTTTACAAGGACAATGAGAGAGAATTAAATATCAGTAAAATCCATCACTTGGGCACTCAACCAGTCAACTTATACCTATGGAATAATTTATGTAGGATAAATAGGCATACACAAGTGGTCTTCTAGAGAGCTTTTCTATCTCCACCAGTCCTTTAGACATTGAATAGGGTGACAGGGGCCCCACATTCAAAATTCTTTGGAACAGAAGAGCCCACATTTATCACCTTTCCTGTACATGGGAAATACATATTTTTTGTTTGCTTTGGTAATCTAAAGTTATCCTCAAGACACTGGGTAGGTGATAACTGCTAATTTGGAGTTCACCAAACAGCTGAGACTCCCACTGCCAGAATGTAAGGTCCATATTCCTCATTTCCCATTGAGAGCAAGATGATGGCCAGAAGTGATGGTCACACTTGTGTGTTGCTGCTATATACAACCCTCTGGGACTGTAGAAGAGGAGCAGAGTACAGATAATACTCCGTTTTTCTTCCCCAGCCTTATATTATTTCATTTAACTTTTTCTGGTTCAGTCATGTATCCCCTTTTTGGCAATCCAGTGGGGTCTCAGCAGTTGGACCTCCACCAATCTACTAGTCCTCATGAACAAACATTTGTAGGCAATTATAAAACAACTGTAATGCCCCATGGTGCAGGTGTGTGGAGATGGTGTAGTTGGTAGATCCAAAATAGCAACCTCACTGGTCAAGGGGGGTTATGGCACCAAATCCTCTTACAGGGGGCACACTGTCACAGTGATGAGAGGGTTGCACAGAAGTGATGGTGAGGGGTGCCAAGTGCACTCCCTGTTACTTGTCCCTGCTACTTGCTTCCATGTAATGGAATTTCAGGGTGCCCCTGGTGTTAGGTGAGCGTAAAGGCCATGAGGCAGGATGGAAGTTGGTATGTCATTCCTGGGAAACTGGGATAATCTTCTGCCAGTTGTTTTGGGTACTATATGTCTACCAGGGAAACAGAGGAGCATATGGGTGAAAATCAAACCCAAGCGACACTTCCTGCTTTCAGCCCTTATGTGTTAGGGTGTCCCAACTCTCCCCTCATAGCAGTTAGTGGGGAAAAAGATAGGTGGTACATGTTGAGTTTCAACATGTCCAATCCTTTTATTCTAAAGTGAGATAAGCTGTTTGTAAGATGTCAGATCTGTTTGCCACCCTTGACCCCTATTAATTGGGCCACATTCAAGGATGCCTCTCGCAACTTTTTACATGTGAATAATAATTAAGATAATAGAATATAGAGGATATATAGCTTTCTATGTTACCCTCTGAGGGCATAGAAAAACTGCTTTACATACCCAAGCCCAACATATGCCAGATGGAAACCAACACCAGTGAAAACAGTGTCAGGACTCTTATTACAAAACATTTTTTTTATATTTATCAGTATTGTAAGTTTTTATCATTAGTGATTTATCAGATTTTTCACCCTACAAAACAAAATCAAGAAAAAAAATCCAGGCACCCGCCTGGGACATCACAGTCAGCTCCAGCCTGCTCTCCGACCTTGGCTCTTACATTCCTGGACACGGAGCCATCCCTCCTCCTCCAGAAGTTAACTGAGCTCAGCAAGTTTCAAGCACTGAAAAACAATTTAGAAAAAAAAAAAAAAAATCTGAAGTGTAGTAATAAATTATTATACTTGTCATATATAAGATTTTTATGTAGAAATAAAAAATATTGTTCACCGCAGGGTTTTATGGTGATTTATACTCCGTTTAGTAGCACCATGGGCAGGTAGAGATTAAAGATGGCTCCTTTGTCCCAAAAAATAATTTAGTGTCACAAAATGCAATTTTTGTGTTGCAAAAATTGATTTTGTCACACACAATTTTTGTGACCACAGAATTGCAAAATAAATTACATTATGGAGCAAATCGCACCAGCTACGGAACCATTTTTTCAAATTGTGAACAGGGATCAACCAACCAATGTGTGACTATTATTTTGTAACACAGAATGGTCTTTTGTCAAGTAGAATTTAGTTCGTAACACATGCATTTGCTAAAGCTGATGTTACAAAACACATGCAAGGCAAGCCTGATTTATCAAGAGGCTCTTGCCCCTTAACCCTTTCCCGACATCCGCCATACTATTTCTGCAAAAGTCAGGTGTTTAACTATGGCGGTTTCTCAAGAGCTGAGCGGCCGTCATAGCTGGGTGTCCTCTGTATTATACGGGTAATAATCCTAATCCTTGCATTGTGGGCCCCAAAGTTAAAAAAAAAAAAAAAAAAAAAATCCCTATCGTCACTTCCCCACCAACCCAGTGACTACGTCTTCCTCTTTGGCTCCCGCATGACAAGATTTACAGGAGTTGTCCAGTTGTCATGGCATCCTGGAGCCTTATAGGCATATAGCAATATGCTCATGGACTACAGTAGTATTGCACTCTGAGACAAGCGGTGTAAAGATCACAGGTTCAAGACCCCTGGGAGACTTAATTAATAATAATTAATAAAAAAAAAAAAAAAAAAAAAATTAAATCACCCCCCCCTTTCCCTAGATTTCATGTAAGATAAGTAAACATAAACAAGTTATGCATCCCTACGTCCAAAAATGCCCAATCTACAAACATAAAAATATTTTTTCGATACGGTGAACGCCATAGCAGGAAATGAAATCAAAAATGCTAAATCTATATTTTTTTTTTTTCCGCATTTTGCTCCTCATAAAAAATGTAAATAAAAAGCAATCCAAGCAATAGACATTCCCCCAAAATGATATATCTAAAAAGCACATCTGGTCCCCGAAAAAAAAAAAGTTACCCTATTCATTCCTATACACAGAGAAAAAAAAAAATGACAGGTTTCTGAAAGTTTTGCATTTATTTTTAAGGGTTAAAATGTGTAAAAAAAAAAAAAAAAAAAAAAAAAAAAAAAATTTGGTATCCCTGGAATTGTACCAATCCATAGAATACATGTGACATGTCATTTTAGCTGCAGAGTGAACGACATAAAAAACGTAGCACGGGGGAAAGTCGCACGCGCGAACACAGTATTTCTTCAATTCCGTTCCATTCTGAATTTTTTTTTTTTTTTTTCCAGCTTCCCGGTACATCGTACGGAGTTTTAGATGGTATCATTACAAAGTACAATTTGACCCGCAAACATTAAGCCCCTCCTATGGCTCTGTGACCAGAAAAATAAAAAAAAAGTTATTGGGTTTGGAAGGCGGGATGTCAAAAACGAAAATCTAAACCTGCCTGCAGCAGGAAGGGGTTAACAAATCAGGTGCATGCCCATGTGCCAGAATATTGGTGTAGACGGCCAAGGAATTGGCATAGATTTCTTGTATAACTCGAGCCAGAAAATTGATGTGAGTTATAAAAAGTTATGACAGACCAAGGAGTCCCTGCCTTGCTCTTCATCATAATCTGTTCACATACGCAAAAAGTGGTGAGAAAGGCGCAGAACAGGGAATGTGGTGCAACAAAATAATAAAACTTTTGCAATTAAAAAAATTCTGTAAACACAAAATGTGTTTTTATTTATTTTTGTCTGGACACATTTGATTGTGTAAGTACAAAACAAATGATATGAGCGCATAAATTGAGTTTTTTTGTGTATATAGAACGTATTTAATAGAATGTATTTCTTGAATGACCTTTTTTGCTATGTTGTGTTTACAAAATGCTTTTTCTCGCACAAAATGCTCAGTGAACAAATGGTTCCCCATAATCCTGCGCAGATCTGCACCATATCTGTACAGTATACATTGATTTTTATCCCTATAGACCTCTAGTGCAATAACTGAGCAGTGAATAATGGAGTCTCTGCTGCTCCTCTGAGTCACCTTGCTGATACATCTTTACTATAAATTACTTTTTGCAGTATTATCTGTTCATTTATATTTCAGGATCTTGCCAGCACGTTGTACATTATATATGAGCGGCACAGGCTTATATTGTTGTACAGGGAGATCTCCTCCTGCTGGGAGGACCAGACTTGTTTTATACCGACATGGTGTTTTTTGCATTGTTTTGTCTCCCTGTATAACATTCACTTAAAATGTTAAAGTGAAAGTGGCGGCTGCCTCCCTAGTCGGCATATACAAGTAATTATAGTGTAGCCGATAGACTGGAGCAGGGATGGACAGTCAACAGCCCTTAGTAAAGTACAGTTATGGCTGTCAGCCATACACCAGCCCATTTCAATGACGTTTTATGGACCACAATTAGCAATGTTGGTAATGTAATGTAATGGAAGTCTGGTGTAAGCATTACAATATCTGTCTATACAGTGGAGACAGAACTACCTACAATGCGTTTACTGAAAGAGCAGCACTCATTTATATGTGCCATGTATAAGGAGACTGGGGAAGGCTCCTTAGATCTTCTGGAAATAAATAGGGATCAGCAAACTGATACAAATACAATCAACCCAAGCGCGAAACTCTTGGGTATCGTCAACGAAACCCTAATATACTCAGGGGGCTCCTCCAATCCAAGAGTGGAGGCCTCAAGGAGGTGAGTAAAAATAACAGACAGTTATAGTGAATAGAGGTGGGTGAACCTCACCGGATTTGTTTTGGGTTAAGTGGACTTGAGTCCAAAATTTGTTTCAGGACGAACAAGTTTTGTATGAACCGCACCTAAAAATGGCTTAAAAGATGGTGTCGGATACTGTTAGGGCTCCTAGGAACGTACCTATAAAACATAGTGTAGAACACTGTCAGGGCTCCTAGGAGCCTATCTATAAAACATAGTGTAGAACACTGTCAGGGCTCCTAGGAACCTATCTATAAAACAGTGTATGACACTGTCAGGGCTCCTAGGAACCATCTATAAAACAGGGGCACTCAGGGCTCCTAGGAACCTATACATCCAATTTCTAGCTCTCCAAGACAAACACAGCCAAAGTTATGTCATTGTGAAAGTGACATTATTATACTCTGAGGTCTCTTCAAAGTGCCTCAGAATCAGTGGAATGGCGCCTATAGAAGGATGCAGTAAGGTGGAGTTGGTGAAAGGCCTTCATTAAAGGGAGCTGCAGTACCGGTGCCCAGCCACTATACAGGGCACAGAGCTATCTGTTTCCGGCTCCGTGCACTATATAATAAATGGATCAGACGTACCACCGATCATCTGATCCATACGCCTGTCGGCCCCCCACAATCAGATATTTTTTGCTTATCCTAAGTATATACACTCCTAGACAACCTCTTTAAGCTATTTCACCCCCTGGATGGTGGTAGCCCCCAAAAATCCTGTGATCTTGTAGTACTGTTGTAATACAGGCCGACCATTCCGATAAATAGCCAACCATGCAATGCATGAGTAATCCATAGCTGAAATGTGAACAAGCCTCAACTGTTTAACTGTAGAACTACAATTCTGTAATAGAAAATACATCTGACGTCAAATTTACATATATTTTTCCCCTCTAATGATTTTCAACAGTGAACCTATGCTTTAAGAAACATACTGGGAATGAAGCGGCGCCTAAATCTGCTTACAGCACAGAAATATAATAAATTGTCTATTGCAAATTCCTTGAAGCCCTGCGCGCGCTGTGGTGTGGGAGTGAGCGCCTGTCAGCACGCTTCCTTGGCCCTCTGATACATGGGTGCTATTATCTAATCAGAATGTTATTTTTGCTGTGAATGCTCGCAGCTCCGATTATGTGCTCTGATGGACAATGACTTCTTATTATGTGTGAAGCCTCATCTTCTACATTCCTATGTCATGCTAATTGTACCCAGCTACAGCTATGGGAGTGATATATAGTCAGATGATAATATGTCCCAGGACATGCCAGTCTCATAGATCTCCTCTTTGTGAAACTCCATTCTTTTCTGTACTGCACTGGTAACATTGAATGGCCACTTTATTAGAGACAGCCATCTTGTCCAATGTTGGACCTTCTTGGGTCTTCAGATCCACAGTAACTTTTCATGGCATCCAAAAGGATCAGAGGCCAAGAAAACCTTCCCAACACCATGACTCCGGCTTGAACAATTGGCACCTGGCAGGAAGGGTTGGCCCAAATTTTAACCTTCCAGCATGGTGGAAGTCAAACCAGGGTTCATCTCACCAGGTGATGTATTTCCACTACTTAGAAACCCAATTTTTGTTATTTTTGGCCCACTGGAGTCTTGTCTTTCTGTTTTCCGTAGAAAGTAATGGCACTTGACCTGGTCTACTGTAGAGAGGAGCAAAGTGGGCTGTAATAAACAGGATTCATTTTGTAGCCTTCAAGGCCAATTCGGAAATATCTTTAGGTCTAATAGGACCTTTTGGATAGATTGTGTATGACACTCTGAGGGCTACTAGGATTCTAAGTTACGTTGCACTTCTGGTTGGTAGTGAACTGGTTTGGATCCAAATCGAACTTATGGTCCGAATGGGCAAACCAAATAGAACAAAGAAAGGTTTGATCATCTCTAGTCATCAATATCAGATTGGTGGGGGTTCAACTAATAGGTGGAGGTGCCAGATATCTGACCCAAACAATACCAGGGATGTATCCTAAGAATAAATCATTATACTGTAATCCCAGAAAAAAAAACAACTAATAATGATCACTATCTTTTCAATACATTTTGCATAAATCAATTGTATAGGCAAATATAAGGAACTTTTGTAACATTAGAGATAAATGCTTCTTCCTCCCCTTACCTGGCAATCTTTTGACATTCATTTTCTAAAATCTTAGGTATCTGATTACATAGAAGTCTATGGAGAAACAAGACGAGACATGGGGACAGACACTGCGGCAACGAATAGGATGTCTATATCTCAGGTCAAGCGCTTTATTTACACCAATACAGGTCAGTACTTACTCTATAATGTCCTATATGATACTACTCAGACTTGTGAATGTGAGAATAAGGGGGGGGGGGGGTATAGAGCAGATCATTTGCTTTCATTTGTGCAGTTTGGAGACTTCATAGCAGTGAAACTGTACCTACCAGCTCAGGGAGAACTGTGAATTACAGATCGAGCCTGCAGAGGGGAAAACTGCAAAAAAGTACAGAATGCAAGTCAAACAATAGCTAGAAATGGCGTTCTACTTCATGTACAGACATATATATATATATATATATATATATATATATATATATATATATATATATATAATTTTTTTTTTTTTCTTTTTTTTTCTTTGGGGGGGGGTCTAAAGGGGTCAGTGTATGATACAGAAATGGTATTTTGTCTTCCTCATTTCCATTAGTCGCTACATATGTGTATTTGTTTATCTCAGACTAGGTTCACACATGCGCCTGCACTCCGCCTGGGGATTCTGTTCCCCATTCCGCTTTTCTCTCCACATTTTTCACCCTTTTTGGGCGGAGACCCAGTGGACCCGTTATAGAAATATTACAGGGACATTTATTTAATTCACACATGTTTAATTATATTGTACTGTAGATTTTTAGTTCTCATTGAAACGGCTTCCCAACATCATTTCACAGCAGGAGGGTAATGCTTTACTGCTAAGTCAATGGCATCTAGAAAGTGACCTCACCAGGTCTCCCCATGTAACCCCGATCCTCAATCCTCCCTGTGTATAGACTCCTCATTTGGTGTCCTTTGTGTCCTGCCAATAATTCTCTGATACTGATGAATATGATAGCGATACGTTTTACTGTAAGCTGTAAAATGAGATGTCATCATTTTATCTTTACATAATACAGCAGAAAAAAAAACATCCAAAAATATTTTGTCAGAAAAATAAGATTTAGAACATATGTCAGTCCCCTTTTAAACATGTTGGTATTTATTTAACCTTCTGAATGCCATGTTTCATATCTATTATATTTATGGGGCATAAATTTATGTCCTCTCTGTCACCCCAATTATCATCCTCATCGGGGGTGGAATTTTGACAGGGCCAGTCCAAGGTCTAACAAAAAGTAGGATTGCCTGTTTTGTCATGGGTAAATTCCATCAGTTATTTTTTTTTTTGTACCCTCCCACCAAAAAAAGAAAAAAAAAAACTTCCAAAAATTAAAAAAAAGTTATGTTATCATCATAATTATTACAATAAGGTTAACATTATTTGTAGCGCATGGTGAACGGTGCTATAGACAAAATGGGATTTGGGGAGGTAAAACAAAGAGTTTCTTTAGGAAGGTTCTTGAGGGTTAACAAAGGTTCTTGTGTTTTTTTTTTTGTTTGTTTTTTTAAGTCTTGGCCCTTAAGGGGTTAAGAGACATTTATGAAATCTGCATTTCTTTAAGGGCAGCACCTGTCCACCTCATGATGCTGGTTGGTTAGGTAATTCCAGGAACATGGGGACCGTGACCAGAGCTACTTAAAGGGGTTGTCATGACATTTCCTTCCGCTGCCATAGCTCTTATGTCCGGGGCAAGGGGTGGGCGATTCTCACTAATGATTTATATTGGTGACTTAAGATGCTTTGGTACATCTCTTGAGATGTTTTTGGCTTCCACTCAGGTTTGGAGTTTCCTGAGTCAATGTCACAGCGTCAAGGCCTCTGCTGACGTCCGCTAGTTATTACTGAGGACATGAGAACATTTCTAAAATATGTGTCTCTTGTGACTTTCTTGGGAGAAAGATAATGTTCTGTGTAACAAAGTGTTCTCCATCTCAAGTAACACTTTCCTTTACACCGCTGGCATCTTTTCTTATAACTGTTGACTACAAATGTAATGTCACTGCATTGCTTCAAAGGAAGGATTATTACACTTAAAGGGATGTTCACTTAAGACATTAAAGGTGTTCTCCTACTTGTTAGTTGGGTCCTTTGAAAATAAATGGATCAGAATGTGTCCCCCGGCTGAGACCCCCAGCTCTCAGCTGTATTCCTTGAGGAAATCTGGCAGTAAGTGTTCCGTTCTATCTGTAGAGCCACCACAGGGCAAATAAGGAATTACACATTGCAGATTAAAATAGAATAGGATTTGTAAAATTTAAAAATTCTAAATTTTTGTAAAAATCCTTTGCATGAATGATAATTTAAAATTCGAATAATCAAGCAAAACTGGCCATGTATTGAGAAGTTTATCTACTATGCAACTATGAATAAGAGATGAGCGATCATTTACTGGGACTTGTATATCGATGAACTATCCTAAAGATACAGTGGGAGTCTGATACCAAGGACCCTCACAGATCAGATAGCATTCAGGTGTGCAATGTGGCCTCTTCATTGACTACCAAGCACAGCGCCATTCATATTTTAGGGGCCGTACTTGGTATTGCACTCAGCCCCATTCACTTGGATGAGACTGAGCTGCTGCTGCACCATGTGACTGATGAAGGTGATGTCATAGACACAGAGCTGAGTTCGGGGCCCCAGGTGTTAGACTCCGATCAATGACCTACGGATGTAAGGATAGGTCATCTATATCGAAGTCCTGAAAAATCCCTTTGTGATCATATGGAATAAGCCATGCACATAAAGGTTTGCTATTGGAGTGTTAGCGACTCACTCAAGTAGTCTCATGGTTGCATCAATTATCAGCTAATCTAAAGGGGCCTTAAGACGAGGCAGGACAGGTCCGACCAAGTGAGGAACGTCCGACCAAATGCAAGCCAAGTAATGATCGCCCAGAACAGAAGATCTTTGTCTATTAGGTCAGAATATTCTATGTTTTTTGATATATACTTTTTTTTTTTAAACTTCACAAACCCTTTAAGGCATGTCATAAACTATCATCATGGTACGGACAGTAAGCCATGATCCCTGATGATCACTCAGGTAAATGGGCTATTATAGGCTATTCCCATTTGGCCTAGGTTGAAGTTTTCTATATGTCTCGCCAGGTGCCTGTGAAGGGGCCCATTCCAGTGGTCTTAAAGGGGATGTGCTGTTATGGACACCTATCGCCTATCCACAAAAGTGTCCGATTACGGGGAGCCAGACTGCCGGGTCCCCCAGTGATCAGGACGACGGGGACTGAAAATCCTTCTACGACCTCCTTGTGAATGGAGCACCAGTGCACTTGTGTGACCGGAAATCCATCCACTTCAATTGGGCTGCGGGCGCTGCTGGAGATTACAGTCCCGGTATCTCCATAAGCAATAAATGGAGTGCCAATCATGCAATTGCACTGGTGCTCCATTTACAAGGAGGTCGTAGAGGGATTTTCAGTCCCCCATCCTTCTTATGGGGGAACTCAGTGGTCAAGCCCCCTCAGCGATCACTTATCTCTGTGTATAGGGGGTCTTGGGTTAGGCGTATACGGGGCTGGCCTGGGGTCTATATCTTTGAGGTGTCTGCTGTGCACATGTTCTGTGTACATAGATGGCGTGTCCTCACTATTCTTTCGGCTCAGGTATACATTACAGGTTTTCTACATACTATAGAGCAGTTTTTAGCGGTGCCTCTGGTGGGGGATAAACCTGTTTGATGTCACAGGATTTCCTCTCTGGCTCAGGATCTATCACCTAGTACTCTGACAATCACATAAAGCATTGTATGTCACATTCAGGGTGTCGGGAAACGAAAAAATTATCTCCTGGCAGACTTCTCAGAACTAAGGCTCTGTTCACACTACCGATGTTAACGGCAGAGTGCTGCCCATGATCTGTGAAAAAGTAGAGCATGAAAGTCAATGAGACACTGGTGTTGGCTTGGCCGTGAAAAAAACACGGCTGAGAATCAGCATGTTCATGTGAATATAGCCTAAGGTAGAAGCCTCTAAACATGCTCTTCCTGGGTTATGACTCCCCCCGGTGGAGACAATGGAATTGCACAGGAAATCTACAAAATCACCCAACTAAAGTATCATTGAATCATCCAGCTGTAATATAGTCAACATAATATAATGGGCGACGGGCGCCAGTGCTGGCACGACAGGGAAAATATTGTTTGATTATATCCATTTCCATCCAGACTGCCGTATCAATCAGTAGTTGTCGTGGATTTTGCTTTTTATAGCTGAATGTCCAGACAGGCATATGTTAATTTAATGCAAGCTATATTATAGAGTTATAACACTTCATGTGGTCTTTTACGTCAGCCATATTTATCCAACTCTATAGATCCCTGTTGTATTCCAGACTTGGAACGTGACTGTCGAAAAAGAATGCGGTCATTCTGATTTCTTACCACTAGGGGTCAGCATTGATTAGATGAACCTGAGAAAACTCAGGTGTTGTTGTGAAACCTTCCATAGGTGACGGAAAGGATCATATACCTGGAGTTATGATGTCACAAATCCTTCCTACATGGAGTAATACAAGAATAATGCAGATTGTTTTTTTATCATTATGGATCAAGAAGGCACCAAATCATTTCTCAGTAGCGTAAAGTGCATTATATCATCTAACCTATTCCCATTTGCGTGGAGTAATATGTGACTGCAGTATCACACTACACGTGGCCACGCATAGGTCTGCATGTGAGCGGCAGACAGAAAACAGGAGGATATTTTTAATCAGGATAATAAGGTTGTCTATTTATATGCACTAGAAAATGCAAATGTGGTCAAGTGCATGAAATCTTATCAGTAATAGGTATGGTGGTCACCGCCTTGGAGACATGACAGTACAGTATGTAAGAATGGCCGCCCACTTCTTGGAAAGCAATACTAGAACCGATCTATTCAGGCCTTTTGCTTTATGTACATTGGGGCAGATTTATAAAGACTGGCATTACTCACGCCTGGAGCTAGCGGAGGGTGAGCCTCCTATGTGACAAGGTACAAACCTCCTCCACCACAAAAAGTTGCCTCTTTTTAGGTCTTGTACTCCTGAAAACAAGGCATAATAAATCTTCCCCATTGTGTATATTTTTCTGTTCCTGAATGCCCGGAGGAAGGCGGCCCCTATATACTGTAGATATAGATTCTTATAACAGTCCTTAGTGTGTGCAAGTGTAAAGGTAGTGGATCCTCTCTCACTACCCTGCCTCAATAATGGAGATGGGCGAACCTCCGAAGAACATTCAGACCCCAAAGTATAATAAGTGGAGGCCCAGGGGAGATGCGGAAACCTAATAAGCACGTCTACTCTCCTTCACTCACCTCTCCCGGGCTCCTTCAGGGTTCATTTTGGTTCTCTTTGGGCCTCTCCGCCTTCCTGGGTGATTTCATCACAGGCCTCAGCAGTCAGGTCAAATCTGAAACTTTTGGTAAGTTTCATCATCTTTACTCAATATACAAGTTGGTTTTAGGTTCAGGCGGCATTTATCATGCTGGATATTATTAGGGCAGCTTTAACCTTACACATGAACAATTTTCTTTTTCTTTACTATAATTTTTATATTTTGTGCAATTTCACATTGCAATGACTGCGGATTTAATATTTCCGATGGAGTATGACTATTAATAATAATGTAATTGATGTGAGGTTCTTGGTATAAATCATAATGTAACTGTATAAGTCAATTTATCCCGGATATTGCTTTAAATGGTCGCTAACTTTTCAGACAACTTAGTCTCATACCATAGAGCATGTGTTTCTAGACCAAAATGTAATACACTTTATATATGTTGCTGTTGACATGTTATATATGTTGCTGACATGTTGCTGTTTTCTGCCTGAAAAACCTCTCTAAAGTTCTTGCCACTAAGCATCTCCCTTCTAACTAATTTGCTGTTCAATCCCTGTCACTAAGGAAATTCTGTCTGTAGAAACCAGCAGGAACAAGATGGGAACGCAATGTGTGTGGGTTTTTTTGGGGGGGGGGGGGAAGTAGGTCTTTCTTCACAGCCTCTGCACTTTTGCAGCATTCACTTTAATTGCCAAAAATAAGCTTTTAACCCTTCTATTTCTGAAAGCATTCTTACTTTGTTGCATTTTTTCCACACCTTCCTAAACCTTTTGCACAGTACTGTGTGTCTGCAAGAATTTCAGAATTTGCTTTTCCACCCATCCCCTGAAGATACAAGATCACAACCACAAAGCAAGTTATTCAATATCCATAGGATCGTGGTTGACTGGCAGATCAGTGGGGGGGTCTGGCTGCTCAGAACCCCACTGATCAGAATGAGACACAAAGCCCCCCCCCCCCCACCATTCTGAATGGAGTGGTGGTCAGGTAGCGCATGCACCACTCTATTCAGTTCAATGGGAGCGCTGTAGATAGATGGGCGCTGTACTTCGACTATATCTGGGACTCCGATTGAAGTGAATGGAGCAGTGCCCCTGCTGCCCGACTAAGAAAGTCCCCCATTCTTCTGATCAATGGTGGTCTGAGCGGTCAGACCCCCACTTATCTACAAGTTAACCCCTATCATATGGCTAGGGAATAAGTTTTTTTTTTTTCACTTTAAGAGCCTTCTGGGAAACTGCTTATAACACAACTCCCTACAATACTCCAGCGCAGCGCTCCACTTTGCAGAACATTGCTTCCCGAATGGGATCATCCTTCAATAGCTGTGACTGCAAATATGTCCTGCAAATGAAATCTGTGGAAGGAGCCTGTAAAGCAGATAACAAGCAGCAGATTCCATTAGCGAATCAATAAAGCAATGTTCGGCTCATTACCCACACGGGTTATCGTCTATGGGTCAATGTGCAGTCAGAATACGTGGAAACAGCTGGAAATATATTGTATACAAACACTGTCAGATCCCCATTGTTTTATGTCCCTGCTCAATCACTGCATATATACAGCCGCTGTAATCTGTATACTCAGCACTTACCTGCTGTGATACATCCGCGGTGGTCGTCCCCCTCATTATTATAATCACGTTGTTCTAGTTTTTTGCTGGACGGATTAGTTAATCTTATTGATATGTATCATGCGATTTGGCGGACCTTTACATGCAGGGAAATTGGAGAACATAAATGTCAGGCAATGAAGAAAACAATATGACGGCAATAAATAAAGCTGAGTACAGATGGCTGAATTTTCTGCCAGATTTAGCGATGATGATCAAGCTGATGATCCTGCCATGTAGAGGGCTGCAGGAGGACTCCATATTGCTCAAAAGTGATATCTAGTCAACAGTGCTGGCTGCGCTTCGTTGGGAATGATATCCATCTATACAGAATGTTGTGCCTTCTGGTCATGCTTGCCGGTGGCCGCTCTTCCTGCTTGTGTGTGCTGTGTTTTTAGTTCTTGTGTGTAGGGTGTGCTGGCCCTTTAGGAAACTCTAAACCTTGTGGTCAGCTCCTGGCCAATCTCCTGTACCGGTGGGCTATTTAAGGCAGCCTGTAGCACCGTGATCTGCCTCCTAGCTTGCTAGTGTGTTGCAGAGGTGTTTGTCTATACTCTGTGACCCCTATTTACCCCTATTTACCTGTTGTGCCTAGAAAGTGGGGCGTCTCCGATCTTGTGCTTAGCTTTTTACATAGACTGAGCAGGTAGGAATCTAGACAGGCAGTCATGCGTATATCACTGTTCCCTGATTTACTACAACTCACATCAGAAAACTGGCATGACTTATGGCAAAAATCTATGTCCGTTCTTGACTGGTGTGGATTTGAGATCAGGCGCACGTAAATTCATAAGAATTATGAATCTCCCTTGTCTAGTTGTTGCCTGACCTCGGATTTGTCTCTAGTCCCTGATTCTGTGCTGCCTGCCCTGATCTCGGCTTAGATTACTGTATTGGCTCTGTGTTGCCTGCCTCCACCAATTCTTGGAGGGCTGTGACTGACACATTTTTTTCTACCCTGATCTCAGACTATATCTCACCTCCTCTCTTGCCAGATCCCTCAGTATTCTGCGTCTCTCGACTCATCAGAGTCAGTTGTCACCTACACCTGCAGAGAAGATCAAATCCTTATATCTGAGCTAAAGGTTGAAAACCAAGGGACAATTTAGACAATGGCCTCAAGAATAGCCAAACCAGTTGTAATGGTCTGCGCACTGTCATCCTCTCTCTCCTCGCAAACGCAGCTTTCTCTGTTTCTCGATGCACTGTGTTTCCTTCTGGTCCTGCACTTGGTCCAGCCCTCAGGGAAGGTGCGCCCTTACTCCTTGCAACTTGAACCCCTAACGTGGAAACCTGTGTTTTTTTGTTTTTTCTTGACCAATCCCTTGCAGTCTCTGCCTATTTATACCTGCTCTAGCCTCAGTTTGGTGCCTGAGCAAGTTTCTTATAGGTTCATTGTATTGCTTGTTCCTGCAGCAGCTATCCTGATCTGCCTGATTCCCATTACCGACCTTATGGCTTAGTATCAGACAGATGAGGATAGGCAGATGGATGCAGAGTCAGAGACAAAGGATGGGTAAACCTCCTAAGGATTCATTTTGTTTCAGGTTTGGATTGTTTTGGCCCAAAGACTTGTTTCGAGTCGAACAAGTTTGGAAAGAACTGGAGTCTAAATTATCACACGCTGGGATCTCTTCAGATATAAGAGAGTATATTAATAATTTGAGTATAATAATTTCACTATTGGTTTGCGGGTGACGAACCACCAAGGCTTTGGGCTCGGGACGAACCAGAAAGTTTTGGAGTATTAGGGTCAATTCCAGTTTATTATGAATCGATTTGCCCATCTCTACCTAATACCAACCTTACCTTGTCCCAACTCTGCTCTAGTCCATCCATCAATCTAGTTTGGCCAGATACCTGTTGCTGACCTTGGATTGTCACAACTCTGCTCCAGTCTGCTCATCCGGATCTTCCTGATACCAAGTCCTTGGCTTACATCTTATCTCACCTTGTCCGTCCCTTCAGTTTTGCACCCAGGAGTTTCTGATCCTTGGTCACCTGCCACCTACACCCGGAGCACTCGAAGAGGTTGTGCCCTTGTAGCCTACCTGTGAAGAAGACCACATGCCCATATGAGGTGGAACACCTCTGGGAGTGGCCCATAACCAAACAGGTTAGGTGACGCTGTGGGTCCACAATGGCTGTACGTCACCTAAAACATGCACATGGTTACTCTTATTTTTAGTAATGGGTCATATAATTGATAAGGACTAATGGGTTATTTGTGAATCAACCAGTAAGAAATAGGCGCTAGTGGCATGTAATTGGCTTCAAATTCAGTCCCAAGTGGGTCGTATTCTGTAGGACCCTTGGGGCCCGTTACAGTGGCAGAACCTGTGTCCACCAGTGGATTCTCTGGTGGACATATCCAACCCTGCCAGTAAGCTGTCCATTGTCTCTTTCAAAAATGTAAAGATTGAATGGTGTACACTTTTTCTACAATGGAGTCTATGGAGAGACAAGATGTGCTCAGGTTGACTGCAGTTATCTCCCTATGATACCTGTTAATAGTCTTCCCATGCACCACACGTGGCCTCAATACTTGCAAACTGCAAGATTTTAGGATGTTTTTAATACAGGTAATGACATAGAAATACACTATCCATTGTTTGATGCCACATTCTGTTGAAATTGTAGCTATTAAAGCCTCCTATGTCCTCTACCTTAATGTTTTTTTAGTTTCCCATCCATGATTCTAGTTTTTTATTCTACATTTCATGGCTCCTCCATATTCTTTCACCTCCTGTTACTGAGTAAACCCTTGCAAATCCACTAATAAAATTAAAATGCATGAAAAATATATAAAATGCAGGGTAACAAAATTACTAAAATTTTACATAAATATATACAGTACAGACCAAAAGTTTGGACACACCTTCTCATTCCAAGAGTTTTTTTTGTATTTTCATGACTATAAAAATTGTAGATTCACACTGAAGGCATCAAAACTATGAATTAACACATGTGGAATTATATACTTAACAAAAAAGTGTGAAACAACTGAAAATATGTCTTATATTCTAGGTTCTTCAAAGTAGCCACCTTTTGCTTTGATTACTGCTTTGCACACTCTTGGCATTCTCTTGATGAGCTTCAAGAGGTAGTCACCTGAAATGGTCTTCCAACAGTCTTGAAGGCGTTCCCAGAGATGCTTAGCACTTGTTGGCCCTCTTGCCTTCACTCTGCGGTCCAGCTCACCCCAAACCATCTCGATTGGGTTCAGGTCTGGTGACTGTGGAGGCCAGGTCATCTGGCGTAGCACCCCATCACTCTCCTTCTTGGTCAAATAGCCCTTACACAGTCTGGAGGTGTGTTTGGGGTCATTGTCCTGTTGAAAAATAAATGATGGTCCAACTAAACGCAAACCGGATGGAATAGCATGCCGCTGCAAGATGCTGTGGTAACCATGCTGGTTCAGTATTCCTTCAATTTTGAATAAATCCCCAACAGTGTTACCAGCAAAGCACCCCCACACCATCACACCTCCTTCTCCATGCTTCACGGTGGGAACCAGGCATGTAGAGTCCATTCGTTCACCTTTTCTGCGTCGCACAAAGACACGGTGGTTGGAACCAAAGATCTCAAATTTGGACTAATCAGACCAAAGCACTGATTTCCACAGGTCTAATGTCCATTCCTTGTGTTCTTTAGCCCAAACAAGTCTCTTGTGCTTGTTGCCTGTCCTTAGCAGTGGTTTCCTAGCAGCTATTTTACCATGAAGGCCTGCTGCACACAGTCTCCTCTTAACAGTTGTTGTAGAGATGTGTCTGCTGCTAGAACTCTGTGTGGCATTGACCGGGTCTCTAATCTGAGCTGCTGTTGGTGACTCGGATGAACTTATCCTCCGCAGCAGAGGTGACTCTTGGTCTTCCTTTCCTGGGGCGGTCCTCATGTGAGCCAGTTTCTTTGTAGCGCTTGATGGTTTTGGCCACAGCACTTGGGGACACTTTCAAAGTTTTCCCAATTTTTCGGACTGACTGACCTTCATTTCTTAAAGTAATGATGGCCACTCGTTTTTCTTTACTTAGCAGCTTTTTTCTTGCCATAATACAAATTCTAACACTCCATTCAGTAGGACTATCAGTTGTGTATCCACCTGACTTCTGAACAACACAACTGATGGTCCCAACCCCATTTATAAGGCAAGAAATCCCACTTATTAAACCTGACAGGGCACACCTGTGAAGTGAAAACCATTTCAGGTGACTACCTCTTGAAGCTCATCAAGAGAATGCCAAGAGTGTGCAAAGCAGTAATCAAAGCAAAAGGTGGCTACTTTGAAGAACCTAGAATATAAGACATATTTTTAGTTGTTTCACACTTTTTTGTTAAGTATATAATTCCACATGTGGTAATTCATAGTTTTGATGCCTTCAGTGTGAATTTACAATTTTTATAGTCATGAAAATACAGAAAATTCTTGAAATGAGAAGGTGTGTCCAAACTTTTGGTCTGTACTGTATACTAAAATAAATTCTGTAAAGAATGCATAATATTGGTAAATATAGGTGATAAAACCAGTGGTAGAAGCATATTTGTTTATCTATGTTCCCCATAATATAAAGTTAATGCAGCATACACTTCCTGAAATATGATTCATAAAAAATCTACAAGCCATCCCATAATAAACAAGATATGATACTACTATATTTATGAAAAAAATGCATATTTTCAGCAGAAGGTTGTACAATTTTACCAGTGTTCATGGCAAATATAATTTACAGTTGTTTCCCTCCTTACCTTTCATCATTACTGGACATTTGAGCAAATTTTCCAAACGGCTTGATTTTGTGATACTTTGTCATATGATATCTATAGTATATGTGTGGCCACCCAGTGGTTGTGTTGTGCGTTGCATCCTTTCAAGGGTTTTATTAGCATGTTGTGAGATTGGTTTCATGAGGAATTACAGCCCTTAACCAATTTTGAGTTGAGTTATGCGTGGGCACATCAGTGTGTCATAAATGGGTTATGCACTAACTATATTTATACATGCATTCAATATTCAATACATTGCAAACAAAATGTAAATTTTAGAGGTGTTTGTCCCAGTTTTAATGTGACTGTTAAGGGTTAAGGGCAGCTGATAACTTACCAAAGTAAGCTGTAAAATACATTTTCGCTTGCAGATCTATGGCGATTTAGTCCACCAGGACATAAAAATCAACTCGTCTATGTTTATAATGTCAGCAGTAAAGCGCACAGCTGTGGATTTGACTCCAATATACTCTTCTAACAATCACAATCTGGCCTCACCTTGATCTTTTTCATCTTCCAATTTAAACAAGCATTATACAGATCTGTGCCGTGAGTGACATCCCGGGCAACACTCAGTCTCTTAATACACCAATCCCTAGTGAAAATCTGTATAAGGTTTTAGACAAATACAAATTCCGAGAGTGGATATAGGGCTCCAGCAAAATGGTCTTGTGTGTCCATTAGCGGAGAGATGTGTACACAATATTTATGAGCATGAAAAAGCTTCCTTGTGGAAGCTTCAGATAGAAGAAGCTCAGATGAGACCTGCTGTGCGTGCATGATGTGTAGAAAATAAGGGGTGGGATAGCACCAAAGACCGTGACAAATAAAGACGAGAACACCAGTCTCTTCAGGAAGGTAGGGGCTCAACTTTATTAGTGTAATCTCATATCGGAAGGGGAGATGCCAGAGAGCTTCTAGGAGAGAGTTGAGAACTTAGTTTCAGACAGGGATCACATAATATGGTTGTCTATAATTAAAGGGATCATATGTATAGATACAACTAAGCTGGGATGAAACAATGTACACTGCTAGAATATTACTGGTAAGATAACATTATGTGGCCTGAAAACACTTTTTCTAGTGTGGTGCTTTGATCCCCCTACTCTCCTACAGGAAATGTTAGCTTATGGTGCATGATCCAGTGGTCAGAGTAAAATTTGAAGACCTTCGTATTCTTGTTGGACTGGTCAAATAGCAAATTAAAAACTTTAATATGACCTGATCAGAGTCAGGCTGGGTTCACATCTGCATTTGATCGCCGCTTGGATTCTGCCTCCCATTCCTGCAAGCAGGACTTTTCTCTCTGTGTTTTTCTGGCGGAAACCAGGCGGACCCCATTATAGCAGATTGGGTTTCTGTTTTTCAGGTCCCCAAGCGGACCCGAAGAATGGAAACCTGAATGCAGGTGTGAATCAAGAGTTAGCTGATTGTTGACCCACAGCCCTGCCAAACCTGTTTTAATTTAAGCCATCTCTTACGGCATTGTCTAAGTATCCTCCTTGCTATTCATACTTTACCACCTCTACAGGGGTCTGGACTTTGCTATGTGGAGACTTCCAGGCCACTACTGCCCCAGTATTGGAAGCAGCTGGCCCAGTGGGCCAAGAGATACTGGTGTGGAATACAAGGGATCACGCTATACAATGGTCAGGTACAGGCAGGAGGTCAGGGCAGGTGGCAAAAGCGCAGAAGTCAGGATCAAGCCAAGGTTGGACACTGGTAGCAGGCAATACAGATACATAGTCAGGAGTTAGCCCAGGGACAATCACAGGTCAAATAACAGGAGCAGATCAAGCACACTATTGCTCCGGTGTCCAGCAGAGGGCTGAGCACATTTATATGGAGGTGGACCAGCAGTGGTCACAATTACAGGTGCCCACTTGTTCTTTAAAGAAACAGTGAAAGCATGCGCACCCTACAGCTGCTACTAGCGGCAACAGAGGAGGAAAGAGAGGACACCATATGGGAGTGGGGTGGAACAGAGTGATGAGAATGTGTTGAGAGGTGAGCCGCCAGGAGGAACAACATGATGGAATTACAGATAAATATATAATAATGAATAATATTTCTAATGATACATTTCCTTTTAGACAGGAATTTCGGGTAAACAAGCGCTAATTACTAACCATATTCTGTAAATGTAGTGGGGAGGACAGAGAATTTTCGTGAGGAGCCAGCGCCCATTTATTGGCTATCAACAGCAACTAACTATATCAGCTATTATTTACTTTTATTTCTTGTTACATTTTTTGATATTTTTTCCGCATTTCCATGAGTAAATAACTCCTGTACGTTTTGGGATTTGGTTTAGAATGAAAATTACCGTGATTTAATTTCTCAGTGCTGAGAAAGTTGGATATTTCCAAAAACCATAAGCTAAGACTGAACTTGACATATTCAGTACATGATCAATAACATTACCCCAGCCATTAGCTTGTAAAGACATAAATTACAAAGTATCGCTGCGAGCCATTAAGCTTGTATTAGCTTGTGTAATAATATCATGAGCACCTGGAGCTGTGCTGTCACAGTCCATACAGATTACTAACATTGATCCTGCTTCATAACATTACCAGATCGATGCCGTGCTAAGTTCTCTCTAACCACCGCTGCCAACCAAACCGAAATAAGTTTTGATTATTAATGGGAATCAACATGTTGCAATAATGTTTGATATTCATTTCCTCCGGTCCTTTGAGCTTGGCTACACTTTTTCTAGTAACTAGCTATTGAAAACTCTTTAGAGCCAGAACATGAATTTCTCCTATTGAGATGTGTATGAAACTTGCGTACATGAGCTGCATGCAGTCTACCGTCAATCCAATATGGATGATGTCATGAAATGGCCATAAATAACTAGAACCTTTCATATGGAAATAAGAGATGGAGAAGGTAGGCAGGAATTGAGGAATAATGTTAAATTGTATTCACCGAATAGGCATAACATTATAACCACCTTGATGATATCATGCCACCAAAATTACTCTCTCATCGAGGTATGGGCTCCACATGATCTCTCAGGGTATCCTGTGGTATCTGACACCACGATAATAGTTGATCCATTAAAGGGGACCTTTCACCACCACCTTCAACTCTTTCCATCATTTTAATAGATGCCGCTTCACTGATCCCAATGCAGTAGGAATTTTCTGTAGCCCCTACCATTCCTGAGCTTTCACTACTACTTCTATACTATCAGGTGGGTGGTCATAGACTGGAGATGACCACGGAGATGGAGATGACCCAACTGACAATAGACAGCATAATTGTGCTGTAACTAACAGAAGTGATGACCTGCACTCCGCAGCCTGGCCAGTGCAGGCACTTTGTAGAATTTTGATGCAAGAGAGACTGAGTGACCCCAGGGAGTACCGTCACTTCGGCTCAGCTCCAGCCAAGTGAAGGTTCTTAGAACTGTGCCTCCATTATATGAAAGAGTTGGTGATGTTTTTCTTCAAGTAAACCATGAGTTCTTACATTGTTAATCACTGTCTCTGAAGTCTAACGGTCATCCAGCTCTCACCATCAAGGTTATTTCAATCACCATCAGGCCCAGGGAGGTTTGCTCTTGGAAAGTGCCCCCAGGGATACTGCTACCACCTTCTTCTACACTACAGACCCATTCTTCTGTGCGCCAGTGCTTGGGAGTGCTGAAGGGTCTGATAGTGGTTACCACCCTGAACCCAACAACTACTACTCCCAACAGACCGGCCTTCCTCCACTGGGTTGGTGCACAAACAATATAAAAAAAACAAAACTGCTCCATAGTCTAGTTGGGATGCTCATATGGCCATCAAAGGCATTTTTATTAGTGGAGGTGGGTCAGTATGGACACTCCATATGGTATGCAGCACCATACAACACAAGCTGTGATGCACTATGTTCTCTGATAACTTTGTATCGTGGATTAATATTTTTAGCCATTTATGCTACAGTATCTTGCCTTTGTTCCCTATGGACTTCAATGATAATTGGGCTCCTATAGCTTCAATTCAGAGGTGGTCCTTCCTTGGACCACTATTATTGTTTTATTACCCACTTCATACTGGAAGTGCCTCCAAAGACCTGCCATTTTGGAGATGATCTGACCCCATTTATCTAGCTGTCACAATGTGGCCCTTGTCAAAGTCTCTCAGATCCTTACGCTTGCCCATTTTTCTGGCTTCCAACACATCACCTTCACTTGCTGCCCTATGTATACCACTCCTTGACAGGTACCATTGAGATGCTCAAAGTTATTCATTTCACCTGTCAATGATTGATAGCTGTTCAGTGTATAGGAATTAAAACAACCCCTTTTCTATATTGAAGTTAGCCTGGTGATGAAATGATCGCTGTAGGGTCACCTTCATAAATTCCTGGTGATTATCAATGGCCCTGTAGTGAAAATGTGGTATCGGATGACAGTCACATGAATGGCCGTCCATGTAATACACAGATCTGACTATTAGAGGAGGTCCTAATTGGAGAACTCCCTTTTGTGACATCCTTATGCCCTAATAAGGCATATGAACAGAGGTTGTCCTGATGAGACAACCCTTTTTTAAAAAAGGAAGAGGAAAAAAAAAAGTGGCAGCTAGTGTTATTATACCAGGGCCGGGTTTTTTTGTCTTGGATCTTCTAAGTCTTGGATCTTCTAAGTCTTGGATCTTCTAAGTCTTGGATCTTCTAAGTCTTGGATCTTCTAAGTCTTGGATCTTCTAAGTCTTGGATCTTCTAAGTCTTGGATCTTCTAAGACTAGGTTCTAGATAGACATGGGCGAACCTCTGCTTCTACTGAGCCTGTTTCAACCTGAATATTCCAAATTTGTTTTTGTTTTGTTTTTTATGAAACTGAGCAAATGGATATTAGTTTAGGGGGAGATAAAATGGCCACCGCATTATACTCTGGGGTCTCTTAATAGTTGAAAGCCCAGGGGAGGTGACTAAAAAAAAAAAAATTCATACTCCTCTTCCATTACTACTTTTGGGCTTCCTTGCGGCATCCAGCGCTCTCTTGGTGATGTCATGTGCCTGGGGACACCACTCATGCCTGTGTTTGGGCCACCAGTGACTCTACTTGCCCATGTCATCGCTAAGGCCCAATCATAGGCTGCAGCAGTGACCACAGGCACATGATGTCACCGAGGAGACAGAGAGGCAATGGAAGGCGAGTGTGAATTGAGTGTGAACCACCAGAATCTGAAACAAAACAAACAAATCCTGAGCGGTTCGCCCATCTCTAGTCCTTGCCATAGACCTTCCAAGAACCAAAACCACCACCTTGAAAGTTGGGGTGCACTTTGTTTACCATATGGACCTCTGTCTATATATATCCACATCTATGACCATCATATAAACAACTCTGTTGTCTTTTTGGGTCAATTTGTGGTCAATAACCTGAATCTGCTCGGAGGAACTGCTAGCTAAATAGAATTTTCTAAGTTATGCTCCATTTCTTGAAAACTTCAAGTCATAGAACTGTCAGTATTTTTCTCAGCACTTTCCTGTAGTTAGAGTTAAGCCCCACGCAGCAAAACTTATTAACTGGTGGACTCTGTTGAAGGTTAATCAAGGTATTTTGAACAAGTCCCTGAGAAAAATGGCGATTATCAATCTTCTGAAGGACGGCTTAATATAGAAAAAAAAATCTCCAGCAGCGGAGTTAGAGGGCAGACAAGACCGGCTACATATATTCTAAAAGTCTATGAATTTGCAAAATTGTCATTTTGTCTGTGGACATTTTATACTAAACAAGCTGGGGGGGTAAACTTCACAAGGTTTTACTTTACTTGTACCCACAAATCATATTACCAGCTGAAGGAATGTAATGCATATATCCCCTGCAGTGGCATTATTACCTTTATCAGCATGCACTGGCCCAATTCTCACAGAAATTATGCAACCAACACAGAAAATATTAATAAAATATCCAAAGCTTAACCTCATATATGCTCTAGAGGGTGGATTATAAATAATTCCCATCACCATTATTTAGTACTGCATATTGTACTGTGTGGGGAGCATATTGTTCTGTATGGGGAGCATATTATACTGTGTGGGGGCCACTGTGGGGAGCATATTGTACTGTGTGGGGAGCATATTATACTGTACAGGGGCCACTGTGCGATACAGGCCTTCTTCGCCTGTATGTGTCTGCATAACATGACTGGTGAGTCCCATATTAACATAGGCAAATTTAACTGCAGGTCACCTGTCAATGTGGCCCTGCACCTGTTGCAAAACTACAACTCCCATCATGCTTGGACAGGTTGGGATGATGGGAGCTGTAATTTGGCAACAGCGGCAGAGCCACACAGTTTGTGTTGCACAACCTGTGGCCCTCCAGCAGCAGATCTCTACCATAACAGTGTCAGCAGCAGTATCAACCCCCCCCCCCCCCATAACTTTTATTTTTTTTTCCCTATTTTTCTCGTCTAAAACCTAGGTGCGTCTTATGGTCCGAAACATACGGTACATTTCTCTTTCCTTCATTCACTTCATTTTGTTAATTGACAAACATAAACTATTAACCCTTCTATTTCTTCTGAAATCATTCTTGCTTTGCAGCATATTTTTCTACACTTACCTAAAACTTTTGCAACACACTGTGTATATATTTGAAAATTTGGGGTTTTGTCACCCAACAAACACTATTTTACTCTGGGGACAGAGTATAAGAAGTGGAGGCCCATGGGAGGTGCAGCTACCTAATAAACAGTCACCTTACCTCACCTCCCGTGTGCTCCCTCACGGCATCCAGCAGTCCCTCACCATCCTTATCTAGTCTGTGGCTTATATCATGAGTCCCAGGGGTACTGTTTAAGCCTGTGATTGAGTTGCAGCAGTCACGAGAGATGTGCCAACGCCATGATGCTTTATTGCAAGAGCCATGACCTTGGCGCACACCACATGACCTCTGAGGCTCAATCACAGTGTCTCCAAGATGTATGATGCCAAAGGCCAGAAGAGGGTGCCAAGGGACTGCTGGATGCTGCGCGAGAGAGCCCAGGAGAGGAGAGACAAAGTGAGTATAACTGTTTGTTGTGTTGATGCACCTCCCCTGGTCTTCCACTTATTATACTCTAACCACAGAGTGATGAGCCCCAAAAGGTTTGGGTTGAAACTTTTGGAAAATTTGGGTTGAATCCAGTTTGCTCATCTCTAGTTATGGCTGGTTGGTGTGCTCCGCCATAGTATGAAGGGAAACCGAAAAGGTATACTTTTTACCAGAAATCGGCAAGTCAAGTTTATCACCTGGGACAATAATCAATGCAGTCCGAACATGACCAGCAGGTGACTTACCTAGAATGAGACCACAACCAGGTTTGCCTTCGGTCAGTATGGTTACTGTATCCAAACATAGATATTGGCAAAGCAATTAAGGCCAAATTGTAGATTTACGCTGATCAACCGGTTTACTTGAAAATCTCATTGAATACATAATCCCAGCCACATTTCCCAAGGGCCGCTATTAGACCAGTCGATTTCTGATCTTCTCCAAACCCTTTTTCTTTGTGCTCTTACATCACCTTTACACTAGTATGTTCTTTTACTGTTCTGTTCATTTGTTGTCTCTGTCAGGACTGAAGAACATGTTCACACTTTCCAAATAAAAGAAACTGATAATAACAAGTGAGATAGAGAAGCTGGATCCCAATGAGAACGATAATGGAGAGCGATGTAACTTGCAGTTTAGCAATCACCTCCCGTGGCTTCTGTAACTCTCACAACTGTAAAGCGACTGCTGAGAGACGGTTTGGTTGGGTTTCTTTTGCAATCAAAATGCTTCAACTTTATGGGTTAATTTACTATAAAACAATACAGACTAAACCAGTCGAGAGGACATTGTGTACAGGCAAATGTGATGAGAAACTGGTTAAGAATTATTACGGAGCTGGAATATCTTGATTGATGATGCAAAATTTAGCAGTTTAGAGATGTTTTCAATATAATCATAGGTAGGGATAAGCAAAGTAGTTCACAACGAGTCGAGTTCATTACAAATTTTGCCAAAATTTTGGGCTGAAGTCAAAATTTTTGGAAAGAAGAGGTATCCGTTATTTCTTTTTTTTAACCCTTTCCCTGCTCTCAGATCATTTTCAGGAAGGCTGAAAACCCCATTGAAAAATAAAACTGTTGAAATCCAATAAAAAGTCCAACTCAAAATTTTTGGAATTTACCACCCAGATCTCATCAGATCCCATAGTATAGTAGGCAAAGGCCCAGGAGAGGAGGGTAAACATAAGAGTTATTCAACTCTCCTGGGCTCTGTCATAATTGAAATCAGTGGTCACGTGGGGTGTGTGGATGTCTTGACACTTGTGTTTAAGAGTTCTGATGTAGGTGCGCCCCACATGACCACTGAAGCCCAAGTAAATGTCTCATGTCTTTCAAGAGGCCAGAAGAGGACTGAGACCTGCATTGGATGCTGTGATGGGGACCAGGAGAGGAGAGTAAGAGTGTTGGTCATGTTTATGCATCCCCCCGGCCAATTTGGACTAAATAAGTTTGGCAGGACGAACCTTGCAAATATTCACAAGATGAATTTCGCTGGGTTCGCCCCAACTCTAGTTATAATTATCTAGATATCCATGTAATAGTAATTTTATGATCCTGTCTCTGTGTGTGGCAGAATCTCAACTCTCCTGCAATGGCACATGTTGGGGAGGGTGGGGAAGATTAAGACGTGTTGGATTTCAACAGTTAAGTTGTTAAAGGGGGTTTTAAGGGTGCCTGAAAGTTATGAGGGCAGGGAAAGGGTTAAAATAAAAAATGTCTGATACCTCCTCTTTGCCCTGCTGTCCTTGTGGCAGGACCCAGGTCCTTTTTATCCATCTCCAGTTCTGGTGCTCCAGTAATGACATCATGTGGCCGCCATAGCCAATCACTCAGCAGTCATATGCCATAGTCAGGTACATGAGGCGAGGTGATGTGGCCGCCTCAGGCGGAACTATCGGAGGGGCAGAGTTTTTAATGTGTGTGTGTGTGTGTGTGTGTGTGTGTGTGTGTGTGTGTGTGTGTGTGTTTGTTTTTTTTTTTTTTTTTTTTTTTTACTATTCTTTATCCTAAACCAGCCCAAGACAGGCCGCTCTTAAAACAAAGCTGAGCGGTACCTGTCCAGGGCTGTCTTAGGAGACATCTGTATCTTAGCACAGGCGGCGCTGCTATGACATCATCACGCCTCCTACGCTGAGACACAGATGTCTTATGCGGCAGTGAAGCAGAGGCGGCGGCTCCATTAAGGGATCACAGGTAGGTGAGGATACATTATTTTTTTTTTTTTTAAATAGGCCGTTACCTGCTGGAGTAACCCCAGCAGGTAACGCCCTATTTACTTACCTATCCCCGGGCCTACTGACTCTGTAGGGGCCCACCCCGGGGCCACCATTAATGATTTACTTTTAACTAGATCGGTGTCCGCAGACACCGATCTAGTTAAAATCCATCCTGTCTTGTAAACCGCAAGCCACTTTAGGCCTGTGGTTTACAAGACACCGAGACCAGGCTGGCGTGGTGACGTCATAGCATCGCGCCGCCTGTGAGTGGACCCTGCGCATCATAGAGCAGAGGAGAAGAGGAGGCAGCGGCGGCGGCTCCATTCACCAAAGGATCGCAGGTAGGTGAGTATAACTTTTTTTTTTTTTTTTTAGCGCAGTTGTGGGTGTTTTAATAGTATAAGGGGTTGTTAGGAGGGGGAAATATAAGGGAGAATTCATTAGGGGGCTTTATGATGATAGGGGGTTCACTTATATAAGGACTATTAGGAGGCATTACAAGGGGGAGGTTATTTATATAAGGGATCATTAGGGGCGCAATATTTATGTCAGGGGGCAATTCATTTAATTAAGGTGGCACTTGGGCTTTATTAAAGCTAAGGCCCCACGTAGCGGGCAGCAGCAAAAAAGCACTGCAGGAAAAACCGCAGCGGTAATGAATCGCAGTTTTTCCCACAGTGCTTTTCACAGAAAGTCCGCAGAGGTTTCCTCTCTAGACTTTCTGCGTCCATTATATCTATTAGTAGTACAGAAAAAGCATGTGCCCACACTGGCGCCTCTGGTTAGTGTAATACTGGCACCTTGTAGGTGCTGGATACAACCAGGGAGGTCCGGTAGGATACTCTCCCGTTCTTGGTGTGATAAGCTGCAGCTTATATCTATTGGGAAACCGCCGGTGTTTCCGTAGGTATAATTGACATGCTGCGATTTCCAAAACCACAACGGTTTTGGAAATTGCAGCATGTCTACTGTGCATATTTTTCCGCAATATGTGGATGGAATTTGCTAGAATCCCATCAACTTTGCAGGAACTGTAAAACGCTGCATTTTTTTCCACGACGTTTAAACCGTGGCCACACCACAGCATTTTTGCCACGTGAGGCCAAGGCCTTAAGGAGTTTTCCACCTCATTTTTATTGATGATCTATCCTCAGAATAAATCATCAATAAGAGATCAGTGAATCCCCGCTGATCAGCTGTATGAAGGGGCTATGATGCAGTCTGTTTATAGTGTCCGTGTGATGTAATTCCAGCCTTGTCACATAGACATGTATAGGACGAAGCTGTAGTTACATTAATATAAAGATGCACTTGGGGGTATTATTCATTATGGGGGGTTATATTATATATTATATAATTGGGGTAGCAGCAGGATTGTGTAGGTGAGGACAATGCGGGTTGGATGCTTGGAAAAGTGAGGAGCCAAAGATGTCTGCGTTGCAAACCTTACAGAGACAAGTCACAGCTGGAAGAAGTGGTCATGGCGGCCCAAAGGGAAGAGAAGGGAAATGTGACCGATAAGTTAGAGACGTCACCTGTAAGTCACAAAATGTTACTGCCCTGTATTCACCTAAATGATAGAGGATAAATACCTGAGTGATGGGGGTCTGTCTGCTGAGACACCCACTGAGCCTGAGAATTGGGTTTTTTCCCCCCACTGGGTGAGAATTCAGCCTCGCTGCAGCCAGACTGAATATAAGCGTTGTCGCTTGGTGGATGGACGAACCTGCGTGGCCCTCATTCACTTCGATTGGAGTGCCAAAGATAGCCGAAGTCGAGTCCTCATCTATCTGTGGTGCTTCTATTATTTATTTATTATTTTGTTGGGGAGGCATCTTTCCATCGTCCGCCTCAGGCATCAAAGAGGCTAGGTTCACCACTGCAGGTACATCATTCCTAGGTCATTCCCCTTGTGGGTACTATGT